>JAWNNI010000242.1:18500209-19126564 GCA_035043065.1 Hirtodrosophila confusa | reverse complement strand
GATACAGATACAGATACAGATACAGATACAGATACAGATACAGATACAGATACAGATACAGATACAGATACAGATACAGATACAGATACAGATACAGATACAGATACAGATACAGATACAGATACAGATACAGATACAGATACAGATACAGATACAGATACAGATACAGATACAGATACAGATACAGATACAGATACAGATACAGATACAGATACAGATACAGATACAGATACAGATACAGATACAGATACAGATACAGATACAGATACAGATACAGATACAGATACAGATACAGATACAGATACAGATACAGATACAGATACAGATACAGATACAGATACAGATACAGATACAGATACAGATACAGATACAGATACAGATACAGATACAGATACAGATACAGATACAGATACAGATACAGATACAGATACAGATACAGATACAGATACAGATACAGATACAGATACAGATACAGATACAGATACAGATACAGATACAGATACAGATACAGATACAGATACAGATACAGATACAGATACAGATACAGATACAGATACAGATACAGATACAGATACAGATACAGATACAGATACAGATACAGATACAGATACAGATACAGATACAGATACAGATACAGATACAGATACAGATACAGATACAGATACAGATACAGATACAGATACAGATACAGATACAGATACAGATACAGATACAGATACAGATACAGATACAGATACAGATACAGATACAGATACAGATACAGATACAGATACAGATACAGATACAGATACAGATACAGATACAGATACAGATACAGATACAGATACAGATACAGATACAGATACAGATACAGATACAGATACAGATACAGATACAGATACAGATACAGATACAGATACAGATACAGATACAGATACAGATACAGATACAGATACAGATACAGATACAGATACAGATACAGATACAGATACAGATACAGATACAGATACAGATACAGATACAGATACAGATACAGATACAGATACAGATACAGATACAGATACAGATACAGATACAGATACAGATACAGATACAGATACAGATACAGATACAGATACAGATACAGATACAGATACAGATACAGATACAGATACAGATACAGATACAGATACAGATACAGATACAGATACAGATACAGATACAGATACAGATACAGATACAGATACAGATACAGATACAGATACAGATACAGATACAGATACAGATACAGATACAGATACAGATACAGATACAGATACAGATACAGATACAGATACAGATACAGATACAGATACAGATACAGATACAGATACAGATACAGATACAGATACAGATACAGATACAGATACAGATACAGATACAGATACAGATACAGATACAGATACAGATACAGATACAGATACAGATACAGATACAGATACAGATACAGATACAGATACAGATACAGATACAGATACAGATACAGATACAGATACAGATACAGATACAGATACAGATACAGATACAGATACAGATACAGATACAGATACAGATACAGATACAGATACAGATACAGATACAGATACAGATACAGATACAGATACAGATACAGATACAGATACAGATACAGATACAGATACAGATACAGATACAGATACAGATACAGATACAGATACAGATACAGATACAGATACAGATACAAGATACAGATACAGATACAGATACAGATACAGATACAGATACAGATACAGATACAGATACAGATACAGATACAGATACAGATACAGATACAGATACAGATACAGATACAGATACAGATACAGATACAGATACAGATACAGATACAGATACAGATACAGATACAGATACAGATACAGATACAGATACAGATACAGATACAGATACAGATACAGATACAGATACAGATACAGATACAGATACAGATACAGATACAGATACAGATACAGATACAGATACAGATACAGATACAGATACAGATACAGATACAGATACAGATACAGATACAGATACAGATACAGATACAGATACAGATACAGATACAGATACAGATACAGATACAGATACAGATACAGATACAGATACAGATACAGATACAGATACAGATACAGATACAGATACAGATACAGATACAGATACAGATACAGATACAGATACAGATACAGATACAGATACAGATACAGATACAGATACAGATACAGATACAGATACAGATACAGATACAGATACAGATACAGATACAGATACAGATACAGATACAGATACAGATACAGATACAGATACAGATACAGATACAGATACAGATACAGATACAGATACAGATACAGATACAGATACAGATACAGATACAGATACAGATACAGATACAGATACAGATACAGATACAGATACAGATACAGATACAGATACAGATACAGATACAGATACAGATACAGATACAGATACAGATACAGATACAGATACAGATACAGATACAGATACAGATACAGATACAGATACAGATACAGATACAGATACAGATACAGATACAGATACAGATACAGATACAGATACAGATACAGATACAGATACAGATACAGATACAGATACAGATACAGATACAGATACAGATACAGATACAGATACAGATACAGATACAGATACAGATACAGATACAGATACAGATACAGATACAGATACAGATACAGATACAGATACAGATACAGATACAGATACAGATACAGATACAGATACAGATACAGATACAGATACAGATACAGATACAGATACAGATACAGATACAGATACAGATACAGATACAGATACAGATACAGATACAGATACAGATACAGATACAGATACAGATACAGATACAGATACAGATACAGATACAGATACAGATACAGATACAGATACAGATACAGATACAGATACAGATACAGATACAGATACAGATACAGATACAGATACAGATACAGATACAGATACAGATACAGATACAGATACAGATACAGATACAGATACAGATACAGATACAGATACAGATACAGATACAGATACAGATACAGATACAGATACAGATACAGATACAGATACAGATACAGATACAGATACAGATACAGATACAGATACAGATACAGATACAGATACAGATACAGATACAGATACAGATACAGATACAGATACAGATACAGATACAGATACAGATACAGATACAGATACAGATACAGATATTATTTGCATGAAGTTTTAAAATTGAGAAGGGAAACAAAGATAATGATAGAAGTGGGAAGGACAGAGATGCAGCTGGGAGATTTTGGGATTGAGGATTAAGCATTTAGGGATTGAGGGATGGCAATCGTTGATAAAGAGCTAGAAATCAACGATCTAGAACTAATGCATAAGCTTACAACGATTCTATATATTGAATGCTAGATAAATTATACAGTAAAATTCCAGTTGTACTTTTAAATGGAATTGCACTGTAATAATCTTAGAAGAAAGGATCATCTATGGTCAACTTTGTGATTCTACTTAATATTCGAGAAGTAAACAGTGTTAAGTTACAATAATAAGTAAAAATGATAACTATTAAGAACTCTACTTGATTTTAGTCTTTTTATTCCTCCTCACTCAATTATAATATAGGGCATTCAAGTTGTCATCCTGTCAAATTGAGTTAGCATCTTGTTTAAATTCAGATCCCTCCTTCGGCTCCTGCTTCTGCGCCAACACAGATTTCATCTTATTTTTTTTCTATGTATGTGTTATCACCGCTGTCGCCGTTTTTTTTTTTTTGGAGGGAGGCTTTTGAGTTTTTCTAACTCTGAACACAGAATAAAAATGAAATGCGGAAAACTGTGAAAACTGTTTTGCCAGTTGTGGCTACAACCTAGGCTTTGGGGGAGGGAGAAGGGCCTGCATAATATTTGGCCATCTAGGAAAGCGCGACCATGTAGTATATGTTCTTCTGTTTGTTGGTATTGTTGTTGTTTATTGTTGCAACACAAAGTTACAGCAGGGGTGGAAGGGGTTGGCAACAAAATGCATTGGCCTGTTATCCTCTAAGAACATGCCATGTGTAGCATGCATAGAAATACCGAAACTCCACTCACTTTCAAAGCCTATTTGCATACCCTTAACTAAAGATGGAAGCGGATTAGAAACTCATTTACCGAACCCGCCTATCCCAAAAAATTGTATCTTTTCCGATCCTAACTATTCAGGGGTTTCTAAAACCATCCAACAATTTCCATATTACATCCGAAATTTCTTATAGCATGAATAAAATTTTCCGAAGAACCTTGCTTGGCTACTTCTATTGAGGCATACATTTTAAGTGTGATTAAATTTAAAAAAAGAAAAAGGATATTCGATAGAAGCGATATCCCGGGCCCGACGGAAAGTACAGGAGAAACAGGCCAGCCCGCAGGACCTTTGTTATTTTCTAAAATTCCGGAACTAAACGAGGGTATTCCATGGTCGTTTAATTGCTGAACTGTTGCTTCGTTTTGCTTTGCTTGTAATTCCTGACTGCCAAATGAGTTTCGTGCGGTCAGCCGCCTGGAAATTTACACCTCCAACCCTCGAACACCCGGACAGCCCCTCGCCCCATGCTAGATGGCAGCTGCCTTTCGTCATTGTGAATTTTATGCAAAAACAAAAGGCAACGGAATTCATTTTATGAATTTGTTAGCAACAAAACACGAAATCAAGCTACAAAATGGACAACAGCAAACCATCAAATTTATTTCATTCACTCACACTCAGAGGGAGTGAGATGGAAAGAGAGTGAGAGACAGACAGAGTGCGATTCAGAGTGAACAAGAAGGAGAACGTTGATATTTAAGGTTAAAGCTGAAGTCGAGGTAGCTGCACTTGAAGTTCCCATACTCAAGTGCAGCTAAAGTGTAGTGTGGTTCTAGATCTTCCTCTTCTACAACTTGGTAATGCTCTTTTTATACCCTGTAAAGCTTACAGTGCAAACAATCCAATGAAAGGAAGTCACATCCATCAAATATAGATTGAGATAAAGAAGTAAAGATAGGTAAACGTAGTTTTGTATACTGTTTTCATTTATATTTAGATTATTTTATTAAGATTAATCCATAATTTTCTTAATTTATGTATAATTCTGCACAGCATATGCTTAATTTCAGAATTATCAATAGGTTAATAATATTTGACTACCTTTTATGGCACTATCGCAGCATTGATATTGTTTTTCTTTTTGTTACTATCTAAATTGAATTAGTCGAATTGTTTTTTAAATTTACAAAAGATTTGCATTTCCAAAAAAAAAGCTAAGAAATGTAGATGAAATTAAATAAATATTCAGAAAATAGACTAGCTTTATTATTTTGTACTTTTCGTATCTATTTATTAGATTACAATTTAATAACATTATTAATCTGTTGATATAATAGACTATTTTCACCACATTTTTCGTCATTTTTTTGATTTGGGAAAAATGCGACATTCGTGCCTGTAGAAAATCCCTTAAGGAAAAAAATGACGCATCATAAATGTTGAAATGTGACATTTTTGGTGCTAGTGGAAATATTTTATTAATCAAGTCAAGTTATCGAGTGGTCTCATATATATAAATTTTATTTTTTAAATTAGCTTCAAAATAAGCTATACATCTATTATTGTTACTTAAAATCAAGTGTTATGTTACTTTTAACATAGGAACTTTAGGAAACGTAGTCAATTATCAATTATATAGCTGTCTTTCTGGAGGATGTTAGCCAGGCTTTATAGGGACATGCCGAACAGAGCATTTGCTGGTCGAGCAGCAATATGAGGTGCTTGCATTGGGCCTTCTTCATGAATTTCATGAGATGTCTCGTGCTTCAGTTGGAGCTGCTATCCAATGGCATCGCAGCACTGATTATGCCAAGTGTCCTGAGGCAACAGCCACCTTTAAGTGCTGGCGCCAGCTATATGGGCCTTAAGGTCGCTTTACACACCAATGTTTGATGCCGGGCAACTGCCATGGGGGCTGACACGCTGATTGGAATATTCAGTTTTCGGCGCAGAAATTCCTCTTTCTTTCTTTCTCCTTTTTCCTCTTTCAAATCATGTCCGAATCGCTTTCGTTTCACTTGCGCAAAGGCAAATCTTTTCCTTCCAAATATTCAATTGCTATTCGATATTCTGAATCTTAAACAATTTCGATTCCGATTAAAAACGCTTTGCAAATCTCTGGCAATATATATATGTATATTAAGCAGCTTGTGTCAAATAATCTATGGCATCGACTGGCAACCCTTTACACTTGAATGACAACAGGAATTGTCTGGAAGCGTGTGTAAACTGACCTGTAGGAATCCCAGTTACCATGGCTATTTTTGTTGCTGTTGTACAATCTGTATAATTGAGCTACAGACAGGGAAGTAAACGGGCTGTCCAGCACAGGCAACGAATTGAACAGCCGAAAAGAAGCAATTTGGAAAGCCAAGCAGAAAAATTCGTACAATGTTATTGTAATACCCTTTCATTTACAGCATACTATCTCTCATATGAATTACCAAATAGTTGTAATATGATTTAAATTTTTGCAATCACTTCAATTATTTAAAGTAAAATTTGATATGTTAGTTTATCTTTAAAACTATCAAAATAATCGTATTTTATCGAAAAGTTTATCGTCAAATTACTAACAAAATCGATATTTCGAGACGGTAATATCGCGGCATTTATTTGAGGACGATAAATCAATTTTCGATAGGAATACAATATTATCTTTGATGCCGAAATATCGTAGGCTTATTTGATGACTATCAATTGATAGTTTATCTTTAAAACTATCAAACTAATCGTATTCCTATCCTCAAATTACTAACAAAATCGATATTTCGAGACGGTAATATCGCGGCATTTACTTGAGGACGATAAATCGATTTTCTCGATGACGATAGTAGAAATATCATTATTATCTTTGATGCCGAAATATTGTGGGCTTATTTGATGAATCAATTGATATTTTCTTTTTTGAAAACTATCAAAATAATTGTATTTTTATAGATATCCCGATTTCCACCTCAAATGAACTATTGGCAACACTGTTATGGGTTCTATAAATAATTTGTAAGCTGATTTGCTTCAAGTGCTGCAAAGAAATGCACTTATGCGAACTACTTCTTTGTTACTCTACGAAATTCTCAGTATTATAACATTTTGTGAGGCTACAAGCAGCAGGAGGCAGTCAAAGGGATTAACGAATGGTTCCAAATGGTTGAAAATGGCAAGGGAGGCCCATTAAAGTCAATGCCGTACTCGACTTGGGTCCTGGCAGAGTTGAATTCATTATGTGACAGGCTTCGATTTTCTTTGCACACACACACATATATATATGTAAGTGTGTGTGTGTGTGTGTGTGTGTGAGTGTTTTTGCTCTGCTTTGTATGGCACTTGCAGATTATGAATTGCCGATTATGTTAATATGCAATGTGCTCGAAGCGAAGGCCAGTCCCCAGTTTCATAACTTCGACATTATTATGTACATAACTAATACATTTGTATATTATTTAAATACACATACATATGTATGTAGTCATATCTATATATAGCTCTAGGAACAAACATACTTACGCACACACATGTGATAAATTGCATAATAATACAGTCGAACTTCTCTGTAACGAATTGTTGGCCGTATCGAATTTATTTCACAGTTTTAAGCATATTTTAATAATTCCATAACGAATTCTTGTTACGCACTTTTTGCAAAACCGACTTAACTTTAAAGAATTTCTATATTTGTGCGATTCCTTTAAAAATATGTGCACCAAATTTGCTCGTTTCATTTATGCAAACAGTGTGAAATTCCTCTACAAATAATCAGAGCTACAATTTTGTTTGTTTATTTATTAATATGACAAATATGCATTGTACAAAATATGCACGTACAGTGAGTGCTTTGATAGAATGCAATTTATAAAAAAAAAAGTTGCACTAAAACTGAAATAACTGATCAATTTCCATACAACAATTATTTTTCATTAATCCCTTGTACAAATATTCGCTATAACAAAGTGCATGTATTGTAGAATTTTGAATATTTGACAAAATTGTGTGTAAGCCGACCTTTTTGTACCCTACCTGTTTTTACTAAGCTGCTGAACATTTCCATTCAAAAATTTGTTTTTCTTCAATATTTTCAATTGTAAAATATATCTTTAAAAAGTATTTTGCAACTCCTTCGATTCCCTCGTTATAAAGCAATTTGACTGTATATACAAATACATTCAGTATTTATGAAGTACTTATAATTGTATTTTCATTATTCTCTATTATGAAATGTTTTTCAAGTTTGATATATAGCTGTTTGGCTGTACAGAAATACATTCGGATTACAGTATTTATGATGGGTGGCAACGCGCGCACCAGCGAATGTCCTTACAAAAGGACAAAAGGGCACAAAAGCGCTTCCTGCTGAGCCGCTTGGCCACAGTCAAAGCTCACACATTTATCTGTGAAATACATGCTTACATAAAGCAGCTCTCAATTTTAATTAAATATTTGCATCAGACTCTCAACCTTTTTATACTCTGTTTACAAAAGAATTTTGAAACACGATTATATTGGGATTGTGCAATGTCCGTCCTTGAAGCTAAGGCAACCAAACTTGGTACACATATTGGTATGTATTCTCAGTTTATAGGATGCCGAAATTTCTAAATCACTTTCACGCCCCACCCAGCAATTTGGCAAAAGCCTATATCTTCCACATTATTATAGCTAGAGTCATTAAATTTGGTATACAGACTTCCTTTGACCTCTTTGACCGATCTGCTCCACAAATTGTTCGCCACTCCTACACTCTCTTCCGGAAATGAGCAAAATAAATAGCTTCCAATCTGTACAGTTACACCCAGAAAAATAAGTACCATAGAATTCAGAAAATCGCCCTGTAATAAAAAGTCACCCTAAAAGCCAGAAATAATTGTATATTAAGTAGAAATAATTTCCAAACATAAGAAATATATTTCCCAATTTCAGGAAAATATAAGGCTAGCTGCCTTCTGCATTTCAGGGCATTTTATTTTCAGTCACCAAATTCGACATACAGACTACCATGTTTTTTCTGTAAGCAGAGTATTCTGCAGTCGGGAACTTGCAACAGCAACGTTCTTACTCGTTCTGCTTAATTTGATGCCTTTCTTTGCTTATGCTGTTGAATTGTTTTGCTCGCGCTTAGCACAGTTTTGTAAAGCCCAAGGGGGGGAAGAGCCAAGTGGGTCTCCTTCCTCCTCCCACGACCCACCCTTGGTGGGTGCGGCGCTGAATCTAAGCCGCAGCTTAAAGCCCAAAGTATGAAAATAAATAAGTTGTGCTCGAGCATTTTGTGCAAACTTTGAACGGTCAAGAGATAGTCCCCCAGTTGATTCTACTGCTGACGCAATAAATAAAACGCACAAAACTGTGCAAAACTAAAGCGCAAAATGTGCAACAGCAACAACAACAGCAACAGCAGCAACAACAGCAACAACAACAACATCACACTCATAAATCGAGTTAAAGTTGAGTCGAGTGGCTACAGCGCTGAGCGGCTTAAAGCTCTCTTGAGTTGCTGAGCTGAGCGAAGCTGAGGCGAAAGCTGATCTGAGCGTAGCGTAGCGAAGTGTTTCAGATTAACCCTTATGTTACACTATGTCATAAAATGTTACCCATTTTTGCGATAAGTCTGCAGCCTAACTTTCGTCTCCCCAAATGAGGAAAATAATATTTAAATTCTACAAAATTATTTTTTTAAGGAAATTTTTTAATCAATTTTTTAACTTAACAGCTTAACTGATTTTAAAAAACATGATGTACAATTTGCTTAAACTGCGACGATGGGTAGCAGAAAACTCGTTTATAAAAAACGTATTCTAATTTTTTAACAACAACAAAAAATCATCACCGGAATAAAAATTTCTAGCTTGCCTACGTATTAGTCTTTAGCTATTTTCACATTTTGGTAATATTTATTGTATTTTGATATCCACCAAATGGAACTGCTGCAAGCAAGTTGACCAAATTTGATCAAAATCAGAGATTTGAGTTGTAATAAAAACTTTTATGTTTAGTAAGATATGTTACCCAAACTCACCAAATCGAAGTTTCAACATGTTTTGCTTAGACTGACCCAATTTGGTTTAAGTCTAACGACTATATCTTATAGTAGCTGCCATAGGAAACGATCGGGTGAAGTTCTTGTGTGAAAAACTTTTTACTTTATTCCATAGAAATAATCGTTTGAAAGTTGAGTCTTTCTATATAAAACAAGTTGGCTGCCTGAAGATAGTCATTCTTTTTGATTAATATATCTTTATTCGATTTCATAAATTTCGTAGACAACCAAGATGAAATTGTGCGATAGCATAAGGGTTAAAGGTGCATCTTGCCCCACAATTTACTTAGAAAGTATGCAATGAAGAATTTCATTCAAGCATTGGAATTAAATTGTATTTTTATTTTGCCGAGTTACAAATCCGCCAAAAGAGAGCGCAGGTAAAGTCATTCACAATATAATAAGTACTATTAGAGCATTAATGTTTGACGATTTATTTATTTATGATATTTCCCAGTGCTACAAACCAAAGGCCACTAGATACTAAGTAGAAGTGTATTATATTATATTATATTATATACATATCGTTACTTCCATGTTTAAATTATTATAGCTATTGTTTTAAGGTTTTTAAATGAAATGAAATTATCAGATAATAATCTATAATCTATGCTATAATCTAGAATTGAATTTACTAGCTATTGAGCAGGAATACAATTCACTTGCCAGACACACTTCGCCCCACATTCCGCAATTTGATAAAAACGTTTAACAGCAACAATTTAAAAGATATAGCTTTGGCTCTTAGCACATATAATACTCTTGTCACTGTTTATCTATTGTCCAAATTTCAAGTCGATCGAAGAATAAACACGGAAGTTATTCAACAAACAAGATTCAGTACTGCATGGCGGGGGAAGAAGCAGAGCAGCTGCCATTTGAACTGTCTCGCTAGCACTGTTGCTTGTATGCTTTGCGTAGTTGTGTTTGTGTAAGTGTACGAAGAAGTTGGAAGTTTTAGACCTGGGTACAGGGAGTCTCGTAGTCGAATATACTCGACTATAGCATTCTTACTTGTTTTACTTAGGAATGGACTGCTTGGGTGTTTCAGCCCTGATTTGAGGGCCGTGTTCCAGAGTTGCCTCCCTTGTTTTGACTGCATCCGTCGACAATAATAAGAAGTAAGAAATTGTTAATCAATATGTGCAGCTGGTGAACCGACAAACCAGAGGTGAAAGGTTCTGAGATGTAAGGTAAACATTGAATCATCTTTGTAACCATCATGGTTGCAGCATTGCTTACTCGATATGTCGCTGCAACACATTTTCACATTTTCAATGTTAAACATCATTGTTCATGCCAGATTTACAACACTCGAGCTGATGTTATTTACTATTGTGGCAATGCCGTTGTTGCCCCGTGCTCAAATCGGATAAGCCAGTTAATTTACATGCAATTCAATCAGTGTCGCATTGTGCTGCTCCAGCTATAGCAGATATAACTGCCCCCGCACACAAACACACACACATGCGCTTGCAACAGTGGCAGCTCAGCATGCCAAGTGGCATTGGGAACATCAAATTGCTAGGCAATGCCTAAAATTCATGCTCGCCAATAAGCCCCCCCCTGATGCCAGACAAGTGTTTCAGCAACTGCCCACACCAGACCCCACCCCATCACACCACACCGCACCTGAAACGACAGCCAAAGCACCTGCAACTGTCAGTTGAAATGTGCGTTGTGTTTGCAATTGGTTTGCTGTTGTTGCCACACATCGACATCGATAAGTATGAGAGAAGTGCATGAAAGCAGCTCAATGTTGATTGCCAGTATATCGATATCAATGCTGATGTCGATGTCGATGTCGATGTCGATTTCGATTTTGATTGTGATTTCGATTTCGATTTTGATGCCGTTGTTGATGACGGCCACGACAGCTGATGTTGATGTTGATGAGGGTGCAACGACGCGCGAGCTCATCAAATGTCAATGCAGACCAGAGAGCAACAATTTTGTTGTGCGTGATGAAAATTCCTTAATAGACTTCACTTCACTTCACTTAAAACACCCGACAGCCACAAGCTACACTGTAAAAAAAACGTTGCTCACAAATCCAGCAATGGCAAACTACATTTTATAACATTTTCATTCAGAAAACTTTAAAGGATATTTTAAAAAATTCTCTAGCTGCTATTTTATATTTTTATGTACAATATATACTTCATTTTTTACCGAGTATAATTGATATATCCTCGGTAGATGAATTTCCCAAAAGATCGACTTGCTTTGCAAGTGATATAATGATATAATCTAGTATTTATTAAAGATCGGATTGGTATACAGATTCTATTCAGATCTATTCTTTCCTAAGAACCATCCCGAATTCAGCCCAAAAATCCTTGTGACATGAACAATTTGATAACAACTTCTTTTATATTTTTTTCCATTGCTATTTATTCATCCATTTTTATTGATGTATAAAATATTAATACACTGAAAATATATTTAAATATTTAATACCATATCTAGTACTTACAAATAAATTGCTTTATATATGAATAGGTAAACATGAATCTGTTGGCCCTTTTATGCCTTGATTTATATTGATCATTGATCATCCGAATGGGGTTTGAATAATCTGCGTGCATCAGAAATTTAATGCGGTTAGATACAATGCCGATAAAACGTGTTAAAGGTGACACTAACACAATGATACATAATACACACTAGATTAAAAAAAATAAATTTGAAAAGTTTGAATAAAAAATTAGAAATTTTTTTAATTTTTTTGTTTCTAGAATTTGGTTGGTTAATCAGGCCTACTCTGAATTACACATTTATGCAGCTTAGTTTTTCTACCTATGTAGTACTAAAATCTATGGTTATCTGCTGACAGAACAAGCTCCTCCAGCTTCGAATCGCAGTCAAATTATAATACATTTTTGTGTCCAAAGTCATTCGCTCATCAATACTGCGCTTAATCGTGCCAATTGACGAGGGCTGCTTTGTAAAAGATAATATAATATATTTCAAACAAAGCAAGATAAAATAAACAAAAACAATCCCAATGAGCCTAAAGAAAGCGCATTTTAAAACTCAGAACTCATAGAAAAAATGGTATAATCAGGCATGTTCTGTATTCCACTTACGAATCGATTCCACAGAAATATGTGAAGCATGCTTTTGTGTACGTCTAAAAAATAAATGAATATACAATAAAGCAAGGTCTTTAATTATACGCTGCTCTAAAAAGTATGCTACACGCTATTCTGTGGATTTGATTCGGAATGGAATTCGGAACAGGCATTAATAATACTTTTATCTTATATTATTTATTTGTTAAAAAATTTGTTTACATTTATTTTATTAAACGAGTTTTGTGCTACCTTTTGTGACAGATAATACTTTTATCATAAGAATCGCTTTAAGCACACAATTCGTGCTTTCTTGAGCGGGTTTTTGCTGAGTGTATAGAGCAGATTTTCATTCGCCTGCGCTCGACGTTGACGTTTCCATAGAAAACATGTTCATTTTGCAGTGATTCATCATTTGGTTTCCTTTTGTGTGTGCGACTCGGAGTGCTGGACAAAAAAGTGTATCGATATGCGTGACGGTGTCTGACATTCAGCCAGAAAGTTAGCATAAAGCAGTGCGAGCACGAGCACGAGGACACAGAAACGGAAAGCAATGTTCCTGCCACACACACAGACACCCAAACAGCCACACACATTTTCACTTCATTAAAAATTAATTAAAATTCAGCAAAGATGCCAAACAGCATCGATATTGTTGCCACAAGTTGCAAGGCTGCATGCCGATGCGGTCCTACCAAACGAATTCCTTCATTAATTGCAACAAAACATACACACACACAATACACAATTACACACATATGTAGGTGCGTCTGCAATGCATTTCGAAATGTTCGGAAAAAGTAATAAATTACAGCACTGATTGCCCTCAGCCTGTAACGTAAACAATTTCAAAAATTAACTTCAATTTATCGATACAAAAGGCCAGCGCTTTAAAATGTACAAGAGCAATCGTTTACACCACACTAGATAATTCCTGGCGGTGTACGCACTCGCCCGTACTTTGTATATAGACTCAGCAAAATAAATGCCATAGAATTCAGAAAATCTATCTATCAAAGAGTTCACCCTAAAAGACGAGAAATATTTTATATTTAGATATAATAATATATAACTAGCAGGCCTGTTCCGAATTTCACTTTCGAATTAATTCCACAGAAATTATTAGGCATTATCTTAGTTAAATAATTTGAAAATGAACCATTCATAATTTTACACTTTTCTGTGAAATTGGTTTTAAAATGGAATTCAGAAAAGGCCTGTCTATATATTCATATATTCTTGAATAGCATTAATAACCGATTCAATCGAACCATAGTATCTGTGTATTCATCTGTCTTCGTCTATACAATTTAGTGTCTTAGTTCGATAAAACTTGGTATTAATACTTCCTTTTGCTTTGGACAGTACGTATAGTAGAGTGCCCACTCTATGTTCCCCTCTATTTCCTACTCTATCCCATCCCTACCCTTTCCTAGATCCTTCCTTCCTTAATGGAATCTCTAACCAGCCTAGCTGTGAGTTGGGGCACAACTTGCCGCACCGGCTACTAAAACTTCCCCCACCGGGTTGGAGATTTCATTCCTACTGTCTCTCTTTATTCTTTTTCTTTAGTCTTATACCTTAAATTAACCTTAAATTCTAAACGTTTTTTCTTCATAACTAACTTTTTACTATCTTGCTATAGACTATTAAATTCACAGACATTTCTAAGCTGTGAATAGGTGCAAAGACTGGCAAACAAACTTCCCCCAGATTCAATTGTTATTTCGTGTAGGCTTTTAAATTTGTTTCCATATATCTTGATTAAAGGCAGCACTGTTTTGCCTTCGTAAATAAATAAATAAATAAAATAACTGTCCGGAATGGATCACTCTAACATATAGCTGCCATAGATCGGTCAGAGTTTGAGTTGTTTTATAAAAAAAGCTTTTGTTTTTGCAGATATCTCAAGTAAACTCCACCACATTAAGTTATACTATAAAACAATTTATAGTTCATCAAATTTGATTATTATTTTATCCCTATACAATAAAGCTGCCATAGGAAGGATGTTTGAAAAGTTGAGTTTTCGTATGCAATTGTATATATATTTCCGCCAGAAAACTGTTCCTTCTGGTTATTATTTGCTTTCGATTGGAAAAACAATCCCATTGAACGCAATCTTTGTAACACACAAAATATCAAGTGAACATGTTGTTTTAAGGGCAATTAAAATGCTGCTGAGCTGTTTTGCCTACGCCTATATATATATAGACTGGAGTATTATGTTACTTGTACATTTGTAGGCATATGTTATTTTTAAAAACGCTTGAAATCGTATTATATTACGCTGGAACACAACTAGACTGCTGTGAATTGAATGGACAGATAAGGCTACAATATTTTAAATTGAAATCAGGTGAAAAACAAGTTTAATGTTGCTGTCACAAGTTCCCAGCTGCAGTATACTCTGTTTCCAGTGCGTTTTATTTTGTGACCAAAGGGGGAAGGGCAAAAAATGTGTTATACAAATCATTCAAGCCTTTTATTCAGTATAATGTTGTGGGAGATGTATATTTTGCTCAATTGCGGGAGAGGGGGCGTGTATTGGATTGAGATCTGAGAGCTTCATTAAACGAAGCTATACACCAATATGGGTACCAAATTTGATTGCTCTAGCCTAAGAGGATCTTAAAAAAAACACTGCACAAACCCAAAATACTTTTTTTTTCCAAAAAATGTTTGTGTAAACAAAGTAAAATAAACTGGCATTCGCTTTACTTGATCTATATATGTTATATATAAAATTGCATTAAATAAATTGCAGAATGTACTGAACCGATATTAATCAAAATAATTGCGATAACTGCAACGATATCAATAACAAAGATGGCGGTTGTTTTATCGGCAAAAAAACAAAATGAAAGGCAGCGAAAACAAGAGCCACAGCCAACCACATAAAACAGGCATTTTATGGCCAACATTTTGGCTAATATTTACACACACTCACACACACACACACACACACACACACACACACACACACACACACACACACACACACACATACATCTTGCATTGTTTTTGCATAATGCACATGCAAAGTAATCGCACCCATTGGACTATAAACATACATACATGTGTACATCCGTATGTATGTATGTATGTACGTATGTATGTATCTGTGCACAGCCCCCCGCCCGCACATGCCCCGCAGCCAGCAGACATATGTACATATGTACATGCATGTATGTGCCGCAATGACTTTTGGTTTGCATTTTTCATGAACACAACAAGTAAGAACGTTGAAATCGGAAGTTCCCGACTGCAGAATACTCTCTTTCCAGTATGTCATATATTGCTTAATTATGGTGTTGGAAAGGGGCCAAAATACATTATTCTTCATGTCAAATGTGGGAATATTGATATATGGGATATATGGATTTTGCTCATTTGCGGAGGAGCGGGCAGGGATGGTGATCAATTTTTTAAGCGGATCTGTCAAGGCGGTCAAAGGAAATCTGTATATCAAATTTGATGACTTTAGCTATAAACAAGTAAGAATGCTATAGTCGAGTATACCCGACTACGAAACTCCCTGTACCCAGGTCAAAAATTTCCAATCGTATCTTCGTAAGCTTACACATACACACACATACATACACAAGGGCGCACACACACGAGCCACAGCGCAAGCGAAGTATTTTAAATGGTGGCTGTGCTTCTTCTTCGCCTTGCTGCAGCACTGAATCTTCTTTCGTGAATAACTTCCGTGTTTATTATCCGATCGACTTGAAATTTGGACAGTAGATTAAGAGAGACTAAAGTATTGTACATGCCAAATCCTAAAGCTATATCTTGAAAATTGTTACTGTAAAACGGTTTTAATCGATTTGCGGGGGAACGGGGGGAGATATCTGAAATATGACTTGATCTGCGTATGGTATACAGGAACCTACATTTCAAATTTGGTGTCTCTAGCTCTTGTAGTTGCTGAGATCGACGCGTTCATATGGACAGACGGACAGACGGACAGACGGACAGACATGGCCAAATCGAAATCTCTTTTGATACTGATCAAGAATATATATACTTTATAGGGTCGGAGATGTCTCCTTCTGTCTGTTACATACATTTGCACAGATGTAATACCCCCTTTTTACCCATTTTATGGGTACAGGGAGTAAAAAGCGGGAGATCGAGGCTTTTGCCAAATTGTGGGAGGAGATCTATACACTTTATAAACTGAGAGTAACTACCAATATGAGTACCTAGTTTGGTTGAGTTTTGGCTTGGTCTATCGAAGAAAAGCAATTGGTTTCATACACTCAGAAAAATAAATGATATAGAATTCAGATAATCGCCCTATAATAAAAGGTCATCCTAAAAGCCAGAAAAATGTCTATTTAGTAAAAAATAATTACAAGATTTGAAAAATATATTTCTAAATTTCAGCAATCAATAAGGTTGGCTGCCTTTGGCTATTTCATCTTTCATAATTTTAAATATCTTCATTATCTGAGTGTACGGACAGACAGGCAGTTTGTGTAATACAAACCCAATATACTCTCTTTGGGAAATGTTGTTTGGTAGCAGAGTATAGAAAGGAAAGAGGAAAGGGGAAAATGTTGTTCAGTGTACATTTTCATTTGCGTTTCGTTTCGTTTCGTTTGGATGCCTTTCACTCTGTGTGCACTTTGGAGCTTGTTGGTTTTTATCATTATGCCAAATGCACAGACACACACACAGACACACACACAGACACGACACGCCCACCATCAGCAGGAAGAACAACAAAAATAAGAAATACTCGTGCTTTAAAAAATACTATATTCGTATAAGAACTCTGCCCACCAAAATGCCGGCAAGTTGAAAGAAGCTTAAACCAAAGCGGCCTGAAACAAAGCTGCCGCTGATTGCCGCACCGCGCCCTTGAAACAACGCCCCAACACACACACACACACACACACACACATATATGTATGTATGTAGCTGGCACGCACACTAGCGCAATTACGTATGCCACGTAATGCGTTAAGCAAATTACGTAATGCGTACGCCAAACTGATCACAAACAAGCGAGAAATGCTTTCTTCGCTACGTCGAACCCTTAATACCCTAACATTGTTCGCATCAAAAACTCACACAGAATTTAGCTTATGAAGTTTACTTCATGTAGTTTACTTCGTCAAGTTTGTGTTTGTTGGACAGAAGTGTAGCGGGGTCAACTGCTCCGATTCACTGTTTCTCAAACAAACAAGAACTTAACGAACGAAGCTTCTTTAACCAACTTCATCGTCATAATCAGGGACCGTAAATAATGATTATTTTGTTTTTTTAATCGAAAAAATTATTCACTTAGAGTAACTTTCAGAAAGCGGGAAATAGAGTCACATAATCCTATACTCCTTAAAGGATAATCTATGAATTTTCACCATGATTTCCAAATGTTAAGTTTTATAGATACTTTCACCAAATAATAATACATTTTGAGTTATACTTTACATCTCATCATTATCATTTACATCTTATCATTATTTTTGAGCAAATAAATGAAACTTATAAAATAATGATCTTCAACCATTAATGCAAATTCAGTAGTTTTTCATAAAGAAACTCAACTTTCAACCCATCGTGCCTAGAGCAGTTATAAGTAGTATATATAATAGTCGAGTTTTGTTCAAATTTGTTCAGATATTAGAGAACTAACATAGCATTGCGTTTCTTTATAAACAATAAAGTTGTTTATAGAACCACTGAGATTTTTACCGATCGCAGCTATAAGAAAAGTAATGCGATTTTGACTTTATTTAATCGAACTATTTAAAGTATAATCAAATTCGCAAATTGAGTTTGGTAGAAATGTTGCTTAAAACAAAAAATTTGCTTATGCGATTTTCCTATAACATCTAAACAGTATAATGGTGAGATTAATTAAGATTTCTTGAAAAAAATAAAATGAATTGAAATTTTGAACATTATAAAATGATGACTATTTAATATGATCCTTAAACAAACAAAGAGAATTTTAGAGATGTGAAGCTCACACAATTGTTACTAAGATGGAGGGGATGAGTTTATATACTTCTGCCATTTGATAAAGTAAGATTGTTTCGGTGCAATATGGTAAATTTAAAAGAAGTTTAAGAAGTTGGTTTTCGCTTTCGATTTTTGTAATTTTGTAATTTTGCCAATTGTTGCAAACTCAGAAAAATAGCTTTTCAAATGAGAGACTCGCCTGCATAGAAACAGAGAGACGGACATAGCTATATCAAGTCAAGTCCTGGCCCTGATCAAGTATATGTATTCCTGAGGGTGGAAGGTCAATGCGTTACAAACTTCGTGACTAAATTAAAATACCCTCAGCGAGAGAATTAAATCGTAAATAAGTCGATAAAGGGAGGCTGCGACAGCAACAAATGGAAATGGAAATATATAATTGCAAAAAAATGTTTAATGTTTGATGGCCGCAACGTGCTAAACTACAAAATCTGTTTACCAGTGCACATAGAATGACGCTTTGGCCAAGGGGAGCCGTGGGGCGTGTGAATGTACAAACTAAGCCAAATAATTAGATTTACCACAAGCACAAACACACACACATACACGAAAGTGTGTGCATGTGCATATATGTGTTTCCATGGGTAATTATGCACATGCCACGCCTATTTTGCGTTGCACTGCACAGTGGCAAACAATGCGGAAGCTTTGTTCACGCCCCGCAAAATTGATCTAAGGTAAATCACACACAGATGACGCTCACATACGCTACGTCAACTTAAAGCTCGCTGCGTGACAGAGCTGAGCGGGCTACGCAGAGAGCTTTTTTTGGAGCAAAGCTCACTAATACTTGTGCGCTGATACTAACACATGCACATATTTCAAACTCAAATGATCCAAGCATGTACAACTTTTCACTTTTTATTCTGCATGGAATTTAATAAGAAGAATGAGTCACATGACAAAATATTGAAAACTATGGATAGTATTGATGCAGCCAACTATTGACATTATCAAAACAAGGCGTGTTTTAAAATTATTGCCTACAATTTCAGGGTATTCAAAGTTCCCAGCTTTCTAACTGCACAATTAAATTGTTTTGCAGAATAAAACATTAAGGTCTGACACTGACTGCTAATAAGATTAATTTATATATGCACACATATACTAGATAAATATGCAGATATTATAGAATTCCATCAATTTCAAATCTTCGACAAGGACAATTACTTTAATGTCTCATCTATTTCGATAAATTAGCATATATGATAATCAAGTTTCATTACATGTTGTGCTTACATGCATGCTTTGTATGGCGCCACGCCCACTGTGCTGGCAATATTACCTACACATACGCATACACACACCACACAACACACACACACACACACACACACACATACGCAATAAAAGCCGCAAGCTAGCGCCAGCATCTTCAGCTTTTCAATGCGGCTGCCTCGGCGAACTGAAATGCAGGTATGTGTGTAGATGTATTGTGTGTGTGTGTGGGTGTGTGTGCGTGTGTGTGTGTTTGTTGCATGCCTCACTGCGCCTGGTAGCTGCCGGCCGCCGGTTGCCTTTTATTTTTAGCAGTCAACGCGGAAAAATAGCGAGAAAAAAATAAGCCAAGCACGACACGGGAAAAGCAAAAGAAAAGCGAAAAAATCAAACAAACATTTGGTAGATGAAAATCTTTTAGTAGCTGTGGTACCGGGTTTGGGTAAGGTACCAGACCAGACGGAACCAAACCGAACCGAACCAAACCGAACCGTACCGTACCGTACCGGGTGTACGCCCAAATCTCAACGAGGCGTGGCAGACGTCGCGGCGTCGTCTTGCAAAAGTGTTTTGCTATGCAATTTGAATAATTTAATGGATTTTTATGAGCAGTAAAATGCTTGAAGGATGCACTGGTCGACTGGCATCCTGTTTTGGGCATGCATATGCAGCATATACAGCAAGGAGTGCACAAAACACTAACGGGCCTGTTCTCAATTCCACTTGCGAATCAATTCCGTCCGAACTAAGGGCTAGGGTGCTTCTTTCGCACAGTGCAAGAACTACCTACATTTTTAAAACAGGTGGTTTCTTTTTGCGCATCCTCATAAGATTGCCACTTTGAAGCTGTGGCAACGCCAGTTCATTATGTGTTCGCAAGACTGCATCTAAACATTCAACAGCGTGGCAACGCCAACGAAGCATCTGAAGTGCATTGTTTTGAAATCTGTGTAGATGGAATTCCTTGCTACAAAATCCAGCTAGTTGGAATTTATAAAGTGCAATATTGACGGAATTGAAGGGAATGTGAAATTTGGAACAGGCCTGTTAGTAATGTACACACACGTATGTATGTGTGTGTTGGCTTTTGGGAAAAATATCCTGGCTGCTGTTGCTGACTGCAAAATCGCCGTAAATTTGTGTCGAGATTGGGTTTTTGGGCTTGGGCTTGAGTTTGGAACTAAAGTCTAGGCGTTTTTCAGTCGTTTTTTTGTTTTTTTTGTTTTGTATTAAAGATTTTGGGCTTGAATTTCTGCTGGGGTTGTGTGAGCTTATTCAATTTCGCAATCGCCGCTTGTCTACGTCGTCGAATCTCGGCAACTGGCTCCAATTGACTGCCGTGCCACTTCCGACGACGACGACGACGACGACGACGACAACGACAGCGAGAACGACAACGATGGCGATGGCGATGGCTACAGCAAAGGCACTGAAGCGTTTGGTTGCTGAATGCACACTAACAACAACAACAACAACAACAACAACAATAACAACAGCCAGGACAACGAGAACGACGCCAGCAAATGCAATAAATTTTCAAGTCATTTCAACTTCCGGTGTGTGGCCCGATTACAGTTTAGTAGCTGTAAATATATAGGGACACATACATGCACACACACATACACGAACAGCATCCTCCACACGCTTACCACCCTCCCCCAAGCTTGAGCGTCATGGCAACATTAAAGTGCCGCGTTTAAGCTACGCATGAGCATTTCTGTTGCCTACTTTTAAGCGCCACCCGGATTTTCAGTTGCCTACTTTTAAGGGCCAGCTAAGCCCCCAAATGGCATTGTTTGTAATTACAGTTCAATCCACTGGGGAGCAAGAGCAACACACTCACAGCCCCAACCCATGTGAGCCAAAAATTATGAAAATCACTTACCGCTAGAGATGGACGCGTGTCGAATCTGCCGCGGCACACCAGCTCTAAGTATTGTTCCAGTATTTTGGCACTAAACTGACACGATGTCCTGCTACAACGAGTCGCAAAGAAGTCGCTGCTTAAAAAATGACTCCAAAGATTTCACCCTCAGGACTTTCCGCAGCGTAAGGTCTTCTAATTGTAATTTGCCTAATTGTACATATGTATAAATATTCAGGCCTGTTCTGAATTCCACTTCCGAATCAATTCCACAGAAATCTGTAAAGCATGCTTTTGGGTACGCGTTCAAAATAATTGAATATATAAGAAAGCAAGGTTCTTAATTATATTCTGCTCTCAAAAGTATGCTACACGCTATTCTGTGGAATTAATTCGGAATGGAATTCGGAACAGGTCCTAATATAATGTCAATAAGCCCATATTTTTCTAATTCGTAGGTACGACACTGAATATTATATCGTTTATGTATGTATGTATGTAAGTAATATCCAAAATATGTGCAACTAGTTGAAGCTGACAAAAAGTAACTATGTACGAGTTAAATAAATATACAACATTTTAGGAAAAACACATTTAGAAATATCGCAATGAACAAATAACATTGTTAGTCTGAAAACAAAACTTGCAAGCTCTGAAAGACAATTGTCTTTCTTTTCAATGCTATTCGAGCTAGGAACCAGCTACCACACTAACTTAAAACAAATAGAGACACCTCACAGTTCAATAAAACGCTTAAAAACAATCTTAAAACTCAAAATCAATAAATGAACAAATCAATAAGTAAATAAATAAATATTATAAATAGAATAATTAGAAAATTATAAGTATAAGTAAATATAGTAAAACCATGTTTTTATTGTCTATATAAACTTTTTGATAATAAGAATAATGTTATGTATCTGTGACTAGTGCAGTAAAGTAAAAGTTTTGAGCTTTTAGCGCTAGCAAATGTCAATAGATCAAATTTCAAATTTCAAAGAGTATGTCCCTTCATTGTTTCTTTCTTTCTGATGAACCCTCCGAAAATCTCTTTAAATTTGATATAATCATTCTTTTTGCAGGCAGTACATATGTTGGTCAGATCGCATTACTATATCATATAGCTGTCATAGGAACACTCGCTAGAAAATTGAATTGTTGCATGAAAAACTCTTTTTCTTATCCTTACCAAACTTACAAAATTCAACTTTCGGTCTGTTTTATACAAACTAACGAAATTTTGTCATCTTCGCATTACTATATCATATAGCTGCCATGGAAACAATAGATGGAAAATCGAGTGTTAAAAAAACTGTATTCGTTACAAGGATATTCCAAGCAAATTAGCCACAACTAAGTAAATTTATATTGCAACCATATTTTGCCAAAATCAGCTCAATATATATATTTGTAACTACCATAGGAACAATCGGTATTAAGACGAGTTGTACTATTTGTTCTTTGTATATTATTCGTATATATGGATGTTTTCGCTGCCCTCCTAACCCTGTTGTACTTGAGTGCCAATTTACATAAATTCCATCAATTGTTGCTCAGTTTGCTGGAGATGACAACTAGAGAAAAGCATCACAATGTTATCAATTGGAACATTGGGCAACCCTGGCCAACTTTAAGAAAGTTGCCTTGTCCTGCATCTAATGTCAAGAAAATATTCATCATCATTAGGAAAATTCACATTCTCTCAACTTTTTTGGAAGTTTTTTTTCTGAATTATTCTTGATTCGAGACGATACATTATTTGTTGAGGAGAGTTTCTTTAACTGTGAATCTTTCATATTTGTGTAAGGCGTTTGTGAGTTTACTTTTAGTGTATTTTCCTGGCTAAAACTACATCGGTAAGTTAAGCATGCCAGTTACATATACAATGACTTAGCATATCCTATCAGATAATTGCCCATCATAATGGATAAGCAGGACTCCCGTCCATCTCATCTAAACGCTCCACCACGATATGAGCCAATCCTTAAGCCTGTGAATGGGATTGTTCAACCAGCGGTTGTTGCGCCTCCACATCGACCCGGACGCAATACAACTCTGCTGGCGGAGGTGAAGAAAGTACTGACGAAGTTATGGCTATACCATTGTTCGGAACCCTTTAAGTATCCAGTTGATGCGGTTGCCTTGGGTTTACCAGACTACCATGATGTGATTGAGTACCCGATGGACTTGACTACCATAAGAAAGAGATTGAAGAATACCTATTACTATCAAGGCGATGAGGCATTAGATGACATTGAGCAGGTATTTCAGAACGGCTTGGATTATTATCCTAAAGGATCTCCGATCCATACCGCTAGCAGCGAACTAGTTAAAGAATACTTTACGCTGCTTATCTCTGTCGAGCTGGACAACGAAACGGTGCTGCCACCTTTACCAGAATTGAAACGAAAAGCTCCTGAAAGTTTTGATAAGGACGAATTGGCGGATGGAAGTTTGCCCAAACAGATCAAGGAAGAGCCAGTGGAAGTATTGGAAACAGCAGAGGCAATGGAAACTGCCGAAGTTGTGGAAAATTGTGTTAAAATGGAAACTACGGATTAATGGAAACAACGGAAACTATGGGTATACTATATAGATGACATACTTAAATATGCGCATACTAATTTAGTTATTTTAGATAATGAACTTTGACTCGGATATTGACTATTGCACAAGCATATACTATACGATTCATAGGATCGATCGAGCACAGTTACCCTTTTTTATTTTACAGGGTATACAAAATACAAATACAAACAAAGAACAGCTTAAAAATTGTAAGCTTAGCAAACGAAAACTAAAAGAAAACAGCAAGAAGTGAAAAGGGCAAACACACACAAACAAGTGGGCGTTAAGAACTGGACAAATAACTTTACCATAACAATATTACTACTTTAATGAGCTTATTGTGCAGCTGCACGTGCAACTTATGTTTCAACAAAACTACTAAAGAAAATTGAGGACAATTTGTAAACCGAGGCACAGAAATAAAAAAAATCAAACTCAACACTGGTTTTACCTCGATTACACACAAAATATCGATAATTAGTAGTATTTCGATAAAAACAATCACTGCAAGAAAGCGTGCTATTTCTGTTATACATGATCATAGTATAACAGAACAGTTCTCATTAATGTAATCGTGCTTTTCGTTACGTTTTCGTGCTATGTCGTGCGTGTTCGTGTCCATCTCTAGTTGGGGGGAAGCTGAAGCTGAAGCAGAAGCAAAAGCTGAGACAGTGCGGCGCTTCTTTTCTGAAGTTTCTTTTGCCAACACGTTATTTGCCTTGTCATTGTCATAGGCTGAAGCTGACGCTGACGCTGACGTTGACGTTGATGTTGTTGTAGTTGTCGTTGTTTCTTCTTGTTTTTTTCTGTTTTGATGCCGTTGTTGTTGTTATTATTGTCAATGGCGCCATTATTACAAATACATATTTCCATTGTTGTTCGTTAGCATCGCCTAGCATCGTGCTTTTCTTCCTCTAACTGCCACATTTGCCAGCCACTTCATCATTATCATCTTCATCTTCATCATAATCAGCAGGAGCAGCGCCAGCAGCAGCCCCGCCTCTCTCCCGCTGCCATCCAGCTATCAATACAATGTGGCCACATTTCTTTGCTGTTTTTGTGCGCGTGTCTCTTCCTCCACCTGCCGCACGCCGCACGCCGCACTCGCCCAGTCAGGAACTCAACCGCTTCCTATTTGAGTGCAAGCAGTTCGCTCGCGCTTTTGCCTGCTCTTTCGCTTGCTCTTTCGACTGGTGATTAGCGAGCGCAGCAGCGATAACATCGCCCACGGCGGATGGGGGTGGGGCCGTCAGGCAAATGATTGCCACTTGAGGTGTAAACGAGCGTATTTTACAACGCCGCACTTCAAGACGCTTCAAAAATAAAGTAACAAAGTTTATCAGCACGCATAACGGAAATCGCTGGCAAGGCAAAGCCACTATAAACTCTGAATAAGAGACAAAGCGGGAGCAACATTGTAGATCAGCGCTTTAAGCTCATGCTTATAATCGTTTTAACGGTTATCGATATATTGTATAATATATGTGCATATGTGTGGGCGGCGATAAAAGTTAGCAAGGCGCGCTTCAAGCAAAGCGAAGAGAGCAGAGAGAGAGGAACTTCAATAAGCTTCTATGCAAGATCAATTGATATCACGGACCATAACGGTAATACATTTTTACTCCCTGTACCCATAAAATGGGTAAAAAGGGGGTACTAAATCTGTGCAAATGTATGTAACAGGCAGAAAGAGACATCTCCGACCCTATAAAGTATATATATTCTTGATCAGTATCAGAAGAGATTTCGATTTGGCCATGTCCGTCTGTCTGTCCGTCTGTCCGTCCGTATGTATGAACGCAAGGATCTCAGCAACTATAAGAGCGAGAGACACCAAATTTGAAATGTAGGTTCGTGTATAGCGGGAGCAGGTCAAGTTTATTTTAGATTTAAGATATCTCCCTCCGTTTCCCCGCAATTCGATAAAAACCGTTTTACAGGAACAATTTTTAAGATATACCTTTGGGATTTGGCATGTGCAATACTTTAGTCACTCCTAATTTACTGTCCAAATTTCAGGTCGATCGAATAATAAACACGGAAGTTATTAACGAAAGAAGATTCAGTGCTTCAGCGCAAGGGAAGAAGAAGCACAGCCACCACTTAAAATGCCTCGCTTGCGCTGCGCTCGAGCTGTCGCTCGTGTGTGTGCGTCTTTTGTGTATGCGTGTGTGTATATGTATCTGTATGTGTGTGTGTATGTGTACGAAGATGCGATTGGAAATTTTTGACCTGGGTACAGGGAGTTTTGTAGTCGGGCTTACTCGACTATAGCATTCTTACTTGTTTTAATTAGAATACCAGTATTTTCCTAAATGTCAAAAAAATACCAACAACAAAGACCAAACATTTAACATGTGGTAAATTACTGACTTCGTTATTTTTGGTATTTTCGACATCTGGAAAAAAAATACTGAATGTGAGATCTTTTAATATCTTTCGCATATGAAAGTTTTCAAAATTGCTGATATCTTTTCAACTTGTTATTTCAAATAATACATAATAATAATGCAGTATTCATTTAAAACAGATTTGAATTTTATTTTTTTAAATAAAGTCGTGTCTCCGCGACTTCCCCTGAATGTACCCTTATAAGTATATGCATACTGCATTGTCAGTTACCTTAAATATCCTTAATATAGGTCCTTCAATGACATCATATATCATATGAAATGTCTTGAGCCACACATCGTCAATGTTTTTAAATTCTGAATATACACCAGTCAGTTCTAAAGATATTTGTTATACATACACATTTAATTTTGAATATCAATTTTTTAAATAAAAATTTAACAAGTAAGAATACTATAGTCGAGTATACCCGACTACAAAACTCACTGTACCCAGGTCAAAAATTTCCGATCGCATCTTCGTACGCTTGCACATACACACGTACACACATACACAAAGACGCACACACACAAGCGACAGCACAAGCGAGGCATTTTAAGTGGTGGCTGTGCTGCTTCTTCCCCCCGCGCTGCAGTACTGAATTTTCTTTCGTGAATAACTTCCGTGTTTATTATCAGATCGTTTTGAAATTTGAAAAGTAAATTGAGAGTCAGCAAAGTATTATACATGTCAAATTCCAAAGCTTTATCTTTAAAATTGTTACTGTTAAACGTTTTTATCGAATTTCGGGGAAACGGGGGAGATATCTGGAATTGGAACCAAACTTGCGTATGGTATACAGGAACCTACATACCCACTTTGGTGTCTCCAGCTCTTATAGTTACTGAGATCGACGCGTTCATCCGGACGGACAGACGGACAGACGGACATGGCCAAATCGAAATCTCTTTTGATACTGATCAAGAATATATCTACTTTATAGGGTCGGAGATGTCTGCTTCTGCCTGTTACATACATTTCCACAGATATAGTACCCCCCTTTTACCCATTTTATGGGCACAGGGAGGAAAAAGAGATAGATTTTCTCAAAGAAATCTATATTTGGAGTAATAATTTCATTTTAGTCAATTTATTATTTGAAAACATGTGAAAACTGAAAACTAATAAATACAATAATTTGCACAGAATGCAAGTTGTGTTTTTGCTTGCCTCACTTGCTGCAACTATCGCCTCAATCATATCAATTCCGTTTGTGTGTGGCATGCAACATCATCAGCAACATCGCCGGGGCAGCTGCGCCCATTAAGTGCACTTGAAGTTGGAGTTGCAGCAACGGCAGCTCGTATTACGCCTGATTATGGCCATTATTGAAATCGGTATTAGACGCCGCTGCTGCAGCATCTGGACAAGTTATTATCTATGCGGTTGGTGCGCGGGTTGCGGGGGGAGGAGGGCTAAATGTGTTTTTTGTAGACTTGTGGCAGCGCAAAGACCGTTATATTTTGTATTTCAAACGCTTGGAATTTCAACACATTCCACGGAATTCCAATTGGCATCCAGTCTACGCAAGTGTCAAAGCTTTTCAACACATTTCAGTCAAGTTGCGCACCAGCGCGGCGCTGCCAGACTGTTGCAAGCATTACAAGAACACAGCTGTGCTGATTTTTGTGCGCTCTGGCAGCGCCAAACGAAACAAATAATTGCATGTGCTCAAAATAAATATATTTATCTGTATTTTTTTATCTGTACGTATATTTATCAATATGAATATGTTAATGTATGTGTGTGCGTGAAGATCGGAGACAACAGTTTAATTTGCATAATAATCTTAATTAAAAATATAACAGGTGCAGCTGTCCTTGCCCTTGCCCTTGCCCGCACCTGGCGGCATTTTGACATTGGCTTGATAACAAATTGTTTAAATAAACAGTTGCGAAACACACACACACACGCGCACACGCACACTGTTACACGCGTTAATGGATTATTTGTTTACTACTTTGCAACAAAAACAAAACTAATCAAGCGATCTGTAAGCGATTACTCAGAGCTTGAAATTCACATTTGAGAACGTTGCCCGCCTCTGGCCAGCCGCAGTCATGTCTGAAATTAGCAACGGAAACGGCAACAGCAACGGCAACGGCACTGAGGCCTCCACTGAGCCTATTGAGATGAGCATTAAGGTGACGCCAGTGCGTGAGAATAGCATTAGTAGCTTGGGCAAGGCGGTGCCGGCATCGCCGACGCTTCAATCCCCCGCGATGCGTCGCAATGCCAGCGATGGCAATCTGATGGCCCAGGAGGTGAAGGAGGCGCGTGTGCGTGTCATCTATACGGGCGGCACCATTGGCATGATGCGCAACGAGCGACATGGTAAGTCTCAATCCACTACAACTCTCTCTATCTCTCTCTCTCTAAACCTTATATACATTGCAGTGCTGGCGCCCATACCGAATGCTCTGGTTCGCCTCATACGCAAGTATCCCAATATACATGACGAGGAGTATTCGCAGCGTCGCTTTGGTGCTGGCGCTTCAATGGCGCCCTTGGTGCTGCCCTACGTGCACGGCGAGCCCCGACGCGTGCTCTACCAGGTGACGGAGTATACGCCGCTTCTCGACTCCAGCAACATGACCATGCAAGACTGGGCCCGCATTGCCAATGATATATACGTGAGTAGCTGCTCGGAACACTCAAGCAACCCATGCAGGACATCTTGATGAATCAGAAGACAGAAAAAGCAGAGCTCCTCTCTGGATATGCCAACATCTTTTGTGGCTTAAATTACTGCTCGAGCAGCAAGAGAGTACAGAGTGGGCCTTAAGATTGCAGAATCCTTCTAATGTAATGTTTAACTGAAACTATTAACTATCTCAGGTACTCTCTTAGAGGGTATTATACAATCTTATATACTATATACTTTATACTTTGTCACGATATGTGTAGCGCATTGAAGGAAACATTTCCCTAGGAAGCATATATATCCCTTTTGACCAGCTTAAAAGATTTCATGTGGTACCACAAGGTGCCAACACTGGCCTAAGTGTGGGGCGGGAAAGCTTTTTTGCTTTTCGGTCCCAGCCACTACAACCTAACCTAACCATATATATTCTTGATAACCATCAATATCGGAGTCGTACTAATATCCTTTTCGTCTGTCTGTTTCTAAGCAAAATATTCAGTTTATAACAGTTTTAGAGATACTTTTATTTGCAGGCTACAACTATTTATCAGAATTAGTCGGATCGGATCATTATATGAGCCGTTCAGTGCACAGATTGATTAGCTGCATATAACAAAAGGTTGAGAAATGTGATGAAATAATGTCATAGTTCTTAAAATTCCCTTTAAATATACATAGTAGAAGCTATAAATACATAGATAATTTTCATATCTTTATAGACAACTTTTTTGTTTTTCAACATATCGCAACCAAATCGAGATGTTGACTTAATTTGATCGAAATCGAACCAATATATCTTATAGCTGCCATAGGAACGATCCGATATCAATTATATAGAAATCTATTTTTGCTATCACAAATTTCTTCACGAATCTCAGCATCTGAAAGTTTAAGTATGCTTTTTAGGGACTGGATAAATAAGATTAAAAATAGGCAGATATATTATATATAGGACATATATATAAATCGGTCTAAAACTGAGTTTTTGTATGAATAATATTTTTGCAAGATTATAGTAGATATAAGAATAAGGGAAAATATCTGTACTTTCTGTTTTTATCTTCTCAAGATTTATTTATTTATTTATAAAATTGCATCATAGAAATTATTCTAAATTACAATATTTTTATGTTTTATCTGCTTAGAGTTATAATCCTTAAAATGTACCTTAACTGTTTCGGTTTTTTTTTGTGTTTACAGCAATCGTACGAGTTCTTTGATGGGTTTGTGGTCCTTCACGGCACGGATACGCTGTCCTATACGGCCTCGGCGCTATCGTTCATGCTGGAGAATCTGGGCAAGACGGTGATCATAACGGGCTCGCAGCTGCCCATCTTTGAGACGCGCACGGATGGCAAGGATAACTTCACATCCGCACTGATCATAGCCGGCAACTATGTGATACCGGAGGTGTGCATCTTCTTTGGCAATAAGCTGCTCCGTGGCAATCGCACCGTGAAGGTCAGCTCCATTTCGTTGGACGCCTTCAATTCACCAAATGTGCCGCCGCTAGCCCACATTGGCATCAATGTGAATGTGGACTATAGGCTAATCTTTCGGCCATGCAGCGTAGAGCGTTTCTGTGTGCACCTGGAGCTGGACGAGAATGTTGGCCTATTGCGCATCTTTCCCAGCATTTCGTTGTCCACGTTTCGGGCGTTTCTAGCGCCTCCCATGCGCGGCGTGGTGCTGCAATCTTTTGGCTCCGGCAATGTTCCCTCGAATCGCAAGGATCTTATAGATGAGCTGAAGGCAGCCTCGGAGCGTGGCGTCATCATTATCAATTGTACACAGTGCCCGAATGGCTCCGTTGCCGAAATATATGATACGGGCAAGGTGCTGTTCGATGTCGGCGTTATACCCGGCTACGATATGACGCCCGAGGCGGCGCTATCCAAGCTGGCGTATGTCATTGGCAAGCAGGAGTGGTCACTGGATGTCAAGAAACAGGTGAGTCCATTGTGTAACCTTCTAAAATTCCCACTCTAACCCCTTACGTTTCGTTTCCAGATGATGCAGTCGAATCTGCGCGGCGAGCTGACCTCGATAACAGCGCCCAAAATGGAGGACTATGACCTGGTCGATGCTGTGGCTCGCTCGCTGCATTTATCCTCGCCCCAGGAGCTCGATCAGCTGGGCGCCACACTGTTTCCGGCCATGATCAATGCCGCCGTCGTTGAGGGCAACATCAAGAAGATTAACAATCTGAAGGCCTACGGCGCGGATCTATCTGGCTTCAATCATGATCATCGCACCGCCCTGCATCTGGCCTGCCAGCTGGGGAATGCTAAGATTGTGCGCCATTTGCTGCACAATGGCGTCTCGGTGCACATACGCGATCGGTACGATCGGACGCCGCTGCAGGAGGCCGTCTCCACCGACAACCACGAGATCATACAGCTGCTCATCAGCTGCGGCGCCCATTTGACCGGCTCATCCCGTGCCGTTGGTGAGCAGCTGTGCGCCGCCGCCTCCCGTGGCGCGCTACGGCGCCTCCAATCGTATCAGCAGGCGGGCGCCGATCTATCCCTATCGGATCCTTCGGGCAGAACAGCGCTGCATGTGGCGGCCCTGCATGGCTTTGCCGAGCTGGTGCAATACATGCTGCCTTACATAGAGGATCCATGCAAGAAGGACATGCTTGGAATGACCGCCCTCGACTATGCAACGCGTGCCGGCCATCCGGCCATTGTGGATCTGCTGCAGCCAACGTCAACGCCGGATTCCTAAGCCGGAGATAGCTTCGAGTGCATTTCACTTAACCAGCGCCAGATTACTTAATATCCGCATCAGTGGTTGCCATCTGTGCGGATCTTTATGTATCATATTTATGTAAAAGTATATCTCTATTCTTGTTTAAAGCAGCCTAGTCCGGTATTTATTGTTCCTACCTTAAACAATTCAATGTGCAATAATGTTATTTTAATAGTCGCATTTTTTATACATACAACTTGTATGTTTTTTTAAGAATTCTCATATACTCGAATTCAACGCTTGTTAAATAAATATGTTTCAAAATAGTTATCCGACTTTATTACCTGTCTCGGTAAGGAATATGTGTTCAACCTCAAGCTGGAAATCTAAGAACAAATTCGAGCCTTTTTTGAATTTTCAGCATAAGTTTTGACCCATAAAATCAAGGACCGGTATTAAGGATTATGTACCCATTTTTAAAAGAATGAAATCATAATAATAGAGAATGGACACATGAAAAAGGACTACATCTAAAGCATCCTTGTTGACAGGACTCTCCATTGCTGCAATGATTTTTATTTGCGCGATTTATATTTTTCCTTAAAAATAAAGTATAGTGTTATTAATTATTAGTATTATATTAAATTATTTCTTGAGTTTATATTTCTAAGAAAAAGACATCCCGTATGAAAATGGGTTAAGATTAGGCAAAGTTATAGGAGTTGAAAATTTGGGAGTTGGTGACAATACAAGTCAATATTTGAAGTCGAATATTTTCCAAATTTTGTTAGGGAGCGTATTATAGGTAATTGTTTATTTCTAATATTAATACAATGCATATAAGAAAAGTTTTGATCATTGATTAATCGGCAATCAGCCCACAATATATTTTTTTAAATGCTGTCACTAATTAATCGCAATGGAAACTATCGCATATTGCCATCGATGAGAATAATATCGATATATCGATACGTTAGAAAAATTATGAAAACGAGGGCAGTAACAACGACTTAGAAGCCCTGGTGTTTAAGTTATTTTGTTAGCATTGCTTAATTATAATTGGTAAATATGTTTTAAATGAACTCCATGGCCAACTGTGAGCACATACGAGCCTGCACCCAACTGAATATGCCGCAAATGAAGTTGCCTTTGTAATAGGTGGCAACAAAACAAATGTATATATTGTGTATACAGTCATATATACACACAAACACACGCACATACAACAGACACGCACGCACGCACGCACACAGCTAAGAAGTGCACACGTCAGTGCCACGAATTGTGCCCACAGAAATTTCAATTGGCTAAAAAGACATAAAAATGTATTGAATGCAATAATATGGTAACTGAGAGTATATACTTTAAATCAATTGCAGTCAATGTCGATAGTTAGCAGCACGAATATAACGAAACACACGCGACGACATTGGATATATCCGTTCCCATACCGGAGATAGCCAGTGCTTTTCCCTCTTTTCTCTTTTGTTTTTCCTTTTTTTTTTATTTGTATTTGTAAATTAGCTATTTGAATTTGTTTGTAATGTCCGGGGATAGGGGCACGTTAGCTGCCTCGGAGGCGGAGCTGAGCCATCACGGCGATGCAGCGGATGAGGGCAGCTTCTTGGATATATCAGCGATACAGGTGAGTGGAGCAATCTCCGAGCAAGCACATCCTTGGCTGGGCTACAATATACATACATACATATATGACTCAACAGCATCAGCAGCCCGCATCTGGTGGCAAGGCACGCCTGGACAGCCTGCGCGAGAATCTGTCCAAACAGCAGGTAAGCTTCCAGCGTTAGAACTGTTTTCAGCCTTTGTTAACATGATTTGACTCTGTTTAGGAACGTTTGATTGCACTGCGCGAACGACGCGCGGATGGCGGTCGACGCAAGTCCAGCATAAGCGATTCAATGGAATCGCTCAAGTCGCTGGGCCAGAAGCTGACCGTTCTCAAGGCGCGCAGCGGCGGCAAGACGCCAACCTTTGAACAGGCGCAGGAACTTGCGCCACAGTTTGTGTCCACGCCCATTAAGGATGATGCGGTCAACCTGGAGATCAGCGGCAGCGAGAAGCTGCAAATGCTCAATCAGCGCACTGAACAGAATCGTGCACTGCTCGAGCAGCGCAAGCGCGATATGGCCAAATCACTGCAGTCCGTCAAGTCTGGGCTAAGACACAGCGCCAGCGGCGAGCTGGGCTCCTCGATGAGCGATCTGCATGCCTTGGCTCTATCGCAGATAAGCAGCGCCTCAACCATGTCCCGGCATCGCTCAGCGGTTGATTTGCAGCCACAGCTATCGCAACAGCAGCAGCAGCTGGAGGCGTGCGATGAAAGTCGCCTCAAGCTGCTGAAGAATAAAATGAAGCTCATTGAGCTGAAGCAGAGCCGCAAGGAGCAGGAACTGCAGCAGGAGCTGCTGGAGCTGCGCAACGAGCTGAACAGACGCGAAGGTCTAATACAACAACTGGAGAGCTCGCTAGCGGAGCAGAGCGTGCAGCAGCGTCCACTTATCGAGCAGGAGCACACCCGCATGCATGCTGAGATTGAGCAGCTGCGTGCACGTAACGCGGAGCTGGAGGCCAACAGCGATATGCTGGAGACAACGCGCCTGGAGCTGCACAATGCACGAGAACAGCTGCTGGAGCAGCAAACAAGCAGCGTTGCGGCTACCACAGATGCCCAGGTCAATGTGGAGCTGGCCAAGCAGCTGCAGGATATGGAAAATCAATTGCAGCAGCTGCGCGACAGCAATGCCGAGCAGGCGGCCAGCCAGCAGCTAAATGCAGCTGGCGAATCCGAGCGCCTGGCCGAACTGCAGGCCACCATTGAGACGCAGTGCAGCCAACTGGCCGCACAGAGCGAGCAGCTGGCAGAGAAGACCACCGAGCTGAATGTGCTCAATGTGAATTTGCGCGTGCTCGAAGAGAAGCTGGCACAGAGCGTCAAAAGCAAGCCCATCTTTCTGGACGAGTCCGCGGATGCGAGTGCCAACGAACAGCTGCAGGCCGATCTTCAGCAGCTAAAGCAGCGACTGGACGAGTGCAACAAGAGCAACATCAAGCTGAAGCTCAAGTGCAAGCAGGCCGAGAAGCAGCTGCAGAAAGTGAAGAGTACCGATGCGCAGCAGCAGCTGGCGCAGCTGACCGCTGACAATGAGCAGCTGCAGCAGCGCATCATTGTGCTGGAAGATGAGAAGGGCCAATGGCAGTTGGCGCATGTTGAGGAGGATGAGAAGGCCGAACAGAAGGATAACAATCAGGACGAGTCGGAGCCAACCGCTGCTGCTAAAAACAGTGGACAAACGGAGGCCATACGTCTGCTGGAGGAGCAAAAGGAGGAGCTGCAGCAGGCGCTGGAGGCGCTGCAGCTGGGTAGCGAGTCGGCACGCGTTGAATCCGAGCTGAGCGAGGTTCAGCTGGAGGAGCAGCTGTCACAGCGCGTCCAACAGCTCGAAACGGAGGCCAATGAGCAGCGTCAACAGCTGCAAACGCTGCAGTCCGAGAAGGAGGCGCTGGACAAGAAACTAACGCACTACATCAACGAGAACATGGAGCTGCTTGATAAACTGGAGAAGCTTAGCTCCTCCAGCTCGGCAGAGTCCATTGAGATTGTCGAGCGGCCCACCGAGCGACGCTTTAGCCAGAACGATGCTGCGCCCGCTGCATTGCCCAGCTTTGTTAGCGAGCTAACCCAAACGGATCTGGCAGCGCCCGAACTGGAGGTCAATGAAAGTTTTGCTCAGCTGCGCACCGAGGGCGATGAGCTGCTCAAAAAGATTGAGCTCTTTACTGACGAGCGGCGCGAGGTGCTCGCCAAAATGGAGCTGCTGCAGGCGGAGAATGCGACGCTGCAGACACAGCTTAAACTTTCCCAGGAGCAGCTGCAGGCGGAGAATGCAACGCAGCTGAAACTCTCCCAGGAGCAGCTGCAGGCGGAGAATGCGACGCTGCAGTCCCAGCTAAAGCTCTCCCAGGAGCAGCTGCAGGCAGAGAATGCGACGTTGCAAACGCAGCTGAAACTCACCCAGGAGCAACTACAGGCGGAGCAATCAGCGCTCCAGTCGCAGCTGGAAGAACTGCAGCGGGACAAGCAGCAGCTGTCGCTGCAGCTGAGCGAGAAATCGAATCTCTCCCAAGAGCTCAGCTCCATGCAGCGCTCCTCGGAGGTGGTAGCCGCACTTGACTGCGGCGAAGCCGGCGGCGCCGCTTTGTTTGACAAATGCGAACGTTCGCTGTCGAAGCTCAGCTCCGAGCTGGATGCATATCGTCGTGCCCATGATCGCAATGCTAAGCTGGATGTGTCCAAGAAGCTGGCTAAGGAGGCAATGCATGTGCACATCCACCTGACGGAACTGCTGCACAAGGTGAAAGAGGCCAGCACCGCTGTGGAAACGGTTACTGTCGTGGAAACCGTTGTGGCCGTTACTGCGCCCAATGGCAAAGCTCTGGCGGAATACGAGCAGCTGACCGCACAGAATGCTGAGCTCAAGTCTGCGCTAGCTGAGCTCCAAGCGGAGCTGATTGAGCTGCGCGACGGCTTTGAGCCGTCAGAGCTACTAGGTCCCAGTCCTGTGGAGGAGCAACGCCAGGCCAATCAGCAGAAGTTGCTGGAGAATTTACAGGAGCAGGCGGCACAACACATGCAGCAGCTGCAGCAGCACCTAGAGCGAGAGAAGGCGCAGCAGCAGAAGCTGATGGAACTGCAAGCGCAATGCGAGCAGCTGACAGCGGAACGGGAGCAGCTGCAGTCGACCATAACGGAGCTGCATGCTGGCGAAGCGGAGCATCTGCAGCTGATTGCCAGCCAGAGCGCTGAACTGGTGCAGCTGCAGCTGCAGGCGGAGCAATTCGATCAGACGCTCAATGGCAGCGAAATGGCCCACGAGAAGCACATGGAGCAGCAGCAGCGCCTGCGACGGGAGCTGGAGGCGCGCATCGAGACGCTGGAGGGTGAACTGAGCATATTGCAGGCTCTGGCCGCCGAGCAGAAGCAGCAGCTAATTGAGAGCTACAGCGAGAGCGAGCATGAATCCAATCTGAAGCTGCTGGAGCTGCAGCAAGCCCGCCAGGAACTGGAGACGAGCGAGGCGCGCAACAAGGAGCTGCGCGAAAAGCTGAAAAAGTATGCTCTCAATCTGAAGAAGCGCACAGCGGACCATGCAGAGCTGGAGCAGCAGCTGCAGCAACTGCGGGCGGAGCAACAGCAAAGTCAGTTGGCGACGCAAGAGCAGCAGACCGTGGAGAGCTTGAAGCAGCAGCTGGAGCGTCTGGAGCAGGCCAATAGAGATCGCATCGATGTGGAACAGGCCATGGCGCACAGCCTGAGGCAGGAGCTGCAGACCACCGTGGAGACCAACGAGCAGTTGCAGCAGCAGGCAATCAAGCAGCAAAAGAAGCTAACTAGATCCAAGGAGGATAACGATCGCCTGCAAGTGGAGGTGCAAAATGCCGTGCATGCCAATACGACGCTGCGCCAGGAGATCTATCAGCTGGAGCAGTCGCTGACGACGCAAACGGACGCCTGCGATGCCAGCAAGCACAACATTGATGAGCTGCGTCATCAGCTGGAGCAGCGTGCCCTCAAATTGAACAAGTCCAAGGAGGTCATCAAGCAGCGCAATGCCAGCATACACGGCCTGCAGCGGGAGGTGAGCGAGCTGCGCGCCAAGCTGCAGTCCCAGCCCGAGGAGGAGGCGGTGGAGCAGCGACAGGAGGAGCTGCTGGCGCAGCTGCAGGCGGCGCAGGCGCAAAATGCACGTCTCAGCGAGGAGAAGGTCAACTTTGAGCTGGCCATTGGCCGCCTGGAGACGCTGCACGAGGGCATACAGGCCAAGCTGCAGCAGGATCAATCCTACATAGAGACGCTGGAGACGGAGAAGGAGGAGCTGCAAGAGAAGTACGCAGCGCTGGAGGATCAGGCTGCCGCACTGCAGGCACAGCAGAGCACAGCCAGCGAGCATGTGGAGCTGCTGGAGCAGCAGCTGCGCACGCGCAGCGAACAGCAGGCGGCTCAGGAGGCGCAGCTGGGCGAACGACTGCAGCAGCTGACGGAGCACGAGCAGAGCCAAGGCCGGCAACTGCAGCTGCTGCGCAGCGAGGCGGAGGAGGCACGCGAGCAGCTAAGGGCGCTGCAGGCGGAGCACGAGACGCTGCTGGCGCGGCACAAACAGCACACCCAGCAGGCGCAGCAGGCGGAGGCGGCACGCGACCAGCTGAGCAGCCACAGCGAACAGGCGCTAATGGATCTGCGCGAGGAGCTGCAGACACGCAACCAGGAGCTGCAGCGCCAGCGCAATGTCTACGACGCCAAGCTGGCCGCCAGTGCCACCGAGCTGGATGAGCTGGAATGCGATTTGAATGCGCACATGGAACGTGCCACAGCCGAAACGCGCGATCTCACCCAACAGCTAGAGCGCGCCCAGGAGCAGCTGGTGGCACGCGGCGAGGAGCTGACCCGGCTCAACGAGGAGCTCGCCGATGTGGAGCGCGAGCGTGCCGCGCTCAGTCGCGAGGCGACCCTGCTGCGTCTGCAGCACGACAGCGCCGAGCAGGATGTGCTCGAGATGCAGGAGCTGCGCATGCAGGCGCTACAGGACAAAACCGAAATGGACAATCTGCGCAGCCAAATAGATTCCCTCTGCGCCAATCACAACCAGGAGCTGCAGGCTCTGCAACAGCAGATTGCCGAACTGGACACGCTTGGCCAGAATCAAACGGATGACCAGGTCTACATCGAGACGGAGAACAGGCGGCTCGCCGAGCAGCTAACCGAGCTCCAGGCTCGTTTCGACGAGCAGACGGAGCAGCTTCACCGACAGCAGGGCGCGCCAATGGCCTCACTCTTCCAGTCTCAGCCGCAGCCGCAGTCTCAGCCGCTATCCCAGCCCCAGTCGCAGCCCCAATCTCAAGCTCCCGCCCCAGCCTCCGACGATTGGATGTACTCAGCGGCTTGGCAGCGACCTGGCCCCAACATACCGCCCATGCAATGGCTCCCAGCAGAACAGGTATGTAGACAGCTTGCTGGGTCCTTTGCGGCAGGTGATATTTTTCATTCAATTGAAAAAGAAAACTTATTTTTTGATAAAAACAAATATGTTGGGAAATATATATTTTTTTATTTTTGTTTTGAACTCAACTGAAATAATTTAATCTTAATTTTTATAAAAAAATCGCAAAGTAACTCTTATTTCCAACTTTTATAATACAAATTGATAGTAAAACTTATTTGTCAATTTTCAATATAAAAGTTCAAAATAAAAGTTATTTCTTAATTTTTTTTATAATGAGAGTTGAACATAAAAATTGATTTTAAATAGCTTTTGAACCAAGTAGTGTACAACAAAAGTTGGCATGCATATATGATCCATCCACTGATCAAAATTAATTACGATGAATTTCCCACTCATTAATCATAAGAATTTTTCCTCCCTTGGAGTACATTTTCCTAAAACCTTTTCGTAAGACTGATCTAACAAACAAAAAACATAATCTCACACATTTGAGCCTGAGCCCCATTTCCTGAACGTGGCGACGAAAAGTGGTTGATTTTCCAAAGTCGGTTAGCACTCTTAAATTAATTTTTTAAAATTGTTTGTAAATTCCAGACAAAAGTTGTCCAGCTATTTAGCGCACAAAATCGATGAATACCAATTGGAAAATAAGTTTAAAAAATACAAAATTTTGAAAACCATGGTAAACAAGAATGTTGAATTTCAGAGTTTTCCACAGATTTTCCAAAATTTGTAAAGTTGTGAGACAATAGTGGCATTCTCTAATGTGAGGCTTTGAAAATAAGTTCGAAGCTGATCGGAATAATATAAGACTTTCTCCCTTACAATCTTGGGAGCCAACCACCTTTCAGCCTATCGGGGTAGTTTTTCCAAAATCGGTGAGTCGGTGTGAAAAACGATTCATTGTACAGTTTTATTTCCGTAAATAATTTTAAGGATTGTAGGTGGAACTTACCCAAATCCCATCTTAAGGTCTCCTTTTTCTCATAAATAGAAATGGCTGTGAATTTCAGCGTTCTAGCTCTCAAAGTTTGGGCAGAGCGATGATTCTCAATCAGTTAGTCAGTCAGGTTAAAGAGTTTCTTATAGATTATAGATTGCACTCAGAAATGACTCTTAAACTTGTTGATATACCAAGTAACTCTGGAACTGTTTCGATTTGCTTTTACAGAATGTGCCGATTGCAGCGCCCGCAATGTTCTTTGGCAGCGATGCGGCGGCGGCGCCTTCGCCCTTCGATGAGATCGTTGCCCAGCCACTGAGAGTGGGCACACAGCAGATGGGTGTGGGCGGAGGTGTAGACGTGCCAGCGCTGGCTGAGGCGAGCGATGTGGAGGCGACCATTGAGGATCTGCAGCGTAATGTGTCCGATCTGGAGAAGCATGCCAAGGAGCTGGAGACGAAGCTGCTGGCGCGCAATCAGGCGCTGGCCGAGCACGAAGAGCGACGCGCCCAGCTGGAGCGGCTGGTCTACGAGCGGGAGCAGGAGCTGCTGCAGTTGCGCGCCGCTGCCGAGGAGCGGGAACGCTTGGCAGCCATTGAGAAGCTAATACAACCAGAGCCGGTGGCAATGCCAGTAGCAACGGCGCCGCCCACGCTGGACATGTTCTTCGGCACTGAAACTGTGACTGATGCAGCCGTAAGCAGCCTGGAGCTTGGACAGCCGCAGCTGGAGCCCGTTGTGGAGCAGCTAATAACGCCAAAGAAGGCGTACCTCTGCCAGCCAGAGCCGATGCATGCACCTGCGACCGAGTGGGGCGTTGATATGGATGAGGATCCCTGGGCCAGCGCAGCAGCAGCAGAGGTGGAGCGTCCACCAGACGCAGCTGCAATGACAGCGCTGCAGTCGAGAATTGAGCAGCTGGAACGCCAAAAGGCGGATCTGCAAACGAAGACGGCGAAGCTAATGAAGCGCATCAAGGAGTACAGAGCCAAGGAGCAGCAGGAGCAGTCAAAGAGCGCCAGCAACGATCTGGATGGCGCCATCATCGAAGAGCTGAAGCATCAGCTGCAGCTGCAGGAATCGCGCCAGGGCAAGACCGAGGAGCTAATGCAGCAGCATGCGCTGGAAAAGGAGAAGCTAATGAAGCGCATCGATGTGCTAACTGCGGGCAATGATCGCATGGCCGAGCTAAAGGAGCGCCAGGATATGGATGTGCAGATGTATCAGGCGCGCATACGCGAGCTGCAGGAGAAACTACAACAGCTGGAGAGTTGGGGCGACGAAGAAGCCGCCAAGACGGTGTCTGCTGCAACGCCTGCCGCCCCAGTTGCCGCTGCCGCCGCCAGCGATGCCGAGGCACTGGCCAAAATCGAGAACTTGCAGGCTGAAAACCAGGATCTGAACACCGAGTGCCAGGAGCTGCAGGCGCAGCTGCAACAGGCGAAGCAGCAGGTACAGCAGGCTCTGGTCCAGGCACAGCAGCTTCAGGCGGAGCAACAGCAAGCTTTGGATGCACTCGGTCAGCAGTCAGAGCTAGAGCGCAAACAGCTGCAGGCGGACCAACAGGCCGCTCAGCAGGAGCGCCAGCAGTTGCAGCTGCAGCTGGAGGAGCTGAAATCCAAGCAGCTGGAGCTGCCTGCAGCCGTGAGTGCGCCCAGTGATGAGAGCATGGCGCTGCTGCAGGAGAAGGAGTCGGAAATAGTGCATCTAAAGCAGCGCATCGAGGAGCTGATGCGGGAGGATCAAACGGAGAAGCTGGTATTCGAGATACTGACCAAGAACCAGGAGCTGCAGCTGCTGCGCATGCAGGTCAAGCAGTTGGAGGAGGACAAGCTGGAGCAGCAGCAAGAGAAGCCGCATACAGCCGAGCTGCAGCCAGAGAGCATAGCTGAGCTGGAACAGCTGCGTCTGCAGTACGATCAGCTGCAACACGAGAAGAACGACATGGAGGAGGAGCTGCGTGTGCTTAACAATCATGTGCTCTCCAGCCTGGAGCTGGAGGACAAGATGAAGCAATCTGTACTAGAGCTGGATATGAAAACGATTGAATTAACCGAGCTACGTAAAACGCTGGAGCTGCTGCAACAATCACAGGCACAACCACAAACAGCAGCACCACCACCGACACCACAGCCGGATCTGAGTGCGCTCAATCAGCAGTGGGAGGCACTGGTGGAGCAAAAGTGCAGCGAGGTGGCTAGCATTTGGCAGGAGCACTTGGCAGCGCGTGAGGCTGTCTACAAAGCGCAGATTGAGCAGCTGACGGCGGAAGCTGTGGCGAAGACGGTCGCGGTGGCGGAAGCGGAGACGCAGGCGATGGCGGTGGCGGTAACGGAGGCGGAAACCAATACAGAGCAGACAACTGGCACTGGCGGATCGCAGGACATCAACGATGTTTTTAGCAATATGCAAAAGGCGCTGGAAACGCAGGAAATGGAAATTGTTACGCTCAAAGAGCAGCTGGCCATACGGTCAGCTGAATATGCGCGCCTCGCCTCCCAATACGATCCCTTCCGGCTGCAGAACACGCTCGGCGCAGCTGGCGGCAGCGGCGCCACTGGCCTGGGTGCCACTGCGGCGGGCAATGCCAGCCAGGAGCCGCTGCCCGAGTATGTGCTAAAATCCGATCTGGACTATGCGCTAATGATGCTACATCAGCGTGACATGCGCGTCGAGGAGATGATACTCGAGCTGGTGCAGCTGCTCGAGGAACGGGATCATTTGCAGCTTAAGCTCTCGGACACGCTCCGGCAGCTGGAGGCCGAGCGTAGTCGCCTCAGCGATGATCGTAAGCGTAAATTGGCTCTTTGATTTGACAGCAATCATTTCATTTATTCTTATCACAGCAGGCGTGTCAGCTGCTCCTGCCGTCTCCTCCTTCTCAGCCGCTGGCTTAAGCAGCCCCCAGAGGATAAGCAGTGGCAGCGATTTAGCCGCCGGCAGCGGCAGCGGCAGTGATTTGAAGCAGAAGTAAGTAAAGTCCTAACAAATATGTTCAAATTTTAAATCTTTTTTGATTCACAGATTGGCCGAGCTGCAAACGGTGAAGCATTCCAAGGACAAGGCACTTGTGGACGAGCGCGAACAGCGTCTGCAGCAGATGATACAGCTGCACAAGGAGATGGCTAAGCCAGCAACGACGACGACAGCAATACCAACGGCAGCACAAACAATATCCGGAGCAGCTCCTTCCCAGCAGCTGGACATAGATCCATGTAGGTGTAGACGGTTTCTACTTTCTATATAGGCATATTTAATAATTCTTTATGAAACTATTACAGCTCATCAATCGCTAAGATCACCTTCAATGGTTCTTATGGATTGGATTCTGGGCAACAATAAGAGCGAGGAGGATGCTCATTCACATCCCCCATCAAACAACTAAGTAGCTTCGATTTAAGCTGCTTCTAACTAGTTGACTTCCAAATCGTGTAGACAGTTGTTTAACAATATTTTCTTGATTTAAACTAGCTATTAGAGTTCTTTATTATGTACCTTGGATGAATGAAAAGAAAAGCCGCAAAATCCAGCTTATAAAAGATACAAAAAAAGTAAACTATTCCCGAATTGTATAGCCACAGCAATAAATGGGGCTTGCCTACGTTTTATGTTGTAGATATGTAAAAATTGTAAAAACAAAAAAATTTACGTTAATAACAATAAATAAAAAATAGTAAAAAATATTTCAAATTCACTACGTAGCTCTTTTTATTGAAAATTATTAAAAATATAAATTACATATTAAAATGGTGACCTTTCTTTCCCTTGCTATAAATTGCAGGAATACCTCGGCTATTTGGGGGCAAGTGTGTACACACTGAACTCTGAACTCCAAATTTAGCCAAGCAGAACAGTCAAAAGAATATTAGAGAGTTCCAATTTATGAGCCGCCAATTTTACTTACTATAGTAATATTCTAGCATGCTACAGAGTATCTCCCAGTCGAGTTCTTTACACTCGAGCATTGACTTTTAATTGATAATTATTGCATTGATTGCAGGAATGCCTTGGTATTTGCTGGCCAGTGTATACCTAATGTTAAAAAGAGTTCATTTACCTCAGTTTAATTGTAACGGCTTAACAGGATAATTTGCACTTAATATTAACGGACAATGGCAGAAGCTGGCTACAGGATTAGGAATATACTCCGACTGGCTGATATGCATCCGACGATGACCAGTTTTGCAACCATTGCACTGATAATTTCAAAATCGGAGCCAAATGTGTTTCTGGACAAGCTTAGCAACGAGAAGCGGGGCGTGATCAATTTCACAGTGCGCGACTCGAAGCGTCACATTGCCAACTGCAAGTGCTGGGGTCCCAAGGCCAGCGTGGATGAGTATAATGCCATGCTGCAGATTGGAGACGTTGTGGACATTGTGGGCGCCAAGGTGATGGCCATAACGCTGCCCTATGTCGCTGGCTACAGTGAGCAGCGGTATCAGCCACGCGGCACGCTTCCCTGTGCGCTGGTCGTCAACGATGGCCATGGCTACTTGGTGAAGCACAGCAGCGAGGATGTGGCCACTGTGCAGCCACTACGCCAGCTGCTAAACGAGACACACAAGCCGCTGAGCGCAGCGCTGAAGCTGGCGGACGTGCGCTGTGCTGCGCCAGGCGCCGAGCAGCGTCCGGCAATGTACATAGATCTGCTTGTGGTGGTGGCCATGGTGCGTCCGGTGCGTGAGCTAAAGCGCAAGGTGCCACGCAATGGCAATGCGTTGATGCACTGCCTCGAGGTGGTTGTCATCGATGCCAGCTGCCCAGATGGCATGGTGTTCAGCCTGTGGCATGCCGGCTGGATACGACGCGCCCAGTGCTGGCAGCCACGCAAGACGGTGCTGCATCTGATCGATGTACGCATCTCACATTCACAGTTCTATGGCTGTCCGGTGCTGAGCCATGCCAGCTGTACGCTCATCTATGAGAATCCACAGCCGCTCAACACGGAATGCCAGGCACTGCTCGCATTTGCAGCGACAGCGCCGCTCAAAACCTTTGATATATTTGCCCAAACGGACATGGACAACTTGCCAGCGGGTGAGTGGCATAGGAATCATGAACTACAATTTGTAAACTCCTTTCTCTTCCGCTTCAGCTGAACAGATCCAGACGCAGATGACTGTGCGGCAAATTTATGCGCGCGCCGAGGGCGAACTGCAGGATGCAACCAGTGAACACTTTACGGCCGTCCTCTACGCCATGGTCACCAAGTTCGACATTGACGGTCTGGGCAAAAGCATCAGCAAGAAATGGCAAGTCACTCTCAGCATTAAATCAATCCTCACATAATCATATGCACATTCTCTGCCTGCTTTCAGCAAGGCGTGCCAGAGACTAATACCAAACAACCACAGTGAATGCGATAATGAGCACTGCCTGCTGGAGTTCTCGCTCGACCACAGTGGGACACGCTATGAGCACTTCTTCAACATCAATATACAACTGTCCGATCAGACGGGCACGCTGATCGAGTCAAGGCTTAGCGGCGGCATTGCGGAGCATTTGCTGGGCCTCAATGCGGATACCTTTCAGCAGCTGTTGGAGCGCAAGAAAACCGAGCTCAAATGGCGTTTCCTTCTGAAGTACTTTGAGATCAAGCTGCTGATCAAGAAGCCCGCAGCCATGCGCAAGAATCTTGCTGTCATTGTTGTAGACATGGAGCTTATACAGCTGGAGCGCCTGATAGAGAAGATAGCCGTGTTTTAAACTACACAAACTGACAGCATTTGTAAGCTGTCTCTATTGTATATACCCAAGTTTAAGTTAAGATAAAAGTGAAGGTTTTCAAAATATAACACAATTAATAAACTACATAAATATGTAATATAAGTTATAAAACTCATTTCGCTTAAGCGATTTAGGATATATTTGAAAATACTAATATTTTAAGAATAAGATTTGAATAAAATATATGAAGAACACGACAACATTTACATAAGAACCATAAATGATAAAAGGCAATCAGGTGAATACAAAATATAGCTTTGCAGGCTATAGGCTAGAAGCCCCTGCTTGAATAAGGAATATGAAACATCTGAAGAATATGATCGCAATGAAAAAGCTTTACATATTGCTATATAAGCAATGAAACTTATTCAGCTTAAAAGATAATAGGCGTGTTTTAAAAAGGGACCGCAATCATTATAAGTTATATTATAAAAACTACAATAGAATGATTATATTCACATTTTTAAGTTTTTCGTCAATGATAATCATTAGTTTTGAGTAATTTAATAAAACTTATACCATAATTAATATTTTTGATAAAAAAAAACTCAAAAATAATGATTATTAATGATTATTATTTAATTCGCTCAAAATAAAATTCAACAGTAATTTACGGCTTCTGTGTTAGATTATGCACCAATATTGTTGCATATCCTTGTGCAGGGACCACAAACTAATGAGTCAAAACTAATGATTATCATTGAAGAACGTAAAAAATCAGAAATTTAAAAATCGTTGCGGAAATGCGGAGATTGTAAGAAAGTAAAGATTTTGCTGTGAATCATTTTCATTTCATTTTCTAGGTCCATTTTTTTATTAAACAAAAGTCATAATTTACGGTCTCTGGTTTTAAATAAGAAAACGAAAAGAAAATGAACGAACACAAGAATACCACAAAAATAGAAAACCTTAAGAAGACAATAGAATGTATATAAAATTCGCAAAATGAAGTTATGATTTAAATCGAGTATTCCAAGGAGAATCTACATAAATAGCATCTTTATTTCGTTTGGGATTGTTGTTAATATTATTATTCACACATAAAACGTTGCAACTGCAATACAAATACATAAATAGATATAGTATCATCCAAAACAATTCAATCCAATGTCTTAATTGCTGCTAAGAACTCTCTGGAACAATAATGCTGAGCAGCCTGGGGCATTATATATATATATATGTATATATATGTATATATATGAAATATACTATTTGGTTTATCTAAATTACAGAGGCTTATATGATTAGTTTGAAATGGATTACATTTTACATAAATTCATAAACAATTAAAATTTTTGGTGCTGTTTACTTGCTAAGATCACAATAAGTCGACTCCCAGATGCTAACAATGCGTCATCGGCACCAAAATTTACATATTATTCGTTTATCCTTTGCTCGATTTATGAGTTTCGGGATTTTTGGGATCGTACGTGTAATGTGGGAAATATTTTGTGGGAATGTAAACAATTTGGTTTAAAGCTAATACTGCGACTACAAAATGAAAAACGAGCACATAGAATACCATATATCATACCATATAATAAAGTCTAATTTTACCAAACTCAATTTAAGGTTTGTCGTATAACAATATTTAAGCAAAATAAGTTTAACAATATCACTTCGACACTTTATAAACAGACTTTGACAAAGTTAGACCAAAATAACAAAATTAAAGAATTTGCCTAGAGAACAAAGAAACAAACAACAAATTATTAAAAACCTGGGATAAAAAGTGACAAACACCGGAGGAGTATTGCAGTTAGGGAGGTCTTTGAAACACAACTAAGTGCTGAAGTTTTGTACAGGGTCAGATATTTGCTATTTCTATACGCTCAAGGTACGCTAATGAGGCTACACTAACAGTTGACATACTAAAGAGCGAGATAGCGATAGAATTAGAACGAGATAGAGAGCACTATTAACACATTTCAACTAACTATAAAAAACAAATATAAAAACAAACGGCATTTGCCTGCGGGCTCCCTCGCTCTCTCTCCCTACTTGGAGCCCGCATTGGAGCCATGCGTCGAATGTGTTTGATGATGATGCGACTGCTGGCCAGAGCTCTGATGATAGGCCGACTGTTGCGGCTGCTGATGGTAGTGCTCCTTGGGATGCGTTGATGTGCCCGCTGCTGCAGACGACGTTGAGCTGGCTGCATGGTTGGTGGGTCCATGATTATTGTGACTATTATAGTTGAGAGGCAAAGCTGCAACGGCGGCGAGTGCTGCAGCGGCGGTGGCAGCTGCCACACCAGCAGTGGCGGTGTTCAATTTACTGCCATTGGCGCTGTTCACCTTCAGCTGTCGTATTTCGGGAAAGAACTCAATCATCAATATTTCGAGAAGCTCCTGCAACAAAACATAACAATATGAATCAGTCTGCCAGCTAGGAACTTGGATACAAGGATACTCACATAAAAGAGCTGTTTGTTGTATGTGGGATTCTGTAAAGCTTCGAACACCTTTAGGACGCCACGCCTGGCCGCCTGGGCGCCAACGAGATTGCAGAGCACCTCGGGTATATGATCGGTGAGCAGCGCCTTGGCCGCAATGGTGGTCATCTCCTTCATATCATCGGAGCGCACTGGATAAGCAGAGGCGAGCACGCCGCCTGGCCAAAACGATTTCAGTATGGCCGAGAAGTAATTGTGCAGCATGGACTCCTCGAACAGATAGGCCACAGATTCGCGTATTTGGCGGTTAATGGTCCGTCCATAGGTAATCTGGACAAAGGAGATGATGCTCTTGCGCAGCCATTTAAATACACCGCCCATGTCAAAGATTTCACCCATTAGCGCATACATGGGCTCCGCTATTGAATCCTTGGTGTCCAAATCGGCCAGCAACTTGGCATCGCTACTGGACTCGCCATCCAAGTAGGTGGACATATCATCATCATCGCGCTGTAGGCCCCAGAATGGATCGCTTGCCTTGCTCGTCTCGTGCGCCTTTGCCGCGTCGCTCTTGAAGAGCGTCGATAGTGAGAACTTGGACTTTTTGGGCGAAGGCAACGTTTGCTTCAAATGATCCGAACTGGGGCTAAGAAATGTATAAATTGCCTCGCTGCCATTCAAATGATCGTCCTCCAGTATGAACTGTGTGTGTGCAGAAGAGATTGATAATGATATTATGGATAACATTGTTAAAATATTCCCACATACATTCAAAAACTTTTGAATTTGCCCCTTGGCCTTATCCTGCGCGTGTCGATCGGTTTTCAAGAAGAAAAACTTAAAATTCGTCGGCAAATCTAGCGATTTCAAATTGGAGCTCACGTGGCGCAATTTACGTTGCAACTCCTATAATTTGATACAAGAATTATAAGCATTAGCCGTAGTCTGACTACGTGGCATGCCACACTCACATGCACTTGGTTCAGCGAACGCATTACCACCCAGCCGCTGGATATGCCCGAGGGACGTCGCCTCTGCGCTCTGCTGCTCTCTCCATTCTTGGGTGCTGCCTGGGGCGGGGCATTGATGTCCTCATCCACATGCACCAATATCATGAACTGCAACGATTCCTTCTCATCGGAAACCTGCAAAGATTAGGAATAATAACTATAAATATGAACTGAATTGAGCTTGAGAAAGGAAAGTTAATCGTATGCTTATTCTACGCTGTTTTTGAGCTCGGTTCTAAGGGCTCAGTTTAAGAACTGGTTTTAAAATTGGTTTCAAGTTTTAAAAGTGTTTCACTGTCAATGTTCGGGACACATTAAGTGTCTAGATAAGGGTCAAAATTATAAAAGAACACACCTCGACACTTTGTATTGTGGCCTTCCATTTGCCGAGATGCTCAGTCCAGGCATCGGTGCGTCGCAAATGTGCCTCCGTTTGACGCTTCTCGCTTTTAAGCCACTCCATTTCCTTTTCGAGAATCTGCAGAACCTTCGACTCTGGCTTCACCGAGTATTTGAGGGCATCGAGTGCCTGGTTCTTTTTGTCAATGCGCTCCTGTATCTGCTCCAGCTTCTTGCGTGCATACGATGTGTGGGCGGCGACATCGATGGCTGCATGACCAATGCCAGCACCATTGAAGCCATCCACAACAATGGCCTGCTCATCATCGGGCACATCCCCAAGCAATGTGGGGCACATGAGCAGGGTGGGATCATTAAATTCGTTCGAATCGAGCGCCTCCTTTAGCTGACGATACTGTTCACTCAGCACAAACGGCGGATAATACTTGTCCTCCAGTGAGCGCAAAATGTTGCGCTGCATGTCATAAAATATATCTGGGCCAGCATCGCCCAGCACAAAGGTCTCGATAAGCTTGCGCTCGTGCTTATCGATTTGTATCTCCGGCTTGGGCACGCGTATATACGTATAGAAGATCTCAGTGCCCAGCTGATGTGTGACAGTTTTGTGCGCATGTTTCATCTCCTCGACAGCCAGGTAGAAGCCAACCAGTGCACTTGCCTTCAGCGGCTCAAGGAAGAGCGTAAAGAAGCGCCGCCCCACAGCTGTATTGAGTATTTCCATCAGCGTCAGATCCTGGCAATGAGCTAGTTTTAATACAAATTTTATTTTGTTTATAATTGACAACTTACAGTGTCGCTGGAGTAGTTGCCATTCCAGCCAAACTTGGCCAGATTCTTCTCACACTGAACCTTGGCCAGTGTCAGCTGCTGCACGTAACGCTTTAGCCGCACAGCGGCGGTCAGCTCGGACTTGGTGAGCGTATGATCCTCGGTATCCGGATCAAGGCCTTTGGCACGTTGCAGATTCTGCATGCTGGTCGCATGCATCAGATCATTGACAATACTTTTGCGTATCAGCGACAGCTCCTCCAAATTTCCCGAATTGTTTATGATCTTCAGGAAATCCTCAAAGCTGGCCGCATACTCATAGCTTCGCTTGCTTATCGCTGCTGCCGCCAGACGCGTCTCAATGTTCTGCACAACTTTCTGATTGATGTAGTCCGGTGCGGTCAACATTTTGATCATGGGAAAGAAAACTGTCCAAGAAAATGAGAAACATTTTTTAGCTAGCTAAACTTGCATTGCTTTAAGGTTCGAAATATATTATATATTACCTTTGTAAGAAACAGACTGTTTTTTGTTTTTAAAAGTCTCAAGAACGTACCTATTATACTAGAAACCCAGTCAGAAATTCATTTTTAGCCGCATACTAATCAAGAATATATATACTTTATAGGGTCGGAGATGTCTCCTTCTGCCTGTTACATACATTTGCACAGATATAATACTCCCTTTTTATCCATTTTATGTGTACAGGGAGTAATTATGAACCGATAATATATATTTCTTTATTTACTAAGAGTTTTAAATCGATGTTGAGCATATTTGTAATTCATTTAAGGCGGGCTTAAATCGCCAGATTTAATCTGCACTGAAGAGCTCTTAACGTGGTTTAAACCTGACTTGTTTTGTTCAGTTTATCAGGACATATAACAACTTCCATCAACCCGATAACTAATTTTAAATAATATTTAAGCAAGGGTTGACACAGTTTTTGACCAGCAGTCTGTAACCCGATTGAAACTGAGTTGTGGCAGTTATTGAGGACATAAATATTTAAATTCGGATTGATTTTAATCAACTAAAAACTTGAAACTTACTCTTAAAGGAAAGAATCTCACTGAGCAGCACCTTGAGAGGGGGCAGTGAGTAGCCGCGGGGCAGCAGTAATATGACCATAATCTCGCAAAGCTTGCGTAGAAACTCCATTTCCTTTTCCTCATCGACCAGGTACGAATTGGTGCTAAACACTGGAGGGCTGCTGGTTTCCGCACTGAAGGAACAAAATACAGTTAACAGAATTTGTTTTGTGGCCGAAACTTGGAGCACTTACGCCCGCGCTTCGGCAATGCGTATCTTTTCTAGATGAACTGTGACGCGGTTCACCATGTCCACGGCTATGATCTTGGCGGGATCCATTTTGGCGGCACGCTCGTGAAACTTCTGTATGGCATTCCACAGATCCTCGCGTATGACATCGTTGATAAGCTTTGGCTTCGTCACAACATAGCTGAAAGTTGGATACAAAAGTTAGTAGGAATACCAGTTGAGTTTAGACAATTGGGATGTGGTACCTACCCCAGCCAGGGCACCATAAAGTCTCGCAGCACATACTCAATGATCTGCTGCAGCTGCAGATCAACTGTCTTGCCAAAGATTAAGGGTAAATTCGATGGATTCTTGATGGGATTTGGCAAATCAAAGATGCTGCTCCTATAATGACAGAAATATAAATAAGAACAAGATGAAATAAGTTCCGAAGATTTTGCGGAAGTGTGTTTCTTTTATGGTTTTATGAATATCATAGAATCTTTCCTCTTTGATCTAGAATTGAAAACACTTGACATTGAGATTGACAATAATGAAAATCCAAACACTTAAGGGAAATTAATTTCTGCAATATTCTGCCGGAGGTGTAAACCGGAACAGACGGCGTAAAAACTCACTTGGTGGCATTGTAGAGCAGCTTGGAGGGCAGTCGATTGGGCCTTGTGGGCTCATTGGTCGTAAATATGTAATGTATGTAGACGGTGCCAGCGACAGCTGTGTGTAAAAAAAGGAGGTATTCAGATAATATTTTAATTAACGATTTATGTGGAATTGATTCAAAGAAAAGACAATAATGAAATCTATTATTTTTTCCAAAGTCTGATAAGAAGTGAGCTATCATATATAGTATGATAACATAATGGATATATGGTCAAGCTCTGGATAAGGTATGGTACGATTTGGCTTACCTGCAAAGACCAGCACCAAAGAGTAGATGACGAATGCGAAGAATAGAAAGAACGCCGGATAATACCAAATAACGGCCAAAAGCGTCAATGTGATGCCCGAAATGATAATCTTCCAGTTTAATTGCAGCGCACGTAGCAAGCTAACAAATAAATATTGAGAAAATTAATATAGTAGTTGGATGGGTTGTTAGGAAAGGAAGCACACGCAATCTATAAATAATAATGACCACAACCCGCAAACGTCAAAACCCCCACGCACTTGACCAATACATGTACATACATATGTACATATATACCAAATAATTCAAAGGATATATAAAATACATATAATATTTTATGCAACGTTTTCACTTACCGCGTTGCCAGCTGCGTTAGGCGCTGTGTGGGCGTTGTTGCCGGCTCGGGCTCAATGGGAAACAATGGGCGGCGTCGCTCCATGGCGGCCAGCTGTCCGGCAACTCTATATAAGTCTGTGTGTGTGTGGCTATTGGTTTACAGTTACTGCTGTTGTTGTTTTTGGTGCTTCTGCTTTGTATTTGAATATTAGTTGCGTTTTGTACATTTTTCTTTTGCTTAATTTGTAGCTGCTGTTGTGGCTTTTGTCATGTCACCGTATCGTGGCCACTATATTAAAAATAGTTCTCTATAACCACTTCCGCCACCCCCGCCGCACAACGCCCACCACACACTGCACGCCCAACGTCCAACGCCCAACGCCCTTGCCTTGTCTATCCGCGTGACGTCTTCACAGCGGTTGTCAGCAGTTAAAACTGATCTTGGATAAGGCGTTATGGATCACAGCATCAGCAACAAGTTGATGTGGATAACTGCAAGAGGGTCGGCGTACGTTATGATAAGTGATAACAGCGGCGCAGCTACTGCTCTGCTTTGAGTGCTGCGTTATCAAATCGTTATTGCTGCTTGTTGTTTGGATTTTCTTGTTGTTGTTGTTGTTGTATTACCGTCGCCGCTGCTGCGTAGATAACCAGTTCGAATATGGGATGGCGCGGTATGGTGTGCCCACTGCGTTGGTCAAGCGGCGTAGCCGTAATTAAACATGGCACGGCGTTCACATCCAATTTCAATCACAATCATAAATACAATAAATGCAAAACCAAAGCGTTCTGTTGGTACTACCAACTTGGTAACTTTGGATTTGTTGATATTATATCGATACCGATAGCTGATTATGCATCGAGCAGCCACCACAAATATTTATCGACCGATAAGTATTGCAGTATTCCAAGTAAAACCAGCCGTTAAATTTAAAATATTGCCCATTTATTTGTTGCAAAACTAACAATACTTAGCTGAATTTGAAACAATTAGTTTTGTTTTTGGTATTACAGTATTGTGTATGTATAAATGGTGGCACGGCTGACAGGCATCATTTATTTATTCGCATGCCCCCCCGAGCGTTTCGAGTCATTTAACCGAATCCCCCCGTTATCCCAACCCAACCAAACGTTTACAGACTCTAAATGGCATCGACATTTGCGCATATTATAATATGGTATTTGGTATTGCTTCTATTGCTTCTTAGCTTGACGACGGAGGGCACGTTCGCGTGTACCTAAATTATTTTTAAGAACTAAGTTTCTAGTAAACTGCTCCCCGAATACAGCCTCTGAAAAATGGATGAACAGTTGTAGCAAAGTGTGTGGCAGATATCCAGCTGTTTGTGTGGCAAAACCGAGTCTCGCCAATGCGGATTTTACATACGTTTCCGGCGATGGCGCGAACAAACTTGGCTTACGTATCTTGGTCATGTTGGTCGCCACAAAGCCTGGCTGCACACTCTGTATAACTATACCATGGGATCTGTACTCTGCCTGCAGATCATCGCTGAACTTGTTTACAAATGCCTGAATAAAAATAAGAAAATGTTCAAATCTGTAATAATGCAGGCATACGAGTATCATACCTTTGTGGCGCTGTAGACGGTCAGCAAGGGATTGGGTATTACGCCCGCTGTTGATGAAAGATTTATGATGACCCCTCGGCGCTTTTGCACCATTTCCGGTATAAAGAGCGCCGTCATGTGCGTCACGGAATTTATATTGGCAGAGACAATATTACGAAGGAACTTCGGATCGGCATTGCAGCTATCTACAAAGTATTCGGGATGACTGTAGCTAATGCCCACATTATTGACCAGCAGGCCTACGTCCAGTCCAACGGTTGCCTGACGTATCTTCTCATAGATCTCTGTGCCTTCGGTAAAGTCCACATCAATAACGCGCACCTCCACGTGATATTTATCGCCTGGAAGTATGCCGCAATCTTGTATTACAAGTCTGGCCTAAATGCTAATTATAAATCTGTCGTTACCAATTTCCTTAGCCACAACATTCAGTTTATCCAACGAGCGGCTTATCAAAACCAGTTTAAATCCTTTGCGCGCTAGCTGAAAAATGGTAATACAATGGTTAATATGTGCAAATATATAATACAGATTACGATACTTTAATCTAATTGGACAAGGACTCTTTATATGTACATATATGTTTGAAAACTTGAAGCTACGTCCCAATTCGATATGAAGACATGACAAAGTTCCTAGGATTCTAAATACATATATCTTTTCATTTGGAAGCTAGGAATTGAAGCCTATTTCGATTGAAAGACTAGGATTCTATATGCAGTTATCAATGATTCCTTAATGCTTTGCTATTACCATGTTAATTAAAGCTAGCTGAGTAAATCACGGCTATTTTAGTATGTGATGATCCAGCGAAGATACATACTAGGTTTCCTAACTGATTGCTTAGAAAAGAGCTTTCCTATTTCTGAGACATCATGCAAATCTAAAAAGTTAGTCGTCATGTTATTTATAATCAATCAACTGTGAGATCTGAAAAGACAGCAAAGCTAGCTGACAAAACAACGAAATAGTGCATTGAATTGTTTATGGAATAAGACTAAAAGCAATTTTCTATTAGGAAAACAGATATGCGACAATACTTTTCCTATTTTATGGCTACTTACAGTGACTTGTGAGTGTCATAAGAAATAAAATGAAATTCAATTAGAAAACTAGACGTGTTGCGACCCCTTTAAGTTACACGAACTGAACATTAGAGCTTAGTCGATACGCATAATAAGTTCTCCATAGTTAAGCAATAAATGGGAAGTGTGTGTGTGTGTGTGTGTGTGAAACCCTTGATAGGCACATCGAATGTTAATTATATTGTATACGTAGCATATTCGAAAGCACACACTGACTGAACTCGGCTGAACCGATGAAGCATGTGTTCGATGATTTGGAATTTGGGACTGATGTTAATTTAAGGGCAGTTAAAAGCAATGCTACAAAGTGCAGTTGAATGCAATTTGTCAATGGTAAACAATAGTTGTTCCTACCTAAACGTTGACACCTCAAAACTGAAACCAAAAAGGTCACTAAAATATTGCTGTATCAACAGTTTTAACGTTTAAGTTATTTGCTAACTGAATATCTGAATATGACCTATAGACTGGATATAAGTTTGGACTTTTTTGTTTAAGGTGTTGGCACTTACAAACTTGCTTAATTGTTAATTAGCACTTTAGTAAATTGCAACAGAAAGCCGGTGAGCTGGCGAACTGTTTGAATACAATGTCCAAGTCATGCTCTAATGTTTAAGCGTAAATAATATTCAATGGCAATTCGATAATTGCACTTTTTCCAACTTTTTGCGATTTAACAATTGGGCAAGTCATTTTAGACTTTGTCTAATATGCATAAGCAAACTAAAGTTGGCTATTGAAATTACTTCTAGGAATACTAATGTACATAAACTTAAGGACAGTGTAACGAGACGTGGGGCAAAACTATGTCAGTTCCTAGCATAATCCTTCTGTGCAAAGTCCATACGGGTACGTACCTCCTTGGCATAGGCCTTGCCAATGCCATCCGTGGAGCCGGTGACAACTGTAATACATAAAAGTTAATTATGAGTACAATGTACATAATTAATGGGCGCCTTATCAACGCTTTTCGCTTCTTATCGGCTACGTTCGACACAAAGTTCAAATGCCAGCGGTTAGCACTCACCTGCCCAGTAATCCGATTTCATTAGGTCTACCGGGGAGCGCAAGAACCAGGGGCCCACAATGTTCGCATAAATCCAGGGCAACATCTTGCGACACATCTGAATGCCCAAAATGGCGATGACAATGCCGCTTAATACGTTCATTTCTAAAAGTATGTGAATATTTCAAACTTCCAAAAAAAAACCAACAAATTCTGAAATTATCAAGAATTGCCGCTGCTATTGCCCGGCGCCGTTGCTGACTATACGGACTGCGTTGGCTGCCTGAAAGTTTGGGCGGGCTCTGTCGATTTGCGATTGGCGTGCCTCTGCTGCAGTCGTTGTGTGCTGCGCTGTTTGCGTCGCTGCCTGCGGCCTCTCCGAGTGCGTTCGTTAATTGAATAATATATAAATTCACAAAATGTCTCTGCAATTGTCGGGTGTCTTTCTGCTTAATATTCAAAGCAGTTAAATGCGCGTTAATCAAATTTGCTGTTGTGCATATAAAGAGCGGAAAAATTTCTTTATTTTCGTTGGTTGTTTCAATGTATCGGCGAAAATCTATATATGTACATATGTATATGAAAATCGAAGAAATTACTTCATGAAATGTCAGCGACGGCACAAATAATGAAATGAACGGTTCTTTTTGCCGACTGAGCATATTAATGTGAGTGTGTGTGTGTGTGTGTGTACGTCGCTCCATTTATGTCGTGTATGCTGGTATGAGTGTGCTCGGCTGTGACTCGTGCTCTCGCGCTTTTCGCCCCGATTCTCAGCAGCCATATCGCACCACCACCAGCACTAGTGGCAGCAACAACAACATATTCGATAAGGGGGCACATATGCTCAGACACACACACTCACAAATGCACTCACCCAAAACTGCACATGCGCAGGAAACAGCATTCAAATCGATGACGATAATTTAGCGCGCTAATTTATTAAAATTTGTGTGTTCTTTAACGAATTTAGCCGTGCATTAAAATACGTACATAAATATGATTTGCTGAATATTTGTTTGAAATTTGTGCTTAACGTATGAAATGTCAAGAGATTCTATAACATTCTCTCGGGTGTCCTATGACATATTGCTATGCTTCACTAACGCACACTAGATGACGCCACAGTCTCCAATAAACGTAGCATACTTTCAGGCGAACATATACAATTTTTAAACTTGAAAAATGTTCTTTTATTCAAGATTGGTATTCTATTTGGTTATCCTATTGGGCTATTTTATATATTTAGAATCCAACAAACGCTTCTAGCCATATTTTAGTACTATCATTCTAGTATCACCACCAACTTAAGTAAAAATTGTGCGTACAAGAATTTTAACGAAATTCGCCAATTTTAGGATGCGTTCTAGGATTCTTTTGAGAGGCAACTCTGTACAAAATGGTTGCTAGGCAACCCCGCAAACTAACTCATGGTAGTAAAATCTTCCTTTCCAACTCCAAAGAGAGAAAGTGAGAAAGGACAATTGCAAGCACGCGTAATTGGCAAGTGAAATACGAATCGGAGACCGAATTCCATCTCCGGCAGTCTCGTGTCAATTGCGTGCAAGCCAACAACGTTGTCGGGACCGGCAAATGCAACATGGGCATTGATATCATGATATCATTGAAAGTGAGCAATTGGGATGATATTTGGCAGCAATTCTCAGATGATACATACAATTTTGGACTGCAATTTGCGCGTTTAACACAAACTTAGAAGGGGCCGATTGTGATTGTGATTATTATTCGCACGAAAATAAACGAATGACTCGTTTTATTTTACATATAGTATGTTACATTAGTTTTTAATAAATAATACGTGTAAATCTGTGTATAATATGTACTTGTAGAATATACAAGGTCCCATAAACTTATAAGCCAATAATATGTTTTGCATCGAAATACTCGTATCGCAATCTTGAGAGCTCATAAAAGCTGCTGTGTTCTCTGTGATTTTAGATTGCGTTAGGCAGACAGGAAAAGTCAGCAAGGAGCGTGCCATGCGCACATCGTATCCTGACCTACATTCCAATTATTGGTCATCTAAGCAGCATTCAAGTAGCTCTATAAAAAAGAGAAAATGAAATTGAAAATAAGATAAATACACACGCTATATAAATTGCGGAAGCTAATAAAAGTTTTCTTATCTTAAGCAGTGAAATCATACCAATCAACGCACAAAGTTAAGCCAACCCATGCATGTCCTCACACAATCTACAATATGGTGAGCAGAAAACTATAAAGGATATCAGGATTCGTTATACGTACACAGTGCATTGAGAGTTATTTACGTGGAAAAAAAACAATAGAAGGAGCCTCAAACAGTTTTGCTTTACGAAAGCTTAACAAACGATGATGTTTCTGATTAGATAAAAGAAAAATAATACTACATATATTCCATTCAAGTACATCTATTGTATGTGAATTCGCTGCGGTGAGTTCTCTTTTTTCACTTGTTAATCCAAAACGCATTAAGTTCAACTTGAGTTTGCTTGCAGTGATGAAATCAAGATTATTTTGGATATTTGCAATTATATATTCATCGCTACATCACATAGGTTCCGGATCCACCTCGACGACATGTAAGTCTCATTCATAAATCTACATACTATGTATATATTATTATTATAGATTACTGTGTCCCAAGAAATCTAAAACGTAGTAGGCCTCTCCGAACCCATAAGTGCTTATAATTACGTGATTAGTTCAAATAGCCTGTGCATTGTTTAAAGATATGTCAAATTGAAGTTCCATCTTCAATTACTATATTCTATAGCTGCCTTGGAAATAAATTACTTTGGGTGCTTTACAGTTTGGCCACATTTACTTAAAGAAAATACGCCAAATTTGACAGATTACCATCAGTCTTATTGTATTCAGTATCAGATTGTCCAAATTGTAGCTAGCATTGTACCCATTTAATTCATAGTGTCGATAAGGATATTTAAGCTTCCGAAGTGCGAATTATTCTGTTTGAATGTTTGTTTTTTAACTAATATTGTATATTAAACAACTTTGCAGTGAAACGGCCACGAGCTGGAGATCCATTTGATACGTTTCCGAAAAACTTCTGGCAAGAGTTCTCATCGCCCTTCACAGACACGCCGGAAGATGAAGAGCTTGAGGTTACGGAAACGACAACACACGAACCGTTTCCGTTCTTTCCCGATCCGTATACGACAATTAATATAAGCACCCAACTATCATCGAATGTCTATCTGCACTGTCGGGTCAATGATTTGCAAGGCAAGACGGTGTCCTGGATGCGACGGAAGGGCGAGGACTTGACACTGATCACATTTGGTCAGCACACGTATAGCGGAGATTCTCGATATTCGTTAGAGTTTGAAGAGCCTAATGATTGGAAACTTTTAATACAATATGCCAATGAACGAGATGAGGGTCCTTACGAATGTCAAGTATCTTCGCATCCTCCATTGGTACTATTAGTATACCTAACTATAATTGGTAAGTGTATAAATCTTTAAACTGAACTATTCATATCAACACGTGCAACCAATTGCTATTACAGTTCCTCATGTGGAAATTCTCGATGAGCGGGGATCGGCCACACCGGAGAAGTACTACAAGGCTGGTAGCACCATCGAGCTGCAATGCGTCATCTCAAAGATTCCACATCCATCCTCGTACATCACCTGGCGCCATGGCGTTCGCTTGCTCAACTACGACACCAGTCGAGGCGGCATTAGGTAACTGTACATTATTATTCAAAAATATCGATAACAGATCGCTAGTTAGGGTAGTCTTGGCAAGGTGGCCAGATCGGTGTTAAATAGTGTTGTGCAGCTATTGTGATTGAACCTATCTATAACCAATTCCTATATTAATTACTGCAATTAATTTATTTTCATAGCGTTAAGACAGACATGCTACCTGGCAGGGCCTTGAGTCGACTCTATATAGCTAATGCGAATCGGCAGGACACCGGAAACTATACCTGTATGCTGGGAAACGAGATAACGGAAACTGTTGTAGTGCACGTGCTTAATGGTAAGTAACAAAATGATCCTAAATATTATATTATGAATTGTAATAGGTGAAAAGTGTGTAAGTATATGATATATAATACTGTATTTTTCAGGTGAAGAGCCGGCTGCAATGCAACATGCGAATGGGACTCGATTTATATCCAGCCCCCTAACTATGGTTGTGTTTTTTATAGTATTTGCGATAGTTAAGCCTTTACAACGATGACAACATTGTGAATGGCCAAAATCAAAAATGGTAACGCTATCAAAAACTTTAATATACTTAGATCAAGTAACAGAAGTATTATGGGAAAATGCATAAACCAAAAAAACAAAAAACGAATCTTGTCCAGGATTGCATTTTCAACTTTTACTCTAATCATGGGTTGTTTAAAAATACATAGCATAAATGAATACTAATTGTAAGTTTAAGGAACATGTATTTAAACAAAACGATGAAGAAACAGAAAAAAACTATGAGACAAGAAGCAGATAAAAAGAAAAACAAAAGTCGTATATAAGGGCGTACGCAAACATAAGAATTGATTTTGCAATTTAAATGAATGTGAATACATCTAATCGTACTATAAAGGCCGTGTTTTTGTTGGCTAAAGTACAATCCCCGCTATCTAAACACATACAAAGATATTTAAGTGTTTAAACTTTTAGATTTTTGTTCATAGCGTCCATTATCTCACATTCAAGTCAAAGTTCATGTTAGTTGAATATAAGCTCAATTGTTAGAGTTCTGTGCGATTGTGGCAGCGCCACATTGGCAAGTTGGCAGGCCTGGTTGATAAGCTGTTAATGGCAAGCTCTTTAATGTTGCCACATGTCCAATGCATTGCAAGGTGGCAGCACTTAAAATATTTGAAAAATGTTGCCATACATTTGACAGACAGATCAGCTAACATGTACAGGAGAAAACTAGTTCGAGTTTGACAGTTATTCTATTTGACATGAACTTGAGAAAATGGACCGAAATGTGTCAACCTGCTTCTCCAAAAGATTGCCAATATATATGTATATAATTTTTCATGTTAATGGTTGTAGCTTCTTGAAATCAAACTGCATATCAGTTGGGATCATTGGATCATACATGGATGCCATTTTACAATTAGTTTTAAACCTAGTACATAAAATAAAATCTTATTTCCCTTTGCTCCATTAGCACTGTGTTACAAAATCCTGTTCAAGAAATATGATGAATTTCAAATGATCTCATAATATATTTGTTAAATTGTTGAGTTTTCAGTTTCTATATACACCATGTAGCTTGCACAGTCAATGTCTTATAGAGATACTTACGTAGACGTAGGCGACTGTAGTTGAGCACAAAACAAAAACCCTAGAAATATTAACGGAAACTGTGCCATTCAAAATGGAAACATATCTTTTAATTTAATGTGTACGTTAGACATATTGTTGTTAATTAATTACTTAGGTTGCGGAACCAATGACCATTTTACCATCGTATGTACAGACTTTCGTAGTATCTCTAAAGCGAGAGTCAACAAAAATTTATAACCACGGACCAATGGGTAAATTATTTGTTTGTCCCCTTTTCCATTCCCCAGAAATAATACCTTAACATCTTGCTAAAGTTTATACTCAAGTTGATTTAGTTTTTTGGGATATGGTATATGTATTATTTGGTATTCACATAGAATAGGCATATACTGATGAACATTTATAATATTTAATCCTTACGCTTGGATCATTACTATCACCTGCATACTTCAACTTATGTATTATCGGTCTATTAGAGCACCTATTTCTGAAATTCTCCATTTTTTTTCACCTCCCATATTTGGTATAATCTATAAATATACAAACACGAAATGAAAACGAAAAAAATCGAAAAATTAAAGCTCAGCTTAAAGTACATACAACTATCTTATAAGGATTTAAAAACCAAAAAAAAACTTGGCTTATTTTGAAAAGGTCCACAGTAGTTATTGTAAATTATTCAATTGATCCTAACCGCTGGTTGGTTTATTATGGTGTATGCCCTTAAATACAAACAAATGTTGGAGTGAGATAATGAAACAATACTTAGAGACTAAAGAAAGTGACGAAACTTTTAGAAGCATTTTGGTTACAGAAATATTTAAGAATTATGTATTACAAAATTGATATTAATAACTACATAAATATTTATGTATGCCGGCCGTCAATGTCAATGTCGCCATTAATATAATAATGCAAAATTGTATAAAACACACACATACACACACAGTCATACACACATACATTTGTTTTTTCTATTAAAAAAAAGAAAGAAAAATATTTAAAATCCATTAATGTAGTTTTAATTTTGAAAAATATAAAAAAAATACAATGCAGAACCAAATAAAGGAACAAATTACATTTTTCGCAAATTGTCTATGTACTCGTTCTGGAAAATGAAAGCATATATAGTTTTGTATAAATGGTTGAAGCGATCAACGGCAGCACGTATCGATATTTTGTTATCGTTATCAGATATGAGATGAATTCCGCATTACAGGAAGCTTATCGGGGCGCCCTAAGGGATATAACCCTTGCACAAAATTTGACTATGGCTATGAATATTTGATGAATAAAGCTTGAAAAGGCATTTAAAGGGCATCTATTTTTGCAGAGTCGTTGCACAAAATGTACTAGCTAAAAGAATATTTTGACACGTAAGTATTTCCATGCGTTGACATATGGAACGCATTAAAAGATTATTTATATATGTATGTATGTATATATATTTACATAATTTTAAACAATGCTTTTGATTATTTCAAAAATTAAATTATTCAAACATTTTGAACTAAACGTATGCTTATAGATGTAAGATGCAACTTTAAATAAGTTAACCGACATAGCCAACATCTGCGTCTGTGTACATTTTGATCGGTTGACCAGCCACGGCATTATTTGTTTCCATCATCTCGACATCACGGCAGGTGGCCGCTTGTAGTTCTCTGCGTACATCCGCTGTAATCTTCGGATGAGATTTCTTTCTGCAATTGTGGATAGTTAAATTACATTGAGTGCGATTACGATTACAAACTCGAGGCAACTTACTTTATAAGTTGCAAAAGTGCATCCTTTTGCTCAGATGAGATATCATTCTTATAGCGCTGTGCAAACGTCAGCAAGCTTTGATGCCATAGCACAGGCAGATCACGCTTGTCGTTCTCGAATCTACAAAGAACATTGAATGGTTAACTGAGATAAGCTTAAGAAATGTGTACCATGTACCTTAGGAAATGAAAGACGGCCGCATCGACGACACGATATGGCAGAGCATAGCGTTTGTCCAGGAAATACCGTATAAATATTGAATTGGCACCCGAGTAGCTCATCTCACAGATCTTTAGCAGGCATGCCGATGAGTGCAGCACGGGTATCGAGCTGCGGGCAACAACGCTGCCAAATATGATCGCCTCGCGCAATGTGCAGTCGCCAGCCTCCAGCAACGGCAGTATAATGCCCTTCATGAAGGCAGCCGGCTTGAACAGAGAGCGTTTCAGTGCATTATACAAATGCATATTAAGCTTCTTGTATTCGCAAAGATCATCGCGAACACGCGGCAACAGGACGAGGTTGTAGAAACGCTGGGCCATCGCTTGGGACAGCACTGAACAGAATATGCGTGTGCCTTGGAACATGGCTGCAGCGCTCCAGTTGTGTGGCTCCGTTATGAATAGTATCTGCTCCCAGTTCCTGAGCTTGGGTATGATCTTAAACGCTTTTGGGATTTTGCCACTGCGATAGCGCTTGAGAACATCCCTGACGCCCTCATACATTTCCTTAACCTTAGGATCGATTTCCTCGATTTTAAGTGAGCCCTCATCGGAAATTTTCGTATGTATATCCGCACCTTTCTCTTGAATCTTTTGCATTATTATTTCGGATAGATGCAGTGTGCGCTTGCCCTCCTTGGTGGGCGGCTGTTGGAAGCGTTCGAAGGCAGCAACATCTTCATCATCCATGCCCAGATCAGCCATGAAGTCATTTTCGTTTACATCTTCCTCTTCCTGCTCCATGCCATCGTCTTTATGAAGTATGAAGCGGTTAAAAAGTTGGCAAATTATAATATTATACACTACATACTCAAGTTGAAGTTAATATTCTTTCTGGGACCTAAGCTTGGAAAGTTCTCCTCGTCTAGCTCCAGTTGCTGTAGTCGGGCCTGTGCCAGAATTTTCTGGCTGCTCTTGGGGTCTATATTCTGTAGTAAATACTTAATGTATATCCTATATCATAACCATAGTTGAAATTCCTAGACTTACCGCTGACTCCTCGGCGCGCAATTTAACCTTCTCCTTGTTCTTCAATTTGGCCACTTTGCCATCTGCAATTTGCTTCTCCAAGTTGACATTCTTAATTGTCGCCACGTTCGCTTTCTTTGGCTTGCCCATTTTTGTGTATTATTATAAGAAATAGATCGCTTTAATAACAAAGCTGAACACAACACGTGTTGTAATCGGCGTTTATCGTGTGTGACCACCCTGTTGTTCGATTAAAAAGCATGGTCACTCACATTTCTGACAGCTGTTCGTACCATTCTTGCATTGGAACATATCGATAGTCGAAATACGTTAGAGGTGAACGATACAATGATTTGTTGAATCCATTTGCATCGCACTACATGCAGCACATGCACATATAGGCTAATAATTTAATGCAAAGGCTTAAGAAATTAAATATTTAACTGCACAAATGCTTTTAATTTAAGTATTGGTCTGCCTAAAGCTGTTTAGATAAATTTGAATTTAATCGATTAGTTGTTTTCATGATATCGATATGGTTCGATATATCGATGGCGTCTGCATCTCTATTTCCTTTCCCTTACCTATCTTGTATTTGACAAGACCGATTCTTTTTTTTTCTGTGTTGACAGCAGCAAGACCAACATAATGAAGGTGTGCTTAAATTTTGTGAAAAATATTATAACAAACTATGTGAATATTAAAAAATATTGTCAAAAACATTTAGTATAAACATTAAACTAGTGCAAAAATCAAGTGTTATATGAAAAACTCAAGTGATTGCCCTTAAATTCAAAGATAACACTTCCGCATAATTTGTATACGTACCTCGAACTCAACAACAATATTTTTTTTTGTGTTTACTTGCAGCTCAACGTTTCCTATCCCGCTACGGGATGCCAAAAGCTGGTCGAAATTGTCGATGAGCACAAACTGCGTGTGTTCTACGAGAAGCGTATGGGACAGGTTGTGGAAGCCGACATTCTGGGTGATGAATGGAAGGGCTACCAGCTGCGCATCTCTGGCGGCAACGACAAGCAGGGTTTCCCCATGAAGCAGGGCGTGCTCACCCATGGTAAGTGGCAAGAAAATGCATAGTACATTTGGGATGTTCATCCGTGAACTAAACTGTATATGTATAAGTGAGCTTGTTCCTGTATGTATAAGTGATTGTTCCTTTTTTGCTTGGTTGCTCATTTTGCCTTCCGCAAGTATAAACCGAAACAGCTTTTAACTTAATCGTTCGTGTTCAAGAAGATCCAAGCAAGTAAAAGTAATAAAATTTGCCGGCAACGGTTGCAAAAAATATCGCGAAAAAATTAAGTAGTTCATAGACCATCCATTTTGAGTAGGCAAATGAACAAATGCGTGAATTGAGTCACTTCAAAAGAACTAGTCAACATGTGCACACAAATGAACAGTTTAACCAAGTCTAATGCCTAACAAATGTATGGGAATCAATTTTCTAAATCAAACTCTTTCTATGACCAGGTCGTGTGCGTCTGCTGCTGAAGAAGGGTCACTCTTGCTATCGTCCACGCCGTACTGGCGAGCGCAAACGCAAGTCGGTGCGTGGCTGCATTGTTGATGCCAACATGTCGGTGTTGGCTCTGGTTGTCATCAAGAAGGGTGAACAGGATATTGCCGGTCTTACCGACACGACAATTCCACGTCGTTTGGGTCCCAAGCGTGCCAGCAAGATCCGCAAGCTGTACAACTTGACCAAGGAGGATGATGTCCGTCGCTTTGTTGTGCGTCGCCCATTGCCCGCCAAGGAGAACAAGAAGGCCACCTCCAAGGCACCCAAAATCCAGCGTCTGATCACCCCCGTGGTCTTGCAGCGCAAACACAGACGCATTGCTTTGAAGAAGAAGCGTCAGCAGTCCTCCAAGGAGGCTGCTGCCGACTATGCCAAGCTCTTGGTGCAGCGCAAGAAGGAATCCAAGGCCAAGCGTGAGGAGGCCAAGCGTCGCCGTTCCGCCTCGATCCGTGAATCAAAGAGCTCAGTTTCAAGTGACAAGAAGTAAATGAAATGTTCAACATCTTGTAACAACTATCAACATCGTATAAGAAAGAAATTTGTAGCCATTTGATAATAAATGTAAATGGTAAAAAATTAAAACTAAACGAATACCAATTCTTTTTTTTCTTGTGACTTGTGTGTGTTCCAATCAACAAGCCTTATAAGGCCATAATCCATATAATCTCTTGTGCCCCCAAGTGGAGGATCTTACAAATATCACATGCAGAGAATGCTGGGTATCTGGGAATGGTTGGTATACGTGTTGCTCTTAAAGGTCTCAGTGTTAAAGTTATGTTGATAAAACATGGTACAGATCCTTGTTATACCTTTTACAGAGAGCTTTACATATTCCCCTGTATAGCGATGTCTGTCTGTTTCTATACAAATTAGTGTCAGCTTTAGAGTTATCTTGATGAAGCTTGGCACAAATCCACTTTGGTGCAAGCAGTCAGTCGAATCGAATCACAATATCATATAGCTGGAACAATTGGAACAATTGAGTTTTATATAAAAACCTTTTGTTTTCTAAGATATTTCACCTAAACTCACAGCATCATAAGAAGAAAATCCCTATAGCCTCTAAATGTGACTTAATTTGGACCGTATGAAAACTGAGTTTTTATAGTTTGCTAATATTTTTATACTTAATAGTGTTTGGCCAAATATGAGATCGGTTAAATAAACTACTACTACTATACCTATATACTAGCTGGTAAGACCCCAGCGCTGCCCGTCAAAATATTTAGATTTAAATGCATTATGTTTAATTTAACTACTTTCGTAGATCTTAAGATTGCACAAAAATAGCGCAAAATGATTTTCCCGCCTGCGGGTAGATTTTGTGTAGAGCCTTGGAAAAGAGTTTCAACTCAACCGCTTGGGAAAAAAATTTTCCAAAAATTTTCCAACCGTGGAGGTAAATTTTTCAAAATGAGTGAGGCACGTGTCGAATTATTTAATGTGTAGAGCTTTGAAAATGAGTTTGAACCCGATCGGACCAAAATTTGACTTTCTCCCATACAACATTGAAAGCACCATTTTCCGTCCATGTAGTGGATTTCCCAAAATCTGTGAAATATGTGTCAAATTATTTCTCGTATAGATCTTGGAAAATAAGTTTAAAGCCGATTGCTTGGTAAACAATAATGTTTCATACAACAGTTTTCCATGCTTGTGGGTAGAATTTTCCAAAATCCCGTCTTAGTGTGCACTTTCGACATGGATGGAAACTACTAAGAAAATTTTTAGCATACTAGCGCTTATGTTTTGGGCTGTACGATGATAGCCAATCAGTCAGTCAGCAATCAGATAAACTGTTATAGATAACAGAGCAGCGTCGAAAATTAAGTTGTTGTATTGAAATTTGATTAGTATATAGCTTGACAGATTCTGATACAGATCAGATAACTATATGATGTAGTAGCTGTTGAACTTACAAGAATCTTACAAAGCGTACATCAGTCAAAGGAATTGTACAGAATCAAAATTTTTAACTGCAGATCCATCCGCCCGGAAAAACAAGTAATACACATTATTTTTACTCATATTTAATGCATCGCGTTTTATTTGAAATTTTCTCATGATACTACCAAAAGATCAAACATTCTAGAATCATCCAAAACAGACAGAACGACTATAAGCAGCAGCTCTCTTCTAATTTGTGTGGCATTTGTATCTTATACAACTTTAATATTGTCGAAACAATTTCTGATAAATGTTTATATATGTATAGTATAGGTAATGTCTATATAAATAATATATATGTATGTATATAGGTAAAAACAAGAAGAATGTATATATTGGGGCAGTTGGCGTTGAGGCGAGCTTTCCACACACGGACGCACACACACAGCGCATGGTGTGCGTCTTAATACAATTCATAATCAACGTTATCCGCACTGGAAGTTATCTATTGGCCATTTGGGACGCTGATTCGATTGTGAGACTGTTGGCTACTGTGGCTTGCAGCTGGATCTGTGCCTGTGCCTGAGGCTCGTAATGGGCTAGCTTGGCTTCCTGATCCGCTAGCAATTCGAGCAAATCCTCCTGATCCTTTTGTGTTGCCAGCAGCGTTTCATTGGCCGCATCGGCGCGCTGCTTCTCGGCTGTCAATTGTTGACGCAGCGTTTCCAGCTCCTTGTTGATGCGTATGTTCTCGGCAAAGTACATGTTGGCCTGATACCGTGCCGCATTCAGTTCATCATCATTAACAGGCGTTGCCTGTTCCTGGGCTTGATCCTGTCGCTGCTGACCTTGACCCGAAGCTTGTTCTGCCGCTGTCAGCTGCGCTTTGAGCAAGGTATTCTGATCGGCAAGCTGTGATTTGAGGGACTGCTCCTGGTCGAGCTGTTGCTTCAATTCGGCATTCTCATGCTCCAGTTCCTTGGTGGATTGCTGCAGCGTTTGTATTTGCGCATCCATGCCGCGTATAATGCCCTTGTATTGTGATACGAGCGCCGAGGCCTCCGAGCTGAGCGTCAGCTCTGTCAGTTCAATGCCATCGACATCGAATCCGCTCACCAGCTTGGCTATCAGTGCCTCCAAACCCTTGTAAAGCTTGCAGTACTCATAGTCAAGCAGCAGCTCGCTGGAGCTCTTGGCGCGTATCTGCGCCTGCTTGCAGGCCCGACTGTACGCCTCGTGGCGTGAGACCTCGTTCAGCTTGTTGCAGAAGGTCTCCTGGCCAATGCGCTTAATGATCAGCTGGCTAATGTCCTCACGCCGCTGATTGGGCAGTGAATTGTCGTTGAACTGAATGCAGAGACCCATGAGAAAGGCGCACATGCCCTGCACAAGATACTCGCGCTCGTCATGCTCATTGGCGCACAGCTGTGCCGTCAGATAGGCCATGGTTCCTTGCGTTTCCAGCAGGGCTTTGACAGCGCCTGGACAGTGCGCCAACCAAACACTGAGCAGCATTAGTAGACCCACTTTGCTCTGCAGCCGATAGCGTTCCTGCTGCATCAAACTGGTGCATTGCTCCAGCAGCGTAATGGGCCTCTGGCCGCCAGGCGTGGCAAGCAGCACACGCAGCAGCTCCTCCTTCTGGGCGACATTCTCGACGAGCGTGTGCATAATGGCCACCGCCGAAAACCAGTTAGCCAGCGTGTCCGCTGAGAAGAGACCAGTGCAGAGCAGCTGACCCGTCGATAGCGAGCTAGCGTCCGATGTGCTGGAGGGCAACAGCGTTTGCACCACCGCATGCTGGCCGTCCGAGTTGCGATACACGAAACATTCGAAGCAGTAGAGCACCGCACAGCGCAGCGCCAACAGCTGCTTTTCATTGATCATGGACATCAGCAGCACCACTATGGCAGGACGAGGCGGCTGGCTGGGCGCCAGCACACGGCTCAGCTCGTCCTGGTTCTCACGATCGCCGCGGACCACCTCCGCGACGGCATTGATGGTCTCGGTCAGTATGTCCGCGGGCACACCGCTGCTCATGAGAATGTCGCAGAGCGCCTGCAGAAGCTGCGACTTTTGCATGACACGCTGACAGGCACTGACCACTTGCTGCTGGTTGCTGGGCGTAACCAGGGCACGCACCACCTGCAGCATGCAGTGAAAGTTCGACACCTTCTGTGGCGTCCAGCTGCTGTCATCAAGGTCGTTGCTATTGGCGCTGCTGAGAATGAACATGGGCGCCAGCCGCTGTATATAGGAGCCCTCCTTGAAAAATTGCTGGTTGCTCGAGTTATTCTTGAGCAGATTTAGCAACAGTATGAGGCAATCCTCAACCACAATGCCACCATCCGAACAGCCCTCCTCCCGCACAATGTCAAACAGACGATCGAAGGCATTCTCAAAAGCCACAATCTTCTGTATGTTGGAGTTGCCTTTCGTTAGTTCGATGAGCAAAAGCAGCACATCATTTCTGATCACCTCGCGAGTGTCTGTTAGCAAATCCATCAGCTTGGACACGCCCATGGGGCTGACAAGGACCAGATCCTGCAGTTCGCGAGTCTTGTTCGCAATCAGAGATGTGATTAGTTGTATGGCCGCACGACGTACTCGGAAGTCATACTCATCTAGATAGCCCATGACCAGGGTGACATGCTCGGGGCTCTTGATGAACATCTCTGTGAACTGTTCGCCCACATTGACAGATACCGCAGGATTGTCGGCCTCCTCTTCGAACTCCTCGCTGGTCACAATATTACAGAGCGTATCAAGGGCGTAGCTTATGATTTCCGCATCCTGGCCATCGTTTTGCAGCACCTGCACCAACGGCGGCATGCCCTGGGCGCCCACCTCAATGCGATACTTGCGCGAAAGCGCCTTCAGCGCCCGGCATGCATCCCGGCGATCCTCGAGCAGCGTCGACGAGTAAACTCGATCTACAAGCTTCTCGACGGTCTCGGCTGCACTGGGCGGCTGACCGGGCTCTGTGCCGCCCAGTACGGTCTTGATGCCACTCTTCAAGAACTCCATCCACTTTGAGCTTAATTAAACTACGTGTTCAATATGTTATTGTGTATTTCACTTGCATTTATCTGACACGTCAATTTTTATAAAAACAATGTTACAGCCAGTGTGTACACACCATTCGATGGAAAATATATTTCCGATAATAGATGCAATTAATATTTAAAGGTATTGATTGATTTACTGGTCATATAGGAACGTTCAAGACCGTTAAAATCTTTTTCCTGTGCTAGAAGTGCTACATTTGCAAGAATAATTCAAAAAGTATAAGACATCGAATTCAATATTCGATAGATGTGGACTATTGTTTTACGATAAAATGAATATCGTAAATATGTGGATACTACACGATAAGGAACGACGGTACAGTAGATTATCCACGTACATTTGATTGAAAGAATTATGTTTATATTAACAGATCGTTGTGCTACAAATTAAATCAATTGACATAGCAAATTTAAATTTTCAAATTGAGAGACAAAATGGAAAACGTTAAACATTGTCATATGGCTTATACTTTTAGGATTTGGCAAGCTTTGATGGGGCTTGGCTCGGCTATGCGCGCCCATGCTTTATTGTGGATTGATTGGTTTTTTGTTAAATCAAATATGAAATATTGAGATCTTCCATATCATTAATCTATTTTGGCATTTTTTTTGCATTTGACAGCATTGTTTTTTATAGCAGCAATATACCGACCAGTGTGTACAAATAAATTAGAAATCAAATTTGTATTTGCCGAAATAGGATATATCAATGAAACTAGTATTAAAACTAACAGATTTCATTAATTTTTTGTTCAACATGCAGTTCTTATAGCTTATTTAAGCGAAATATTCCACAAGCGTACATATTCAGGCTATCGATAAGAAGCGTCAAGTTTTGGTAATTTTTAGTATCATTTTGTAGCATTATAGAAAATTCAGCGCATAGAGCAATACTGGTTAAATTTTTTTGTTGTAACTTTTGCTGTTTTTGTTTATTATGCATTTGTTTGCATATCAGTTGTTAATTAAATGGATGCCACTAATGCAACTGCATAAATGAGCGTCAAAATGAAAGCCGCACATTTGCTATGGCTCTGCCTGTGGCCCCTGCTCGCCCTCTTCACCCAGACAACCTTTGTTGTGCAGGCAATGTGCCCCAAAAAATGCAGTTGCAAGAACATTTCGGAAAACATTCAAACGTTACGAATACGATGCGAAGAACAGCATATTGTTAACTGGAAGGAGCTTAACTTTGGCGATGATGTACACAACATAGTCAGCATGTAAGTTGCCAACATTTTATGCTCACACAAGTTTTCTGTTAATGTTTTTTTATATTACTATTGGCACTTGCAGCAATGCTAGCAAAAATGCAATTGCACAAATAACCGAAGATGATTTCAAGAGCTTTACGGAGCTTAAGCGTTTGGATTTATCGTCAAATCTACTTACCGAACTGGATAGGAATACCTTTGGCAATAGTCTGCTGAATATGGAGCGTCTGAGATTGGCTAACAATTTAATTAGCCACATTTACGAGGGCGCCTTTGAGCTAATGCCCAAGCTGAGGCAGCTGTAAGTTCAGCCAATGTCTCAATCTGGGCTATCTGATGCATGATTTTCATTCAATTTTACAGCGATTTGTCAAACAATCCGTTGGCCTGCGATTGTGGACTCATTTGGCTTATTGCCTGGTCGAATGCACACGATGTACGACTGCAGCCGGGGCCCAAATGTGAATCGCCTGTTAATTTTCGTGGCATGCCGCTCAAGAAACTTAAAGTAGGCATTGACTTTCGCTGCGAGTCGCTGCTGCAGCCGTTGCTAGAGTTGGTGCCCAAGCAGAATCAGGTAAACAAACGGCGCAGTAACATTTTGAAAGGCTGTTAACCAATTGTTTGATATTTTCGTTAGATTGCCTTTGAAGGCGATGAGCTGCAGCTGAAGTGCTTTGCGCCACGGGTGGCCATTGGGGCGCCACGCGAGTCCGAGGATTTGCCAACGCGCGCTTATGTCTTTTGGGGCTGGTCAGACAAGATACGTCAGCATAACTCCACCGATGATATCATTTATCGCGATCCCACCAAAGTCTTTAACGATGTTAATCTCGAGACGGGACACCCAACCGATTCGGGTATACTAAATTCGATTCTTCGGATTGGCAGCCTTACGCAGAATCACACGGGCATGTGGGACTGCACGTTGCGCAGCCAGCAGGCAAATCTCTCACAGTCAATTGTCCTGCACGTTGTAGCCAAGGGAACGCTCTATTGTGATGCCATAGTCACACACACAAACAAGGGCAGCTACCACTGGCCACGCACCATGCGCGGCGAGACGGTGCTGCAGGTATGTGTCGAGGAGCCAAGCGAAATGAGCCAGCAGCGACGTGCCACGCATGAGTGCGCAAGCGATGGACAGTGGCATCGCCTCAATACGGAGAGCTGCGTCTATGTGAGCGAAACGACGCGCATTTTCGAGCAGTTTGCCAAAGTGAATCTAACGCTGACCAAGGGACAAAATGCGCTTGATATTGCCAGGCGTTTGCACAACTTTACGCACATACAAACGCAGCTGCATAAGATACGAGATCCCATGGATTTGGAGTACATAGCGCGCACGCTGCTTAAGTATCTGGAGCAGTTGGATGCGCACCAGCAGGAGATAAGCTATCTGCTAATGGACATTGTCTCACAGCTGCTCACGCTGCCCAGCAAGCTCTTTGAGGCCGCACAGCTGCAGCAAGCCACTGGCCACAAGCTGCTGCACATTGTGGAAGCTTCAGCCTTGCGCCTGGCCAGCAGCAGCACTGAGAGCGATGCCGATTGGCGCCGCCAAATGTCGCAGCGTAATATCTTTGTAGAGTTCTTTAACATCAGCCTGGAGCAGTTTCTGAGCATGTCCTGCGTCTGGCTGGACGGCAGCCAGCGTGGCCTGCAGTGTAATAGCTCCAATGATACCATACCCATGTACGAGCACGGCGACATCGATGCTGCCATACAAGTGCCCTATCAGGTGCTCAACGAACAGCTGCCGCCCAGCACGGCCAACTCGAGCAGCGTGCCACGCAACCTGCGGCTCATGATCACCTTGCATCGCAATGCCAAGCTGCTACCCAATCTGCATGCCGCACACAATGAGACGCTCTCATCGGTAATCATTGGCGCGCGACTCTACAGCGAGGATGAGGCAATGGCCAGCCATTTGGAGGCATCTGGCGATGATGATGATAATGTCGATTTGGAACAGGATAATGTCTATCAGCAGCGCATCACAATCATGCTGCGCGCCCATCCGTATCATGACGAGCGCAGCGCACCGCTGCCAGCCTGGTGGGATGAGCAGCAACAGGCATGGAATACGCGCGTCTGCCAGCAACATTATCAGCATCGCACGCTGCTCATGTTCAGCTGCAGTCGCAGCGGCTACTTTGGACTGCTGCAGCGTGCCGCGTATCTGAATGACTATCGCAGCGAGCAGGCGGGCGCACGCTTTCGCCACGCCCCATTGCCCATTTATGTGGGCTGTGCGGTGCTTTTTGCCTGCGCCTGGTTCAATATCGTTACCTTTGTGGTCTTTGGCTGTGCCATACGCATCAATCGTGTGCAGCGCCATGCGCTGGTCAACACTTGGCTGGCCCTCGCCACGCTCTGTTTGGCCTTTGTGCTGGGCATCTATCAGACCTCCAGCCTGCTGCATTGTCGCCTCTTTGGACTGCTGTTGCACTATCTTAGCTTGTGTGTGCTGCTCTGGCTGTGCGTCAGTCTGAGCAGCATGTACAAGCGTCTGACGAAGTCCACAACGGCCACATCCCTGCCTTTAGCTGGACAATCGTTGCAGCTGCAGCAGCCGCAACAGCAAGAGCCGCATCAGCGTAAGCCCATAATGGGCATCTATTTGGTTGGCTGGGGCATTGCCCTGCTCATCTGCGGGATCAGCAGCGCCGTCAACATGTCCGAGTATGCCGCATATAGCTACTGTTTCCTGCACAACTCCACAACGCTGAATGCGCTGCTTGTGCCCGCTGGCATACTGCTAATCTTTAGCGGCATACTCTCGCTCTGCATCTACTATCAGCTCAGCCAGCAGACGGTGAATGTGCTGCAGCAGCAACAGCATTTGGGGCAGCGCCAGTACTCGGATAATAACACCCAGGCCACCGAGCACATTGATCTTGACTGGCTGGACGCTAACGGCTGTGCCACCACCAAGGAGGCGCACACAAATGCCAGCAGCTCGGCCCTGCAGTTACAGCTGCAAATGCAGGAGCAGTATAGCACCTTGAGCAATCCTTTGAGCAGCATTGTGGATGACTTTGAGCGCTCGAATATGTCCCATCTGCGTGGACACTTTATCTTTCTGCTGCTGTATGTGGCCGCCTGGCTATCGGCTGCCTTCTATGTGTACAGCGAGGAGCAGCTCTATGTGGTGAGCTTTGTGGCCAGCTGTGTGGCGCTGGGCCTGTTCCTGTTGCTCTTCTATAATCTGACGCGCAACGATGCGCGTCAGGCCTGGACACAGCATCGCCTCGCACGGCCCAGCCGAATGGTGGCCTACAACAATGCCCAGACCAGCAGCAGCAGCGCTCGAGCTGCCGGCGGAGCAGCGGCGGGCGGCAGTTCGAATGCCAAGGCGGGCGGCAGCAGCGGCGCTGCCATGATCAGCAACTCTATTGTCGCCTACAAAGCCGGACCGGGCAGCCTCTATGAGCCAAACAATTCGGCGGGCTCGCGCTCCAACAGCCAGTGCTCCAACAAGCAGCGCAGCAGCAGCGCACGCAGCATGCGCAGTCAAACGCGCAGCAATGGGCACATGGACTGCACCACACAGCAGCTGTTGGGCGGCATTGGAGCCGGCTCGGCATCCTCCACGCACGGCGGCATCACCATTATTAACAATAATCATGGCCAGCCATCGACGGGCTCAGCGGGAGGCGGAGCGGCTGCTGGACAGCAGCCAGTGCATAGCTTGAACGCCTTACTCCATGTGGGTCCTGGCCATGAGAACATACCCAGCGCAGAGATATTCTATAATCCCAATCAGATCAATGTGGCACGCAAGTTCTTTAAGAAACAGAAGCGCCTGGCCAAGCGCAACAACTTTGAGCTGCAGCGTCAGGCGCTGCCGCACCAGCTGCAGCTCCACAGCCAGCACAGCCTGAGCGATGCCAGCTCGGAGCAGCTCTATGCGAGGCATCACAATGCCATGACCCTCCTGGCCGGTGGCAGCAAGGTGAACAATACGAATTTGCATTATAAATCACCGGCAATGCAGCAGTCGCCGCTTAACAAGGATCAGCCGACGGTGAAGCGCTTTGTGCCCGCCTCGAAGATACTACAGGCGAACATCTATACCAACATACCCGAGACGCTGACGCCGCAGCATGAGGTAATTAAGCTGCGCACAAGTGCGCGTACGCCATCGCTGCTGGACGAGACGCTGCATGAGCATGACGATGAGCTGCTGACCACGCAGGAGGATGACGATGGCAGCTCCTTGGACGAGCATGCTCCGCTCTATGCCAACACCATGCCAGCAACGCCACAAAGCGACCTAAGTCCGCATTTATTCCGCGAGCGTGCACTGGCGCCGATTAGCTCAACGCCCGTAAAGCAGCCCAGCCTGGAGGCCATGAACAGCTTGGGCCTGCCGGAGCCCATCCTGGAGGCAGCCACTGCCGAGGAGCCGCTGCTGCAAAAGCACGAGATTTATGTGTCCAACTCGCTGCAGGTGACCAACAGCATACGACTGGAGGATAACTTTCCCAGCGTGCTCATACGCTTCAGCCAGCAGCAGCAATCGAAATCCTTGAACAACATCAGCGACATGCTCGCTGGCACTGGTCCAGCGGATGCCGGCTGCAGCGCCGCTGCAGTGGAGGGCAACGCCTTGGGCTCGCTGGCTGGCAGCAGTGCCAACTCAATGGCCACCCAGATGTACTCCTGCTCCAGCAGCAATCTGACCCAGCTGCATGCAACGCAGCTGAGCGCACGCAGCCGAGTCCACGATGGCGATGGCGATCACTTTAATCTGCCCAGCAGCACAAGGCTGCTCTCCGCCAGCCCCACCAATGAGAGTGACTTGAACTATCAGAACTCGGAGATCAGCATACGCAGCCATGGCCTATATGCGCCGCAGGCGGACAACGATTTGAATCTCACCCTGACTGACGATTTTCGCTGCTATCAGTCGTCCAATGCCAGCGATGCGGATGTCGATGTGCTGAATGAGTTTGATGATGAGTTTGTTGCGTACGGTGGTGCTGGTGGTGGCAGTGGCGGTGGCGGTGGCAGCAGCAGCTCCACGGCAGCCAATGGCGAGCCACATTACCATCATCACAATCATCATCATCATGCGGTGCTGGGCAATGGCAGTGGCGGTGCCGGAGAGGCAACAGCAGAAGACACACATCATGATGGCCTGGATGATGAGGATGACAATGACGGTGATGATGATGATGATGATGAGGCCATGAACAACTCCATTGATGAGCTATACGAGGCCATCAAGTGCCGCAGCCCCTTGAAGAGCTGCAAGCCGCTGCAGGAGCCACAGTCGAGCGGCTCGGAAAGATTACGTAAGACTGAAGCACAGCTGACTGCATCGGGCAGTGCTGAGTTAACCAAGATCAATACCAATCCTAACAGCAGCAACAATCACGATAATCTAAATGAAACCGTTGAGGATGATAGCAGCCAGAGCAGCGTCATTTCTTACATCGATCCTAGAGCAAACAACGAGCACAGTCCTCGTAACAATCCTAGTTAGCTGTAAGCAACCACAACTAGACTATAGTTAAACAAATAGCTATAATTATATTTTATTATAGTTTTGAGACACACACACACTCTTACATATATTTCCCCCCCTCCGTGCTTGGCTGCTGCCCAAGAACTTTTTATATTGTATATTGTATTTGTACTTTTATATGATTGATGTATAAATAAGTTTATATTGTTTATTGTATTTGTACTTTTGTATGCTTCATATATTCCTATATATATAATGCTTTACAAAAGTACAAATACAAAATACAATATAAATATATATACATACATATATGTGTATAGGTTAAGTAAGATCTTGAAATCACACCAATTTACTTGATATGATCTTAAATAGTATGATATAATAATATGATCTATAGTTATTCTTGTAATTAGGCAACTATTTATTATGATTCATCATAAAATCCTCATATGAAATGGTAAAAAAATGAGATTATTATGACAAAAAGAATGAACAACGAGATGAATAACTCAACTCAATTGAACTCATCTAAAAATCAGTTTTAATGTGTTAACTTTAGTAACTAATCTTATGTGTACGTATTTTGTATATTTACAATCTTAAGTGCGAACAATGAAATGTTTAGAAACCGATAAAAAAAACAAATGTTTTTTCATTTTTTGTGTGAATTAAACAAAAGGGGGAACTACGGAATTGGGCGAAAACTATAAGATAGTGACTGACATTACTTTGTCCAAACTTTACCTATATTCATGCCAAATATCTTTTACTCCCTGTACCCATAAAATGGGTAAAAAGGGGGTACTAAATCTGTGCAAATGTATGTAACAGGCAGAAGGAGACATCTCCGACCCTATAAAGTATATATATCTTGATCAGTATCAAAAGAGATTTCGATTTGGCCATGTCCGTCCGTCTGTCCGTCCGTATGTATGAACGCAAGGATCTCAGCAACTATAAGAGCTAGAGACACCAAATTTGGAATGTAGGTTCGTGTATAGCGGGAGCTGGTCAAGTTTATTTTAGATTTGAGATATCTCCCCCCTTCCCCAGCAATTCGATAAAAACCGTTTTACAGGAACAATTTTTAAGATATAGCTTTGGGATTTGGCATGTGCAATACTTTGGTCACTCCTAATCTTTTGTCTAAATTTCAAGTCGTTCGGATAATAAACACGGAAGTTATTAACGAAAGAAGATTCAGTGCTTCAGCGCAAGGGAAGAAGAAGCACAGCCACAACTTAAAATGCCTCGCTTGCGCTGCGCTCGAGCTGTCGCTCGTGTGTGTGCGTCTTTGTGTATGTGTGTTTGTATGTGTAAGTGTACGTAGATGCGATCGGAAATTTTTGACCTGGGTACAGGGAGTTTTGTAGTCGGGCTTACTCGACTATAGCATTCTTACTTGTTAATCCTAGATTGTTCTCGAGAATAATTTGGCATTTTAATTTTATGTATTTCTAATAATAATTTGGTTGGTTTACGAGTATTTTGTACGTTTTGAACTACGTGATGAAACTTGGCACAGACCCTTCTTTTTGCTGCAGGCAGTTCCTTTGTCAGAACCGGCCGGATCGGACCACTCTAACATATAGCTGCCATGGTCGGTCGAAGACTATGTTTTTGTATGTTTTATCCTCATCAAACTCACCCAAACCGAATCTCTGGAGGGTTAATACATTCTAACCAAATTTGGTCAAAATCGGATAGCTATATCACATCGCTACCATAGGATCGGGTGAAAAATGAGTTTTTGTATGAAAAACTTTTTGTATTACGTCCAAACTGAAAGTTATACTTCAGATAGTTTCCTATAATTTTATCAAAATCCGACCATGGGCAGCTCCCAATCTGATGAAAATTTAGTTTTGCATAAACTCTCTAACGATAACCGTTCTTTCTTGTTTTTCACTTCAGTAACATTAAACGCATGTTAGAAAACATATTTTTCAAAAGTTAAAAACTCAAATTTTCATCGTATGCGACAAAAAAATAAGTAAGAAACGATTTTTTTTAAAACATAGTCCTAATTAGTCTGAAAAATCTTCAGAGCGGGCAGTGTAGGGAGCAGAAAAATATATCGGGACAGACGAGAGCAGGATAGAAAGTTTCTTATCAGGAACCCTAAAATTTAAAATGCTTGGAATATTATGTATTTTAGGGAGAACATACAATTAACAATAAAATGCTCTATAGGTTGACGTGGGGGATAGTATTGAACTCCAAAAAGCTTAAAGAACTCATACAGGAAGACTTTAACTTGGACGTTTTATATCAAATTATGAAATCAGTTTTCCAGGCTTCTATAATTAAAAACACGTTCTTATAGTTTTGTAAAGAAATTACAAAATGTTTTGTTTTATTTATTTTGGGTACAGTGAACACATTTAACAACTACTTGTAAAGTAGATACATTCGTAGGTAATTCGTTAGTTGGACTTTCGCACAATCGAGAGTCCGATAATAAAGTATATTGTATTTGTAATTGTATTATTTGTATATGACATAATTAAAAAAACCTATTTAATTTGAATAAACAATCAAGTGCTTAAAAGAAGCGGCGCCACATGCCAATGAAATGTAATTGAAGTTCAAAGGACACAATTGAACATTGGTTTGAATGTGTATGAAGAGATTTTGTGTTTGTGTATAAATATTTTAACATTATCACTTAAAATTTAACAAATAACGTTTCAAAAATTGAAATATGTACGCTTAATACATATATTACGAATTATTTGATAATATTGCTGCTGATGCATGGCAAACGCGGATTAACAAATATATCCAGCGCTGTGCGTGTTTAGATACAAAATAACATTTATTTGCTTCTGATATATTCATGGATCATGATTCGAGTGCAAGTGTGTCTCAGATGCTGCGTATAGATTTCCATCGTCTCAGCAGTAGGCACGCTGAGCTTAATCCACTAGAATATTGGCTAAATTCGCTAATGTTTATGTTACGTGTTGGAATGTCAATTTTCTCTTTTAAAGTCTGCAATTGAAGCGCAAGCAATGAGCATTTATAATAATAATAGAATCACAATTCGTATACCTTGTGTGCTTCTGGAATTTCAGTGGGTGATCTATGGACAATTGTGCCGTTTATATATAACATATTTGCGGCACTCTCCTCGGGCAGTGTTAGCTTCTGATACGTAAAGCTCGCCCCACGTTCCATGCGCTTTACAATCTCCTGGCACGTTGGACTCGTGCTCACGCACAGCACATCCGGTCCAGCCATGGTCACATAGTACTTCAAGCGTTTCGAGCCATTCACCTGCCAAGGGAAGACGCTTAATTGAAGCTGAGTTAAATGTATTAAACAACTAACGCACCCGAATTGGTGTTACTGGATATTCAGGATATGCCATGGCCACCGCACGTGCGCCCTCCTCGTTCGTAAATGCCGAAATGCCAATGAAGAACTCGCGCCCTGTAAATAAATCAAGATCACACGAATTACATCGATTACAAGGCATGTAAGTCAATCGATTTACCTGTGAAGAGCACATCACCGCCATCCAATTGGGCATGGGGATCATCGATTTCGATAACCGGTATATCGAGTTCCTTTTTCAATATGATGGCCATGCTTTCGGCTTCCCTGCGACGCTTTGCATTCTCTGAGCGCCCAATGAGCGCGACTCCATTGCAGACAACGGCGCTGCTTTCAACAAAAACGCCTTCGGGCAGCGCATCATCCGGTGGCAGCTCAATGACATCTAGACCGATTTCCCGCAATAAAGCACAATACTGTTCGTGTTGTTGTTTCGCCAATTGCACATCAAAGCTACCCGTCTCGAGCAATGCATTTGAGATTCTGTTTTTTCACAGAAGACACGCAAATTTGAATTAAACGACCAAAAACAACAATACAATGCGTATGCGAATTATGTTGAATGAAATAAATGAATTCAATTTACGCCTCAACATGGGGTCAATGCGTGGGTGTCAACCCTCTGCCCCACCCAAGCCAACCACTTACGAATCGTGAGCATTGGCTAGGCAACATGACCTAATTCCAAATTTTACTACTACTGCTAAGTAGTTACTGCTCATGCCCATGTCTTTGACCAGGTGTTAGGTGTGGCGCGCAGCTACGCTGGTGTCTGGCGAAACTTACCTTGCGACAATTGCGTGCGTATATTTTGGTGACATTTTGCACTGTTTATATCACCGGTTCGCGCTTTACTTCTGGTAACCACCAGGAGACACAACGGAATTCCACTGCTGCGCTTGTGTACTCGGTGAAGCATGCCATTCACGCTTGCACGCGTGCACGTTGACAATCACACACAATGCTTAAGCCGCAATTTCACTCTGTAATTAACATTTAGCTGACAAAATGCTGTTAAACGTTGAAGTGGTTATTATTATTATTATTTTTGGTTTTGGCATTGTGTGTATGTTCATTAACTTTTTAGCCGCATTAACACTAAGAAGAATATTTCAAATGACCATCTTACTACAGTGCCCTACCAATTTTTATATAACTTTGTACTTAACTTTAACAGAATTGCCCAAAATTTAACGAAACCAACTGCTAAAATTACACCGCTGGCTTAAAATATGTATCAGGTGTAATTTGAAAAAATAGGTATTCAGGAGTATTGAAAAGTCAAACCAATTAAGAAGCTTTAACCATTTGTAGTGGTTCAGAAGAAAAAAAGATTTCACTTAACAGAATTGCTCCGCTTGCAACAGAATTGCTCCACATTTAACGAAAGCGTTGCGAATCCTAGCTTAAAAGGTTTCAATGACAATGTCTGGCAGTTAAAATTCAAAAAATTTGATTTGTGTGGCAACTATATAATTTTGTGTAAAAAATATAATACCAATATACAATAATACGAAGAATTAATTAGTAAACAATAATTAGTATACAATAAGACAATACGTGGTATAGATATTCAGAAATATTAGACAATTAACATTATGTATCAGAATCAAGTGGTGCTCACGCGCGAGCGTCGTCGCTTTGGACGCCAGTGCGTATTCGAGGATCGCAACGAGCTAATGGTTAGCGTACATCCCAGCAGCCGTCTCCGGCTGAAGTACATCATGGGCAATCCGCAGACACGCTCGATGCAGCTGAGCGCTGTGATGGCATTCAGCGAAATGGAAACGGAGAATGCGACATTCGAGGAGCATGGCATGTACCACTACGAGGGCGGTTGGCCCAAGGAGGTGAATATGAATGACGAGGAGCAGACGATTCGTCATCGCAAGAAAGTTGAGCGCGACGATGCTTGGGGCGAGGAGGTGAAGGAACTAATACGCACAACAATGAATACGGCCAGCCAGAATAATGCCATCAACATATATAGCCATTTCTTTGACGATCTGCCGCCAGAAATGGGACGCACCATTTGTATGCCCTTCAAATCTCGCACGATTAACATTATACACGATATGTGGCGGCCACAGCGTCACATGTCCGTACTCAACTGGATGCCCAACAATAACAAACAGATCATGACACAGTATAGCAATCTATATCTGCTGAACAATGAGACGCGCCGTATGGTTACCGCTGATGATACCAATGGCAGCACCAATGCATTCTACGTTTGGGATGTTAAGAATCCGATAAAGCCCTTGTACTACTACGACAGCGTAGAGGTTGTCGCCTGCGCCAAGATCTGCCCCAAGGAGGAGAACAATATGGCAGCTGGCACCTATACGGGCAAGGTATGCATCTGGGAGACCTTTGAGAACGGCATGCCAATATCCATATGCCCCATGGAGGCGGCACATCGTGAGCTAACCTCAGCGCTTTGCTGGGTATACTCGAAATCGAATACGGAGTTCTATACCGCATCGCTGGATAGTTCCATCAAGTTCTGGGATACGCGTGATCTCAAAATGCCAGCCAATGAGATATTTCTGGAGCCAGTGCCGCAAAATCGTCAAAATCGCCAAGATTCCCATGGTTGCACAGTACTGGAGTTCGAATATACCATCCCAGTGCGATTCATTGCCGGCAGCGACATGGGCAGCATCTTTGTTGGCAATCGCAAGGGCCTCAATCCCGTCGAGATGCTTGTGGGTAACTATAGCATCTGCGCCGGTCCCATACGCACCATCCATCGCAATCCGTTCTTTGTGAAGAACTTTCTGATCGTTGGCGATTGGCGTGCTCGCATTTGGTGCGAGGAGGTCAAGAATCGTCCCAGCACCATGTATGTTACCAAGCGTTCCCAAATTATGTGCGGCGCCTGGAGCACTGGACGCGCCTCCCTCTTTGTGACCGGCGACATTGATGGTGTGGTGGACTTTTGGGATCTATTGTTGCACCATCGCAAGCCCATCTATAGCATCAATTTCCGTTCGACCATAACGGGTGTGCTCTTTCAGCCGGGTGGCCAGCACTTGGCCATCTCACTGGCCAATGGCGATACGCACATCATGAACCTGGATGAGGCCATGAAGCGCACCACCAGCAAGGAGAAGGCACTCATGGCTGCTGTAAGCTAAGCACCCCTCTCCGCTTTCCCCACTCTCTCAAATCACCTCGTCCCTTAGATGTTTGAGCGCGAGATCACCCGCAGCAAGCTGCTGGAGGCGCGCGTCGATGAGATCAAGCTGAAGCGTCGCACCCTCCTAATGGAGGATGAGGAACGAAAATCGAAGGCTGTTGAGGAGGAACTGATTGTGCCCGATCTGGAGCTCGACCCAGATAATCCAGATCAGTTTATCAAAATGATCGAGTCCGATGAACAATTCCGTGTCGCCCTGGCTAACTTCCATGAGACCCTTGAGGCTGTGGATCGCAAACGTGCTGCCGAAAAGAAGGTCATGGAGCGCACCGATTTCGAGCAATTCTATTTGGATAATCTCGCCGAGCAGGCCAAGCTAGAGGAGGCGCGTAAGAAGCGTGCCGGCTCCATAACCTCCAAGGAAGCCAGGGAACTCCGAGCGGCCAAGAAGGCAAAGGCCGCCAAGGCAAAAGCTAAGGGCAAGAAGTAAACACAGTTTATCTTAAATGTATGCATATGTACAGCTCGTTATACTATACTATTATAAAAATTTCCCAAATGGCTTTTCTGCTATCCTGTAATCAAGTATCATAGTGTGCGAAAATACGAAAATATTCCTCATCAGCAGGATGATCACCATCCAAATGGTAGAAGCTAGAAATCTGTAATTTTTACAGTACCTTCGTAGGTTGGCACTCTCAAATAATTTCCGGAAAGTTCTGTCTGGAAATGTTAAAACTTTATCGTCCGGTTGGATTCAAACTTATTTCCAAAGCTCTACACCTTAAATAATTCGATACGCGTCTCAACGATTTAGAAAAGAAATTCACACCTAAATCGAATTCTCATATAAATCAATTCGGTTTTGACAAAGTTACGGAAGGTAAAAGTCTACAAGGAATTATTGCAGTTTTGGGTATTTACAAGACATAGCAAATAGCAGAAATATCAATTTTGAGATACTATGAAGAAAATTTGATTGAGTTCGATTTTAACAAATTTATGGTAGGTTGAAGTTTTTGAAATTTTCTATAAAGTAACAATCTTGCAAAATAAAAGAATGTGAACGTCAAGAAATGAATAATATTGAAATGCTAAAGCAATCTATGGTTTTAATCATAAAAACCGGTTGGGACTTAAGAAGGTTGTAGCTTGTTGAAGTCTGAAGAGAACATATGTATATACATATAGTATTTAAACTATTTAACCTGACTGACTGATTGGTGATCATTTGGTCCGGGCCCGGTCTCCACCGACTTTGGAAAATTTACTCCCACGGGCGGAAAACTGTTGTATGAAACTTCAAACTTGTATGAAAAATTTAACGGACGGGAAATGGGCTTTAGGTGAAATGTGTGATAGAAGGTGTTTGTTAGAACGCCTTCAGAGTTCTTCAAAGTTCTACAAAAAATTATTAGGCACGGTAGGGTAAATTCACACAAGTAGGCAAATTCTACATAATTAATTTTAATCAAAATATTTCGCCTCTGGTGTGAAAAAAAGAAACTAAATTATTACTTTGAATTTAAATTCAAAGTTAGGAAGCGCGAGCAAAGCCGCGGGTATAATAGTATAGGTATATATAATACCCAATTTGAGGCTATAAACTACTATATCTGGGAGTAAGTTATGTCGGTGAATTGTGTTAATGTGTGAGACATTTGAATTATGGGTAATTTGACCCATTTTTGATGCCAAAATAATTGGTTTCGACTGGCAATAATAAAGTTTTGCGTTGTTGGTAAATAAAATAAAAACAAAACGCTTTAAAAATGTTAACCGATATTCAAAATTCATGAACGAATAAAGTAGAACACTTTGGGTCTATTTCATTAATTTCATTTAGAAGGTTCTTGCGTTTTTCGAGATATATAATGTTTTGTAGATAACCTTTGCCTGGCAACAATGGGATTGAAGTAGATAATAAAAGTTCGCAATGCGGTATTAAAACTGATTCTGTTTAAGCCTTGCTCTCCATAGATATGTTTCAAAATAAGAACACAATCTAACTGATCTTCTCGTAATTGTAGTCTAACCCCAAGGGTTAAATTCATCGGCTTCCATCGGGGAAAAAGTCTATATATTTGATTTATCACAATGGAAACATAAGCTTGGCTAATAACCTGAATATCATCCACGACTAAAAGTCCTTATAAATGGATTTATAACGTATAGGTATCTGTTTATTAAGTAACAACCCTTTCTTCATATACGAATAGATAGATTACTAGTATTAAAAATAATCTAATAATCAGAAGATAAAATGACAAAAAAAAAGAAAGAAAGATAGCTCGAGTCGAGAGTATTCCATACGGACAGGATCAACGAGGAGATGACTCCTACTGTCTATTATTATTATAGTTATTATTGGCACAACTTTTGTATACCCTATTTATCGGGTAGAAATCAATTGATAAAGCTGTTGAGACTTAAAGTTATTATCATTGAAAGTTATCCAGTTTTGTGGTTTTTGGTTTTGCTTAGGAGTAATTCACTTGGTGTCCGAATCGACGCCCGCGTCCAGAAAATCGCTGACCAATCGCATGGCCTTCTTTGGAATTAGACGTCCCAATTTCTCCACGGCAATAAAATGACGTGGTATGGCCGCCTCCTCCAGTCCCTGACGCTGTGCCTCAATAATGGAGGCAGCTGCCACTTTGGGTGATATCAGTTTAAACAAACTTGGGAAGCGATAGCGGGGATTCTTGCACAGGCCCGTATCGATAATATACGGAAAGATGGTGGTCAGCTTGATCTGTAAGTAGAAATTGTAACGAACGGGAGATGAGCAGATACCCAGTAACAAGTTTTAAGTATTATAGATAGCTTTAGGCCTAGAAACTATAAATTCCTTTTCCAAATTGGCTGAGTTACGGTGGCGAATAACAAAAATGTAAAACAAACTGGAGTTGCATTTGGTTTATAGGAACTTACATACCAAATTTGCTTACTCTAGCTCTTTTGGTACAAACGAGAGACTAACAGATACTCAGTAACAAGATTTAGAGTGCAAATATGTGGGCTATAATTTGTTATTATTATTTTGCAACTTTATGAAAGGAAATAAGAGAAATTTGAAACAAAGTTGGTCTATATATGGCTTAAGAGAACCTACATACCAAATTTGCTTACTCTAGCTCTAGCTCATGAGAGATGCGTAGATACCCAGTAACAAGGTTAGAGTGTTTAAAGTCTCTGAGAACAAGACGTTTGAAAAGGTAAACAGAGATATACCCTGTTAAGAAATTGAATTTATCACCTTGGTTTGTATTATGTATTTGTATTAATGAACTTCTGCTGCCCTTTACACACTTTGATACTAGTTAAATATATCTTTTATAGCCTCTTAGTCAGTTGAGCTACTGATACTGTTCTGTAGAATCTTCTTATCAACATTAACCCATTTATGTGATAGAAACTGAGTTCGTCTGTCTGTTACATATTCAATGTCGCGTCTAGTAAATTCTATTTGCTGTTTTTTAGTACAGGGTATAACGAGATCTACTTACATTGCTCTGTGGATTCTTGTGGCGCAGCTCCTCGGCCAGGGCCGCCATGTAGCCACGGACGGCGAACTTGGTGCCACAGTAGGGCACTAGGAAGGGCAGGCCAAAGAGACCTGCGCAGGAGGAGAGGGCCACCAAGCTGCCCTCGTTGCGCTCAATCATGGCGGGCAGGAAGGCCTGGATGATCTGTGTGGGGCACGTATATGGTATATGGTCAACTGTTGAGCGTATGCTCTCAAGTAAAAAGGGACTTACCCAGTAATGAGCCAGGACATTGATGTCGTACATGAGACGTGTCTCCTGCTCGGTATGCTCCAAAAGGGTATGGCAAGGCATTATGCCAGCATTGTTAACCACAATGCTTATAAAGCCATGATCCTTGCGCATCTTCTCAGCCAGCTCCATGATATCCTCACGCTTGACCACATTGCAGACATAGCCAAAGGCATTGCCGCCAGCCAGCTTGATCTCCTTGACGGTCTGGTTGTTCGTCTGCTCATTGACATCCCAGCAGATGACCTTGGCGCCCAGTGCACCGTATTGCAATGCCATCTCCTTGCCCATGCCATGGCCCGCCCCCGTAATGAGCACAAACTGACCGCTGACATTTGCCTCCACCCGTGTGGTGAACAGCTTGACAATCTCCTCCGCAATGCTTATCCAGAACTTGACCACCAGCATGACAATATCGACGATCAGTAAAACAATGTTATAGATATCATTGTTCTGGCCACTTCCGGTTCCGGTTCCGGCTCCGGCTCCGGCTCCGGTTCCAGCACCGCTTCTGCCGCAAATGTTAGAATGGGAGTTGATCGCATTATCATTGGGAAGTGCGTGCCAGCAGCTAATTATAGGGTTCTATGATCTATTATTATGTGATCTAATATGCTCAAACTACGCGCCAGAGACTCTCCCCTCAGGCCGGAAGCCATAGCTTGCTTTTATCTCAAAGCTCCAAAGAGCTGACCAGCTAACCTTTGGCTTTCAGTTTGTTATTACATTTCTCAGCTTTGGTCAGCGATAATTTGTTGTTGTTGTTGTTTTTTTCAGCTTTTCAGCTGTATTACAATTACCAGCTCTGCTTTCAACTGCAGCTGCGTGAGATCTGGCGATAATAACAAACTTAATTAAATGGCATGTGCTTGATCAATGCCAGTAGCACTGACCGACCCTGGCCATGACCTTGCCACCGCCCCTAATACTGGCTCTGATCACTGACCATCATTACTTAACACTCAACACCCAACAAGCATCAAAAATCAACCCACGACATGTCAAATCCACATCAACTTTTCATTCAATGCTGATATGATGTAATTGAGTCTATAAATCGCCCCCCATTTGTAATACTAATACACTCCCTGCCCTCCGCTTGCAGAGGGTATTTGAGTTCTGTGACGAAATAGTGAGTTCTCGATAAAGGTATTAGCGAACTTATAGAGTACATACTCGTATACTCGTACATACATATAAGTCTGACTGACTCATTCATAGTCAGCCACAGCCCATACCGTAATAACTAGATATCTGAAGTTTTCACCATAGTTTAGTCTTATGACGATATACGTGTATACTACCGCGAAATTTTGGAAAATTCCACCCACAATTAGGGAAATTTGTTATATGCTACTTTTTGGCAATCAGAATCAAATGAAGATCCTTTCGAAATATTATTCACCATATGCTTCTCCGATTTCGGGAAATTCAGCCTCTTGGGCATAAATTTTGAGAATTCCACCCACAAGTACGGAAAATTGTTGTCTGCAACTTTCTGGCAATCATCATCAAATGAAGAGCCTTTCGTCACATGCTTCACCGGTTTCGAGAAATTCAACCCCCTGGGCATCAAATGGGGATTTGGGGGGAGGTATACAGCCTAATGTCTAATTTTCATCCGATCATCTTCAAACGCAATTTTAAGGCTCATTACATCAAATAAAATGACCGTGTCTCATCGATTTTGGAAAACTTTCACCACGATCGGAAAAATTATGAAAAATTCTGGAATTCAACGATTGAATTTGAACTCATTTTCAAACATCTACACAAAAAGCTAATGAGAACAAGTATGAATGCTATAGTCGAGTAAACCCGACTACAAAACTCCCTGTACCCAGGTCAAAAATTTCCGATCGCATCTACGTACACTAACACATACAAACACACATACACAAAAGACGCACACACACGAGCGACAGCTCGAGCGCTGCGCAAGCGAGGCATTTTAAGTTGTGGCTGTGCTTCTTCTTCCCCTTGCGCTGAAGCACTGAATCTTCTTTCGCTACCGTGTTTATTATCCAAACGACTTGAAATTTGGACAGTAAATTAGGAGTGACCAAAGTATTGCACACGCCAAATCCCAAAGCTATGTCTTTAAAATTGTTCCTGTAAAACGGTTTTTATCGAAGTGCGGGGGAACGGGGGGAGATATCTCAAATCTAAAATAAACTTGACCAGCTCCCGCTATACATGAACCTATATTCCAAATTTGGTGTCTCTAGCTCTTGTAGTTGCTGAGATCGACGCGTTCATACATACGGACGGACAGACGGACAGACAGACGGACATGACCAAATCAAAATCTCTTTTGATGCTGATCAAGAATATATACACTTTATAGGGTCGGGGATGTCTCCTTCTGCCTGTTACATACACTTGCACAGAATTAGTACCCACTTTTTACCCATTTTATGGGTACAGGGAGTAAAAATCGAACTACATGGGCGAAAAATCTGTGAACCAAACTTTTGTGCTCATCATCCAATCGACTTGAAACTAGACATGGGAACTTATATTTATATAAACTAGACATAGAGTAACCTTAAATTTGATACAAATCTTACTTTTTACATATGCCAACCTATTTTTAATATATGCTCTATAATTTTGATATAGTGCATAGAACTGGAACTATTTAATGTTATAAGTATCGTATAAATATGTAGTCTGCTTGTTTCTACTACTTCAATTAAGTATATTCTAGCATTTTCTTAGAAACTAAGTTATTCCATATAGAATATTTTTCTATCAGTATCATTTTAACTGTCTTATAAAAACAGTTGTATTCTCTTGAATATTCTTTTTTGTGGAATGTGATTTGTTTTCAAACTAAGGTAAGGAGAAACCTGGTATAAGTTTGGAATAGTTTATTTATGTCTACAATACTCGTAGTATTCATTCTTTGGCAACCTGAAGCTACTATTTGTACCCTCTTGTTGAATTCAATCAAGTGTTTATACATAGCGGTATTTTGAAAGTATACAAATAAATAAATATCACCAAAGAATGCCTCAAGTTCTCGTTTATGCAGCCATGCTTCGAGGCTGTACAATTAACCCCTAACAATTGTATTGAATTGCGACTTGATATGCCTGGAACTCTATAAATATTTAATACAAATAATAGAGCGTAAGGCCTTTGGAATCTTGAATCTAGAGTAACGTAAACATATTATAACCAATCATTATAAAATGAGCAGAATATTTAGCTAATTACTCTAACACATATATATGTATATTAAATAATACTACCAATACTATATTACAACTTTGGAGAGGGAGAGGGTGTTATTATTTTGTAATCTGTAAAGCTATTAAAGGGATGTTTCCGACCTATAAGGCATAGAGATTATATATTTTTTTATCGACTTCGGATTATTTATGGATGATTAGATCATTATAACATATCGGCTGAAAGTTCAGTTGCTTTTAGAAATAATTCGACGAAACTCACCAATTTAAAACCTCATTAATGTAATCAATATTGTAAAACTATATCTTATAGCCGCCATAAAAACAAACGGTAGGAAAATTAGTTGGCTGTAATAGTCTTTAATCTTATCTTATCTTAAACAAATTTGATCATAATGGGATTACTTATGATTACCCATAGAAACCAATCGATCCGCAAGGGTATATAGTATTCTTCAGTATCCCTTCTTCCCTACTTGTTATACCTATTGTTATATCTGTGTAATAAGAAGCCATAAACTTATATATGAAGTTACTACTGTTGTAAATGTTACTCTTGTTTAATTAAATTGCCTTCATGCATATTTACTGAATAGACTTGATACCGCCTTTTACAGCACTTGCATAACTTGTTAGCAATTTTATGGATATGTGGAATTTAAATAGAAACTTGAACTTGATCAATGGATCAATTTGTACGGGCTCTCCTTATATGTTGTCTGATATTGTAAACACTGAAACAGATGCAAGAGTACAGCCAGAGGCTAATCGTCGTAGCCATGGGGATAAAAGTAATGGAATTCTATTAAGATTTATCATTTAACAATGCTATCAATACGAACCGGTTCGATTAGCTGGATTTGCAGCTGTGATAAGGTTAGAATATATTGCAATTTCTTGTGCTAGTGCAATTAACAATAGAAGTAAGGTGTACAGTTGTTAAAAACTGGGCAAATAGTAGCTACTTAATACTACGTACTTATATGTAGTATTGCTAATCATTCGAATAATGCCCATTGGTTTCTTGCTGCGGTTTTGAAGATAACGAATCTGAAGTTCGAGTGTAAGGGTCAGAGTTCTGGCTTCTTGGGCACGGAGCTCTTATCTATCCCCACTTCCAATAAAACGCACACCCATATGTTTGTATTTGTAGTTGGACACATTACGTGTCATTAGAACAGAATAATAAAAAATAGGAAAAAAAAACACGAAAAAAAAACAAATACATACATATGTATGTACATATGTATAAAAAGTTGATAAGATTATAATTTTAATCGCTGCACTTCAGTTGCTACCGGCCGAATTCTGATATATTCTATTTTCAAAAATATTCTTTCCTATTTTTGTTGTTATTTTTGATTTGATTTTTTTCAGCTTTTTTCACTCACACAATTTTGACACGATCGATTTTTGGCATAAGGAACTTTCCTGCGTACTAACCTTTGATTGTCCCTTGACATTTTGGTTACTTTGGGGGGTTTCTAAGTCAAGGATCTGAAAGTGCCCTATTATTTATATGGGCCAGCTACTGCGGATACTTAAACCGTTAGCGTCTGTTAACGAATTTGAACTGAATTTCCACAAAAAAGTAAACAGTACGCAATGCGACATGCCGGTCGTATGAGTGATTATTACAAATATTCACACAAGCACTCACAAAACACTCATACACAGACACACCACACCCGCTACTGAGAGCTCTCGAGCGTTGTTCTATAAACATTTTGAACACATGTTCTCCCCCTCTGTTGATCTATATACGAGTCGAACTCGAGCGTCTCTCGAGTGTTTCAAATCCCAAAATGAGTGGAACGCTGGCTAACTGGGTGACTGGGTGAATGAGTGAGTGTGGTAATGAGTGTTTGTGTGCGTGTGTGTGTGTGTGTGTGTGTTAATGAGCGTCCAATGATTATGTACGTACACACGTATGAAATAGTTATAAACAATTCTGGACCTGCCTGATATTATTAGCTACAGAACTCACACACATACACACACACACATGGTGTTCGAGTATTCATTTATACTCACACTCATACACTCAGACTTGTTGAGTTGTGAGACTGCAGATAGTGCAAGTGATTGGAATCGAGATGTATCATTGTAATGGTGTTTAGTGCAACACTGAGTAATAGAATAATGAGATACAAATATACACAAGTATTAGTGTATACCACTTTTCATACCCTATACGCACAAATTGTGCAGTAAATGGGCATAATCTGTGAATATGTGTGTATAAGATTGACTTTTTTAGATAAAGATCTTTCTAACAATAATATCTGAGAGACTATGAAAGCTAGAGACAATATTTGGTGTAAAGATACTCGTATACCATATCATACGCAGAGAAGGTCTCTTAGAAAACAATTTATGTTTAGGTTCTTAAGTTCAGAGTCATAGGTCTTTCCCTTAAGAGTTTCAACTATATATAGAAGCCTTAAGATACTCTTTGGTCGAGTTGGCTAAAACATTTCAAACATTCCTCGAGCTATACATATTTTGTACAAAAGTATAGTTCCATCAATAGAGCACCACATGCAATAGGGCGTTACGTAGCCGTCACAGTTAATCGAGAAAAAAATAAACTAAACACGTTTGGTGACTGTTCAAATACAACAACGCCAATTGATACGATGCACAAGCTTGATAAGGTGCTTGGTTGGTTGCGCTTGACTAACTGAACAGAACTACTACTACTTATATAGCGATGAAAAAATAAAATTGATTGGAGTTTGAGCGAAAGTCCTTAATATGGATAAGTCCATCTCGGAAATCATCCGTAGTAGTCTTCATAGCAAATTTGTGGACCTAAGATACAAGACTGAGGAAGAAATAACCTTTTGATGAGTTGCGGCGGAGGGGTTGAAAATAAGGACATTGCACAAACCCTATATGTCTTTTTCTGTCCCATACGGGAAAACACAGTATTAACGGTTTTATTCACAAATTTCCCTTAATTTGATTATTCATTGATAAACTTTTTGTGGTGAAGACCTCTGGCAGTTTTTTGTTTTTATCAAATCCCCCTTACGATCTCAGTACTATCCTAAGAACTTTAACTTTAAATATATCCCATAGAAATCAGTTCAGTTTTGATAATAAAAATTGAAAAATCTGAAACATAATTTACTACAGAAAGTTAAATTTGCAAAAGAAAATTTGATACATTTTTTGTGGTTAACAACTCTTTAATTATTTTAGATAATTTTTATATATGTATCAGCTTTTAGCTTAAAACTTTCAAACATGTGCTTTAATCTCAATATGTTTGGGAGATGATTCTTCCAAAGAATTTAAAGTACTTTCTGATTTGAAATTGGAAAGTTTGGCTTAGGAGCAAGTTTGAAATGTTAATTTAATGTATTTGTTAGATTTTGTTGGAGTACATTTGACATATTAAGTGATTAATTGATTGTTTGCCAAGTTGCTGCTATGAACACACGCGAATGCGACCTTGCAAAACAAGAGTGTGTGTCACATTACGTATACGTAAGTGAGTATATCATTAGACATTATTGTCTATATTGCACACATTCATTCCCATACCCGTCCGCCTGAGGTGCATCTTCTGCCTTAGTTTATTGCAATTGCAATTGCAATTGCAACATCAACAGCAACAGCAACAGCAATTGCAATTCAAGAGCAGCTGAAACGGGTAAACTAAGCTTGGGACTCGTCTGTGGATGCAGCTAATCGAATAATTTAGCTCAAGTTTCAAGCTTTGTCTCTGGGCGAGCAGTTGATCAGTTTACTGCTTGACTTTTTGATCGGTTGATCGCTTGACTGCTTGATTCAATGAGAGCTTTGCATTCTTGCTACGAGGGTGGCCTCAAAAGTATTTCAATCTGACTCAATTTATATATATATAATATATTCATTTGACTTTGACATCCACTTCCCGCCCGTGGCGACGTGTGGGCATAGACTTTCCAAAATCTGTAAGTAGTCCCTTAAAATAGTGTTGAGGAATTTGGAAGACGATACTAAAATCCAGAAAATATCGAGAGGGTGGTACTGTAGGTCTGTACTTAATTCAGGTAAACATTTTTCAATTTCATTGTTGAAACATAGCGCAACTCTACATTTACCACATTTCGTTTGCGTAAATCCCGTGCACTGCGCAAATGTGCACCGCTGTCAGCAATGCAATTCAAAAGTCCCAAATTTGGCGGCAAAGTTATAACATGTTGGTACCAATACACCGACCACCACATTAATCGGAAATCGATTATTATATCGATGCGAACGTGATGTATCAAATCGGCCCAGCAGCATTCACATTCAATTGACTAAAAAGCTGCATAATTAACTTTTACTTTTATTTTTATTTTTACAAAATTAAATTTAATATACAATACGAAACTTAATAAATTCATAGCGAGTACTAACAATTAGGCCTTCGACTCGAACATAATTAATTATTAAGCTTAAATGATTTAAATTAACTAAATCGTGGTTTCGCAAAAATATGTGACTTCAGCAGTAGCGCGCCATCTACCGTAGAACGTAAGCAAAGCATAAGCAAAAGGCTGAGAGACATAAGCAATATGGCGATTACAGCCGCACTTATAAGTTCTAAAGCCGAGAGACCGATTCAGGAGAGAGATTTTGTATCACTTTCACGTATTTTCAATACAATACAATTTGCATACAAACTTTCTGCATCGGTAACTTTAGAGACAACCCACAAAGCCCGAACGATTCGGCTCACCTTACTATTAAATTTAAAAAGAACCTCGCATGCAACTATAGTATATCTATAGATACAGAAATACTTTGATACATAATTACACACACGCAGGCACTGATACACACACACACATACGAATCGCGGAGCTTGCAACATTTCCGTGTGATTACCTATCGTGTTGCACGGCCAAATGTTGCGTGCTCATATCTAAGAGGCAACTACTAGCTGATTAAGCATATTGGGGTCAAGAACACGTGTGCAACAGTAACAGCTCGACGAGCTTAGTAATCCGCTAATTGACGGTCTTCGATCTAACGGTCAGTGTTCAGCTCTACTTAATTGTGGGGATTACGTGATGATCAGGGCACATTCCGATATGCCACAGTGCGTGTCACTTGCTTAGGTTCAGCAAACGTTTAAATTAGTCAAAACAGGGTAGAACAGCTTGCTCCGGCTTGGCTGAGATACTATATACCCTTGGAGCAATGTTTTTATACTCTGTTCCCGAAGGGGAAGAGAGTATATTGGTTTTGGGTAATCTTCATCTATCCGTATAAGCACAATTTGGCGAAAACCTATCTCCTCCACATTTTTAAGGCTATAGTTACCAAATTTGGTATACACTCTAATTTTAAGCTTCCTGACAAATCTGCATCCTCAAATTTTTGACACCCCTCCCCCGCAACGAGCAACACCTATATCTCCCACACCTAAACAGGTAGAGTCATCAAATTTGACATACAGACTACGGTTTTTTTTATGCCTCTTTCCGAAGAGGAAAGTATCAAAAAATCAAATTATAGCGGACTGCGAACAGAGTATTCTGCTGTCAGATACGTTCGACTGCAACGTTCTAACTTGCTTATACTCAATTATCGACCAATTCATCCTAAAGCAACTACTATAGGACCAATATATCGATCCTATATGATATGAAAAGAGTATATATACTTAGTGGGTTCGAAAACGTTTGAAATTGTAAAGCTTTTCAACAAATCCAGCAATTTTATCCCATTCGTGACGCTATCAAAGTAAAAGTTTTTAGTATATTTTTTTGCATTTTGGAAATTTTTTGTCAGCCCCATTAATGTATTGAGTATTCCCATATTCTAAAATATACTTTGTACACAAGCTGAGCTTCTTCTTATCGAATCTGTTCAAATAGACACAAAAGAAAGCTTTCTATAATTTAAACATATTTAAGCAAAAAACTATATTTCAATAACAATGAAGAATGAACTCAGTCACAAAAATCCTATTAATATTTCATGATTTTGAAAAAAGAGATTGAGTTTGTTTTCTATTGTTATTTTAATATATTTTTTTAGTCTCTGTATAATGTTATAGGCAGAGGGAGACCTCTCTGATCCTACAAATATATACAGTACATACATATAGTCTTGATCATTATCAATAGCCGAGTCGATTTGTCCCCGTCCACCTCCCTTTGCCTCTTACAAACACTTGCACAGAACTAATACACCCTTTTACCCATTATATGGATACAGGGAGTTTAATGGGAATAATTAAATGAAGCGCACTGTACACTTAATATGCGCATATTTTAATCCAAAAGTAAAGATTGCACTAACAATATATGGCTCTTAATCGCGTTAGACTTTGTCCCATGTTTTATAATCATGATTCATTAACCTTATACAATTTGATACAACATTCGTTGGTTTGAACGAGCCCATTTCAAGATCATAGGCAGAAAAATGTCTCAGAAATGTTTTCAAGCAACGAAATCTATTTCCTTTTTGAAATAAAATGAAATTGTGTTGCCAAGTCCTTCTACTGTATTAATGAATTTATTTTTATCAACAATCAAATACATATAATCAGTAAAAAGCAATGAGTTTGTAAATATTAAAAGTTTTTCTCCGATATACTATTCCAAATGTGAGCTAAATCATAAAATTTGATTAAATTTCAACAAATTCCGAATTGCATAATATTTTTCTAATCAGAAACTTGAATATGTGTATGAGTAATTGCAAGGATGAAGTTCTTCAAATGCAACAGTTTACACTATTCGTACAGGATTAATAATCCCGTGCATTTGAGTCACAAGATATTTGGATTGATTAATTTAGTTTCTAGACCTGCAGCGTTGAGAAAAAGGATACGACGGCGCTGTCAGTTGGCAGGCACTGTCCAAAGGCTTCGATAAGCAACGGTTCGGCGGCGACTGTAGCCATGAAGTCATCCAAGGAAACCTGAAGAAAGGATATAGAGTAAAAAGAGCTATAGATATAGATGAGATCTTCTACAAACCTTGCCATCCTTGTCCAAGTCGAACTTTTTCAAAACAATTTCCACAAGATCCTTAACACCCTCATCAGGATCCTCATCCTGGGGCTGTTTAATGAGACAGTTGCGCAGCAGTGTGAACATCTCATCCTTGGTAATGAAGCCATCCGTGTTCAGATCATAAACCCGAAAGCAGAAGGCAGCACGCTCCGCAGGCGTACCACGCAGAAAGGTGGACAAACCAATCAGCCAACCCTCCAGACGTAGGGGCAGACCCTCGTGTGCCTTGTCCCAGCTGCAGAAGATCCGCTCCATCAATATCTCCTCGGTGACAATATCAAATGTGCTGTGCAACAGCTCGCGGAACACAATCCTGTCAATGCCCTGCAATTCAAATGGAAGCACATACATAAATGGAAGCCAGTAAAGCTACACGATAATCACGGCCACTGACGTTAACGGGTTAATTGGTTAAAAGATTCAATTAACCCCACAATATGCAGGTAAAGTTAATCTTTCTTAACGTGTTATTAAAGAGCGTACTTAGGTTTATTGCAAAAATAAATGTATGCACACAGATATAACAGGTAAATGCAAATTAGCTCGGTATTATAATTTTCTCACGAAATGTGTGATTCATTAAAGGAAATGTTTCCGTTACCACAGGGTATATACATTCTTGATCAGATTCAACAGCCAAGTCCATCCATAGATAGAGATGCTACTTTTATTGGATCAGATTATTATAACGTTAATGCTGCCAAAAGGAACGATTCAAAAATTGAGGTTCTGTATGAAAAACGTTTTTTGGCTTACTATATCTTAGTATCCTGGGTGCATAGCCTAAGTGATAGGGTGCCAGCTCCTGACTCACAAAGCTTGGGGTTTTGAAACCCAGTTGCCAATTGGCGATGAAAAACATATCCTAACCAAGTTCAGCATATCAAAGTTTTATTAGTTTAAAATTTGATTAAAATTGAAATATTATATTCATATAGAATAACGGATTGTATTAAAAACCTTTTTACTCCCTGTACCTATAAAATGCAAATGTATGTAACAAGCACAAGGAGGCATCTCCGACCCCATAGAGTATATATATTCTTGATCAGTATCAATCGCCAATTCGATTTGGCCATGTCCGTCTGTCTGTCTGTCTGTCCGTATGTCCGGGTGAACGCTTCGATCCCAGCAATTATGAGAGCTAGAAACACCAAATTTGGAATGTAGGTTCCTGTGTACTATACGCAGATCAAGTTTGTTTCAGATTGAGAGATATCTTCCCCCGCTCCCCTGCAAATCGATAAAAACGATTTTCAAGGAAATTTTTTAAGCCTTTTTTGTGTATGTGTGTGTGTATGTGTAAGCGTACGTAGATATGTTTGGTAATTTTAGACCTGGGTACAGGGAGTTTCGTAGTCGGGTACACTCGATTACAGTATTCTTACTTGTTAATTTTTCAATATATCCCAATCATACTGAACATTTGTAAGTTTTCTTATAACTTTCAGATGTTGGCTAAATATGATACAAATTTGATCAGTTATTTGATCTTTTATATAGTTTGACTAAATTTAATTAAAATCGAATCATTATATCATATAGCTGCTATAAAAACAAACACTTCAAAATTGAGTTTTTGTATAATACAATTTTCTGCAATGTAATACGAGTATATATGTTTTCGGCTCTCTGTGTAAACCTCTTACTAATAGTTATAAATTAAATACTTTTCTATAATATGTAAGTAAATCAACACTAATTAGATTTCTTAATTCATTCTCAATCCGTTCGCATCAATTCCAAAGCTAGAAAGCCTGACTCTGTTTAGCTTTGAGATATCTTGAATTTTATGGTTTTTAATAGAAACCAAAATGTTGCATTGTGTAGCAATTGATGGAACTCACCTCGACGGTTGCATGCGGCTTGGCTATGGCTGCACTGGAGGAGCTGGATGCCAGCGTCTTGGCGGCATACTGGCAATTGGAGACCAGCTTGCGATAGATGCGGCACAGGGCGTCCAGCTCATCCCTGGGGAAAAGGAATTGAACAATATTTTGGAGGGGGAATACAGCTGGGCAGCCGGCACTCACTTGGTGAAGCGCGTCTTCTTCCGCAAATTGTCCAACAGCTTGGGATTGATTTTGCCACTCAGCTCGTCCATTTTCCGTTGGCGCTGCTGTTGCCGCTTGTTCTTCAGGGCAGCCGCGGTGGACTTCGACTGGTTGCTCGAGTTACGTTTGCCGCTGGCAAGGAATACCGAAACCGTTTTCAGTATCGTTTTATTTGCATGTAATGTGGATCTGCCACCACCTCCACCAGCTGCCCCACTGGCTGTTGTTGTTGGCGCCGCTGCATTTGTTGACTGCGCGCCAGTTGTTGCCCCAACTCCAGCACCTCCTCCTCCCCCTCCAGCACCAGCTCCTGCTCCAACATTGTCGCGCTTGGGTGTCGGTGTTGGGGAGCGACCCTTCGAGGCGCCCGCCTTGCCTGCCAAACAATTTTATCAGCACATGTTATTATGCCCAGTGTTCCTGGGTGTTGCATGTTGTGCACACACTACTATCTATCTATATGTATGTGTTTGTGTGTGTGTGTTAAGGCTTTGTTCTTCATGTGTCAAAGTCAAATCAATCCACGCCAGTCGACGCCATCGACACGCGCAACACCACCACACCACTTGCCCCACTACTTGCTGCTGCCTCCTCTTCGAGCTGTGCAGTGGCAAGAAAAGGGCAATATGCAAATAACTTGCCACCAAAATGGCTAATAAACATCGAATTTCACTCATAAACTGTGTGCTGTATAGCTACACTGAAAGAAATCGAATTTTTAAACAGCTTTGCTTAACCAATTATTTAGAATAATGAAGTTATTCAAGTATGGCATAAAACGTATATTATTTTGACAAGAAAATTAGAAATGATCTTTTTACAGAAACATTTTTAATTGCTTAAAAATAGTATGACTTTATAAAAAAAAATATATACAATATTTATAAAATTTATAATATAATTCAATTTAATTTTTAAAACGCAATATATTCAAGTTTTCGGAAATCTTACCAATATACAAATAAACTCTCAAATTGGCTAATAAACTTAAGATTTTCGGGTGCTGTACATATACACTGGGAGAAATCGAATTGTACAACAGCTTTGAATACCAAATGAAAAGTTTACGCAAGTATTCAATCAATGCATTGGCCTCTGTATAAAGATATATATTTTATTGTTAAAGTTCGTGATTTTATAATAATAAAAAAACTATTACTGTATGTTTTATTTAATCAAAACTAAGCCGATTTACATGAAGATTCATCGATTTGATTGTTAAATAAAATCCCATTAGGAACTTATTCAATTCGGAGTTTTTCTATATATTTTTTTAAAGAACAAAATTTGTATATAATGTTCCCAATTCCATCGTAAATGTTTCTCCTAAATATTCAACTCGCATAACTTGATCCAATCCCATCCGATTTTCAAATCTTTTAGACTGAAATAGCAATTAAATATTTATTGATTTGTAAAAGTACGATTTTTGCGATAAGGTAATCAAATCATTTGAAGAAATTAAAGTCCTAAAATTTCCTTCTTTAATACAGACATCAAAAGTAGCATTAAACGTTTTGAAAAACTTTTCTTGAGATCGATTTTTTCTTGCTCAAAATTCATGTTGAAAACTAAGAAGATTTTCACTTGTATAGTTCCAAAGTTAATGTTTTTTTTTGTGAAAACTGCCAATCAGTTATTGTATTATTTTTGTCTGAAAATAAGACTTCTTAAGATCTTTGGGTATACTATAAATTTAATAAATGTTGTTTTATCTCAGTGTAAGCATATTGCCTGCCCTAGCCCCATCCAGTTAACCCATTACGAATGCTACAATGTAATCTGGCGAATTGTACGATTTGATGGCTACATTCATCCAGACCCTATGGCAGTACCCTCAAGAGGTCCTGCCAGACGATTATTCCCCTTCTGTCTGTTTGTGTTTGTGTGTTTATTGTCGGTGTTCGCCTTAAGGTACTATAATTTTATTAATACTTTTGTATATTTGCACATGCGGATGCGGATGCGAATATGCGGATGTGTGTCGATATTGTTGACGCTTGAAAGTATGCAACAATAGGGCGGCGCTTCTTATGCACGTAATACCCATATAATTTGTTGATTTGCCGTTGCCCCAACAACAAATAGGAGGTTCTCTGGTAATTTACAATACACACACACACACACACACACACACACACACACACACACACACACACATAGACACACATTTGTAAGCACTTTTTATCTATTATTTTATATCTTTGAGCAACCCTTCGGACTGACTGGCTGGCAGGCAGGTTCCATGGCTCAATTCACTTAAGAACTTGACAGACAGACATTAGTATGCACTGTCCTTCATGTCCTTGCAATGGAACACAACAATTACCGCTGCCAGGAGGTACAGAAGTTACGGCAAGTTACGATATTATCAACAGTTGAACTATTGTAATGAATTTTGTTTTTATCTAAAACGACTTTTGAAAACTTCTCAACTTTACAAATGGTTCTAGAATAGACCTTAAGCTTGCACTATTTACATTTTATCAGTAAATCAACTTATTTTATCTGTTTTTGTTTATTATATAACAAAATTTAATTTTAGTTTAGTTTTACTTAAATTATTGCAATTTGCACTAGCACACTTAAAACGATTTCTTTTAGATAGATCTCTAGACTTTATTACCCATTTTGATAGCTTCGGTTGCTGCTGCTGTTGGTTGTTGTCGAAAAACTTAAACAAAAGCAAAATTTTATCCGAGTTCCTTGGGCTTGTCGAGGAATGCCAAGCCAAAAAATACATAAAATATATAAGAAAAAACAATAGGAAATAACTTCCTCAAGCAATCAACAAACTCAAGTTTCCAAGGCGAACCGAAGAAATGTGTTGACAAAACCGTCGACAATGTCAGTTAGCATAGGTAAGGTAGCTAGTTTGGGTAGGTTAGGGGCGGGGCCTAAAGGGTAGCACCATAAACGTTTTTTATTGACAAAACAAGACATAAAACTTACTGTAAGCTGGTCTCACCCAAATCACGATTGGGGCCGATGTAAATTAGTTGGCTTAGATTAATTGGAGCAGTGATAATACTTTCTATTGATTTATTATCAATTTTGTGTATTTAAAAACCATGACCAAAAAGACATTCCCCATGGAATTTGGTTTAGTTTTGACAAAGTTACGAAAGTTTAAAGTCTAGAAAGAACATTTTATGAAGTTAAGATCTTTACAAGTCTTAATTTTGTCCTGAAATTTGACCGAAAATTTGAGTACATTAGAATAAGTTTGAAAAGAATTTGTTATACTAATTTTATCCGTAATCAATTAAAAGTGAAATTTTGAGACTTTAATTGTTTCACAAAAATTTCAATTCAAACAAACTTGAAGATATAGCAAACCATGCACATGTTGGTATAATCGTATACCCTCAGTTTATAAAGTGTCAAGATCTCCCTTATAGACTGTCCTTCACGAGAGAAACGTATATCTCCCGCACCTCTGTAGCTGGAGTCACCAAATTTAGTACACAGACTGCCGATGAGCTCCTTGACAGATTTGAGTACAAATATTTACGCCACGCACAGTTTCCCTCCCGCAACTAGGTAAAAACCAAAAAAAAAGACTAGAAACGAGAGTATTCTGTAGTCGGGCACAACGATTTTTATTATTATTGTTATATTGCTATATTGATATATTGCTATATTGATATATTGCTAAATCTTGAAGTAAAGTACAATTAATAACTCGTATTACTCATCGTTTTTATTTTTACATAATCATTTCATAAACACTTTGTTAAACTTAAGCATAAAATATTGTTAATGTTAGCACAATTAATTAGTACTCGCATATGTTAAAAATTACGTTTTAGATTTGCTTTTTTCACGTTTTGTAATTAAATATTTCTCATTTTGTTTCTTGTTGTTTGATTTGCTTAAAAACCATCTCAGGGTTCGTCTCCGTTCCTTCCCCCCCACACACTGACACCTACACAATTCGAATCCTAACATAATCAGTGTGATCTACAAGTACACTTCGTATAATATAATATACTATATATATATATATGTATATATATATATATATATAGTGTGTGTGTGTGTGTGTGTGTGTGTTTGTGTTTCTGTGTGCTATAGAGTTGCATATTCTATAAAAGTTTGGGCTATGATAGATCATATGGTCTTGAAGTTCATGGCTATAGATAAGAATGAAAGCGCAATTCTAGCCGAATTAGTTGAAAGACTCCTAAGACTCATATGTGCTATATACAAAATTCTAGAATTGTTTATTTGAACACTATAACATCTAGAATACACAACTCTTTAACAATTTATAGTATAAGTTTCTATATAATTTTCATATCATCTTTTCTTTTTTTGTTAGACTTAAATAACGGTTCTGTTCCATTGAAGCAACTTTTACAACTTATATTTATAAGAAAAAAATGTAATTTAATTTAAAAAAAGCTCAAGACACAAATAAAGACTAAAATCAAATGATAAAAAAAGAACTTATGGGAAAGTTTGTTGCTTGTTTGATAAGGTTTCAATGCTCATTTAAAAAATAAATTATTTACGCACAAGTTTAAGACATAAGACATACAAATTATTGCATTTAATTAAACGATATACTCTTTATAAAATTACATAATAAACTTCTATGGATAATCATAATAATAATATTAATTTAACAAGAAGAAGAGCTGCAACTTTCCTCAATTGAAATTGAAAAGAAAATCGTTTATAAATTTATAGTTTTGTTTTTGCCCTTCTATCTTATTGATTGTGTTTCTCACATTTTGATTAGCTGATTTAATGGGCTTTAGTTATTGTAGCGTATAAACTAGGCTACTTAGTCAAGAAGCTGATTTTTATTTTTCGTTTTTTAAATGGAACTTTCAATTTTGAGTTTGACGTAACGGTTTTGATTTCAAAAAACATCTATATATACCCATATATAGTAGTAGTATACAACTAACTAGAATTTGTGTATGTGTATACGTGTGTGTGTGTGTGTGTGTGTATTCGCTTGTGTGTATGTGTCGGCATGTTCTAATTAGAAACATATTTAATTGCGTTTGCTTTTAATGCTCTATTTAATTATAATCCAAAAATGATTTTTTTTTTCGTTAAATATTTGTTAGTTATTTGCTTTGTTTTCTTGGAGTTGAATTCCTTTCGGTTTTTGCTTTTGTTTTGTTTATCAGCTACTAATTGTTATATTACTAAGAATTGTTTCAAACTTTTTGCTTAACTTTAATAATATATATATATATCGTTTATATATATATATATCATGTTTATAAGTATGTGGGCGCATATCATTGAATCACGATATGCGCTATCATCGAATCACGTTCTTTATATATGTATTGTATATATGTGTGTATATATGCATATATACATATATATATATATATGTAATTATCATAATATTGTTTTTGTTTTTTGTTTTGTTTTAATTTTTGAATTCTAGAGGCGATCTGATTGTGTCGAAATTAACCAAATCGAGGCTACTTGAAGATTAAACCATTAAACAGCTAATGTTGCTTGTTGTTTTTGTTATTAATATTGGTGTTGTTATTGTTGTTGTTGTTCTTATTGTTGGTATTATAGTTATGCATATAAACCGATATTATAACTCCATGTCCCTGGCCTCATCCTCACTATAATCGGACATACTCGACTCACTGTCGCTGCTCTCCCGCTCCTGCTGCGCCGCCCGCAGCGCATCCTCGGTCGCATATCGCTGCACATAATCGGCGACCTTGCGATGGTACTCCTCCGGCTCATGCAGGTACAGGGCGGCAGCATCCCGATTTAATGGATCAACGGGATTTGGATATGTGAGCAGCTGCGGCAGAAACGATTCAAATATGTTCGATAGATCATATAATGCCGTCCATGCCTGATTAATGACATCCAGGCATACCGTGCCCGATGATTCATCAATATTTGGATGATAGATCTTATTGACGAACCCAATGCTTGGCGATTTAAATGGATAATTGTCCGGCAAGTAGACGCGCACCTTCCACACGCCGCCCTCGTAGGGTGTGCCTGAAGGCCCAAAGAACTTGACGTGGAACTCGTTGAGGCCGCCCAGTATGGTAACCTCGTGTTTTGATTCAATTAGCTTGATGACGTCATTGTCCATGCGTCTCTTTCCAGCGCTCGGCGATGACATTTTTTAAAATATAAATTTCTTAATTTTCCTTCCTAAAAAACAATTATTATTATTTCTTTCCTTCTTTTTTTAAGAATTGGCCAACAATTTTGTTTTTGTTTGTGTTAATTTTTTTTTTTGTTGCTTTTTGGCTGGTTTTGGTCTTCTGGTCTCGTTGTATCCACTAAGGCTAAGGCTAAGGCGGTGATTGTTGTTGTCGTTTGTTGATTTTGGTGTAGATATTGCTGTTGATTTCAAAGTAATTGCTAATGTTGTTGCTTTTGTTTCCTTTCCGCTGCTCCCCGCCGACCAACAACACACATCAAGAACTGGAGGAGCAATGCAGCTGCTGCGCTGTCCGCCTGCAAAGTAAACCAATTTTCAATTATCTGTTCGGTTTTATATATGCTACACTGAGAAAAAACAGACTTTCGATTTAAACGCAAAACAGATTTGTAAAACATGTGCACTCATTTTTCGTCGAATCACAGTTTTATACCATTATTCGTAAGCAAGCAATTGTACAATAATAATAGCTTATAATAGCCTAATGCTAATGTTCTACAGCTGACTCATGAGCTTCCCGATTCGATTCGAGTCTCAGTCGGGGCGGATAAAACCAAGAAATAACATAAACATATATTCGACATATATAGTTATCCTAAACCAATCAAATTTACCCAAACTATACAAAGTCTATTATAATTGATTAGAATATTATAATTTTTTAAATGTATTAAAGTTAATTTTAATATATAAATAAAATATTATTATACAACTAACAGTAACTAACAGTTTACTTGAGATGTCTTTATAAATGCTGATCAAGATTGTAATATGTATATAATTTGTGGGGTCGGAAATGTCTCCTATTCCCAGATATACACCGATGTTATTGATAATGTTAGTTGAAAACATCGATTCTATTGAAATACATAAATATATACAGAGATATGTATACAACAAAAAAAGACTTCTTGAGGAAGAAATGCTTAAAAATGTTCGTTGTGTAAATACTTTTGACTACCTCTGTATATGTATGTATGTATATATAATAAATATGTTTTTGTATGTATGTACATATATAATAAAAAAGTGGATTCAATCATTTGTGTAATATAGTATTATTAAAGAAAGAAGATGTTAAAGGTAACCCAGAATTGTATACGAGGTACTCATTTAGGGACATACTACTGAGCTAATACTGCGTTGCGGACGTGACATTTAAACTCATATTTTTTTAATCGTTGCTCTAAATGATATATTTAAAATTGATTGATTGCTATTCGATTTTATTTATAATAAAATGGAACATTGAGTCGGATTATTGGAACATGTTCCGTATAAAATGATGTAATTTAAATAAATGATATATCGAACAGAGTCATCGATAGTGACAGAGATATAAAATCATCGATATTATCGATAGTGTAATCGATGATTTGCTAATATGTACATATATACATAGGTACATGTATGTGCATATGTATGTACATATGTATATACATGTATATTTGCCACTCTTATATACTATATTTATATCCTTATCAGGGCTATTACGCAGGCTGACCATCAGCGCTGCAGTCGACTCATAAACACACGCACACATGCACACCTGCATATGTAGGTCAACTGACTGGCGCTATCTCGCTTGCACTGAGTGCTGCACAGCCTATATAAACGAAAAACTATGTCAGCGGCGCTGCTGCTGGCGCTGCTGCTGATGCTGCTGCAGAAACACTGTACGTATCAGCAACAAACCGTGACGTCGCTGCCGCTGCTACTCTCCCACGCCTGCCCTCTCACTCTCCCACCCACACTCGCACACGCACGTAAACCACTTGCACGTGTCATTGCCACTTGAGTAGACGCTGAGTGCCAGTGCGGGGCTGCAGTGGCAGCACTAGAATATCAAACGGTAAGCAAAATACGTCAAGGACAATCATGCAGATTACAATTGTTGTTGCCTACTTTGCAGAGCGCCCATTAAGCCGTGAACTGTGGATGAAATAGCTCTTGCTTACATTTTGCTCTCAAACTAATTTGGTGCTGAAACTTTTGTTGTTGGTAACTATGCAAATTATTTGGCTTTGATTGCTTGTACCATGTATGTATGTATGTATGTATGCACGTATCTATGCTGCGCTTTCGATGATGACGCGCCCCATTTTGATGGGCGGCTGTTGTTCCCAAACAAGCTCAGCTGTTTAATGTTTGTGTGTGTGCGTGAGAGAGAGATAGACCGAACGAAAGTGTGCAAGTAAGAAGCAAATTGTTGGCAGCAACAGTGGGGCTCAATAATTGTTGAATGTGTAATAAAAACAAAACTTGAATGTTAATTTTTTTTAATTAAGTTACATGTCATATAAAAACAAAAAATTTAAATACAAAATGATCGAATCGATTCAAATTTTTTGGTGTGCTCTGAAGTGCCTTAGTTACATAAAAAGCCTATTTTTAAAAACGATAATTTATGGTTTATAAAAAAAGAAAAACTAAAATGATGTTATTTTAAACACAACGTGGACCTTAGCAGCAAATGTATTCTAACAAAAAAACACTAAAAATCATATATGAGTTACGTAAATACAGTTAAAACAAAGTAAATTTGGGATTTTTTACTGTTTGTACTTACAAGCTGTTAATATACAGCGTTACCCGAGCCAAGTAATATTTTATCATATTGGATTCGCCTCCTCATAAGATCATACTATACACATACATAGCTAGCTTACTTTTAGCAAACTTTTCCAGAAGCTATCCAGTTTAATTTCGAAATCAATCGAATAAAAAAATATTAAAAATATTTATTTTTCTTTTATGCACAGCTTTTAAAAATGAGCTTAGAACTGATCAAATGAAAATTACACATTCGCCCCCACCACCCCATTTTCCACTATCATGTTTTGAATGTTTTCTTTGTACATCCTGTACACATTAACTCAACAACTGTGTTCAACAAAGCGTGTGAGTAATATTTATAGAAAACTTTTGTCATGCCACAGCCATGAAACAGATACTACACGGTGTATCTATTTCGATCCGTATAGAGGATATATGTATGTGGCTGTTGCTGGAAATTTTCAAATGGTGGTGAAAATTCCCATGAATGTGTAAGTACATCCATATGCATGTACTTGATTTCCTGGCAAAAATGTGGCAAGTGAACAGTTAACTGACAGCACACACTGTACACTGTACACTGTGGTCAAGCAGCTCTCTTTTGGATGAGCTAATTCAACTCCCTCTCGCTCTGCCCCTCTCACTCTCACTCTTTCTTTTATTCGCTCTTTGTCTGTTGATGTTTGTGTACACACCAACTACAGTGAAGCTTTTTAATTCGAAATAGATTTGATGTCTTTGTGTGCTTGTCGTGTGTTTTTGAGTTTTGATTAAGCTTTGGCAAGTTTCACTGTAAGCATTTGTTGTTGATATGCACTGACACACGCATACAGCGTGATGGTGCGGGTTGGGGGAGGGGTAGGTGGTGGAGTGGCAGCTTACGGTTGTTAAGCTTCATCGTGTTGTTATTTACTTTGGATTTCTGTGTTTTGTTTCTTGTTGCTGCTTCTCAGCTGTGTGTTGGTCCGCGCTAAGCATTTGTGTGTGTGTGAGAGAGTGTGTGTGTTTGTTTGTGTAAAGCCCACGCTCTCCACTCTGGAAGATCAACAACAACGCAACGTTGACTAACCAAATGGCACTCAGCTGCAGTATCATATTGTTGTTGTTTTGCTGTGGGGGACCGTGACTGTCTAATAATGATGGCCCATATATGTACATATACACACATATGTTCGTATGTATATATGTATGTATTTATATATTTTTAATAATTCGTTGGCACAAAGGCAACAGGGAGGGCACGCTGTGTAGAGAGTGGAAGCGTATAGCAAAGCAAAAGCAAAAGCAAATTTGCAAATGAAATTGAATTTGTTTTTTGCATGTATTCTCTCTATATTCTATGACTATTGCTTGCCCTTTACTTGGCTCCCCCTCAAGAAACACACACAAATACAGCCCAAATATTCACAAATATACACACACAAACACACACGACACGCAGCTGATTGCAACTTACATATTTGAATTGCATTTTAAGATAATTACGAAACTTTTTGAAAACAATTTCAACAACAAAAAACACGCACATGCACACACACACAACAAAGAGAGATAACACTCAGGTTGTTGTTATATATTTGTTGCTTTTGCTTTGTCTTTGGTATATTTTGGTTATTTTTTTTTTTACTTTGCTGTTGTCAAAGTTTTGTTGCGTTTGCTTTGTGTTTGGTAATTTACTTTGTTTGTTGTTGCCGTTGTAGTTGCTGCTGCTGTTGTTGCTGATGCTGTTTAGGAGTCGTTTGTTATTGTGTCTGTTGTGTTGTGTGCTGACTTGACTTTTGATATTGCTCTTTTTTGTTGTCTACTTCAACTAGTTACTGAAAATTAACTGGCAACAGAGTTTGGAAGCCCCCAGCGAGCAGCGCACGAACATCTGAAAGCAGCATAAGAAGCAGCACAGGCAGCGCCAACAGCAGCGACAACGACGACAACGAGGGAGAGAATGCGCGCAGCCAGAGAACGCGAGCGACAGAGAGCAATTGAACTGAGAAGAGAGCGAAGCGCGCCAACCTGCTACCAGCCAAAGATAAAGCGAGAGGGAGAAGTGGACTGAGTGAGAGCGAGTCCCGCAGAAAGCACATGTACAAAGAAAATCATAATAATAAAGCCAGAGCCAAAATCAAACAACAAAAACAACAAAAACAACAACAACAACAGCAAGCATAAAAGCAATATCAGGCTAAGCTATGCAAACAGTATTAGGCGAAAGAGCAGCAGAAGAATCAACAAGAACAACAACAACATGAACAACCAGTCCACGATTCTGCCAAGCAAAGAAAAGCTACATATAATCAAGGACAGCAGCTGTAAAGCACACACGAAGCTTAATGCAATACACCAACCATCAACCAAAGTAAAGCAAACGCAAAGCAAAAGCAAAAACCGAGCTACGCCGAAGCTTTCAATGCCCTTCAATTGCCAAGCAGCCAACGTTCCAAATAAATTTGCAATGACGCACAAAACCACTCACCGCCCCTTCGTGGCCACGCCACAAAAACCCTCAAGCAACCACCACCACCACCGCCCATACCCCTGGTCATGACAAAATTGAAGCTTCGTTAGAAACTGCACGGGAATTGATTTAAGTGTGAACCTAACGGGGTCAAATGCACACATACATACACAAATACATAGATATGTGCGTAGTTAAGTTAATGCGAGCAGCATCATTGTGCAATAATATAAGGTGGTGTCATGCTAGTTACCAATTATCAGTTGATAAGATTTAAGATGAGTTCGGATCCTGAATTCTTCAGGATTGCGACAATTTTTAGAACTTACCATAGTAGTACAGGAAAGTACAAATTATCTATTAACTTGATACAAATATTATTTTCTCGAACAGTGCTATTGGTAACTTTTACATGGGATCGCTCCACCTAAACGTTATTACACCATAGGTAAAACTTCTACATACATACATACATAGTTAGTTGAAATTTGCGCATGGACGCAGTTCGTGAATTCTGAGAAGTCATTTGTAATGCGCCTGTTTGACATCTTACCCTTCCACCCCCTGTTTACAGAGACCACACGGTCATTGACTGCGCATTAAAGTATCTAGCGAAGTGCATAATGAGGCGCATGTGTAAAGGGGGAGTGTGCCTTAGGGGGAATATGGGCTAAGGCCAACGGCAGTTCAAAATTTTGTTAAAAAGAAAACAAAAATGTTTCTTCAGAGCTTTGCTTTGCAACCAAGCACTCACACATACATACATACATATGTATACTTATATACAAACGCGTTTGTATGTAATATTTCCGTTGGTGCTGATAAGATTTAAAACGCAAAAGCAAAGGCAGGAGCGAAAAGAAATCATAAACACAACGCAAAAGGCGTGCAAAAGTAAAGTGCGTAGTAGCAGAGCAGACAAAAACAAGACATACATACATATATACATACATACATATGTATGTGTGTATGTGAGTGTGTATATATGTATGTATACACAACACCATATGTATGTATGTAAATAAGCAATGAAGGAACGCCGATTTGACACATTCTGCATGGTCATAACAGTTATTTATAACAATTATTGCAGTAATCAATTAGAAACACAAAGGAAAACAACTCAAAGCAAAAGTCGGAAGCAACAACAATAAAGAGAGATAATAGCAAGGATATACAGGCACATGCATATTGTACACATCTTTGTATGTATGTATGTACAATACATAGACATTCGCATGCTAACGGGTTTTTCAATATACATTTTGAAGCAGAATCACATATCGACTGTTAGCGCACTGCAATTATTGGCTATACAAACTAAAAATCTAAAACAAAAACAAGAGTTAACTAAATAACAATGGCTATTTTAGCTCACTCTCACCCAGCGACATATGGATTGCGAGAGAGCGAGAGAGACGAGAGCAACAGAGCTAGAAGACAAAACAAAACTGCAAGGGCTGCCTCTATACAAGCACATACTATATGTATATGTATGTATGTATATGTATATACACACACACATATATACAAACCACAATTGTACACACATCTGTATGTACACACTGTATGTATATATGTAGTATGAGCTATGTGCATACGTAAGAGCAATATTGGGCGTACAATGTACAATGCCAATTTTCCGTATTCGAGCTAAATGCAACAGTAACAACAATTCCAACAACAGTTAGAATTGTAGTTAAAGGAGTGCAGTGATCTTTGCTTATCGACCGATTATTTGAAACGGCTGCTGTTGAGTTTTTGTTGTTGTTTCAAACAGTGTCGTACCCACACTCCTCCCCCACCTTAACGAACACTTCCAAGCACACAGACACACACATTGATGCGCGGACATCACATTTTATTGGGAGACCTTTGGCTATTAAATATTTTAAGTATAATTTTTGGTATTTGCGAACAACTTTGTGCATTTTGTTAGCCATGTATACCTTTTATTATGTTTTCTCCGTTTTATTTATATGATCGATGGTTAATTGTTGTTGTTGTTGGTGTGGCTGGCGCCGCCTTTGATTTTTACGCTTCGGTACTTCTCCACATTGTTGTATGCACCGACCGCCTGTGCATTTTTTCACGATTTTTAACTTGTTACAACAGCAACAATTGTTTAATAATTTTAATTTTTTACGTTTTATTGCTTCATTCGACTTGTCCCGTTTCTGGCTGTCGCCTTCGACTTTCCAGCTGTTATGTTCTCCTCAAGCTGTTCATGTTCATCGATATGACTCGATATACATTTGAATTTTAAATTCTTGGGATGGGATCAATGTATCGAGTTTACGGCTGACATAAATGCTATCAACTATCGGTTATCAAGACAGGACTGATCGACCAAAGCGTATGGAAGAAAATGTTATAAATGAAGTAGAAAACAAGATGAATTGCTTTCCTTACGTAATCATAAAATGTAGTTTTGTACGAAAACGTTCGTTGATTTTATGTTAATAGACTTTGACCAAATTTTCCAATCCAGTATGACTTCCATAAAGTGGTAGAATTGGATCAACACGATATACTAAGGGCTGAGAGCTGCAATTCCATATTCTTTTGTGTATTAGTACATATTTTGACGTTATTCTCACACAATAAGCAAAAAATAATACACATAATACAAAAATGTATACATTAACGGAAAGAAGAATGTTTGGTCATATTTCCCGCACAGCCAATTTCAAAAATAACAGATCTGATCGTATTAAGGCTGAATTGGCAGCACTGCAATATTGATTGGTAGAGTTGCTCTTTCTGGTTCAATTCATTGATTTAGTTCAGCAGTTAATTTTTTATTGAACAAACTAATCTTTAATTTGAGTCATTGAATCCCATTATATCTCATTATTTGGACTCAAATGACTAGAATGAACGACAATGGGACTCAAATGACTAGAATGAACGAGAAGCAGGGATTTAGTTCATTCGTTCACTATGAAGATTAGTTCAATCGAACTAAGTCTGAACGATTTGGTACAACTTTATTGATTGGTATAGATATATAAGCAGGGTACGCAGCAGAACATAAGCAAAAAATTTGATCGAATTTATATTGCCCGTGACACAGTTGCTTTAAAATAACAGAAGCTATATAAGCTGTGCCATTCTAATTTTTATTTTTCGTGTTTAACGTCTTGGTATCTGACCACAATATTAGCATAACTATTATATGTTGTTGAGTTCACGGGTAGCTTCGTTTCAATTCAACGAAAAACAACAAAAGCATTAATTTTTGATAATTAATAGCTAAAAATATATTTTTAAATTTTTATTAAGAATTAAAAGTCACAAGAAAAGTCATTGTCATAGTTATCAAACGGGAAATTTTTGCTTGGTTTTAGCAGCATACTGCGCTGCTGTTAAGTTGGCAACCCATTCTGTTAAAGGCGAAGTAATTCTGCAGTGTGGTAACGCTGGCATTGCACTGGCAACGCTGCCGATATGTGCAATTCGTATATACACAAAGAAAATTGATTTATTTCAAATAAAACCATGAAATTTTTCCCAACCAACTGCTAAGGCACATAACCAACTAATAAACGCACGCACAGAGCACAAAAGCACACACATTTAACGGGCCAGCCGCTCGCACATACCAGCACGTACTACTAACAAAAAATGGTAAGTTTAAGGCCAACCAGTCGCAAAACGAAAAAAAAAAAAATTGATAGAAAAAATATGAAAAAAGAAAACAACTTCGGGGCGGTTGCCACAATATTCCTTATGCCACACTGCTTAGCTCTATAATAATCTTTGAATGCAATGCGTCATCAGCAGCACGCCGCATCGATGACGTCGGTGGAGGTGCTGTTGAATGAGTTCTATCAGCCATCGACGAGCAATGCACGGAAACGGGAAATCGAAACGAATCTGCTGGCATTCAAGTCGCAGCCGGAGGCCTGGCAGCTGTGCCTCCGTGTGGCCACCGCCACCAACAGTTTTACGGAAAATCAATTTCTATGGTTCTTCAGCACCTCAACGCTGGAGCATACTATAACGCGCAGATGGACACAGCTAACAGCTGCGGATCGGACGCTGCTCCGTGAAACGCTTTGGAATAACTATGCCCAGCTGTTGGTGCTGACAGGTGCGCGCAGGCATCGCGATACGTTGGCGCAGCTGATAGCGCTGCTGGGTAAACGTGAGTTTCCCGAACAGGATCCCAACTATATGCAGCACTGCATTGAGCTCACCAAGACACGCTTTCCCCTGGGCATTAATCTGCTCCGCGTTACGTCCGAGGAAGTGGTAAGCAATCGCGGCGATCTAACCAGCGAATGGAAACAATACTTTCATTCATGGTAAGCATATTACAATTATTATTATATTTGATTATACTATGTGTATCAATGTGTGGATCTGAGCCTGTCTCCGTCTCCTTCTCCCCGTGTTCTCCAACGTTTTTGCCTGTGTGTAGCATTTCCATGTGTATACCCGATGTTATGGAACTGCTCACCAAATATCTACTAATCGCCGTTTGTCATATCAATGGTAAAGATATCCACACGGCCATACCCAGCACATACATGGATTACAGTCTAACCCCAGCGCTGGCAAATGACAACCAACTCAGGTACGTAGCGGGGCTAATGGGCATTGTGGGTGCTCCTCCAACTATTTGTGCACATCTGGTTATCCATTACTCAGAAGTGTTTAGCTTAACGACTAATTATGTGTAAAATGAAACCAGATATGTCTTTTTTCTATGGCGTTTTAATATAAGAGCGTTTCATTATAATACAATTTAAAAGCGCAAATAGGACTGGCTTTGCCGGTGAGAATATATCTAACTATAAGAATTGTCCGATTTTACCAACTCCTAGATTATAACCGCCAGCTGTGAGCTTGGGTTGGTGATGAATGTGCCTGACTGGAGTTGACTGATGTTGGGGCAGGATCATGAGCCAACCCTGAGCGCTTGACAGGGAAACTGCGCCTTGGCAGCTGCTCAAGAAATGTTCGCTTGAGTCTCCTGAGTTTTGGACTGCTAACTTTAAATTGAAGAGCATTGGCCAGAGGGTTAGCATGATTAGAAGCCGTAGAATTTATTGTATTAATTATGGGTGCAATCCCAAGGTCCCTCATTATATCCTTGTTAGATATGGGGCCGCTGTACCCTATATTGAAACACCATACCTTCAAATGGGCTGTATCATAGCCTGAAACAGCAGGACCTTGCTGGCGAGGAGATATGTCTTGAGTAATGACTTAAATTAAAGCTGAGCATGAAAATATGATTTGATATATCAAAGTTATCCAGGACTAACCCAAACAATAAAAGCGTTTAATCAAAATGTAATCAGAAATTAGCAAAGAACTGACTTAATATTGATCTAAGCCAGTGTTTTCCAAAGTGTGTTAAATTGTTAAATAGTATATTTATAGATCAGATAAAGCAAAGATCACAATTCTACAAGATGGGCCACGCAGTAAAAGTAATGGCATAAGGGCAGCTTTCATTTCGTAAAATAGATCGCGCTCGAAATGGGCTATTTGCCATTTTATGCAAACAATTGTAGTAGGTCATAAAGTTTGGGAAACGCTGATCTAAACAATATGATTTAAGTAACATCAAATAGTTCACCATAAAATCAAAGCTTAATTTTGTCAAGAATAACCAAAGTTATAACATTATGTATTTATATAAAGCTAGCTTAAAGTTTGTGGTTGTAGGATAACTTAGGAAATAGCGAGCTATGGGATTCTAATTTGATATATGATATATCATTTTAAATATGAATGAATAATGCTTGAAAATGTACTGGAGTTGGAAATATGGTTTGATTGCCATTCAATTTATGATCACAACACAATTTGATTGGCATTCGTAAGATATCAAAGAATAATGAAAGCGTTAAAGACCAAATATTCATATTCCAATTTATTTAATTAAATAAAGTATTTTAAATATGACTAAAGAGTCGAAGATAAGTCAAAAGCAGAGTTTCAAAGAGATTCAGTGATTAAAGCAGCTAATCAAAATTCTGATAGGATTCTTTAAACAGTTTATCAAATTTGGAACATATTTCTGAACAAATTGAGAAATTACTTAGAATAGAGCTAGAATGTGATACTTTGAATGAATCCCAGATTCAATTCAATTCAATTTATTCACTTGTTTCTTTATATTTAATACATGGTGGGATTATAATATATACTAATTTTAAGAGCTAAGGCTAATGAGGACTATAATATTTTATGTGTATGGGGGAAATCGTACAAAAACCCAGCTGAATTATAATTTTAATAAAACACTAAAGCTAGAACTTAAACCGACAGTACTACGACACAAGGTCGGAACCCAGATGAATCTGTTTGGGGAGTACCCGTATTACACTGCTTAAGACCCAATTGTAACCCGTTTAACTTATTGCAGTTCCTCTGTGTTGGAGCTGCTCGGCTGTGTACAGCATTTGGTCTCCTGGATACGCACCGAATTGATCTCCGAGTATTTCCTAATGAGCATTCTCGATTTGTCGCAGTGGAGAAATGAAAACGAACCCATCTCCTTGGGCGCCCTCTCGGTGCTGAATGAGCTGCTCTATTTGCAAAAGCCGCTGCCCTATGCGGGCACCCTGATGAACGGGGTCAGCGCTCTGCTGGAGCAGCACAACAACACCAAGCAGCAGAGCGAGATGTATAGCGATAAGTTTCGTGAACTGTTGCGTTTGTATAGCACCAAATATGCGGGCAAACTGTTCGAAGAGCCGGAGAAGCTCGAGTCATTTCTTGATCAGCTCTATCGCTGCACCACCAAACGTAAGTGAAGCCAGATGAATCTATATTATTTGATGTCCTTTAATATGTCTTGCTGTTGCAGTTCATGGCGCCCTGGATTTTACCGAAAAACTAGACATCTGGACGCCCATCATAAAGGTGATTGCACAACAGCCGGCGCAGATGACAGCCTATCATTGCGATATTATGATGAAGCTGGTGGATGAGATTATGCGACGCACACAATTTGAGATTAACAAGCCCGAGCTGGAGCTGCTGGACAATGAGCTTATGGAGGAAGATGTGCGTACACAATTATATTAAACTATTCCATGAACATACTAAAATTTATATACGCTAACATGCAACAAGTGGTTCGCATCACATTTTCAAAGGCTTCAGAGCTAAAGTCATATATTTTTTAATTGCACAAATGTGTCTTGAAAACTTCAGAATATACTTTGCCTAGTCCTGTACAATCAGTTTTAGATAGACTGGAGCAGGACTTAAGGTAGCTTACTTTTAAACAAGCTATCTACGGCGTGCCAACAAACATGAAAGAATGACTTTCGACTACCCTGAATAGTTCATAAATCAGCTTTTGAGTTTGTTTAAGCCTGGATTGCAATTAACTCCAGCAACTCACATACCAAATTTCAGCGACTTAACTCAAATACAAGCTTAGTTATGACCCTGAACATAAATAGGAATTGAATTGAACGTGGGAAGCAGCTTTCAGTATAAAATGTGGCATATTCTTACTTATTACTTACTACCTATTGTTATTTGTTACTAAACCAGTTTAATTATCAACTTATTTATTTATTTAGTTGATCATTCCTAGTGCTACAAGCAAAAGCTCATAAGTTAGGGCACTAGTCACTATAATTATACAAAAAATCTTATAACTGAATTATACATTAAAGCCAATTTAGATTAAACGTTTATAAGCTTATGCTATTTAATTTTATAGCTATTATTGTTAGAATTGTAATTATTATTCATTCTATGAATAGTTGTTGTTCTGTTTAGAGTATGGGAAAGTTGATTCCAGCCTCGAATAGCATGTATAAAGAAATGTCTTTCAGAGTTTGAAGTTTTGTATATATTGCAGACTAGATTGTTCTTTGGTTCTTTGGTATACAATATTTTGTGCAGTAAGATTAATGTTTTCAAAATCATCAAGCTGTTAAGTTTTAGGTCAGCTAATTTCTAGGCATAACATAAGACGTGATCATATCGCTTGAGATGAAAAACAGAGCGCGCAATATTGATATAACAAGCATTAATTACGCAATTAACAATTTTCTATTGATTGGCAAAAAGTGCTCTGTTTTTCACCAGCAGCTTTATTGATATGATTATATATATTATATTTAGAACTGATGCTTAATTAATTCTCTTGCAGACACCCGCTACGGAATGGCAACAGTTTTTGGATCAGTGCTTTGAATGTTTGGCACTTTTGGCAAGCACTAGGGGTGCTCATATTGTGTTTGGACAGGTATTTTCACATTGGTCGCGCCCGCAAACATATTTGATATCGCTGGAGCTGGCCCTGGACCATGGCAGCGGCCGTTGCTATGAGGCGGCGCGGAAACTAAAGCTGGCAAATGTGGGTGAAATCTTGCGTGACTTTGCAACTGTTTGTCAGGCGGTGGTGCGACTGGCACCGCTCATGGACACCGCTACAGCTGCGGCCGATGTTGTCGAGCAGATGGAAACCCAGCTGCAGGTGCTGTCGGACAGATTGCTGCAGACACTGCAGCTATTGGCCAGCAATCGTGTTGGCGGCAGCGATTCGGACAAGGCCACCTTTCAAACTGATTTAGATAATCTGTAAGTTCATGTTAGTTAAGAACCTATCAGTAAAATTGCACTGGCTCGCGTAGGTGAGTTCAAAGGTACTTTTATTCAAGTTGCTGATTAGGCCCAGCTGGACCTATGGAGTGGCCATAGGGGCATTGCTGCCCTTACAAGTAAAGCTAAATTATATTATGAGCTCATTGCTCGAGAACCCTCTTCTTGTGAGGAATTCATATCCAGAGGGACCTAAATATTCCCTCAGTTATGGAGGTTATTAATATAATTTCCATGAACTGTTAAGATATCATGCCATAACAATCCGTTAGCAAAAGCTGGCAGATTGCAGAATTTTGCGTAGAAAGCGTAAACGCGTAAACGCGTATTTATTTACCTGAAAGACGCTGATCATTTGAAATTGTAGTGCTTACGCGCGGATTATGTCTTTTATTTAAGATGTTCGCTATTAATAAAAAGATAAACTGCTTTTCGTTCAACGAACTATCAATAAGTTAGCATAGGAAAGTACAAACCCAGCTCAACTTCAACAAGAGGTCTAAGTACAACCCCGGCCTTCCCCTGCTAGCTACTTTTTTCGTTTACCTTACACATCTTGAATGTATTGATGAAGCAGCTGCAATCACTCAGCGATTAGATCTGCTGAATAGGCCGACTATAGCTTTGTTATCGTATTGAATTCTCATTAATTTCTATGCATATTTTATTATTGCAGGTACGCTCAAGTTTTACTGGCCATACGCAGCATATTTCCGATGTCGAAGTCGCTTAACACCGAACAGATGCTGCATCGACTCTTTGCCATATTGGGCAGCATATTTGCTGGCCAGAATTCACCATCGGCCGCATCGCCAATTGTGCAGGAGGCAGCCAGCGAGGTGCTGCTCTTCGTAGCGACCGTGATACGGCCAAAATGTCTGCTGGATATACCCGAAATTCAATCCCTGATGCAGGCAGGACCACGGCTCGGTGTACAGCTGCCGCGTCAGGTGTGTATCAATGTGCACATCAGTCTGGTCAGCTATATGGTATTGCCCTGGAAATCGGTGCCAGAGCCGCAGCAGGATTATCAGCGACGTCAGTGGATGCTGCGCGAGTATATTGATGCATGGGCGCGCAATTTTCTAGAGCTTGACTTGGCCACGACCGGTGAAAGTAAGACGACAACCTTAACGCTCAGTCTGCTCAGTACACTCACAGTTGTAATTGAGTACTTCAAGGCAACGGGCGCCAATGCCAAGGATATGCTCGCCAGCACTTTTAAGGTGAGCAATCTCTCAATACGACAAAGGGCAATTATCCACATTAGATTTGTAGATTGGAGTTCATAGGAAATCTCTGTCGAAAATTGAGCTGCTCTTTCTTGCACAAAACTGAGTGAGAAGGAAACTAAATGTGAACGAAAACAAGAAGTAGAGCACTCTTTGCGTTCCGAAGATATATGCCATTGCAGCAATGTTTTTTTTTATACAAAAACTCAATTTTCCTGCGATTGTTCCTATGGCAGCTACTTTTATGTGGTCCGATTTTGATATGATGGTAGAAAAGTATGCAAAAATCTCAACATTTTTAAGATATTGCAATGCCAAGACAATTTGGAGAACAAAACATGACCAAAATGACATTCCGTTGGGAAATCGATACAGTTTTGACAAAGCTATAATGGTTTGGAACATAGGAAGATCGATTACTAGGGATTAGAAATCTTTATAGGTCAAAATTGTTTGCAGTTTTGGCATGAATTCTGACCAAAGAATAAACTAGCTCAGAACAAGTTTTGAAATAGCATTTTATACTAATTTTGATGTCCGCAATCGAAATTTTAAATTGAAAAAAGAAAAATTATATTAGAATTATGAATCAAGAAACATAGCATAGAAACAGACGGACAGAAGGACATGGCTATATAGACTCGGCTATTCATGCTGATTCAGAATATATATACTTTGTTGTGTCGGAAACTTCTCCTTCAGTGCATTACAAATTTCGAGACAAAGTTATAATATCCTCCTAGCTTAGGATAAAAACCAGTTCATGCTTTGTTTACGTGCAATATTGCGCAATTTCTGACGCTGCCAAGTGTGACAGCGAAATATTGTTTGACATCAGCGTTTTTATATTTTTTAGTTGTACGAGAATCTTGTTAGAAGTCCTTACAAGTAAATATTAGATAGTATAAACAATAAAATGATTATATAAAACTCTTGCTGTGTACATATTTTAGCCCATATTGAATAAGGCGCTGGTCATCTTCAATAGCTATGGCCTGAACAGCATTATAATGGCCATAGCCGTGGCCGAGTTCAGTCTGAGCATGCTGAGCACATTGCCAATACATTTGGGTGCACAGTTCATCAAGGAGATGATAACGCTCTTTATCACTGTCAGCAGCAGGTGAGTTGCGGTCTCTTTCTAATTGATGTTGTCCCTTCATATTTGATATATCTTTATGTTCTTTTTTAGGGAACAACTAACACTGAGTCGTCTGGCCGTCATTGAGAAGGTGCTGCAAATGTGTAAGCTGATTGTGGAGCAGCCGGGCAGCGCCTCGCTGAGTTTGCTGCCGAACATATTAGGCTTTAGCACACAGCAGATATTGCCGCTGTTGCAACAACAGAATGAGGCCACCGACAGCAGCGAAATAACCAGCCTGCTTTATGCGCTCTTCGATAGGTGAGCTAAATAATAGTTGACTGCTTTCGTTCTCATGCTCACATTTTGTCTCTTTCAGCGTGCTCACCTGCAAGTTTCAGTTCTTCTATAAGAATCAGCTGAGCAATGGCAATGGCAATGGCACCGTAGCCAATGGCCAACAGCAGCCGCAGAATTTTAACTGCAGCGACAATTTGCATCCGGAAAACTTTATGGCCATTATGAATGCCTATGGTCAGATGCTTGTCAGCGGCACAGATCCCAGCAATGTGCGCAGCGTGCTGCTATCCATGCAGAATGTTAACGAACGCAGTCGCTTATATCAGCGTGCGCTCTTCAAGGAGCGGCTGTTGGCATCCTTTGAGCGGGCGCTGCTCAATCTTCTGTCCAGTGGCGAGGGTGCCCTGCACTTTGATTTGATTGCCCAGGCTCTGTATGCAATGGGTCAAGTAGATCGACGGCAGCTGCACGAAACCTTTGTGAATGCAGCGCTGCTTGTGCCGCCTACAGCGCTCGAGGATATCTGCCAGACAACTGTAAGAATTCAACGATCTTATAATACTAGTTTAAGAGAGCAAAAACCGATATCTTTTGGGTGCCATGGGGATATATCCTTAACAAAAAGTCTTACATACAAAAGCTTACTTTTCGAACGGTTCTGATATTCGTACTTCATGAATATATACTTAACAAGCTTAAACAAATTATAATACGTTTGCCAGATTGTAATAATACCCGCGATCTCAAATAACTGCTAGTTAAACCCAAAAATGCTTTTGTATAGCTGTCAAAATTCAGTAAATAATTATCATTTCTAATAAGAATAGTAACTGAGAGAATGAAAACAATTCGTTGACTTTTTAAATGGAGTTAAATTATATTTTCTTTAATGCTTTTTGACGGTTGTAAGAATAAGACTTTTGTATTTCAACATTTCGATCCCATGTAACTGAGAGTTGAATTCAAAGTTGGATTTAAGTTATCGCCTAATTTGATTTAAAATGAATTTGTGTAATTGATAATTTTAATATTATTGATATTTTATCTGTCTCTTGCAGGACATTCCAACGTTTACGCAGAAACTGACACAACTCATGCAGGATGCGCACTGTGCGCATCTAAATGAGACAGCGTAAGCGGCATTATAACCGGACAATTAAAGGAACCTAGAAAACTTAGAAAACTTAAAACCCTCCATCCCATCCCCATTTACATATATCTAATTGTTGTACCCAAAAATTATATGTAACAGACAGAAAGAGGCATTTGCAAACGTATAAAGGATATATATTCTTGATCAGCATTAGCAGTCGCGTCGACATATTAACTTTATCCGTCTGTCCGTCTGTCTTAGGAAATATTAAAGCTAGAGACACCAAATTTAATTTGTAAAAGAATATATCCTTGAGTCTTGGCATGCCTGACTATTCGATCCCCTCTATCTATCTAAAATACAATAGTTAATCGAAAAATGATCTGTTTGCTGGCACTGCCGGTAAACTGCTTGATGTATATGTGTGCATGTTTACGAAAATCTGTTTGAAAATTACAATTATCGTGTAGTCGGATACGCTCAAATAGATTATTCTTCTTTTATCTCTCTGTCTATTCATGTTTGTTGTTTGGGTGTGATATAATATTGTAATGTGTATTTATATATGTGTGTACTTATTGTCTCAATGTATACATACATTCAAGTGGCCACTAAAACCCACTATAACGAATTGTTCCCAATGTCCTCCACTGATCACTTTATGCCTGTGCGTTTTTTATGTGTTCCTTTTAAGAAGTTAAAAGATATATATGTATATGTATGCAACTTGTGTATGTGCTTGTTGGTATATCCAAAATTCACAAAAATCTATAAAAGACAATGTTAGCTTGTAATTGCGATTCCGTTATATAAAGAAAGTAATTAATATTACATAAAGAGAACTATGTACTATTTTGTAATCTTTAACTATTATTATTATTATTATTATTATTATTATGCATAATTATTATTATTATTTAAAGTCACATATTCACATGCTTCTGTGTCCAACAGCAACAAATCTGATAAAAGTCATATATGTATACTTCCTATATATAATATCATATGTATGTCTATATATGTAGCGCATAAATTAGCATTAGTTTCAAAGTCGAAATCGAAATCAATTACGAAACACACAACAACAGTAGAAGCGACCACAAAACTAATTGCATTCATTTAATTTATTATGTACTAGAGAGCAATGAAATTTGGCACGCATTAACATATTTTAATTGCGTTCTATAAAATATTTACATAATACTTGGTGTTCTCAGAACTTACCCAATCAAAATTTAATTCAAATAAACGTAGATACAACATCATTTATAAATGTTCAAAATGCATTTTGTGAAATAAAAATATACTACTGTAAATCAAATTTGTGCATTTTCATTGGGTTCTAAAAACGTTTTGAAATGAGAACTACCTTTGATATGTGCCAGGTAGCGTATAGTACTATAACTTGAGCATAGTATATTTTTAATAAATAGAGTATTTAACTCGTTTTAATTAAAGTTTGACTGGTTATTGTTTTGGGCTTGAAAGGAAAATATATCTAGCTATACAACAAAAGCACATATTACAAATTTTCTGTGCTTAACTGAAATTCTGCATAAGATATTTTTATAAAAATATGGGATTACTTAAAAAGAAATATGAAAAATATCATATAATATATAATAAATGGAAAATTGAAAGCTTATGGAGTATAGCTAGCCTCTTGGGAAAGGTAATCAAATATATTAAGGAGAATATAATTTATACTATTGCAGACATCTTTATCTAACGAAAATCCTTTTTTGGACCGATCTGCCATCGATATATGTATGATTGTGATCCGGCTTAGAGCAAATTTAACCGAATTTTTCCTTCGATTGTTTCTTTGGTAGTTAGGATAATAAGACCTCGAAAAGCAAAAAGAGTTTACGGACAACAACTCAAATGTTCGACCAGCTATATTATATAGAAATACGAGAAATAAGATAACTTCGGCATATTTAGATCAGTATTGGAGTACTTTATTGTATAGCTGCGAACCAAGTACTGCAGACTAAGTTCTTAGTCCTTTACTTCTCGAACTATTATATCATCTAGCTGCCATGGAAACTATTAGAAACACATCTGCAAACTTTTTTTATATTTTCTATGCAATGTTAAGAGACCCAATTAATAATTTGACCTTGATAAAAGTATTTCTTTGATATCGCTCTAAGAGGCACTTCAGATAAGGTATATCTTATCAGTCAAGTTGAGTCCAATTGGCATGTGTATAAGAAGTTAGTTGGAACTGAATGCAAGATGATATACAAAGCATATTTCTAGGCTCAGTAGCTAAGGGTTTTTATTTTGGGTGTGTGGCATGAGGTATACAGGAGTTAGGATAGTTAGGATACGCATATGATTTCTATAGGAACAACTGTCAGCTGTTGAAACACGCTTTCTACACGCGTTTTGTGTACAACAAAAAAAAAAACGAAATAAATCCAATCCAAATGTAAATAAATAGAAAAGACGAGCACTTAAAAAACTACAACAATCAACAAGGAGGCAGCAGGGACGCTGAGGGCAAAGGGCATACACACAGCCGGCGACGGAGACAGCGGGCAAGTCCTTAAAAGCGACAGCTTCCTTTTTATTGTTCCTCCCCATTTCGGTTTCTTTTCTTTTTTGCATTCGCGTTCAGGTGTTGAAAACAAAAGCAAAAACCGAAAATAAATAAATAAATAAAAATGCTGAAATTGAATTTAATGAAAAGCGAAAGCAGAACACAACAACAATAGCAAAAATAATAATAAAACAAATAATATCACCCACTTCCGTTGCAGGTAGTTAGGGCACAGGTAGTCCCTACTTTGCATACACGCACAGGGAGGACCAGAGAGAGAGAGGATCACTGAGGATCACAAGAGCATCCTGCGGAAGTGCCAGAAATCGGCTAGAGATGGTCACGTGCTAAAATTATCGACATGGCACGAAAAACACGAGCTTGTGTAATGAAATAAAAATACATTTAAATATGTATTAAGATGTTAATTTCAAATTGCTTAGTAATTATTTCAGTTTTTATTTAAGTAAGGTTAAAGTTTGTTTGATTTTCTCATCCCAAATCTATCAACAACTCAAGCACTCAAGCTAATTAGTTGACACAAATAAAATTGCTTTTCTAAAATAAATGGTTAATTTCTGGGTATACATCTACAAAGAGCTACAGTTTACGATAGTTCTGTCAAATTCGATACTATCGATGTTTTATTATTGTCTTTATATCGTTATATTCTAGAATATCATCGAAATATATAGAGTTAATTTTTAAATGATGAGCACAAATTGCACCATCTATATACTAGACTATATTTTAAGCCGTCGATATTATTGATAGTTCTGTCAATGTTGAATATATGTATAATCATCGTGATTATAGATTGTATCGTCATTATTTCCGATTATCGATATTATCGAAAGTTCCAACAATATTGTCAATTGTGCCATGAATATTTCTCAACTATCTCTTTTGCCATCAGTATTGTCGATAACATGATCTATACCGATAAATACTGATACGATCGAAATTGTTACCGTTATGATCAATAGTCGCATCGATAGTACTGCTATTGTCATCTTTACTATGTAGGTATATGGTTATCGATACTATCGATAGGGCAAGCGATAGTTTTGCACTGTTCGTGTCACGTTCCCGTGTCTAAGTCACTTTCTTCCCCATCACGCGCTGTCTGGGAATGAGGAACCACAACGAACAACGAAAACAACGACAAGTGGAGTCGTCACAAAGGGCCAACTGTCATGGGGGTTGGGATTGGGGTTGGTGAAGGGGGGCTTGGTTGGCAATGTGCGCATTGTGGATTTGGTTTGCAAATGCGCGGCTTTGGCATACGCTTGACACTTGGAGCAACGTCCGGCTGGGGGTCACCTGGGCGCGCATAGTCCATGGACTATGGCGAGTATAATTGCCCAGGCGCAGGGCCAGACCACACACAGTTGTGCAGTGGCAGTGCTTGGAGAAGCAACTGAGTTGGAGAGCAATCAAACAGCAACAAGCGGACTACCCATAGGATCAACAGCAGCAGCAGAAACACAAGGATGTCTGTGGAAACGGTGCAGGAGACGCTGCAACAGGCGGCAGGAGTCAGCGGTGGCTTCATGCTTAGCCCCTTGCTCACTGGCCTGGTGGGCACATTGGTTGTGATGGCACTGTATGAGTACTGGCATCGTAATACCCGGGAATATCGCATGGTGGCCAATATACCATCGCCCCCAATCCTGCCAATCATTGGACAGGCCCATATGGTTGCCGGCTTGAGCAATGCCGAGATTCTATCCGTCGGCTTGGGCTATTTGAACAAATATGGTGAGACGATGAAGGCCTGGCTGGGCAATGTTCTGATCGTCTTTCTGACCAATCCCAACGACATTGAGCTCATCTTGAGCGGACATCAGCATTTGACCAAAGCTGAGGAGTATAGATACTTCAAGCCCTGGTTCGGTGATGGTCTGCTCATCAGCAATGGACATCATTGGCGCCATCATCGCAAGATGATTGCACCCACCTTCCATCAGAGCATCCTGAAGAGTTTTGTGCCCACGTTTGTGGATCACTCCAAGGCCGTGACGGCCCGCATGGGTAAGGAGGCTGGCAAGTCCTTTGATGTGCACGATTATATGTCACAGACAACGGTTGACATCCTGCTCACAACGGCCATGGGCGTGAAGAAGCTGCCCGAGGGCAACACCAGCTTCGAGTACGCCCAGGCTGTGGTGGACATGTGCGACATTATCCACAAGCGCCAGGTGAAGCTGCTGTATCGCTTGGACTCCATCTACAAGTTTACCAAGCTGCGTGAGAAGGGTGATCGCATGATGAGCATCATTTTGGGTATGACGCGCAATGTTGTCAAGGATCGCAAGGATAACTTCCAGGCGGATGCGCGCGCCATCATTGAGGAGGTCGAGGAGACGCCAGCCAAGCAGGCACGTGGCACCCCCGCTAGCGCCGCTGCCACCAAGAAGGCAGGACTACGCGATGATCTGGATGATATTGATGAGAATGATGTGGGCGCCAAGCGTCGTCTGGCCCTGCTGGATGCCATGGTTGAGATGTCCAAGAATCCAGAGATTGAGTGGAACGAGAAGGATATCATGGATGAGGTGAATACCATTATGTTCGAGGGACACGATACCACCTCCGCTGGCTCCAGCTTCACGCTCTGCATGCTGGGCATGCACAAGCACATCCAGGATCGCGTCTTTGCCGAACAGAAGGCCATCTTTGGCGATAACATGCTGCGCGACTGCACCTTTGCCGACACCATGGAAATGAAGTACTTGGAGCGTGTGATCCTTGAAACTCTGCGCTTGTATCCACCAGTACCATTGATTGCCCGCCGTCTGGATCATGATGTTAAGTTAACCACCGGTCCATATACTGTGCCCAAGGGCACCACTGTGGTCGTCCTGCAATACTGTGTGCATCGTCGCCCCGACATCTATCCCAATCCCACCAAATTCGATCCGGACAACTTCCTGCCGGAGCGCATGGCCAACAGGCATTACTATAGCTTCATACCCTTCAGTGCTGGACCCCGTAGCTGTGTTGGACGCAAGTATGCCATGCTCAAGCTGAAGGTCCTGCTCTCCACCATTGTGCGCAATTATATTGTCCATTCAACGGAAACGGAGGCGGACTTTAAGCTACAGGCGGACATCATCCTGAAGCTGGAGAATGGCTTTAATATTTCGCTGGAGCAGCGTAAATATCCAACAGCCGCGTAAGCATCGAGAAAGATAGAGAGCGCGTCCAATCTGCACTCTGTATATATCCTTTATATATATCTATGACAACTGCAGAGACACGCTAAACCACTGATTTGAATCTGATCCTGAATCCCCTGAACCGTAGCTCCTTTATCCAGTCAAACAGCCAGATAGTCCAAAATTTTGTATGAGCTTAGCGCATCTTAAAAGTGGCTGCAATATCTTTGAAGAAGTTTGTTTTTGTTATACGAGGTTGGTGTCCTTATACAATATCTTACAAATAATAATCATGCGCATATATATCTAATCATATTATCTAACCAACTTTTTTTTCTTAGCATGTATTGTGATTTATATATTTTTTTTTTTATAATTTTCTTTCAATTATTTATTAAGTCAAATGGTTTACATGAAACCCAAAAATAATGAAAAATATATATCTTATGCAAATGCAGCGAAAAGAGTTGCAAAATATAAACGATTAGTTTCATTTCTTTTTACTAACTCATCTGTTATAGTATTTTAAAACGAAATACTTTTAACTTTGAGGATATACTGGCATTATTTTGGAAAATATTGGAACTTCGATCATACAACAACTTAAATTTATCCTGTTCTTTTCTGATCTTAACTTGTAATCTCTTGTTCACTGAAACTTTTATGATACAATAGCTCAATCAGTCTGATTTCTTGAATGAATGCAACAATTTTCCACAACTTAGGCGTTTCTTAACATAAATATGCCCTGTCTCGGGAGTATTAACTTTCCCTAAGCATACTTTTTCTCTAGAGATCAAGGTTTCTACGACACTGTAGCATGGACACTGTACTTATTCTATAAAGATGACTTTACAGCTGCCAGTTCACTTAATCTTTACAAAAGTGTGCTAAAACTATGCTTAAACTAAGTCTTCCCCATTCCAATTGATCCTTGCCGATTTCGATATTATCAGACTGAAATTGTAATTGTATTTCCATGACCATTGAATTTCAGTTTATTTTGAGTATACTTTGGCAGTTGTGCACGCGACAGGTCAGTCATGCCTGAAGGATGTCAAGCGCATCCCAAAAAGGGTTTGAGGTTAGTTTTTGGGACTCGAACACCGGCAATTGCAATAAAAAGCAAAACGAATGTACAAACTTCCGGCTCGCAGGAACCGTCTCTAAATGGGCGCTGCACAGGTAATAGCTATAAAAAAAAGAAATATCATAAAAATTGGTAACCATAGCCGGCGTCGGCTCGTTGCTATTTGCCTAGCGCAAAAAAGGACAATGACCAAACAAAAAACGTTTGGCGGCGCTACGTGTGTGTGTGTGTGTGTTCGTGAATGTGTAAGGACCTGCTGTGTCCTTTTGGCTGCTGCACCCCCTTCATTTATCTTGTTAGCATCGCGTTGGGTTGAAAGGAAGTGCGGAAGAAACCGAAAGGATTTCCGTTTCGTAATACGATGCTCGGGACGGTATCTGGAAAATTGGATAAGAAAACTGGCTTAAGGCTTAAAAGTGAAAGCCGACACATGCACAAATACATATACATATGTACATATATATCATATAGAGCAATTATATTCAAGTTATGGCCAATAGCTATTATTAATAGTTTTCAATGTCGAGCTGGTTTTTATTTGTAAGAATAAATGTCTAAAATTTTCCAGCTGGCTGTCAATCTGCCTTGAAGAGTGCTATAATTTTGCCATGAAATGTGTAATGCGCGAAGGAAATGTCTCCAAGCCCCCAAAGTATATAGTATATTCTTGACCAGCATCAATAGCCGATTGAGCTTGTGCCAGAGGAACGATCGGTTAACAATTTAGTTGTTGCTTGAAATACTTGTTTGCTTATAAAGAACTTATTAAGCTTAAGACTCAATAAGTAAGTTGACCAAATTTCATCAAAAATAGACGACTATTATAGCTATATATCTTATAACTGGTTAAAAATGAAGTTGTTGCGTGAAATTTGTATTTTGTTTCTTAGATATCCCGACAAACCCACAAAATCTAAGTTTCTTATAAGTTTTAAGCTACTTAACTTAATATGACTAAGAACGATTTACTAGTTCTTATAGCTGCCAGAGGAATCGGTTCAAAAATGAGTTGTTGCATGAACAACTTTTTTCTTTTTACAGATATTTCGACCAAACTGATCAATTTTCAGTTCTAATAAACACCTTATTTAGTTGAGCTTAATTGGATTAAGATTATATCACGATATCATATCGCTGATCAAAAAATCATTGAGTTTTAGTAAGAAATAATCTTGTCTTTCTATTTCTTGTATTTCTAAAACTAGCACTTCTGGCTGTGGAGCTATTTAACATTTTTGTCCGTGGGGAAAACTTGCAACTGATCCGCACATTGTATAGTTTTATTATGAACCTGAACCTGAACCTAACCCTCTGTCCCTTACCCATTGATTAAACGCTGTCGTTATTCAAACAATGGAATTTGCATTTGTCACAATCGAAGCAATCGAGGGCCTCGCCGATAAATCGCATTATTTAAACGCTGGCCCCAAAACTAAATGAGGTGTCAACTTAAGTTAGTGAAAGGTACGAGATCGCGTCATCAACATAATGCTAACAAATAGTATGTATGTACACACACCGTCGGCAAAGGGATCAAGGACAAAAGCACTTTCGAGCCAGACGCATCAATATTTTGACATTGCAGAGTTGCAGATTGCGGCGCATTAACGCATTAGCAGGGCGGGGAGGGGGATTGGGGACGTCTCCACAGTCTGCGTAAGGTGTTACCAAAAGCAAATAAAATAAATCAACTGCTACTTAGTAATGTGATAAGTAGCGGTTTGGCTCGTCGTGAGGTGATGTCCCTTTTTAAAGACTTGCATTCTAACAGCGCACTTCGAAGTTCGAACAGCAACTTTTCATAGGCTTCATTCACAAAAGATTTAGGTTGTTCATGAGTGAACTAAGCGGAGTGCGTGAGCCTGTTCCTTCGTAATGGTTCTTTTCTGCTAAGTTGTTCATTTTGCTTGGTAGTTCACTCCTGCTCCATTGTTTATTTATGTATGTTCACTTGTTCATTTTATTCTGTGTTTTGGTTCAATCACTAACTAATCATTAATATTTGTGTAAAGCCTTGAGTTTGAATCTCAATGGATGAAAATTTATTTTTTGATAACACAACCACTGACCCTAATTTGTATCTCGACAGTTGCATGTTCACAATAGGGGACATTTTGTGTGAAGAGCTTTGAGTTTTTTTGTGCAACGAAACAAAATAAGAGCAACTCATTTAAAACAAAACTCAAGTGAGCTTGCTTACCAAAGTGACACCATAGGCATTCCTTAAACATTTCTACCCACAGCAGGTGCAGCATACTTGCTTTTAAAACTACCTGCTTATTGTCGAAATTAATCGATACGGCCAGGCAAAGCTGCCAAAAAATAAATGCTATGTTGATCGATAAGTCATCGAACTTTTGGCTCACCACTGTTGACAATCCGAATCGCAACGCTGGTTGCCGCCATTTCATTATAAGTAAATTGTCAAACGAATTTTAGATCTAAATTTATTAGAGTTCTAGCTACAAAGCCGTGAATATAAATAAATAATCATTGTCTGTGTGCCTTACCAACTGCCAATAAAGAAGGCAAACAAGCAATATTGCTGCACTTTCTGCAACCAAATGGTGAAATTCTCGGCAAGCTGCAAGAGCAAGATGCTGCAAGTGGCAAACAACCTGCCCCACGTTTGTATATACATACTCACATTCATAAACCGTATCAATTTGTATATTATGCATTTTATTCATAATACATCAACTAATTAAGCATTTTACACTCTAGCTATGTACACATCTAGCGGGAGCTCGCCGAATTCGCATGCATTCAAACATACATACATATGCATGTGTATGCACACATGCATACATGGAAACACTTGCAACAATTATCGATAAGTGATTTTATCTTCGATATATCGATGATGTGCTTGTCATATACAATATCGCCGTTTTTGGGAGCTACGTAGCTTGTTTGTACCCAAATGTAAGTAATTTAATACATTTGAATATTAATGTCATAGCCCCAGTTCGTTAACCTAACCCCACACGTGCCGATTTAATATTAATGCAATGCAACGAAAAACTAAATGCATATTTTGCAGAAATAGCTGAGCTTGTCACTTGGGCGATAAAGTGCCCTAACCGCAAAAATAACGTAAGCGACTATTTTGGAAATTCACTATTTACTGCAAAACGATATAAAATTGTCGTCTGCATCAACACAATGAATTCTATGTATATAGTATACTATTTATATACTAAATATCGACACATGGGATAAAAAGGGTAAAATGCGCTCAGTTGTAAAATTTGAAATATGTCGCTATTTAGGTTAGGGCTCGATTATATAATCTGGTTTTAACTTTACTTAAATAGTTCTATAGAATCTGAATCAGTAATTATAAACAAAGAATAAACTAGAATATATCCTTGCAGAAATAATTACTGTAGTGTATACATACGTGTCATAGCGACAATTAAGTTCTTTGAAAATCTCTAATTCTTATACCCTACCGTCTATTTGTCCGTTTCTATGCAAACTAGTCTCTCAGTTTTGAAGCTATCGTAATAAAACTTGGCACAGATCCTTCTATTTGCTTCAGGCAGTTTATGTGTCGGAATCAACCCGATCGGATCACTATAACATATAGCTGCCATAGGAATGATCGATCGACAAATATGTTTTTGTATGATAAACCTTTTTGTTTATAAATATATCCTCACCAAACTCACCCAAACCAATTTCTAGGATAACTCTCTTTCACATAGCTCCCATAGGATCGGGTGAAAAGTGAGTTGAGAGATAATTGAGTTTTGTATAAAAAACTCCGAAGATAGCCCTTCTTTCTTGTTTTTAAGTTACTAAGCTAAAGCGAAGTTAAATTTTGCTTGATGCAAGTTGACTAAGTTTAATGAAAATCAGATCATATATAGTTGCCATAGGAACAATCGTTTGAATATTTAGTTGAATATAGGAAGATAGCTCGAAGATAGCTGTTCTTTCTTGTAGTGCCAGTTTTATTTGTTGCTATTGGCCATTGATTGAGCTGTTTCCGGGCTGTCATTGTCGTAATTGTCGATTCATAACCATTCACTGTACTTATATAGAACCATGGAGGACCCCACACTTTGCACTGAGAATGTTTTGGTAAAATTTGGCAAATCTTTGTCTGGCGCATTATCAAATTCAAGTTGCCAGCTATCCAGTTCATAGACTGTGGGTACAATGGCCATAAAAGCAGCTTCGGGGAATATTCACAAAGCGTAGAGCAGCGCAAGATGTCCCTGAATGAGGCAGAGGGACAACGGCAAAGCAAGGATGAGCACGAGGACAACGGGACAGCTCAATCAATGCAAAAATGCAAACACTGCCTGGAGAGTTGTTCGCATTGAAATAGTTCAGCATTCAATGGCAACAAACTGTCAAAAATGTTGGTCATACAATTGAGAGTTGATGACTCAATGTTGTCTCCTGTGCTCTCTGTGCACCACCCTGGGCGCAATAGTCAAAACAAGGAGCAGCAGCAGTGCACACGTGGAGTGGAATAATTCCAATGACAAGGACACCATACAGCCAAGGAAGCACATGAAACATGTGTAGCCAGGCTTGGGGGCATTTTCTAAAAACAGGAGCATCAGAAATTGTAACAATAAACAGATGTTGTCCTTATGGCCCCGTCTTGCAGGACCTTTGACATTTATCTACACATGCAAATGTGTACAATATGTGATGCCGCTGCTATGAATGAATTCTGAATATTGCTTGAAATGTATGCTCTGATGATGCGAGCATCGCTGTTGCTTAGGTCAACCGCAAGGATAACTGGTATAGCAGCCAGGAGAAAGGAGAATGCGTTTGGCTAAGCGGTTTTTGAAAGTGTTAACCCCGCCTGTTGTCCCGTTGTGCCGTTGTCCTGCAACCTGCCGCTGACCTGAGCCCTTGCTGCGGTTAAGCGCTTAAGGACTTAGGCACAAAGCGCACACTTAAGTGCCTCATTGTCGCTTGAAGTGCGTCCACTCGATGCAAAACTGCTTAACCCGAAGTAGACTGGCTTAAAGTCTTAGCGGTATTGGCTAATGCTTAGCCCATACAAAATCGTTTAATTGACACCGAAAACGTTGCCAAAGTCCAAATCCAAGATCTGTTCGAGCACTCGGGCTTAACTCTTGGTTGAAAGATTGATGAATGAAAACTGAAAACAATGCCAAGCAAACTATGTAAATGCAAAGATGTTGCTTGGCATATGATAAGATGTTAATATTCAGTCAGCATACCATATTCTGAGATAAGGGATTAGTGATTGACTTATGAAACAGAATTGTGGTTCAGGAAATAGTTGTTCATCACATTTGATTACAGTCCTCTAAGGACTGATTGCAAATAAAGTATGGTTTAAAATATTTGTATGAACGTCTCATTGCACAGAGCTTGTAAAAGGTAGTACTTTTTATGTTCTCATATATCATAAGCAGTTCCAGATCGTTTTACATGTATTTCATCATCGCCTAAACTGTTGAGCATCGATATAGAAATATTGCGCCTTCATTTGAGTCTGCCTGCGGTCTGTTTATCAAATTTTAGCAGCAAAACTTCAATAGTTATTAAATTACAAACTTAAACCGCCGGAAATATATTTTACAAATTTCTCAACTGTTTCACAAACTTGAAACAAGGCTACGTACAAAAAAATGCTTACTATGATCAGAGTTGAGATTTCTTCCAGGGACCATAGTCATTATAAGTTAAATTTGTAGTATAAAAATTACATGGCAATGATTTTTTTTTTACATTTTTGACGTGTTTCTTCACTGATAATCATTAGTTTTGAGTAATTTAATAAAACTTAGACCATAATCATTATTTTCAAACAAAACGATGAAAGAAACTCAAAAATAATGATTATTAATGATTATTATTTATTTTCGCTCAAATTAAAATTCAACACTAATTTACGGCTTCTGTTTTAGACTTTTCAACAATACTGTTGCATATCCTTGGAAAGGGACCACAACTGTGAATCATTTTTTACTAGGTATATCATAAATGGGTGATTTTTACACCCTGTACCCAAAAAATGGGTACAAAGGGGGTATTAAATCTGTGCAAATGTATGTAACAGGCAGGAGACATCTCCGACCCTATAAAGTATATATATTCTGGATCAGTATCAAAAGAGATTTCGATTTGGCCATGTCCGTCTGTCCGTCCGTCTGTCCGTATGAACGCGTCGATCTTAGCAACTATAAGAGCTAGAAACACCAAATTTGGTATGTAGGTTCCTATGTACCATACGTAGATTAAGTTTTCTTCCAATTTAAGATATCTCCCCTCGCTCCCCCGCAATTCGATAAAAACGTTTTATACCAACATCTTTGAAGATATAGCTTTGGGATTTGGCATGTATATTACTTTGGTCTCTCGTAATCTACTGTCCAAATTTCAAGTCGATTGGATAATAAACACGGAAGTTATTCTCGAAAGAAGATTCAGTGATGCAGCGCGGGGGGAGAAGAAGCACAGATACCACTTAAAATGAATCGCTTGCGCTGTCGCTTGTGCTGTCGCTTGTGCGTGGGCGTCTTTGTGTATGTGTGTGTGTATGTGTTAGTGTACAAAGATGTGATCGGAAATTTTGGACCTGGGTACAGGGAGTTTTGTAGTCGGGTATACTCGACTATGGCATTCTTACTTGTTTCCTAATGAAATCTAGTCAGTTCTTTAAGCCTTTAAAGTTGTGTAAACGCAAAACTAAAGCTTCATCAATTTGATTGCGCGATAGATTGAATATGAAATAATGTTTTGATGTAATCTTTTGCAATAGTTACGCGAGAATCTGGTTAGAAAATATCAGACGTAAATATTAGATAGTCTAAACATGTTTTAATCATTTGTATTGGAATTCAATCAAATGTAGCTCCCGAAAAGTAAATTAAGCGCGCGTGTTGAACTCAGGATGAGGATCAAGGCGAAGCACCTGGCGTGTAACGCAATATGCCCAGGCCAGGACATGGCGACAAGACGCATGCGAGAGAACACAAGCTGAAGGAAGGAGTCGTGGTGTGGTAGAAGACTGAGCCTGCGCACACGCCAACTGAGGCAAGGATAATGAGTTATTACATGAGCTGATTTATGAATATTCAATGGTTGACATGCGCGTTGTGGGCGTGTCCGCCCGGGAGCAGGGGCGCACATAACTGTGCATGCTACAGCTTACAGCAACGAAATGAGATTGAAAAGCAGCGAAAACCGTTTTGTAACCAAATACAGGGACAGAAGGTCGCAACGAGGAGGCATGAGTACGTGAGTTGAGGCCAGAATCAGGAGAAATCTCCGAATGAATGAATCTCTAAGCCTTTGCCATGCTACTACAAAAGGACATAACGGAGCGGTGCACGGAATCAAATTGATTTTTTGACAAGCAACGGGAATGTGAATTGAAAATTGAAAATGATGAAATACGAGAGCGAGAAATCGAAGGTGTAATTTCAAAGGCAGAGCCAGAGGCAGGGTGGAGAGAGAGACGAGAGGGATGAAGAGGGGCGTGTCGCATTACCTGGCCTAATATTAATAAGCATAACGGTGCTAAGGGCGCTGGATCAGGATATATGTATTTTTTTTTCACTCATAACAGCGCTGCAAGATGAACAGTTAGCTCGGCGCATTAATTTTTTGCTTTTTTCCTTTTTTCTGGGCGCCCACAAGGGTACGAGCCTAGACAAACACACCTGGACCCCTGAACCTCAATGCTCAACCTGGAGTTGGACCTGGCCTGACTCGACTGGGGGTTGTAGGCGCTGCGGCTCAGAGACGGCTACGGAGACGGAGACGGAGACGGAGACAGGACTTAGACTGAGAGGCACAGGCACTCGTATTACCCAAGGCGTCCGAGAACGGGCGCTGCAGATGCAGATGCAACTGCCGCATTGTATTGCCCTTAACGTGTCCCCCCTCTCTACGCACGGGCCGTTGTCGTCCTTCTTCCTTTTTATGTATTTCTCTTCAGTTTGGGCAAATGATTTTCGCTTGATTTTCTTTGCTCTGCGTTTACTTGTGTGTTTGTAAATCATTTTGCATCATTTATGGTTTGGCGGGCCTTGTCCTGTGCCTCGAGCGCCAGGCCAAAGGCAGCTGCGCGGGCGCAGGACATTGCCTGCAGGACACTAGAATAGAGAAGCGACATGCAATTAACCGAGACTCTAATGTGTCTTTTAAAATGCATCAACTCAAGGATTTTATTGATGAGAATCCACTATAATCTAATAGTTATTTGAGAAAATTGCCAAGAACTCTCGAGAATACCTTTTTCATGACCTAAATCTTCGTAAAGTTTATATATTTTCGATTTTGTTTGCTATTTCATTACTTTATTTAGAAGTGCTGAAAACTAAATTATGCTTCAGCTCTGAACGTTGTAAAATATTAGTTATTTGAATGTTCTAAAATAAATGCTTAAAATGTTTCCTAATAATCGGGATTTGAATTTGAATTGAGTTATTTGAATCTTCCAAAATACATTTTTCAAAGTTTCCTTGATAATCAAAATCTTCCAAATGGTTGTATATTTTTCAATTCATTTGTCTTTAAAACACTTTAGCTCAGGTATCCTTACTTTAAAATCTTAATACATTAAGATCTTTTTTATTTTGTGTTTGAATATCAGTTGGAAACCTTAGAAACTTAAGAATATTCATTTTCAGTGCTTGAACTTCCACTAACAGGGCTTAAAGATCCAGGTAACCTTAACAAATCCTTAGTTTAAAAACTTCAGGATGGCTGACTGGAAACCTTATGGATACAAATCTTCTTATTTTTCTCGAACATTGATCATATTTATATTAAAAGTTCGATCTTTGTCAGATATGAGTATTACTATTATTACTATTACTAGTATATTATATGATATATTCTGCTTTAATCTTTAATCTCCTTTAATTATTCATGACTTCAATTAGAACAAGTAAGAATGCTATAGTCGAGTATACCCGACTACGAAACTCCCTGTACCCAGGTCAAAAATTTCCGATCGCATCTTCGTTAACTTACACATACATACACAGATACGCACACGCACGAGCCACAGCGCAAGCCAGGCATTTTAAGTTGTGACTGTGCTTCTTCTTCCCCTTGCTGCAGCACTGAATATTCTTTCGTGAATAACTTAGGTGTTTATTATCCGATCGACTTGAAATTTGGACAGTAGATTAAGAGGGACTAAAGTACTGGACATGCCAAATCTTAAAGCTATATCTTGAAAATTGTAACTGTAAAACGGTTTTTATCGAATAGCCGGGGAACGGGGGAGATATCTCAAATCTAAAATAAACTTGACCTGCTCCCGCTATACACGAACCTACATTCCAAATTTGGTGTCTCTAGCTCTTATAGTTGCTGAGATCCTTGCGTTCATACATACGGACAGACAGACGGACAGACGGACAGACAGACGGACATGGCCAAATCGAAATCTCTTTTGATACTGATCAAGAATATATATACTTTATAGGGTCGGAGATGTCTCCTTCTGCCTGTTACATACTTTTGCACAAATCCAATACCCCCTTTTTACCCATTTTATGGGTACAGGGAGTAAAAAGAGTAATGAAAGTTTCTCTGATCTCGTCTGTCATCCTTCATCCCGTATTACAGTAATTTATGTGGGCTTAAATGAAACCTAATGGATTTCATGTTACTTTTTAAATTCTCTTAGAATATCTTCTCTTATTTAGTTTACGCTTATCATAAAAATCTATAGTGAGCATTATGATGTTAACGATCCACAATTACAGTGCGAAAACTCTTATCAGCTTTATACAAGAGTTGCCCAGAGATTATCAAGGGCGATCCTTATCCCATGGAATGGTATCCTTGTGGTTATTTGCTCTCTCATTGCCTGGGCTCATCAATATGCAGAGTGTTTCGACGGCCGTTAAAGTTCGGGGCACATGTTTTAAATGTATGCTGAAAAATGCCAAAACACTTGCAACGATTCCCATTCCCACGTTGCATAAGCTACTCCGTCTGTGCTGTCATTTATCAGGACATGGTACCCAGGGGGCGACTCGTCACTCATTTGAATAAAAGCAAGCGGCGCGCTCAAGCGCAGTGCCTTATGCCTTGATACGAGTACCTTACCGACTCATGGAACAACCCAGCAGCAACCCAACTACCCAGCTACCCAGCTACCCGATTACCCAACTACCCAGCTACCCGGCAGCCCGGCAGCCCGGTGATCCTTGGCCAATGCGTTCGCTTATGCAAATGTTGCCATATACTGTCTGTATACCAGGAGTCCTGTATTTCTGTGTTCCTATGCCCATGTCCTTGCATGCTTCGTCGCTTATGAAAATGAACATGATATGCTGATTTAATTCCGTTTTTTTTTTTATTTTATGCCCTGTCCATTGTGACGGGACGGTCTGACTAAGACCCTAGGCCCATAGAGCACACATCAGCATATGTATTATAGGCATATGTATGTGTGTGTGTGTGTGTGTGTGTTTGTGTGTGTTTAATGCTAATGACGGTGCATGTTTCATTGTCATTAAGAGCGCCGAGAAAAAACCGTTAGAATATTTCAAAATAGCTAAGCATTTTCAATAATTTCAATTTTAAATAAGTAAACATTTGGTATCCTAACTTTTAAATTATAGCACTCAAGTTTATTGCTTGAATCCTTATTATTGTTCCTTGTTTTTTAAGCTCAATATAAACTGTTTTTAGCGATTAAAGTTCAGATACTCTAACTTAATGTCAAAACATAGGATTTTCTCTCTTTTGTACCTCCAGATGTGGTATTAAAATTTGAATCACTTGAAAACGATTCCATTTACTTCAAGTCAGTGCTTGAAATTAAACTCCTTACTTTAATGACTTGAGATTTTGCCTTATCTGGACGTGTCACTTCTTTGAAATCTTTGAAAACATAAAATTATTCCGTTTGCTCTGCTTGAAGTTCTGAGACCGTAACTTTAAGAATTTTATAAAGTCTTTCTTTAGGCCAGACAGATCACGTATTCAAAGATCTACCTGAAGTTCTGAGATCGTAACTTTAAGAACTTTATAAAGTCTTTTTGTGGTCTAGACAGATCACGTATGCCAACTTTAAGATCATTTCCTTTTTACTCCCTGTACCCATAAAATGGGTAAAAAGGGGGTATTGGATTTGTGCAAAAGTATGTAACAGGCAGAAGGAGACATCTCCGACCCTATAAAGTATATATATTCTTGATCAGTATCAAAAGAGATTTCGATTTGGCCATGTCCGTCTGTCTGTCCGTCTGTCCGTCTGTCTGTCTGTCCGGATGAACGCGTCGATCTCAGCAACTATAATAGCTAGAGACACCAAATTTGGAATGTAGGTTCCTGTATAGCATACGCAGATCAAGTTTGTTTCATATTTCAGATATCTCCCCCGTTCCCCCGCAAATCGATTAAAACCGTTTTACAGTAACAATTTTCAAGATATAGCTTTAAGATTTGGCATGTACAATACTTTAGTCTCTCTTAATCTACTGTCCAAATTTCAAGTCGATCGGATAATAAACACGGAAGTTATTCACGAAAGAAGATTCAGTAATGCAGCGAGAGGGGGAAGAAGAAGCACAGCCACTTTTGCCGCCTGTGTGCGTGCGTCTTTGTGTATGTGTGTGTGTATGGGTAAGTGGACTTAGATGTGATTGGATGTTTTAGACCTGGGTACAGGGAGTTTCGTAGTCGGGTACACTCGACTATAGCATTCTTACTTGTTTAGTGCTTGAAAATTAGTTATCCAAACTTTATGTAATGAAAAAGTTAATATATTCGATTTTTTGTGCTTGAGATGGATGTGGATCCCAAATTTAAGAACTCAAGAATATCAATTTTCAGTCTTTGAATTTCCACTGAAGTTCCAGGTAACCTAAGGAGTAAATCCTAAATAGTTCAAACACTTTTCTTTGATTTTTGTATTATATTTGACTTATCAACTGCAATCAACATCATAAACATCCAACTTAATCTAGGCAAAAAAATGTATCTTAAGCTAAACTTAAACAAGGAAAAAAAAGGTTAATTAGTTAGTTTTCATCATATTTAAAGATTAACGTTGCTCTCTGTCACTCTCTTTGTTCTATGGTGAAGATTTTGGTTAGTTTTGGTTTATATCACTACGTTGACTATGCTACCAATTGCTATATACATGAGGGATCAGTTTGGGATGGGGTAAGCTATGAGGTAGCAGGGGGAGGGAGGGTTCTACATGCCCGGAACGGTGCCAGCATCTGATTTGGGCGTGTGCGCCTCCCACCAATCAATGGCATCGATCATGCTCTCATCTGATAGACAGCCGCCGGCTGTGTTTGTGGACTGATCCTGCAGGACATCGGTGAACTCCTTTTTAAAGCTGGGCAGGCCGGCAACAACATTGTCATAGAAGGATGCCTGCTCGTGGTCATAGAAGGCGGGCAGGATGGGTGAGCAAAGCAATTGTTGTTGCTGTTGTTGCTGTTGCTGGTAGCTGTTGCTGTTGTTGATTGCTGGCGGGGAGCTGTTGTTGTTGTTGCTGTTGTTGCTGGTGACATGGACGAAGTCGCCCTCACTGTATTCCTGTTTGATCAGTTGCTGTTGCCGTTGCTGTTGTTGTTGTTGCCGCAGCCGCTGTTGCTGCTGTTGCTGTTGTTGTTGTTGTTGTGCGGCACACGCCTGCAACAAGAGTTCATTAGCAACAGCAACGGCGACAGGTGAAACTGCAACTGCAACTGCGCCAGCGTCGCTGTTTGGTGGTTGATGCAATGATGAACTGCCGCGTATTGTTGTTGTTGCTGCTGTTGTTGTTGTTGCTGCTGGTGAAGTGCTGCGACTGGTTGTTGTTGCTGCTGGCTGCGGCACGGGCGATCGCGATAAGGTTGAGTCAAATTTTACACATTCACCGTTGCTTGGGGCAGCTGCCGCAGCTGCAGCGACAGCGACAGCGACGGAGGCAGCGGCAGCGGCAGCAATTGGGCTGTTGCTGGCATTGCTCAGGCAATTTGTGTCAATTAATGCATTAAAATGCTCCTCATCCAGGCTGGAGCTGTCCTGTGTGCCGAGCATATCCGGCGTTAGCAGCTGATAGGTGCTGGTGCCTGGAATTCTCACATATTGCAGACCATTCAATATGGTCACACTTGGCAGCAGCTCCTCCGGCAACTGTTGTTGCTGTTGTTGCTGTTGTTGCTGCTGCTGCTCCTGCTGCTGCTGTTGCTCAGGCTGCAAGCTAATCATGCTCTCTTCCAGCTCCTCGTAGTTGCTTAGCGAATCATCGAAATGCTCATCGAGTCCATCAAACTCATCCTTGATAAACATGAAGCTATCATCGCCGCTGGAGGAGCTATTTGAATTGCTGCAGCCAAGTGGTGGGAAATCAAAGCCCAGCAAACGCTCCAGGCTGCGTATGTACTCCACGGCCATGCGCAACGTTTCCACCTTGGATAGCTTCTTGCTGGCACCGCGTCCGGCGCCCTGCGCCTCAAATGCCTCCGATACCTCCTCGGGTATGCGCTCGCGTAACGCGGCAAAGCCATTGTTCACCTGCTTGACGCGATTGCGTTCCCGCGCATTGCGCCTGGCCACCGCCTGCGGCAGGGGCAGACCCTTGCGTCCCGGTGTGCCCGCCGGACGGCTGGCCAGCTCCAAGGCGGCAACGGCGGCGGCGGCAGTGGCGGAGGCAGATGCAGAGGCGCTGGGCAGACACTTTAGTTTGTTGGGAAACTTCTGCTGGTTTTGGTTTTGGTTGTGGAGCTGCTGCTTCTTGGTTAACTTGCTACGCTTGATGCTGCTGCTGGCCATCGGCTTGTTCTGCTCGTTTTGTGTCTTGGATTCGCCAAAAGGACGCTTGCGTGGCATTGTGGTTGTTGTGGGCGTTGTTGCCGCCGCTGCTGCCGCGGCAGCAATGCCAAAATCCTTGATCTTCCTTATGATCGTATTCTGATTGCTGATGTGCTGCTGCAGCGCATTGGCCCCGCTCTCGCTGAGCACATTGTGCACGGTGATCTTGGTGAAGGGTTTGCTGACGCCAAGTGTCTTAACATGCACCTGGCCGCTGTTGGCGTTCTCCTTGCTGCTGCTGCTGCTGCTGCCCCCTCTCATTGCCGCCTGGGCGGACGTCGGCGGCGGCGGCGATGGGCTAAAGCTTAGAGCAGCCATTTGAAGCTGGAGTTTGGCGTACTTTTCTTCAACAAAAAAAAAGCTTCCAAATCTTCGGCCGCTGCTCCTCTCTCGCTCCTGTTGTGCGCTCCTGGTGACTGCTGCTTGCCAACTGACTGCGGTCTGACTAGCTGTTTAGCTGGCTGCTTCTATTCTGACTTGGTGTGTTCCGTTGGCTTTGGGTAGGTCCTTACGGCAGGACAGCTGCTTGCGTTCTGTGTCGCGTGCCCGACCAAAATGTCATGGGGCGTCAGCGGCGTTGACGTCGACGGTGGCAGCGCTACCAGCAGCGGCAGCGCAGTCAACGGAAATGACTTCGTTGACTGATGGCGCACACAATGGGAAACAATTTTTTTTTTTTTTATATATATATATATAACGTATCCTTCGGTATCCTTGGGTATCCTTCGCGCTGGCGCAGCGCCTGCGTTTGCCGCTTATGTAAAACATAATGAAATGAAAACAACAAACGGCATTTATTTCACACACACACACACACATGACTTTTCATCCCCTAGGTATTGGGTGTGCCTCGCTTGCAGCTCCGTTCCCATTCCATTCCACACACCCATACACACACACCCATACACACACACACACACCTCAGTCAGTTGGTCTGTCAGCTCGGCTTTTGGGAAAACTAACATCTGATCGCCTGCGCCTGCGCCTGCTTCTACTGCATTATCCTGCTCCTGCTCTTATTCCTGCTCTTTCCACACATACCTTTAAGGGTGGTTTTTGTGGCCCAAGTTTGCGCCTTTACATAACCATAGTGCTTCGTGTTTATATACCGCCCCTCGCATACATAAACAGCATACACATTAATATTAAGCTCTGGCAGCCCTGGTCACGATCTTTTCCATATACCATATATCAGTAGACAGGGACAGCGACAGCAGGGAGCGGGCCGCACACCTTGGTTCCCACACAGGCGCATAGATCACCTTATGGTTGCGGCCTGTACATGCATATATGCACATATGTATAAAGGTATATACTATATCCAGATCAAAATATATTTGTACATTTGTTTTTGAGACGTTCTTTAACTGTCGCTCTAGTTTAAATTCATTCTCTCCACCAGAAATTTAATTATTTAGACTACATTCCAGCAACCAGTAACAATTTCATTCATATAGCTTTATTCCATTGGCATTTTCCTTTTGTTTCCTTCCAAAAGCTCAAACGGCTTTAGTTAAACTTAAGCTCTAGTCCATAGAAAAGTTCTCTTTTCTAAGCTTATTTCCGAAAGCTGCCTTTTTCCTAATTGCATGATTTTTATCCTGCAATCGTCCATTCATTGGCTGCTTTTAATAGGCTACTTATTATGTGTATACTTCTTTTCTTTAAGCCTCCTTCCACAAGTTTTATCTTATAACCATCCTTCCAAATGTTGCCTTTCAGAAACTTCCATTCATACTATACATTCTCAAAGGTTCATTCCAAGCTTCCTTCTATTAGAACATTTTCAAAGCTTGCTTTTCATAAGCTCTCTTCCATTTGCTTCATTTCATAAGCTGCCTTTATCCATACATTTCCTATCAAAAGCTTCATGCCATGATCTTCATTCTATATGCAATGTACATTAGTTCTCTTCTTAGCTTTTATCTACAAGCACTCTTAGTTTCTCTTCATAAGCTCTTCCATTAGCTCTTTGGCATAGCTCGTTTTCCACAAGATTTATTTTAAAACTACCTTTTCACAAGCTCTTTTCCATTAGCTGCATTCCATAGGTTGCCTTCTATAAGCTTTCTTTAAATACTTCTTTTCTATAAGCTCCTCTCCATTAGCTTTGTATCATAGGCTGGTTCTGTAAGCCTATTTTCATAAGCTATCCACAGGCATTCTGCCTTACTCATCAAGTATTCTAAAGCTCTTCAGCCTTATCCCAGGATAAGATTATGCTTTTCTTTTTGCAATACATTTTCGAGATGCTGGCGAAGACTAGAAAATCGTTGTTGCTGCTCATTGAAGACGTCAACTCAAGGTAACTTTTCCACTTAATCACTTAGGTGCATTTATATTGTTCCGAGTTTTAGCTCCGTGGGACTTTCACGCATGTCGCCTTCAAAATTGGCATTCTCTAAAGAGCTCGCGGAGCTCTCGAGGGTCTGTTCGTTTTTTTTTTGCTTTCACTTTGGATTGTTGGAATTTTCTACCCCCTGACCGGGCAGGGGTGTGCACGATCATAATTCTTAATCATGGCACATTTGTCTTGTTGTTGTGCAAAAATCATTTGCCAATTGTTGAACTAATTAAAGAAGATGGTGCGGGGCGCGCAAATCTTAAGGAAAGTTCTCTTCAAACTCGTATGGTCTATAAATTCTAATTAAAATTGACAACATCACATTTGGCAAAGAGGAGAGACATAATAAGGATGCGACTATTGAATATTGGATGGGCATTTTGGGCCGTGGGCAATTAGGGTGCTGTCTGGTCTGGTGGGAAAATACATTTTTGATGTTACCATTTTGTGTAAGCTTAAGCTGATGATCATCAACAACGGCGGAAACTAGTTTCAAAAAATGGGAATGGAGCTCTTAGCTAAGGGCCTCAGTTCATGCTACATGCTACAGTAATTTTCGGTGCTTTGTGAAGTTTCTTTATTTATACTATATACAAAAAATATTTTTTCTTAATTTTTATTTTTCTGATTTTTTTTTTTGTGCCAGGTAGTTGAACATAGACCTGAAACTCAGCCTCAGCGCTGAGCGAGTGAGTGTCCTTTGTGCGTGTGTGTAAATGTGTGTGTGTACTTGCTACACAATTTATAAACTTGAGTTCACTTGAAAAGTTCAAGGAAACGTCTACGTAGCATAAGAGGAAGAGCATAAGGATGAGGACTACCGGTTTGCCCCGGCCTCTGTGTTAGGTCCTTTTTCCACATTCAAAAGGAGTCAACAGTTGTGTGTGCGTGCATGTTCCTGATCGCTTTTGTTGTTGACGACGACGCTTTGACTTGGTTGCGTCCCAATTTGACGACTTCACCGCGACACGCCTTGAACAGTCACGGGAAGTTTATATGGCAAGGATCTGCATGCTTACAGTAAGGATATATCCTTAGACGAGTATGTTCGCTGTGCCTTATGTGAGTCAAGTAGCGTTGCGTTCGCCTTGGCACTATCAACAAATTATAATAATAAATAAATAAATAAGTTTCAGAACTATGATCATTAAAATAATCAGATGATGATGATCATGATGATGATGATGATGATGATGATGATGATGATGATGATGATCTAGCAACCCCTTTTGGTTTTCATAATTTCAACTGGTTTATGTTTCTGTGCGGCCAGGGTTGAAATCTCATTAATGCGCTGCTCACAAATATGTCAAGTCGGGCAATCATTATAAGCATTATAATACTTAATTATGATTATTTTTTTTATATTTTTTTATAATTCAGTTTTTAGTTATACTGAAAGTTCTTCTGAAAGGGGATAACACATCATACATATGTGCAGTGATTTGCTTGTGGTATTCTGAGCCACCCTCTCTGTATTATCAACCCTTGAAATCCATAAAATGAATAACAGTTTAATTTTTACTCGGGTCAAAACTCAATAATATTTCTCAACATTTCTTTTCAAACTTCTTCATTCTATTTGATCGAACCTGATCCCATTTCAACTTTCAATGTTGAGCAAATTTCTTGAGGCACTAATGAAATATGCAAGGCGCACATCCTGTCCAGGATTTGACTTTCATCTATGTCGGCTTGAGAAAATACAACAATTTGTGTAAACAAAATTATAATGGGGCTTGGCTAAGATTGGGATTTATTTGCATTCGGGCATCGATTTCACTGGGAATGGGAACCAAATCTTTGAATGAATATGAGTATACATAGCAGATGAAGAGTGAAATTGTGGAAAGTGAACTGAAATCAGCCATCCTTCTTTCTTTTTGATGTCCTGCATATTTCTCACACCCGCGGGCCGTAAATCAATCAAGCAACGCATTCCAAGCACTTTCTTCGACATTGTTTTCCTTTCCGTCTGCCATAAAATTAGCTTTACGAGCAGTTGTTGTAATCCGATCGAGTCACCAACGGACTGATGTACACGGTAGTCCACATCCCAAATTTCCTGATCGCTACTTGTCGTCAACTCAAGTACCCCTCACTTTGGAAGCTGTGTGTTGTCCTTGCCTCCTGTGCCTGTTCTTGTCCTGCTGATTTACTTGGCATCTGTACGCAGTTGTGTGCACATAAATTGACTTTTCTATTCCTTTTTTTAGATACCTAGTACTTGTTCAACATGTGAGCACAGTCTGAGTGTACAGTGTGCTGTGGAGTCGGGAAATATGAATTTATGAGTGCACACTTTGGGCATTCGATTGCAGGCTGTAAGGAAACTTCAACGGAAGTCCCTTATGGAGCACCAACATTGAGCTGGAAAGTGTCGTGACAAACTGTAGAGCTCAACAAAAGAAAGCCCTTGGGGGAGGGGGCCCCGAGGAAATGTCAAGTGGGAAGTGCATGAAATGTAATCGGAAATTAAGAGCTTAAAAAGTAGTTGAAAAGCGAGAAAGACCAAGTGAGAAATGGAAACCGGAAGCTACATAAAAGTTTTGATTTAAAAAACTAAGCGAATTGTTGGTAAAACCCCACTACTTTACTTTAATCGTAAGAAATATACAAAAATAGCGCGCCACGATTTTCCCGCCCGCGGGAGGAGATTTTCAATAATATTAGAGCATGAAAATGCTTATTTCCAATCTAATCTATTAAGGTTTGCACTCTTTCTCTATAAAGATTACTTTTGCCAAGGAATGGTATCGGTACTATACTCATTTCGTTTATTTTTGAACGATTTTTGGCTCTACTAGATATCTGAACAATAGGGTTAAGTTAGCCCTGTTCCATCCAGTTTCTGTAATGGAACTGCATGGTTTCTTATAATACTTACGTTTATCCAGGGAAGTTTCGATAAGATATAATAAAAATGTTCGTTAGTTTTGATCTAATTTGTCTCGGTGTATCTAGGGATATCTAAACAATAATACAGCATTTGTTCTGTTCTGCTTCTGCAAATGAACTTTTCATAAATCACTTACTGGACTCACGGGTGTGGTATGTTATATGATATAATGCTAATTTACCCAAATTTTCGATCTATTTTTTCTCAGCGTATCTATTAGATATCTGAACAGTACGAGCAGGTCAACCCTGTTGCATCCTGTTTCTTGAATATCTTTCTTTAATATGTTTCAATATCCTTTTTGGGCTGCTTTGTATCCAGGAATGGTATCAATACGTTACTTAATAATGATTTTTTCTCAGTGTATCTACTACATCATAAATCAACTCTGTTCTATTCTGCCTCGTTGAAATAACTTTGCATAGTTTTTCTTTCCGTATGGGACAACAAGCGGCATGCGCCGAAAGTGCGCATTCGTGCGGAAGAGTACGCGTCCAGTTTGCGCAGAACAATGGTCCTTGAAGTGAAAAGCGAAATTGAAATTGAAATTTTGTCCAACACATTCAATAGCATTCGGCATCGGGGTGCGGGATATGCGCACGTGCGCAGGATATGTATACGATATATGCAAAGGAATTGTGAATCAACGCTACCTGGGCGTTGGGGGTTGACGCAGTACATAGTACATAGTATTTAGTTTTTTCTTGTTTGTTTGTAGCTCGAAGCAGCGTCAATAAATTACCCCTCAGCATTGGTATCGCCCTCGCCCAATCGGCGAGTGAAATCAACAAATGAATCTATGGCTTTTGGGCGCAAAAAGCATTGCATTTCGCTACAGGACATGAGCCAGGACAAGCGACCGGTTTGTGTCGCCAACAACAACCACTGAGAGTAGTGGGCACGGCACTAGTTCCAGTCCCAGGACCAGGACCTGGCTCAGGTTCAGGTCCAGGGTTTTTGGCTCTGGGTCCGTAGTCTCTTTGGTTTGCCTGCTAATGCCCATTGTTGGCATGTCCCGTGCCCGTGGCTGGATCGGATCGTCATTGCCATTGGCAGCCGCGAAAAACATCTGCTCCTGCTGCAATCGCTCAAAAGTGCCTCGTCCTCGTTGTTCTCGTCCTGGCAGCGGCAATCAAACTATCAGCAAATGGTACGTGCAACCCCTATTGGAGTTTTATGTTGCTGCTGCTGTGGCATTTTGTCAACAACAAATGTCCACCAGGTCCTTTTGGAGTGTGCGTGAGCGCGCGCGCCGTCGTCCTGTGCGCTGCCTACGCTACACATTAAGTTCCAACAGGATTAGTGACGCTATGTCTATAACTATGTGTGAGTGTGTGTGTGTGTGTGTGTGCGTGTGTATTTGTCTTGTTGTTGGTGGTGCTTTTGTTGCCGTCCTTGTTGTGCGCTACAGACAAGCTTGATGTTTGGGCATATGGATTGCTCCAAGTTCAAATGTGATCGTTTTTTTTTTTTGGTTTATATACCATATTAATTTTTTCTAAATCAATCCTATTTTTTATTACATGTTCTTATAGGTATAACATGCCTATAACTGATTATTGAGATCGTGACTTTCTTGACTATATTATTAAATATATTATATTATTGATATATTCAAGGTTTTTCCATGCTGGGTTCCTGTTATCGTTCCTGTATTCTTTTGAAAATATGAAAAGTCGCGTTTTGGTACTCATTAAATATAATAATTTTGATTTCGATTACTATAAACTAAATTTAAAAAATAAAAGTCTACTGTATTTCTTGGAACTCCTGGTAAACGATCTTCTACCATTACTTTTGAAAAGTAATCCTTCTCAATGCTTCATCATTGGTTATTGTATAAGTCACATGAGTCTCTTTAACATACTCAAGCTTCAGAATATGTGCTCTCTTATTCACACTCAATAAGAGAATCTCTCAATTGCAGCACTCCAATCTCTTTGGCATACTTTGCGCTCAAAGCTCTGTAGTCTTTCAAGCTTTAAGCTCGCTCTCATTTGCAGTTTATCTGCTCAAAATATTTCAGCGTTAAGCTCTGTGCTCGCTCTTTCGTAGCTCATGCCACAGTCACCATAGCCGAGTCTTACTTTTTTCTTTTTTGCCAGACTTTTGCCTTCCCACCCCAATGTGCACCCTTTTTGCAATGGACCGAGAGAGGGTGAGTGCGCAGGCGCAACAATGGCCAAAGCAACAGCAACGGCAACAACAACAGCAAAGTGTGAGGGAAGGGAACAATGCGCAAAATTAATACGCGAACAATTGAAAATGAAATGAAATCTATTTGAATAACTGATTATGTAGCAAATAGGGAAAAGCTTTTGGGCGCAAACTTGTTGCCGCATTGCATTAAAAAGGGGCTAGAGGTTAGCGAGGTGTAACCGGCCAGGGATGGTGAATGGTGAGTGTTGCGCACGCGCAAGGTTCCTTTATAAAGGATTTAATCAGCGTTGAAAATTATGCAAATGTCGCCTTGCAAGGCTGCGTCTGGTAATTAAACTGAAACTTAAGACAGACCAGACTAAATTAACAATTAAAATTCAAATACAGAAAAAAATGGAGAACTAACTGAAACTCTAAATCGTATTCTAAAAAGAACACATTTTGAGTTCTACGCTTGCCAATTACATTGAAAAACTTTCTGTTGTAGACTCATAACTCTGTCAAAGCTGAACAAACAAGTTCTGATATTATTGACTTGAAAAGTTTCCAAGTCCATCGATTCTCCGCCTAGACTTAGAACTTTCATAACTTTGTGATATCTCAATTTATTTGTAGAAGCTTTTCGCTCCTAGTTTCTACACTAAATTGATTTGACCCTTAAATTTCAATCATATCTGACAAGAATATTTTATAGATGCCTATAAGGAATATGTATTTACTGCCCAATATTCAAACAATCATACTTTTACTATATTATATGGAAATATTGAAATTATTGAAATAGCTTCGCTAAGTTATCAGTTCGCATAGAAATACATGGATGGTTAAGGCTATACTCTTTATTCTCATCACCATGATCATTACCAATGCTATACATTTTGTGACAAAATTGTAATACTCAATGCAAGGGTATAAAAAGGGCAATAACAGCAGTTGCTGCTAAAAAATCAACCACTTTAAATTGTAGAACAAAATGACCTTGCAGAGAAGTCGGAACCCGGAGTCAGAGTCATAGCCATAGCCATAGCCAGAGCTGGAGCCGGAGCCGGACCCAGGTTTACATATTAATGAGCCGCGTGTGGCACAACGGGCAAAGGGACACACACAAATGAAATCAATGACTTTGCCTGCCCGCCTGGCCGCGTGTCCCCTATCACCTAGCACCTTTCCACTGCTACTGCCCCTACCACTGTCGCTACCCTCTATCCGTACCCTTACCCTCTGTCCATGCCACTGTGCGCACGCGCGTTTTGAAGTCGCGCCGCTGCAGGTGTTGAATGAACTGGTTGCGTTTACGCCTTATATATCATCTAGCCATGCAGGACCGGGGCCAGCCAACTAAATGGACTTAAGGTTCGGATCGGTGGCACTCGAAACCTCGCAGCTCTCGCTCGTTTTTAGCATAATTTGCCTTTAAACAGACAGAGAGAGAGAGAGAGAGTCAGATTGAGAGAGGGGGGATCCGAAAAGGTTTCGTATTGATGGATCTTAATTAGTGCACGCATCTCTGATTCCTATTCAAGATTCCTTTCATTTAGTTTCGTGAGCTCCACTCGTTTATGCCTATTATTATTATTTTTAGTTCCATAAACTAATTAAAAGTCCCCTGGCTCTCAAAAGTATTTTTAATTCTTGCGTATGTCCTTTTTGATAGTATTATAGTTGGCTTACTACACTTGAAGGGCATTTCCAACTGTCTAAACTATATACAAATATATATTTTATATAAATCGGTGTACTTCCTTATGAGTTTGTATATATTGGAATAACTTAAACATGTGGTTAAAATTGGTATATATGATGGTATAATGATCAAAAGATCATATGATAGATCATATAATAATATATTTCAATAATATTAATTCGAAGTGGATCAGTATATACTTAGATGTAGTTCGTTATAGGTAGGCATGAATAGGAATATTTCAATAAATCGATATAGAGCGGTTTTTGTTTATATATATGTAGGTATAAATTATAGGGGTTTATGTATGATACATTTTACATCGAAATTGTTCGGTATATACTTGGATGCAGATATGTTTAGATGAATTGGTATGAATCGCAATATTTAAATATGATCTAGTGTAGAATGGTGTACATGAATCCGTTTGTGGATATTCAAATTTTGGATATAAGTAGGTATTTATCGACTTATAAGTTTCCGAATAGACCGGTACATAGCTCATTAGATAACGGCTCGAATTTTGTGCGAATTAATCTGCCCTTTATAAAGATATATATATATTTTCCATTAATTACTATTTTTACTCCCTGTACCCATAAAATGGGTAAAAAGGGGGTATTGGATTTGTGCAAAAGTATGTAACAGGCAGAAGGAGACATCTCCGACCCTATAAAGTATATATATTCTTGATCAGTGTCAAAAGAGATTTCGATTTGGCCATGTCCGTCTGTCTGTCCGTCTGTCCGTCTGTCCGGATGAACGCGTCGATCTCAGCAACTACAATAGCTAGAGACACCAAATTTGGAATGTAGGTTCCTGTATACCATACGCAGATCAAGTTTGTTTCATATTTCAGATATCTCCCCCCGTTCCCCGCAAATCGATTAAAACCGTTTTACAGTAACAATTTTCAAGATACAGCTTTAAGATTTGACATGTACAATACTTTAGTGTTTCTTAATCTACTGTCCAAATTTCAAGTCGATAGGATAATAAACACGGAAGTTATTCACGAAAGAAGATTCAGTAATGCAGCGAGAGGGGGAAGGAGAAGCACAGCCACCAATTAAAATGCCTCGCTTGCGCTGTCGTTTTTGCCGCCTGTGTGTGTGCGTCTTTGTGTATGTGTGTGTGTATGGGTAAGTGGACTTAGATGTGATTGGATGTTTTAGACCTGGGTACAGGGAGTTTCGTAGTCGGGTATACTCGACTATAGCATTCTTACTTGTTTTAGTAGGTTTCGAAGATATTGTCAAGCTGAGAGAAGTTCGATAGTTCAATATATACTACATATACCATTCTACAAGGGTGTTTACTCTCAAAGCTATTATATTTTTAAGTATTTAGTTGCTTAAGGGCATCCGCATACCATTATTGAACTCATTTGTTGGCTTGGTAGGTGATCACAGGCCACTTTGTAGCTACTTTTCTCACTCTAGCTCAGTTGCTTTCTCTCGTTCTCGCAAAACTCTATATTTCTTTTAAATTCAATGCTCTTTAGCATTGCCGTGATTCAATGATTTCTATGTCAAGCGTTGATTTCCTGCCTACTTATGACATTGACGATGATGATGATGTTCATTGTAATGATGATATAGTCTTTTGTAGAAAATACATTTGGCGTAATTACCGCAACCCGTTCCTTTGATATTATTATTTCGTGGAAGCCACGCTTCAATGCATCCTTGAGAATTGGCAAAAAGGTTCGGCCGGGGACGGAAAGATTTACGGGCCGCTGCATTTAGCCGATGCGGTTAGACAGTGAGCTCCTGTTACTCTCGATGGAGGATTTAAATGCACTTGAATGATCGCTTCAACGATCTTCGAGCCGCTGAATGCGTCAAAAGTGAATTGTAGCTCAAGGATTAGACGCTACTGAAGTATGCCGCTGCGCGAGGATCACCAGGACGACGACGCCGACGTCGACGACGAAGATTGAGACGGTCGACGCCGACTACTTGCTGACGCCAACTGCAGCTCAGCATAGTTTAGTGTAGAGTCCTTGTTGCATAGTGTGTGCTCTTTAGGCTTATCTCTTTGAGAGCTGCTGTGCATGCGGCACTTGTAATTAGTTGTAGTATTGGTTGTAGCAGTCCTGGGCACAGGACATGCCGCTGACAATTAACCTTTAATCGCTGTTGTAGCACTTTGGCATGCGGCTTGCTGTCTGCCTTGTTGCCAGATAAGATAGTACTAACTTGGCCCTGTCATTCTAACAACCTGCGCACGACAAATTATGGCCCTTACGATAAGATAGTACATACGTCTTAGGACAGCTGCTGCTCCTGTTTTTATGATTAATCATAAGTTTTGTCTTTGGATTTTATATTCTGTTTTCTGTTTTATTGTTGGCAATTTCATGGAATTTCATTGCCACATTGTGCCATGACAAACAGTAGCCTTTTCAAACTTCTTGTTTGATTAAATGATTTGTGCATTTATTTATATAAGCCAAACAATTGATCTGACCAGAGACCAGTGCAGGCCCCATATCATATTGAACCTGTGAATGGGCCTCACTCCCTAGCCTGGCCCATGTTTTTGACCCTCTGGCTCTATTCTTTTGCCATGTTGCAATGTTTACTCAAAACATGCCCTTGCCCAACAACAGGACAAACGCCCCGTTTATTTTGCCCTTTTGTATTCACAACTTGCGTTATTTTCATTATTTTTCTCATCGTTTTACTTTTTGTGTTCTTTTGACTATTTTTGCACTTGTTTGTATTTTTGCTCAATTAAAAAGTTCCCCCAGTTTTCTCAGTTTTTCCCAGTTTTTCATGCATTGTTATTGATGCGTGATTTTTGCCTTTTCTCATTGTGACTTTGGGTTACCTTTGGGATTGCTCAATGTGCCCACATGCTGTGCGTTTGTATCCTCAAAATTGCTTAACATTTTTTTGCATTCTTGGATTGGAACAGTTTTTTTGTGTTCTTGGCTCACATTCTTCGCATTTTTGATGCATTTTCCACGAAAATTTCGAATGGTATTTAACAAATACTTAAAAGATAGTACATTTTTGATGTAATAGTATATGAGTATAAAGTAAATGTTTATCTTCTTCACATCATAGTTCATTTAATATATATGCCAACTTACGTAAATATGCAAGAATCTGTTATATCTTAAAACCATATTGTTTGAGATAGGGTTGTCTGCGCTACCTGAAGGGTACGTCACGCTCGAAGGGAAACCCCAGACGTTTTTGGAGTTGAATGATGGTATTAAATAGACAATTTAGAACCAATTATTATATCAATTATTTGTATGTCATATTGGGTAAAGGATAGACTACATGCTCTACCTTAGTGTACGGTACGGCAAGGCTGAATGTTGATTTCTATATTCCTTAAAAGAAAGTTAATGGAGAAAGCTAGAATATTAATAATTAAATAATTTATTTTTATATTTATTTGATAATATTGATTTGGCTAAAATATATACATTTAGTTTGTTACTTACGGCATGGTACGGTACGTACAGAAGGCTAGTCTTACGGCTTTTATAGTCAAGGTTGAGGAAGCAGCCGGGATTCGGTATCTGACGTACTGTCAGGTTCCGAACTAGATGTTGTACTTGTATACCGCTACCTTAAGATATGGTACTGTGCACTCCGATATAAATAAAACTTTGAATGCGCTACCTTATTAAATGGTACGGCCGAAAGTTAAACCTTAAAGCTGGCTTAGCCAAAGTTGGGAGAGGTGTTCTGGCTTCCACTTTGGCTGGTAGAAAGGGGTCAAAATTTAGGAAATCTTAACCTAAGTATTACTTTTTTATCCCTACGATTGGATTTATTAGAAACTTTGACTGCGCTACCCTGTGGTATGGTACGGACGTCAGTTAAAACGTAGACAGAAGCCTTGGCTTAAAGTGTATGGAATAATGTACAAAAAATAGTATTTAATGTAACTATCTATGTATAAAATACTAGTTCGATTTATAACAAAACTCCCTTCCATATCCTACACCTTAAGTAGTGCATTCTCATGTAAGCCTTAAAGCATTTTTGTTTCTTCTAAGACCTGGCCATCTTCTGTCTATTTGCCCAACTGTTTATGCTTGTATTTATGGCACAAGGTAGCTGTTGCAAGGACTAATCCTTTTGAGCAGCAGCCATAACATTTTCTTAGCTGCAGCTCAAGAATATTGCGCAAATATGAACTATTTGAGATGCGAGTTTCGTCATTCAATATTTGCCCCTCATCTTTGTGCGTCGTCTGTTGTGTCTATTGCAGGCTGTGTCAATAAGATATATCACAGTCCTGGCTATTGTTGGCCTGGCACATTGGCAGAAACCACAAAAATTGGTACAAAACGCTGTTGTTCCAGCTTCTGGGAATGTCTCCTTAAACAGAGATTCGAGATTGTCTCTCACGTTTGTGTCGCTGAAACTCTGGGAAAAAACTCTGTTGAGCTGTGCGTGATGTTTGTGCAATGTTGCGATTTTGTTTGGAGTTTTAGTATGCTCGTTTTTTATGCAATTTTGTTAGCAAGCAGCATTCCAAGAATTGCGAAAGGATTAAGCATGTGGCCAGGACATGTAAAGGGTTTGTTTTTGCTAAGCTGATTGCGTTAAAGGATTGCAGTTACAAAAAAATTGAAGGAGAGAACAAGACCTAACCTTCTTCAACTTTATTAAATATTGTTTGCTTTTATCTTTTGTCAGGACATGTAAATGGGGACTGAAAGAGCTCCAGCTGGGTCTAAGACTTATTTCCGAATTCCTAGACACATGTCCTTAACTATTCTTAACTCACAAGCTTTATAATATAAAAAGGTATCTAGAACTCTCATTGATTTACTTTGGTTCTCTCTCTTTTGCCAATAAATATACATATATTACATTTTCGCCTTTGCTATGATTTCGTTGTTGAATCTCAAATTGTAAGACTTCGCCTATAATATTTGATATTTCAGTCTGATAGACCTATGTACATATGCTAAATATATCTTCAATGCGCTTCTATAGCTTCTTTTTATGTGTTTCTATCTTGTATAAGGATCTTAAAGGAGTTTGTTAAAAATATGATTTAAGTATGTCCGTTATCTCAATATTTAATATAAGTTTATGATACACAAATACTTAAACTTATACTATTCTCTACTTTTGTCTCCTTTTTGCATGTCCTAGATATACTCTTGTATAGTTCATTCTGTTTCTAGTATTGCAGAAACCTCTGTGAAATAATTAAGATATCTTAAGTATCTTCAACTCTACTTGCTCTAGTTAGGCTTCTCTCTTTGTGGTTTATAAGATAAAATATGGATTTTCTCCTTTACTTGTATATGGTTTCTTTTACTCCTATCTTAGACTCTACTTCCTCTGCGTGCCAAACCACTTAGAGTTTAATTTAGCTTTTCTCCTTTACTTCTCTGTTTTGTATATAGATTCTAGGACTGCAAATATCCTAATGATATACAATTGTGATCTCCTATCTGTATTTATTATGTACTAAAGTATCTTAAGCTATACTTTCTTTAGTTAGGCTTCTCTACCTCTCTGTTTTTGGCTGCTGAACGCGTGGTTCTGGCGACACTTGAGACTTGGCTCTTATCAAACGGCGGCTTGTACCAAAAATGTGTAGACCAGCTTCAGATGTTTGCCGCCAATGGACCAAGTCAAGTGTCTGCGTAACTTGTTGCCAAAGATGTCTCAGATCCTTGGCATATTTGTTTATTTAACTGTGCACAAATTAGACGACAGCCCTAAAAGACTTACTGGACTACAACAAGGACTGGGACTGGAACTCCTCGTATCTATCCACTTGACCATTTGTTTTTTGGGACGCGCCTATTTAGATAAGAGAGCCTCGGGAGTCTCAGCAGGTTGCTGATTTTTGCCTCAGTTGAACCGCCCGTCAGCAACAAATTTTTAATTGTTAATGCTGAGTGAGTGAGATACTCGTTGACTGTTTTGTATCTAGAACACAACCTCAAGCTGATGCAGGTCTGCTGTATCTGTATCTATATGTATATATGCATGGTGCATGCGGCTCATAAACATTTTGACTGCAAAATGCGACTCTCTCGAGACTGCACCACTGCTAATTAAGTCATTTTGCCAGCTCGTTACTACCGTCGCGGAATTAAGCCAGTTTTTGGACGAGATTCTAGACACCAAAATGCTGAAATTCCGCATAAATTCTGCGCTCACAAATCACTTTTATAATGGCTGCTCCTCGGAAGCAGTTCCGAGTGCCGCCAAGTGACCATTGCCCCAAGTCCTCAGCAAGCTCGTTTGATGACCAGCGCTATCTGTCGCAATGCGGCGATAAACAGAAGAATTGGAAGGATCCCAGGGTTTTCGAAGATCACAGGCACATCGGGTTGGCTTCGACTAATGAAGGCAGGGCGTAAAGTGCATGATTGGCATAGACCACACAGTGCCCTGAGCATTGAGACTTTGAGAAATTAATTTGATAGCAAGCAAACACTCCGCTCTCTGCTATGTGTGTGTGTGATTGTGTGTGTGTATCTGTCAGGTAGCTCTGCGGTTTTTTGGCTTTGCTTGCTGCTTAGTAGAGTTGAACATTGTAGTTCAATTGAAGGAACTCTGAAGTTCCATTTATGGCGAACGATAGTTCACTCATTCGTTAAGTTTGTTCATTCGTTTAGTTCTTTAGATTGATTAGTTCGTTCATTGATTGCGCTCTTTGGTTTCTTTAGTTCGTTCATTTGTTACTTTAGTTCGTACATTTGTTTCGTTTGTTGTTTTACTGAGTTCATTCGTTTGTCTAGTGTTAAGTTTGTTCGCTTGAATAACTGCTTCGTTTATTTTTTTTAATTTTTAATTATTTAATTATAATTATAATTATACATATAATTATTTTATATGGAACGAAAACTTGGACATTGTAATCAAATTTGAATTGAGGGAAGAAAAAATTAACAAAATTATAGTTCCAATTTAAATTCGAAAGTAAAACATACTACTTTCACAAGTGGTTTACGCAGTCGACCAAATTCTAGGAACAATAGGAGATCATTTTTTTTAGATGTTTCTTAAATTATTTGTTTTAGATCCAGCAAGCTCTGTCTGTGTATTGTGTATCTTTGGGTTAATGATGCACAGAAATTTTTGAAATACCATAATCTTAAATGGTACATTTATGATCAATAGTATTGCACTATTAAAGGCTTAAAAGGGACCTTAATATTAATGTTTGTCCATTAATATAAAACATATTAAAGATTCTCAGAAACTCAGAGAACTGCATTTCGGAAAAGACAACCTTACAATAATCGAAACCAAAGACATCATGAATGGCTGTAACATGGCACGATCTCATTGTATATCTTAGAGAAGCAACTTATGATAACTTCATGATTGTTTAGAATTAACAGATTCGGCTTATTTGTATATACACAATGTTAACTTAATCTCCAGGCATATGGAAAAAAGCCAAGCCTCTGTATTTATTTGATTATTTATCCCCATACTTAGATGAAACTTATAAATTGTTCTTTTAGCTCTATAAATGTTATATGATTTAAGAATGTGGGCGACGAGTAAATAATAATAATACAATTTTATAATCTCTCTAAGTTCGCTCTATAAAAGACTGTAGATGAACTCATACGAACAAATTGAACTCTAATCCAGCTCAAATGAGCCAAAGGAATGAAAGTCGAACTCAAATGAACGGATCCTAAAGAGAAGGGGAAACAAAACGAACGAGCCAAAGGAACCAACAAAACGAACAAAGAAACTGAATGACTTAGTTCGTTCAGTAGTTCGTTCATTCAGTTTAGTGAGTAGTTCAAGCGAACTTATTCTGAGCGATTCAATGCAACTCTGCTGCTTAGTCTAAGGCAGCTCTCAGCTCATTTTGGCCGCTTGTCTTGTTAGGCTAATTGACTTCTTGGCTGATTTGGCCACTGGCCACTGGGACCACCCTTGCGCGTGTTTATAAGTTGTTTGTTTCAATGATGACAAGCCAACAACAACAACAACAACAACAACAACAACCAACAACCGACAAATGGCAACTGGCAATTGTCTGAGCGGCGCTTTAGACGCTCAATTAATCAGCCTTAAATGGTACTTAGCCACAGGTGTGTGCTGGGTGTGGGAATATTTCATGCATTTTTTCTTCCTTAGCCCTTTATTTTTTGTTGGCAAATATGTCTGAAGAGCTAAAAAAGACAACTTAATTTTCGAAAAGTACGTGCTCTTTTCAGGACTCTTGACTATCTTATATACACCATACGAGTATTCAACTGATTTTATCTCTTAACATTTCAAAGAGTTGGAAAAGTTATCCTAACTTACCCAAGAATTGCCTTAATCGTAGCACCCTTTTCGTTTTTGACTTACTCATCCTCTTTTTTTGTGATTTAATGATCTAGTCGAATGAGCTTTAACTTTTGTACTCTGCTCTATTAAAGCCAAGTTTCTGTACTTAATTTCATCACTCTAACCTCAAAATTGATAGAGTAGTTTGCTTAAAAAGAGAGGAACAAATATACGTCAGTAGACAGACTCTCAAATATGAAACTTGAAAGTTTCTTGTGGTTTCTTTATCCTATCCTATGTCATAGCTTTAGCTTCTGGCCCATTTAAAGTAAGGATATCTTGACATTAATCTTTATTATTTTAAAAAAAACGAGCTAAGATTTCTACGTAGTTTTTGAACGTTTTTTAACTAAAGATAAGTGGAAATAGACGGCAGAGATCTTCTAAATTTGGATTAGATCTGTTGACAACTATACCAAATGTCTTCGGTCATGGAAGCATCATGATAATCTTACAATATCTTTGACTGATTTATCCTTGCCTATAGGATGGTAACAAGCGAATTGCTAAATATTATAAGCAATATTAGCGCACTATAAATGTCGTTGGATGTTCATTTATATTCATTCCCATTAAGAATTCTTTTTTGAACGTAAGACGATTCTATCGCCTAACCAAGAAGAATGAATTTATAAAGATTTAGAAAGAATCCAGAGAAATAACAAAGGTTTTTGGGATAAGATGGATTCAGTAATTGTAAAAATGGCTTAACTACGAGTATTCTTCTGGGAAATCTGCCCTGTAAGTAAAAGAATGGACAGGCTTCAAAACTTACCAAAGAAAATAGAAAGTAATAATTAAGTTAGCCTTGTTATTTTGTGCCATGAGCAACTTCGACAAGTCTAGAAGCCATATATTACTAATATATACTATATTTCCAAGCGTTTTCTCACGCCACAGCAAATAGCAAATACCTAAAAATTTAGAAATTCTAGATAACTTTTTTAAAGTAAGTAGTTCAATCAGTTTGTACTTCAACTGAAAGGCCGACACTTAAAAGACAACAACAAGAGGTGAACCTTCTCCTTTGGCCTGGGCACGCCCCGTCGGCGAAGCGAGTGGAAACTAATTTTATAGATGGGTATAAATATCAATGTCAACATATCAATTTCCCATGTTTCATAGGAAATTGTCAACCCAATAAAATGGATGACAAAAACATAAACAAACACAAAAAACTGAATCTCAAAACGAAATCAAATGAAAGTGATATCGTATATGGGTCGTTGATTTTGATCTGCTGATGTTTTGGGCTACTGATTGCATAATAAAACGCCCACGATACAAGATTGTGGATCTGCTAGATGAATTTATTGGTATACGTTTCGTGCACTTATAAATCAAATGTGGAACGGGGCAGAGTGGCAGAGGGTAGTGAGGCAGGGAGGCAGGGAGGCGCGAGTGGTGCCACCTACGGGCTGTCCATGCTTATGTCATGTTTCGTGTTTCGTGTTGTTCTTGATGCTTGTTCCACCTGCAATATCTGAGACGAGACCCAAACGGTAGCATATCTACCTGAGAATCCCTTGGGTCTCCCTCTAATCTATCTCTCAACGGACATCTCTTTTGGGTTAATTAGAATCCGGCTAGCGACAAGTGTGGAAGGGCTAGGGGCTCATAAATTCTACCAGCTCTTGTACCTTCTCTCCCCTTCTTGCCCTGCCTCTTTCTACAATTGTTGTCCTACTTTGTTGCTGTTGTCAGCAGGACATTTGGCTTATGGTCATGTAATCCTTTTTAATAATACAAATATTTTGTAACATAAATTTTAAATATTCCCATTCAAGGGCTCCAACGAGAAAACAGAAGAGAAACGTCACTGAGCAATGACAAAAGCAAAAACAAATCATAGGCAGCAGGCAGGGCAATAAGGGATAAAGGGTTCAGCAGTGATGGGCTCCTTGGGTCCTTCCTCTACCCCACCAACACTTGCAGTGGATTTTGACCCGCGGCCAAGAGGCAAACGGTAAATGTTGCACCTGCGCAATGCGCGCGTCGCGATCCTTGTGCGCATCCTGCACCAACGGCCAGGCAGCTGCTACTTTACAGGTGCGCGTACGCAGGACCCCACAACAAAAACACACACTAACACTAAGAAAGTAATGCAGCCTCTGAGAGAGACAGAGAAAGCCTCAACTTGGGCTGAAGATGGAACTAGAACTGTAGCTTAGTTTGGAAGCGGGGAAGGGGCATTGGTAAGGAGGGGTAGTATGTGACAGGGGAAAGTTCATGTTTTAACTGCATTAACCATATAACCCCCATTTTGGCATTGCCTGATGACGTCAGCAGGGCCAACGTCGTCTTCATTATGAAACTTCCTGCCCCAAATGACGAGCGGAAATCACAAAAATGAGTTCGCTTTCCGGTGCAGCGGTGCAGTGGTGCAGTGGTGCAGTGGTGCAGTGGTGCGGCGGTGCGGCGTTTTAGTTGTGCAGCAGACAAAAGAAAGGGGAAATCTTGTTTGCCAAATTGAAATGCAATAAAATTTACACTTGCAGCAGCAGCAGCAGCAACAACAACAACAACAACGACAACGAACCCTGCACTAGGCCCTGCACTTATGTTAACTACATGGCAAATGGCAGAAGCAGCCAACAGAGCAACAACAACAACAACAACAGAAAATGCAACAAGTTGTTAATAGCAAACATACGAGTACACCACACAAATTTGTCGACTTAGATTTGTGAGCTGGTAGCCTTTTTTTTGTAGAAGTTTCCTTCTAAAGAGTAATCATTGTAACTCGTATTAAAGCTTTGTTTTTACATACTATAATTTAGCTCAATTCTAACCATAACAATCACTCATAAAGAGAGAATTGGTTTTTCAAATCTGCTTTGCGTTGCATTCGCAAACGTTTTACAGGCAGCGCTCCTATGCGCTTTTCTATGAGTATAAACTAGCTAAGTGCTTTCTCTGTTTTCTGCTTTTTTTATGAGACAAATCCCACATAATAACATTTAGTTTTTTGGCTTCTGTTGCATTCGCAAACGTTTCACTGGCAACGTCAATATAAAGGAATTTTAATCAATTGTATTGTATTTTTATTAGCAGCTATACAATGCTTACTTTAAAGATAACTCTTGTTGTACTAAGTATGAACATTTCTTGGCCTAAGCTGGACTTTAAATGCATATCTGAAACTTTGTTGGCTGTGGAGTTAGGGGAGATCAACAGACAGCAAAAGACAGACAGACAATCCACATCGACATCGACAACGAAATGGACAACGACTGCAATGTAGAGAGAAACGACGTTTTCCGTTAACATCAATCTTGAAGATCTGCAGCTACACATACAAATAAGAGAGAGCCAGCTCAGGACCATTGCCTATATACGTATATATAGAGAGAGAGAAAGAGATCGAGTATAGGTATACGAGAGTATGTGTATGTGTATGATAAACTGCAGGTCTAACTAAATGACCTGAGGACTATTGTGATATTTTATTGTATTAAATCGCATCCGACACACGACGAGCAAGACTTGGGCTGTGGCATCGAGCTTGAATTTGAGTTTCGGTTGAACGAATCGATCGAAAGATTCAACGATCGAACGAGCCAACGATCGAAGGAATGAGAGCTACACAGGAAGCGCCAACTTGCGCCAATCTTTAAGCGTGTTATTAGTGTTTCGGCATATTTATTTATTATCATTTGGCTAAACTGGAGGTAAAGAGCAAGAGCAACAGAAAGAGAGACAGAGAGAGAGAGCCCTAAAACATGACAGACAAAAAATGAAAATAAGTAATAAAAATAAAAAAGCGCACAGAGAGCAAGAGAGAGAGAGAGAGAAGTGAGGCTCAATCAACCTTTGATTACTTAACTTTTGCCTTTTGGGATGCCACATTGATGACATAACTTTGTTTGGGAATTTTCGAAATACGCGTAATTTCAACATTTAAAGTGCAAGTGCTGAACTTGGTATTGGACCCAAGGGATTTTGAAGATCAAGATCATTGACCGCTAACGCGTACCAAATGAAGATCAAATAAAAAGTAACCAAAAAATATAAGAAAGGAAAAAAAATTGCGAACCCAAGGAACAAAGATCAGAACAATTAGTTTAATTATGCCGACGAACACGGGGCAATTTTCGGGCATGAGGTGACAACGATGCGACATGATGATGAAGAGCTCATACAGCAGCTGTCTTGGAGTACCTATACCAGTACCCATACCCCACCCCGCCCTGCAGTCACCAAACTCATCATCAATTGGGTAATTTTAGCTGTGCAACTTGTTAGCACCGGGTCCCGCATGCGGCGCACTCAGCTGTCAGCCTGTTGACGTTGCAAGTCAAGCCTCAAAGCCCCCAAACTGAAGCTCAGGCAACCAGTCAACAGGCTGGAGCCTACAGTCTACACTGTGAACAAAAATCGTTCGAGTAGTGTATGAAATTGTGACCATAAATTGACGAATTTGGGGTAAATACCATTTTTATAATATTTTTAATGTTAATTTTAGGAATTTTGTGTAAAACATATCCTAAGAGTGAACAAATTTTGTTGTTCCGAAAGCCAATTACCCTTAAAGGTTCCCATTTTCACTTTTAACAAGATTTTGCGGATTGAATTCACTTGTCTTTGAAAACGAAGTAAAAATCGCAACAGACCAGAATTTGATATACAAATATTTTAATCCTTATGAGAAAATGAACACCCTTGGGGTCTTAATTAGTTTACTCTATTGACTAGCACTGTATTACATGTTAAGTGGCGGGGTTTCGAACCCTCGAGCTGTTGAACCAGTTGCATATGTAACTACAGTAGTTCCTGACTTAACATCTCAGCTACCGAAGACATACTATATTTTAAATAGAAATATAAATATTCGTCTACATTTAGGATAAGAGATCTTGGAGTTCGAACTTTTGAGGTGCCTAGTTGTACCTAGTTTACAAATAAGAGCACTTTATTGTCTTTTGTTTCTTATGAATTCTTGTTTTGCTAACGAATTTTTGAGAGCAGAATGGTTTAGTAAGGTGAGTTGCTGGCTGTTTTTTCGCTCTGTGTAGTCTCTCATCTCTCGAGAGTCGCTCGTCTCCATATCATTAGTTGTAATTGATCCTGTGTGATCTTTTGATTTTGCGTCAACGCTGACGTTTTGCATACAGCGTATTCAAAAACACCAGCAGCGACTTGTGGCACGATCAGCAGCAGTGGCCGCGGCAGCAGCAGCCCCCCTTATGCCTGCCCCCGATGCGTCGGTCCCGTGCTGCCCGTACCTGGCCCCTGCTGCCCTGCCCCTCATTAACATGATCATCAACGCTGTCGTATTTGCTTGGCTGCCAGCAAATTAAAAACTCTCCGAGTCCCATCAGACGCTTTGCATGCGGCCCACGTTGCGTCGTGTGCCGCATTCTGAGCCTGCAACTGGAACTGGCTCTGGCTCTGGCTCTGGCTCTGGGATTGGGTTTTGGCCTGGCTATCGGGCTTTTTTGGGTCTGGGTTTTGGTCGGTCTGTTGCCCCCATGGTCTGGTTTGGTCTGCTCTGTTTCGCTGTTGTACGCAGTTTATGCTGGTGCCCGGTAATTGCCTGGGTCCTTGGCATCATTTAAATAGCTACTGCGGGCGAGTATTTAACTAACTAAGTGCTGTCAGTTACCCCTAGCTGCTCCCAACTACCCCCGCCCCAATCCACACTCTGTGTATTTCAGAATTCTTAGGATCTTCATTCAATTTGCATTTATTACATTTTTGCCCAGTTGGGCGGCTTCTCAGTCGCGGCGCTTCTTCTCTCCCTCTCATTTTTGTCAATAATGTTTTAATTTATGTGCTGCAAATTTTGGGCTGGCACCGGGCATCTGATTGCCAATTTGAAGCAATGACCAATGCTCCAATGCTTCAAATACTTGCGAGCGTCTCCGTCTGTGTCCTGCCGCCCCCCTGGGGCGCATTGAGTGTCATTTAGTTAATGGGCCATAAATTGCAACGATGGCTCTTACGGAGGCTTGGCCAGCAAATTAGACTGGAAAAATTTAAGACACAGGTAGCCAATAATCGAATATAAATGTTTCTAGAGAGAAACAAAGATTGCTGCAAAGGAGTAGAGCGTAAAAGAGAAATTTACAAACATTTTAAGTGACCAACAACAGTTCCTAGCGCTCTACTCGCCAGGAAGGACCTTAAATATATTCCACAAATCAATTAACTGACATCTAGAGCATCTTCAAATTATTATAGTACTCACATCATTATCGAGCATAACAAACAGCGATGAGATGCACGAAGATGAAGAGACATTGCAAAATGAAGTTTGGTGAACTGGTGAAGAGGTCGCTGGTTAAAATGACACTTCTGTGCATTCTATCCACCAGTAAAGATGGAAATGCATTCACCAAATAATCAAATGACATCTGATGAGCCAGCCAGCTGATCAAAGATTCATATTCAATATATTGAAGATATCTCTGGTTTGAATACATAAGTTCATCATAATAATATAATTTTGTGTTTGTGCTTTTAGTTTTGGACTTCGATTTCGAGTGATTTTTGAAGGTTTGCATTCTCAATAGACAAGTTCTGTTGAAGAAGCCTATTATGATTATTATTATTATCAATATGGGGAATGTGTTCTGCGACCTATAAGACCTATTGTTATTGTACCCTCGTCTGAGCCTCAACAACACTATCTTCTGTACGAATACAAGGATTTTTAGGGGGTGTAGAGCAGAGGAAAATATTCTAAAGCTGACAAACACTAGTCATAACTTTGTTGTCCCCAGGAAAACTTAAGATCTGAGAACTAAATATATATTTGATTGCAATACATACTCTATACGTACTCAGTTGTGGAAACAATCTTCTGCTTGTGTCTTCTATGACAAATCTGTGTATGTTAATCTTGGTCAGTTTTCGTTGCTGCCCGCGAGTGTTGCCCCATTCATCAGTTTCATCAGCACTGGTCATACAGTAGCTGCCACGGCTGCCACATGCTACATATGCAGCATTGGCTGCTGAATGAATGCTTTCCGTGGAAAAGCAGCCGATGGCAAATCTGAAGCGCCGTTAGGGCCCCAGAGTCCAGAGGCGGCTTGGAGGCATGCAACCTGGTGCCGTGGTGCCGGAGGCGTAGACAGAGTCAAATAAAACAAACGGTACATTTGCAGCAAGTGGCAGAGGCGCCTCAGTTTGGTTACGCTCCTATCGACAGGCGCATCAGTAAATTTGTGAATTTTTACGCTGTTGCAACACGCGCTGGCTTAATACGAGTAATCGCCAGGGATCGCCAGGGAGCTTGGAGCTGGTGGCAAGTAGCAAGTGGCAAGTGGCAATGTGATGAGTTGCCCAGTGCAACTGCCAACTAGCAACGTATCTGGCCTTTTCCTTTGGCCTTCTTGCTGATGCTGATGATGATGATGACGACCAGAAGGTTTGATGCTGATGGTGTTGATTGTGCGCCAGTCAAGTGTAAGCTGCACATTAGTCAAAAAAAATAATAAGTTGCGCAGAGAACATAAGCGGCTTAAGGCCCAGCAAGGAGTCTCATGAATGAAACCACATACTCCTTACCTCATGCCCCATACCCCATACCTCATGCCCCATACCTCATACCTCATACCCCATACCAAACGAAACTCGATTTGGCCAGCAGGTCAGCGACGTTGTCTTTAGCCCCCTCCTGGGCCTCTACACGTTGTGATCCTCGCGATCGCTGTGATCGTCTAAAATGGAACTGGAATTTAAGCCCAGCATTTGTTGTGTCTGTCTACAGTCTTTCTTGCCGATCTGTCTGTTATTATGAGCATTGCAACTATATGCTAAGGTTTGCCACATTAAATAATATTAGTCGATAGTAACGATGTTTTTTCATATATTCTTCCCTTTCAATAGTTTTCTTATTATCGCAATGTTGCAACAAATCATAATTACTTCAAAATCTAGCAGGAAACAAATCTTGTATTTTGTTATACAACTTTTAGAAATACATATCATTTTAACTTACTTTAAAAGAATTGATACTTTTGATACTACTATTGAAGTTATCGATGTTCTTGAATACAAGTGCTATGGATCTCCACAACTTTAGATCTGGCGTTCTCCTAAAGTTACTGCATAAGAAAATATTCTCCTTTTCATATTGTAGCTGTCTTTCAAGTCCATGAACCCGTACCATTGAGGTTCTTAGTAGTGATTCTCTGGCATACAATAAAAAGTAAGTAAGTTAGACTATAAAGCAGGTCTATGAACCGGTTTGAATGGATCTTTAAAAAATGGTTAAGAATCATAAATTTGGTCAAGGTAGAGTTATTGTATAATTAAATTATGTATTTGTGCGATTTTATAAATTTCAGAAATTCGAGATAAATTCATAAGGATTAGTAATATGAAAATTGGAATTTAAGTATTTCAATTTTTTTAATCTGTGAACCGGTTCGGATGATTCTTTGGTTACAATGGTTAAGAAGCATAAATTTGGTCAATGTGGAGTTATTGTATGACGATATTTTGTATTTGTGTTATTTTATAAATTGTTGGCATAAAATCGATTGAAAGTCCCGTTTCAACGCCTGTGAACCGGTTTGAAAATAGTTCAGTTATTTATATATGGTTATGTTCAGGACATTACCTACCCAAGTGGCCTAGGTCCTATTAAAAACTTTTTTAAAAGTGCTAATCAATGATTTTTCTGTACTTTTCAATACTGGTTCATAAATATTTCAAAAATGCTTCGATAATGCTGAAATTTGGTACCTGGAGTGCTGCTAAGCGGATGTATTTATACTTACAAATTGATTCAGAATCTATTTACAACTGATACAGCAATTAGTAAAAAGAAGCAGTTATTATGATTGTAAATTGTACATGAACTAAATCATATCTGTATTGTAGGGTATCTAAGTTTCGGTCTGCCAAATGCTGTGTTGCAATTTTAATTATGAACAGCAGCAGAAGCAGAAACCCTGTGTCTGTGTCTGGGCCAGAGCCTTTGAGCCTGGTCTTAATCCACTTGTTCAAACGCTGTTGATATTCATATGCTTTGTCAGTTGATTCGCTAATATGACGTCTGATGTGGCTGCTGTTGCAAGTTGTTGGTTGCCAGTTGCCAGTTGCTGCTTGGTGGTTGCAAGTTGCCAGTTGCCAGTTGCTTGTTGGCGGCAACATTCGGTGCTGGGGCTGCGAAAATTTGCACTTTTGACTTGGGCGCACAAAACTTTTAATTTTCGCGGATGAGGCAAAATAAATAAAGCTTGAATAATGGTTAAGCTACCTCAGCAGCCAGCCAGCAAGCAGTTGAGGCAGTTGCAGGAGCAGGAGCAGGAGCAGGTATGGGCCATCATCCAGTCGCCAAAGTCACTCATTAAACACAATTTTGAGTGGCCCGCAACTTTGGCCCGGGCGCTTGGCAATTTGTGAAGACTGGGAGAGCTAAGGGTTATGGAACCAGGAGCCGATGCCTGGCAATGTATTTGATTTGTGCGCGATTTGATTTTGATTTTTGATGCTGCTGCACGTGCAGAGGAAGTCAAGTTCCACAGACCGTCAGCTGACATCATTCTCAACGTTGGTGTTGCTCACTCATCAGCGATAATGATGGGCAATTATATAGAGAGCGCGCCTTTCACAAAAAGATATCCCCAGTTCAGCAGCCGGGCAAATCCTCAACACTGATTCTGTGTCTGTGTGTGTGGAGTGTGGGCCTCAAGGATCTCGCGTGGTTCCGTTTTGCTACACTTAAAAAAGTGAATTGAGTACTAAACGGTCACAATCCGTTGACAAAACTAGGCTAAATTCGCATTTTCGAAAATCAATGGAAATAAAAGAACATACTTGCTGTGAAGTCAGCGAAAATCAGTCAGCGATTAGTTCTGCTGAATGTGTTCAATCATATAATACTCTAAAGTTGCTTAAGCAACTTGGTTGGTGGCACATGTCCTTAATATGTTTGAAATTTAAGATATTAGGAAACAATTTTCTGAGCTCAGCTATATACAATCACTTTTCGAAAGTATGGATAAGTTTCAGTTATCTAAAAGTTCAATTTACGTGTCCTCATGGCCAGGAGGCACTTCAGTGATGCCAAAGATCTTGAGTTTGTGCCATGCACATTGATAGAATTTCATTCTAACTGCCAGTGAAGGTGGGAATTCATTCGGCAATCGAAAAGTACTAGACAATATGCTAAAGTTAAAAAATAAAGTCTCAACTGACGAATCAGTCAATCGAGGAATCATATTTAAGATGTATATAATTTATGGTTTCAATACATAAGTGTGGCAAAAGATGATAGTTTTATGTTCTTATTCTGTTGGATATACAACCTTTATTTGCAGGGTCACACTTTTTGTTGAAATGGCTAAAGCAATCAACTCATTCAGCATAACTAATCGCTGATTGATTTACGCTGGCTTGCTAACCAACAGGCTTATTCGCGTTTTTTTCTGAGTGTAACTCATTGGTGTATCTGTTGTCAATGGGCAATTGATATATTGGTTCAGAGTTCGTTTGCCGTTGTCTAATGCCGCATTACTTCATTTAGGAAGCTCCCGACTTTTAATTATGCCCCAGCGCAACAGAATTTTAATTTGAGCAGCAAGTTGGTAGCCAGACCAGATTCACTGGGATCCTCACTATCCATCCATACTGCTACCTGCCTGCCTGCAATTCATTGTCAGCAAACAAATACGAATGGCAAGGTGATGAATGCGCTGCAGCCACGCAATTGCGGAGGAGGCTGGCCAGGATTCTAAGGCGCATTATGCGCACAAATTAATTTATGTGCAGGGGGCCGCAAACTCGCCAGACGGCAGCCACAACTGATGCTACCCAGCAGTCCGAGTGGGGTAAATTCGCTAATCCAAGCACTTTGTGCAGCATAAGAACTTATCTAACATACGTTACGACATTATATGAACTATTTTGTGTGGTGGCGCCATCTGACGGCTCTTGTGTTGCGTCTACACTGACAATAGATGGCGACACTCTATAAATGTCATTGCAGGGTAGTTTTTGTATCAGTTGGAATAATACAATAGAAAACTTGGCAATTTTCATAGGAGAAGATTGGCTTTATTGATAGCTTGTAATAGAATACACACTATAAGATTATTTATATCTTAATTTTGTTGGTGTAGTAAACGAAAAATATATTTTTTCATTCATTTTTATTTTGAAGCAATGAATTCAGAAATACAATCTTTGTAATAAGCAAAAAGTTTGCTCAAAACCTGCGAATATGTCAAAAACTTTCGATGGTATTAATCTCAGATTAATCGATAGTAACATATAAATAGTTAGAAATATCGATAGAACTATCGGACACTTGTAATTGCACTTGAACGCAACCACTGATAATGACTAACATTGAAAACCATCGATACTATCGATAGGATATTGATATTTTGCCAATTTCACTAGATATTACAATTACTTCCCAGTATAACTGTGAAACATTTGAAGATTTTCAACTATTATCCCTATTAATGGTTTTATTCGATATAATCGAAAAATTATTATATATACATATATATGTTTTTTCACTTTTATAGCTCTACTTTCCTGAACATTTACTCTGATTTTTCTATATACGCACCTCTAAAATTTTAGCTTGTACAGTGTATCAACTATTACAGGGTACTTTGCAGTTCGATCATTTGCGTAACAGTAACTAAAGCTGGTTCACACCACAATTTGTGCTGGGATTCACTTGGATGTTTGTTTGTTTGGCTTGGTTTGGCTGGGTTTGGGTTTGGGTTGGTTTAGTTGGTTGCTCCCGTTGGGGAGCAGGCCGCGCAATTACGCGCTGCACTTTGATACCTTTTGGCTCCTTTTTGCATTCAACACAATTCAAAATGTTCGTGTTTAAGCGCTATTAAGTGGCGAAAATCGCGCGCGCATCAACCTTGCGCCCCAGTGGATGACGATGAGGATGAGGCTGAGGATGAGGCTGAGGATGAGGCTGAGGATGAGGATGTGGCTGAGTGGTTGAGGATGAGGCTGAGTATGTCGAATGTGACCACGCGCATGCTCAGTCAACGGCCTGGGCCGCCTGCGTGTTGCTTATAATTAAAAAAAACATGCCAAGCTCAAGATGTTGGAGCAGAGGGGGAGCAACAGCAGGAGCTGGAAGCACATTGGCGACAGGGGGGTCGGGGAGGGGTTGGTGCGCGCACAAACAGCAAAATCAACTTATTTGCCTTTCCATTGAAATAATTAGTTCAAAGTTAAATATTGACTGCTGCTGCCTGGATCTGAATCTGGATCTGGAGTCTCGAGTCGCGAGTCGTGGTGTCTAGAGTCTGGAGCTTGGAGCCTGCAGCCTGGAGCCTGGAGCCTCCCAAGCCTGGGCACGCGGCGATGGTGGCTCGGGCGGGGGCTTATCGCATTTAGGCGCGGAATTAATCGATTTGCGTACCGGGTGCGAAAACATTGGTGCGGCTTTAATTGATGCGTGCACAGCACGACAATCCACTGAGCCAACAGAGTGGGGCAGTAAGCGTGGTGGGGCAGGGGCAGCGGGCATTTTGGGGCTTGCCAGTCGGTGATTGGATAGAGTTGTAAAGCTATTGATTAGCTGCCCATTTGATATGAAGATGTTAGCTCTTATCGCTGGCATGTCAACATATCCGATTAACTGGCTGGCGGGTTGATGTCTAACAACTCACGATTAAATCACCAATGGCACTAGCTGAAGGCGTGACTTTAGCATTGGATTAATCCTGAAAATGAGCAGCCAACGGGTAAACAATGCAACATACGTACTTATAGAAAAACCGATTTTAAAGCTCATTAAACACTTGAATGTTCAATGTTCCTAAAGAATAACACGTTTAAGTCTATGAAAAAAGAGCTTTGCAAACTGCTTAAAAATTTGACAGTTCAATTGACAACCAATATGTTAACATTATTTAATAATACGATATACAGATCTAGGAAAAAACAGCTTTGAAAGCTCCTTAAAAAGCTGAAAGTTTAATTTAAGATCATTAAATATATTTTTCTCTTATAATACATTAATGTACTTATGAAAAAAGAGCTTTAAAAGCTCATTAATTGACATGCTAGCGTTTTGTTTATATAGCACGCAAATATCCAGATTAGCAGCTTTGAAAGTTCTGTACGTCTTGAAGTTCTTGAGATTAAACATAAATATATTAAGTGAAATTGTTTTCTTTGTGAAGCTGGCGTGGGTGGGTCATTAGTCACTAGCCACAAATTCCTAAAAGTAAAGTAAAGTTTTAAGCAAGATTAAATGTATTCGGTGAATAGATGAAAGCTCCATATTTACAAAGTATTTGTCATGTCACTCCATGTAACACGAAATAATCGGAACTTGTGGCTTTGACGGCACATAAAAGCTTTAAGCTGAAAGCTCTGCGATATTGCCCCATTTTGAAAGTATTTTAATCTTTTACTTAAACCAGTAAATAAACCCTGTATTTTTATTGTTTTATTGTCATATTACTTTCAGCTCTGTGTCTGCTTTAATATTATAGACATCTACAATAAATATTTAATTCTTTATAGAGTTGAATGTGTATCTTAATGTCGCATAGTTAGACTCTTCCATTGGCTGCTGGAGAGTTGAGCAGTTTAAGGACCACCTTTGGGCACAGCAGGCTGGCTAGCAAATGGTGTTTGGAGTGTGTGGTCCTGGACAACAGGATGCAGGCGAGCACAATGCAATGTCCATGAATTGCATAAAAAGTAATGAACCCAGGCCTGGACAACAACTCAATTAACTGAACATAGAGGTCCTCTGCGAGATGCATATGTAACCCGGCCAAGCGGGAAGCGCTGTCTGCCAACAATTTCCGGCCACTGGCCGAAAATTGAATTGTCAGCCAAAAGAATAACTAAGAGATGAGCATCAGGACAAGGATGTGGATGTGGATGCTCAAAGGGAACCCACACACACACACACACAAACAGAACACAGCTGGATTTGGTTAGGGGTAAGTGAACTTGCACTCGTACTTGTATTGTATCCAAAAACTTGATTGTGGAGATCCTGAAACGCTCGAGACGGATGTCCGGCGCACAGGATCAACGAATTGCACTTTGGGGGCCAGGCCTAGAGCCCAGACTCAGAGCCTAGGGCCAGTTGCTGACAGCTCTGGAGTTGATCTAATTTATAGCGCATCGAGCATGCCATAAAGTCTCGGAATAATCATTGCCGTGACACGCGTTGGGTTGGCCATTTTCCTTGGAAAAACCAAACAGAAACTATAGAAAAGAATAGATTCTTTTATGCAGTGATTTTTCCTTTCATTTTTGCCATTGTCAAACGTTTGATGCGTGTGAAAAACTAACAATGGCAACTACTATGGCCAAATACATTTTCAATTAGTAATTTACGATTGTTTGCCATTGTCCTGTCTGCGCCTTTTGTGTGTTCCTGCGCATCCTTAAACAAAGCGTGCTGCTGCATATCAAATTCATTAGGTTGGCCCTTTTTCACCCCTGCTCCTCTAGGATCAAATGTCAGCCAAAGCTTCGAATTTATTGACGACAAGTTCAGGATATTTCATGTTTCAGCAGATCGAGTTATCAGATTGGATATCAATAATGATAGTAGATAGATCTTTATATGTAAATTTTCTAAGGACCTCCTTTCTGGAGTTCCCATTGAGCACTTTTAAGTTTTACACTGTTTGTTAAAAGGTAAAAAGTAAAGAAGACTGATTTGTGTTTGCTGATCGATTTAAATGACTAAGAACACTTGAATTAGCTTAACTTGCTTTCTACACAAATACATATATTTAATTGATTTAAGTACGCAACGGATATCATTTAGCGATTAGTTCTTCTGAACAAGCCAAATGCAACAACTATTATGCTGATATAGTAATCAGTTTATTCCAATTTAAATGCACAATGAAATGTTTGGATTTCAAGTGCTTAAACATTGTATCATCATAAAATATCGTTATGACAAATAACAACCTCATAAAAATGAAACCAACTGACTTATCTGAATAAATCAGCTAGCAACAAAATAAAACTTTCCCACCGCGTTGGAGATTTCATTCCAATTCCTATTCTTGTTCTTTAGTATAATGCCTTAAATTAACCTTAAATTCTTAAGATTTTTTTTGCTTTTACAATTGCAAGTGGTTCAAGAAATCAGTTCTAAAACTAGAACGGTAAGGGTTAGATACTTAGATAGTGGGAACTAGAATTTCAAATGGACCTGAGTTAGTTCAAGCAGGGCCTCGGACAGCAAGGGGAGCAGGGGTTAGGGCATCCGCCTTACAGACAGCAGCATTCCGGATCGAATCTAGCGGACTACCACACATATATTTAAGGAGAAGTTTGGGCAAAAGTTCTAACACTAATTCACTGATGAGGATGTTTGTCAGCATCCGAAATAGCGCTATCTGAACACCCCATACTTTTCATATTAATGTTTTTCTTAACGAACGTCCAGCCTGCTAAGTGTCTCAATTACAAATCTAAATCTACTTTAGATATTGAAATAATCAAGTTTAAATCTAAAGATTGTTGTCAATCTTAAGATTGGGAAGAACATTTTGTTTCTTTGCTGATATGTACTAAAATCTTATTGTCTTATTATCCATAATTACTATGAATCTATTCAGTGAGTCATCATCATTGCAGGATAAATTTTGTTTGGTATGCGGATAGACAATGAAAGTTAATGTCACATCTTTGGGCCACCCCAAAGGCTGGTCGTAAGTCATGATCAATTTAAAAACTGTCATTTGAACAGTTGTATGTACTTATCTGGCGGATAGGATCAGCGGATAGCTTAGCTGGAGAACGCAGAGTCTAATGGCAACTTTCACGTGCTGGTTAGGAGCTGACACCACAATATCTTTTACGAGCATAACTAATTTTTCCTTTTTTTGGCTGTAGAGTTTAACGACTTTCACCTACCGCAGGATGCAGGACGCGTTAACCCTTGCTGTGTCAATTAGTAAGCCAGCCGATGGGCGACAAGCAACAGCGAATAGAAAGAAGAAAGGATACTCTTATTTGGGACTAGAGATAGTATTTTTAGAGACAGTAGCCAAAGGTTGTGTGGCGAACACGCTTGCGCTGATCTCTATCGTCTGAGCGGGGTTGTTAATTAGAAACTAAGGGGGACCCACAGGATGCCTAGACCATCTTCCGTGCTCCTATGCTGTTATCCTTTAGCCACATCCTGCCACACTCGCTGCTGCTTGTATTTGTAATTAAAAATGCCTCCGATCTGTGGGCTAATGAAATGCTTGCCCAGACCCGGCCAGAAGAGACCAAACCAAAAGGAGAGACCAGAGTTCCTTCTGCCTGGCAATGTGGGTCACGCTCTGTGTGTTTGGGTTAGTTGGGTTTCGTTAATGCCAGTGCTGGATATAGTTACTAATTGTTTGTTATTAGCGCGCCCGTTCTGTAACTGTTTCTGTTTCATTTATTACTTCTTTTTTTCATACTCTGTTTCCCAACATGGGGCAAAAGAGTATGTTGGGCTTGTATAAGATCTAGAACAACAAAATTTGCTAATCTTCTTGGTATACCTTCGTCTGACACAGTATTATGATATATACACCCCAATCGCCACCATCACTTCGACAAAAGCCTATATCTTCCACACTTTTATAGCTAGAGTTAGCAAATTTGATATGCAGACTTTAAATGACCTTCTTGACAGGTTTGATCAATAGAATTTTTGCTATCCTCACACCTTGCCCCGCAAAGGAGCTTTATAGCTGGAATTTGATGTACCGACTACGGCTAAGCTCCGTGACAGATTTGACCACGCCCACAAAAGAATAGAGACTGGCAATAGAGCATACCACAGTCAGGAACATCCAACTACAATGTTCTTGAGTTTTTTGTTGTTTTTGTTTTTTGGTGCTCCAACGGTATACTTCAATATCGTTCGGGGATTATGCGCACGCATTGATTGTAATCTTTTCATGCTTTTCGCTTTACCACGACCAGAATTGAAGCTGGTGCTGGAGATGAAGATGGAGCTGAAGCTGGAGCACGTTGATCGATAGCCATCACAACTCACTTGATGGGCCGCCGATCGTTGCAACTCGTTTTCTGCAATTTTGGTTTTCCTTTTCCTTTTTTTTGTTTTTTTTTTTTTTGTTTTTGCGTACAGGCTGCTTTTTTGTTTTTGCATAAAACGCGCCTCATTTGCTTTACATGCCACAAAACTTGAGTTGATTTTTAAAAAGCGTTCAGCGCCGGCGTCGCCATCCTCATCAGCAAGGTCTGATGCAGTGGGACCACCCAGGCAGCCAATATTTACCACCAAGGTTGCCTGACCACTGAACCACTCAACCACACGCCGAATGAGTGGCGCGCGCATCTTTTGCATTCATTTTGGGCTGCAAATTAGAAAAATGTTGCACGAAAATCAATAAAAGCTAATGGATGATCATTTGGGGCGGCACAAAATTGAAACCTCTACTTACCTCTGGGGCTAGTTGGGCTTGCCAACAATGTGAGATAATTGCATTCAAGAGTTGACCAACAATCTTTCATTTCCTTTCAGTTTGTTTGCAATTTCAGACATATAACTACTTTTGTGTAATTTTCACCACAAAAAATCTTCGAATTTGTGCAAATTTTTTAATATTTGCGCGCCGCATTTTAGAAATTTTAAGCACGTTTTAAACAAGCGCTCAGCCTTAATTGCCAAATTTGCTCCGCGTGCTATCCTGAAAGCTCTTGGAGTTTTCTTAGAGTTCTTCCCTATTTGGCAATATTCAATACCTATTTGCAGAAGGTAAATACATATATGTATCTATCTAATTGTTGAACAAATTTTCGGGCCTAAATTTATAAACTCAGGGTGTATTTTAAGCCAGGATTTAATCGAATATGAATCAAACTATGCTTCAGCAGCTCGCATACCAAATTTCCTTAAAAAATATCACAGATTTTTTATCTTGTACCTAAGATGACGAGATTTGAAGTCGCTTTAAAGCGGTTTTCAGTCGGCAACTGAAGGCCACATAGCAACATTTTGCTCCATATGTTAATAATAATATGCTAGGGAGTATTTAGCACTAGAATTCAATTATGTCTACTAAAAATTACTTAACTACCAACTGGCAAAGCTATGATGGTTGTTATATCATACGAATGCGATACACTATCAAAAAGCGCACACACCTCCTGAATGATTGAGTCCAAGCTCCTCCTTTGGCCTTTGGGACCAGTTTGTTTGGAGGAGCGACCATTGCGCAAAGCAAATAAAATTATCTCATTACAAATTATGCCCGCAATGCTTGAGTTGAAGTTCAGGTTGCGAGGAGGTTGGAGAGGAGCTGCCCCAAGTTGCTGGTTGCATGCTGCAGATTTCATGTTGCACGCTCCATGCGCGTACGCTAAATAGATTATGTCAAATGATCGAAATCACATCATAAATTCGTAACGCAGAGCAGCCCCAAAACCCAACTCCAACACCCAAGTCTCCAAGTCTGCTGGTCTCAACTCTCAAGTCCAAGTCCAATCCCAATTCCCAATCCCAAGACTCGAAAAGTGCCGCTGGGCGCGGAATGAACGCGTCTAAAATCAAATAAGCCAGGGCGGCGCAGTGTAGGCGTATTGGGGGGAGTACTCGCATTTTGGTTGGATCTTTGGATCGTTGAATCGCACTGCTCACTGGCTGCCTCTTTAACACGTTTTAAATGGAATGGCGGCGGGCAGCGGCATTGATTATTGTTTTGCATGTGAAACCCGAGATGAGCGCAGGCCAAAAGCCAAAAAAACAAAAACAAAAACAAAAAAACAAAATCCGATCCGATCCTCGCCAGGTCGGTAGCCAACGGCGCTTTGTAGGTGGAGCTGAGCTGATAACGCACCGACACCGACACCGAATCCAACTGCAGCTGAGACTTGGCTTTTGGAACTGACACTGGCACTGGGTCGCAGTGGCGTACCCTAGGGGGGTCCCAGAAGTGGAAAAAAGGAAGAAAATGTAATAATTTGATCCTTCATTGCTTAAGTTCGATTACTCGACGCGATCCTTGTTTTCAGACCTCTGATACGTAATCGTATATTGACTACCTGCCCTAGTAATTACGTTTGCAGTCAGTTTATCCCTCTCAGGTTTTTCTTAACAAACTAAGCACTCATCAGCTATGAAACTGCTTGGCAAAGTTATGAAACATTGGGATTTTGATCAAATCCAAGCTAGAAAATCTTAATGAAAATAATTAACTGTAATTACTGCTATTTTGAGCAACAAATTTGTCCTATAAGGAATCCGACGGGACTTGATAGCCATAATTTTGAATGGAGGTTTTGAGACGGAAGGAATTGATAGAAATGGTGGTCGGAATAGATTGTTGAAGAAATTGTATAAAACAAAACCTGATAGAAGGTCTATTTCTAATTTTCATTCAATACAAAATGACCCCCCCTCAAGGAAATGCTAGATACGCCACTGACTGGCTCTGTTAGTTAGACTGGAGGTGCAGAAGTTTGCTTGTTTGCCAGGCAAACAATAAAATATTGCGATGGCTTGCACAATAAATTCAATGGTTAAGTATGAAATGGGGGGGTAAACGACGAAACGGGGTATCGGTAACTTAGGTATTTGGATATTCGGGGGTCTAGCGGGGTTATTCGGAGGTTCGTAGGATGACTCCCTCACACTTTGCGTGCAAAAATCGATCAGCGCGAAATGAAATTGAAGTTAAAAACCCGCAGAGCCCGTGGCGCTTTATGCGATTTACCATATAGCATTGCCTGATATATACATAGATATATATAAGTATATATAAAAATATATATGCAACCGAAACTGTGCAACAGGCCAATGACTCTAAGCAAAATGTGTCGGCATTTGCGTGTGAAACTGCTTTGAAATTGGATAGCTTCAGCTGAGCTACTAAAAATTTGCTCTGGATTTTTAGCACAGCTGGGCTCTGGGTATGGCGATCATTGCCAGTTAAAATCAATTTGCAAATGGTTCAATGCCAACCGAATACACAAAACTGAACCGCATTTGAACCTATTGTGACACTCTGCCAACTCTGGCAAGTGTAAAAAATGCATTTGCTTTGGCATCAGAAGTCATCATCTTCGCTTTGGGGTGATAAATTTTCAATTTGTTTGACTTGAGCCCAGGCTCAAAGTGTGACTCACAGCTAGCTCGAGACACCCACAACGCTCACATACTATCCCGTTCTAGCTCTGTCTCTATTTTCAACTCTATCCATTGATCGCTGCTGGTAGCGCAGCAAATCCAAGTTGACACAAAAAACAAAAAAGGACGCCGACGTTCATCATGGCCCTTTGTGTGTAGTGCAACATTAGGTCATGGTACATCAACAGCACACACCTACCCACTAGACATGAGCAATATTGTCGTACCTGTGACTGAATCGCTGGGAATGACAAATATCTTCTCACACTGTGACTGAGTAACGAGAGTAACAGGTTCGCTCTCACAGTTCTGATAGAAATAACAGTCAGAGGTCAGATATTAACAGTTACAGTCCAGTTTTTAACAGTCACAGTCCCGATGTCAGTTACAAGTCTCATATTAGCAGTAACAGTGCAGATAACATTAGTAGCTCCCGTCACAATAACAGTGTCAGTCTCTGGGTTGGTTACTGTTAACATTTACATTGCAATATCAACTTTAACAGTCACAGTCAATGCATATTGCAACTTTTAGGCATAATAAATCTATGGATCGAAAAACAAGCGATTCTTATTTATATTTAAGGCCAGTAGATCAAATGATAGCCTTTCTTCCCAGACAGTATAGAATATTTTCCAAATCTGACAAGGTTTATCAGATCGCAGAATGCGATAGAGTAGACTCAAATAATACTACATTAAAATATTATTACAGAAATGTGAAAACACTGAGATTTAATGTCACAGTCACTGACATTTGATGTTACCAGTCACAGTTGTCACGGTGATTGCAAAATAACAACATCGCTCATCCCTGCTACCCACTCTATTGCCATCTCTATCACCCAAGCTATCTCTTTTCTCTCTTTTTGGCTTGGTTTTTAGTACCATGATCTTTCAGTCTGCATATACTTATTAAAAACAATAACTCTTTGTACATCTCGTTGTTGTTTCATTCAGCTACTTGGTGGGTCCTGCCACCTCAGGCAGCCATAAATTAATATACCCAGTCGGGCCAAGTGACAAGTCCATTAGTAATGCTTACCAAGTTAATTAACATTTCAAAAGCAAACTAAACGTTAGCTACTTTATGTTAGTTTTAATGGATTTTCATTTGAATGCAGCTCCCAACTCATATAAGAAATTATATAAAATTCATTTGTAGCTATAACTATAGTATCTATAATTATTAATCACCTGATTATGGTCGGCATTTTCGTAGCACTTGCTTGCATTATCGAAACTGTCACTCAATCAAATTTCATGCTACAATCAAATAGAATCTGAAAAACAAGAAATAAGACTTTGAAATAATTGACATTTTTATATTAAGTCTTGGGATCAGTCGGTATTGTTTTCAGGGATTGTTTATTGTTTGTTAATTTCACATTTTGGGCTTTATTGGCGTGCGTACCATGTGCCTATATCTCTATTGATAGCACCATATCTCAAGTACGTATTCATATTAATAGAATTAAATATTTCTTTTTGTTTGTCATAAAAACGTATCACGGGCCGATAAACTCTTTAGGGTTTCATAGAAAACTATTGTAATCTGATATTTCGGACCATATGTTGATATGATTAAAATATGATAACTTTTCATTAGTACAAAGTTTAAGCGCTTTCTTATTTAATCTATAATTTGTATACACTTGATTTGAGAGCTTAACGGATTGATATGACTTAAGTTTTCAATAGTTATTTTTCTTAACAGTTGTACTCATCTTAACTACATTTAATTTCTTAGATTGTTATTCCCTCAGTTTGTTGACTTCTGAAGTTTAGCCACGCTTCAGGTTTCAAAAATCTCATAACATGATTTTCTTGTTCAGCTTTAGGAACTTATTGTGGGTTCTTCTGTCTATCCCTATGAACTTAGAGACTAAATGCGATAGAAACTTGAAATATGGTATAGTATACTGAAATTACTACACCATATTATACTATTTTTCTTCACAATTTGAAGGATTAAGCTCGATACACGATTCTTTATAACAGTTCAGGGTAATTGCCAAGTCCAGCATTCCTATTTGAGTATTCTTATTTCTTTTTCTTCACAATTATATTTATTTATATTAATTATCAAAATTTCTGATAAGACAGAGATTATTTATTAAGTGTACAAAACTAGCTTTTTGCAATTTAACAAAAATATATACTAATCCATGACACAATTACCTGATACCCTGTAATCAGTTCTTCGTAGTATTTGCGTCACCCGAAAGTGACTTAAAAATAATGAAATGGTATAATACCATACGAATATTTCGAAAGAATTTAATTGACAATTGCTGTTTAAATACGAATCGTTTTCATATATGTATTTAAAAGACAATTACTGATAATAAATCACACACGAGTAGATAACAATTTCAACTCAATGGGGTTTTTTGAAAAGACTGCAAAATAGTTTTATGTAAACAGTAAACGCCTCTCTAATGTCTTTTATCTACTATGTACTCATTACTTTAGGTAAAAAGGTTACCCAATAAGCTAAAAACCTATTTAAACAAGCGCGCTTCCCATGTTTAAAATCCCATTTCTTTGAAATCTTCCGATCTTAAGCCTCAAGACTGTAAAGATAGTGGGAAACAATGGGAAAAGCTTTGAAAACACACGAGTTCCATATCTAAGAAACCAAGATAACGTTCAAATAATTTTAAAAAGAAAACGAGAGAGGCATAATTATTCGCAATTTAATTACTACATTACATAATTACTTCAAGTATTCATAAAAAAAAAACTTACAAATTGCTTCCTGTTCATCAAAAGCCTTAAAGTCCCAAGGCTGAAAATTCGTTGTTCACAAAGTACATTCAAGAAAAAGGCCATGAAATCTCTGAATATATTGCTGTAAATAAGTGTGTAACAGGGTTTGTCCCCACTGACTGACTGAGTGGAGATTAACGCAGAGCGAAAACTGTAAGGACTACAAAAACTCCGCACTAACGCGGAATAATGAAAAGTTCTATAGATTTGTTGCATTAAACGTTTTTGTTCATCCTTGCAAATAAAGATTCGAACTTATTAGTTTTAAAATGGTGGTTCAAAGTCGCTTTTTTGTACCATCCTCTTTAAAAAACCATTTTTAAAGCTCTTCACAAAAACTATATATGCTTGCGAGTGACCGACTTTGAAAAATCCACCCCATAGAGGGGGATGGATATTAAGAGTCAAGCACAAGCTGACGTTGTTTTAGTTAGTTAAGCTCAAACTCTTGAAGAAATATAAAAAGGAAATATTTTCAAAAAGCGCTTCAAAAATAAAGTATTGCAATTAAATGAGTGCAGGGAAGCCGCTATGGGCGGTCAAGACAAGTCACAGGACGGAGGAATTTCGCAACCTGGAAGTGTTGTGGATATGATATGGATATATTTATTACAGCATCGTTGGCAACCGAAACGCTGCTGTCCATCGAATGGGGATCAGTCCCAAGTTTAAGAAACAAGGAATCCCTGTTGTCTCAAGAGGAGAATAAGTGCCGAAACCCTGACTCAATAGCCAATAAGACATACGTGAAGTATAGAAATGAGCACTCGTCTGATCTTTGCGGCGTCTGCCTGATAAGAGCACAATCTAAATCGCCAACTTGCAGCCTGAAGATATTAACCGCGTTATCTCTAGCGAATCTTCTGTGATTTGATTGAATTGCACGCGAAACACTTTTGGGCTAAATTTGATAACAGCTTTGGTATAAATACAAGACTTGGCGGCGCTTCAAAATTAGTCGAATTTTAGTAGACATACACATCCACTATGCTGAAAGCAATCGCAATACTTGCCGTCGTCCTGGCCATGGCCAGCGCCGAGCTCCACCGTGTGCCGGTGTACAAGCACGAGAATTTCGTGAAGACCCCCGGCAATGTCAAGGCTGAGGTGTCCTATCTGCGCGCCAAGTATGGCCTTCCAGTCGCCCGTGATGTCAATGAGGATGAGTTGGAGAACTCGATTAACATGGCCTACTATGGTGCCATCACCATTGGAACACCCCCACAGAGCTTCAAGGTGCTGTTCGATTCCGGCTCCTCCAATTTGTGGGTGCCCTCAAGCAAGTGCTGGTTCATTGATGTTGCCTGCATGAACCACAACCAGTACGATCACGATTCCTCCTCAACCTATGTTGCCAATGGCAAGGGCATCTCCATCTCATACGGCTCCGGCAGCTTGTCCGGGTTCCTGTCCATCGATACCGTTGATGTCAACGGACTGAAGGTCAAGAGCCAAACCTTCGCCGAGGCCACCGCTGAGCCTGGCACCAGCTTCAACAATGCTAAATTCGATGGTATCTTGGGCATGGCCTACCAGTCCCTTGCCGTTGACAACGTTGTGCCCGTCTTCTACAACATGGTCTCTCAGGGTTTGGTAGACGCCTCCGTCTTCTCCTTCTATCTGGCACGCGATGGTACCTCCACCGATGGCGGTGAACTGATCTTCGGCGGATCCGATCCTTCTCTGTACAAGGGCGATTTGACCTACGTGCCCATCTCCCAGGAGGGCTACTGGCAGTTCACCATGGACAGCGCTACCATGAGCGGCCAGACTCTGTGCGATAACTGCCAGGCTATTGCCGATACTGGTACCTCTCTGCTTGTGGTCACCGAGGAAGCCTACGACATCGTTAACAATATCCTGAATGTTGATGAGTACGGTATGGTCGATTGCTCAACCGTTGATTCCATGCCTGTGTTTGAACTGAACATTGGTGGCACCAAGTTCACTCTGGAACCTTCTGCATATATCATTCAGTCTGGTGGCAATTGCCAATCTAGCTTCCAGTACATGGGCACCGATTTCTGGATCTTGGGTGATGTCTTCATTGGACAGTATTATACCGAGTTCGATTTGGGCCAGAACCGCATTGGCTTCGCTCCAGTGGCTTAAGAATTGAAATAAAATAATTATCGAAAGCAAATTAGTTGTAATTACTTAAATGTTTATGACTAGGCTGGGATTTTGGGTACATTTTAAGTTTACAAAACAAATTATACTTTTGGGAAAAAAAGAAACCAAAAAAAGAGCACACCTTTGAAAACTAAGTAGTATATGGACAGATGAAATACGAATAGCGTATGAGAAGTTCGAGCTCCAGTAGTAAGGAAACTCAATTATAAAACAGGAACATCCTATCCTTAATTTAGACGAATTTGCGAAAGTTCTCAACCAAATACTTGTAAGTAGCTTCTATTCCATATACTTATAAGTATGTACATCTATAGAAAACTAACTAATGCAAGTAAGAGTAAACTAATAAAGATCCCAAGGGCGTTCACTCTAATGATTGTTACGAAATCTGCTTTTTTTTGTGTGTCTCATAATTGTGGTTAAAAGATTTGGATGTAATATTATATATTTTAACTTGAGATTCCTTATATTGTAGTATAACAATCAAACATTTATTTACCTATACAAGTTAGAGCCGGGTATTCACTATTCTTAAAATCCTATTCTTAAAATCAATCTATATAATTTATACAATTACTATGTTCATGTCTATAATTAAATAATATTTATATTATTAGGGTGGAAGTAAAAATATATATGTATATATATTATTGTAAGCCCAAATGGCTTAAAAATTAGAAAACACTTTATTTAAGACGAAGTATTTTTAAAATAAGCAAACTTGATTTCAGACCCATGTTATGAGTGCTGTATTTAGTGTCTAAATATCTAGACAATTTTGAACTGGCAAGGTTAACACTCAAGATATTTCATGGTAATACTACTTAAGTGCTCTATCAGTGCTTTTGAGTATTACATTACATGTATTTTAATCAGATTGGTAACTTTAGGCAAGGTTATAACTGTGTTAAGTGCTTTTTTTGGGTAGTTCTCATCTAAGCATCGACCTAACCTAAGGAAACAAACTGCTTTCGGATTCTTAAGTATTCCTTCTGCTATTCTATTCTACTTTCTTCAGAATGAGACAAGCTTAGCTTTCGAAAAAGCATCAGGAAGAGCAATTAGATTATATTTGTGGCCCCTCCGTCCCCTCTCTATATGATAGATACTTGCAATAAAACTACGTTTAGCATCTCCTGAAACAGTCGTGTGAGAAATTCTAGTTCCAGCTTACTTTCACAAAATACTTTTCATTGTTGTCTTAACAGAAGCGATCTATAATTGCTTGAGTTTGGATTATTTGCCATGGAACTTTAATATTTATTTATTGTTTATATCAACGCGTGAGGTAGGTAAAAATAAGTTGACAACTTGATCAATATGCGATTGAGAAAAACCCAAGAACCATTGTTTAAATCGATCGGTTGTGGGGGTCCGATAATGCTGTCTTTGGGCTAAGAAAACTGTTTGACTAGATAGTGTGTAGGGTTGACAAATTGTGGAACGTAATGCTGATTAGCGAATATAGTATGTACGAGCAGAAGTACTTCGTGGTCTGGTTGATATTTTACCATCCTAGGTATGGTTAGGAAGACGCTACACAACCCTCTTCAAAACGTTGAAGTGTTGTTTGTTCTACGTCATCTAAGAACAATTTTCTTGGTATGTCCAGCCCATGCTATTCCCATCAAACACCTGAAAGATAATAGGACAATTGACGATTTTCAAGTTATAGATATTAACAATCTTATCAACTGCAGATTTTTCATAATTTGATAAGAGGCTTGGTATAAATACAAGACTTAGCAGCGTTTTAAAATTAGTGGAATTTCAGTTGACACACATTCAATATGCTGAAAGCAATCACAATACTTACCGTCGTCCTGGCCGTGGCCAGCGCCGAGCTCCATCGCGTTCCCGTCCTTAGGGAGAAGAACTTTGTGAAGTCACGCCAGAATGTCCTTGCGGAGGTTTCGCATCTGCGCTCCAAATACAACCTTCCAACCGCCAGATCTGGCAGCGAGGAGGGTCTTTCTAATTCGATGAACATGGAATACTATGGCGCCATCACCATTGGAACACCTCCACAGAGCTTCAAGGTGCTGTTTGATTCTGGCTCCTCCAATCTGTGGGTGCCCTCGAACAGCTGCCCCAGCTACGCCTGCCAGGTGCACAATCAATACGATGCCAGTGCCTCCTCCAGCTATGTTGCCAATGGTGAGAGCTTCGCCATCCAGTACGGTACCGGCAGCTTGACCGGCATCCTGTCCACCGATACTGTGGATGTGAACGGAATAACCATTGAGAGCCAGACCTTTGCCGAGGCCACCAATGAGCCAGGCACCAATTTCAACAATGCCAACTTTGACGGTATCCTTGGTATGGCTTACGAGTCGATTGCCAACGATAATGTTGTGCCACCCTTCTACAACATGGTCTCCCAGGGATTGGTTGACGCCTCCGTCTTTTCCTTCTATCTGGCACGCGCTGGCACCTCCAGCCAGGGCGGTGAGCTGATCTTCGGCGGTTCCGATTCTTCATTGTACAGCGGTGAATTGACCTACGTTCCCGTCTCGGAGCAGGGCTACTGGCAGTTCAACATGGCCAGTGCCACCGTCTCTGGCTACTCCCTGTGCGATAACTGCCAGGCTATTGCCGATACTGGCACCTCTTTGATTGTGGCACCCGCCAATGCCTACGAGACACTCAACGCGGTCCTGAATGTTGATGATCAGGGTCTGGTCGATTGCTCGACTGTGAACTCGCTGCCCGTGATCACTTTCAACATTGGTGGCACCAACTTTGATCTGTCTCCATCTGCCTATATCATTCAGTCTGGTGGCAATTGCCAATCTAGCTTCCAGTACATGGGTACCGATTTCTGGATCTTGGGTGATGTCTTCATTGGACAGTACTACACCGAGTTCGATTTGGGCAACAACCGCGTTGGTTTCGCTCCAGTGGCCTAATCGTATTTACAGTGATTGCAAATAAAGTATTTTCATAGAGCAACAATTGGTATTATTTTAACAAACACTCTAGATAGTCAGAGCTACGTACTTGTAAAGTAAAGTGTTGTAATACTATTTTACTTGTCTTATCTTTATCTTTACTTATCACTGCATTTTAATATAATTGAGAATACCTTCGTTAGTGGAGAGCTGAGTCAGTCTTGAATAATTTTAAAAGAGATTGAAAACATTTTCGATTCATTTATTTTTATGCTCTGTTTAAAAGAAATTGTTGGAAAAGGAATATATTGGGATTGTGAAATGTCGGTCTATCCATATGAACGCTTTTTTTCTAAACCCTTAAAGGGAGAGTAACCAAACTTGATACACATGTTGGTGGATACCTTCAGTTTATAAAGTGTCAAGATATACTATTTATCACATATATATGACCATATAAGGTCGGAGACGCCTCCATCTGCCTCATGCTGTATTAATTTTTTGCCATAAACAACATCCTAATTATGCCTCAGCTACTTTAATCTTCAGACATTTGAACCTACGACATTTTCTGAAAACTGATAGACTGAAAAGACTCATGAAAAAAGGTAGGCTTGCCACGATTTTATTTCCTTAAACTTTGTGGGATCGGAAATGTCTTCCCCTGCCTGGCTACATACAGTTGCACAGTTTTGGTACCTATTAGAATTCAGCTATTTAGCTAATATGCTTACGCTACGGGTAATCAAGCTGTGATCAGTGAGGACAAACGAGTTTTACTCCCTGTACCCATAAAATGGGTACAAAGGGGGTACTAATACTTTAACAGGCAGAAGGAGACTTCTCCGACCCTATAAAGTATATATATTCTCGGTCGGTATCAAAAGAGATTTCAATTAGGCCATGTTTGTCCGTCTGTCCGTCCGTATGTATGAATGCGTCGATCTCAGCAACTATAAGAGCTAGAGACACCAAATTAGAAGTCGATCGGATTCGTATTTGTGTATGTGTGAGTATGTCTAAGTGTACGAAGATATGTTAGGAAGTTGTAGACCTGGGTATAGGGATTTTCGTAGTCGGGTATACTCGACTAAAGCAAGCCTAGTAATATGATTGTGTTGTAATGTTATGAATACCTCGCCTTAGGGCTTTTCGGGTCTCACCAATATCTAATGGTCTCGTGAGGCATCATCGATGACGAACCCTTAACCACCTGACCCTGTCTAATACCTTCCATGAATTCACTGTTGGCGGTTGAAATTTGCTGGCATTGGTTCGCTTTAATTACCATTAGGGTCTTTATAAGTTCTAGATACAAACAATCTTATCTATGACAGATTTTCAAGGATTTGATTGATTTTCCTACGCTGATAAGAACTTTTTTATATAAAAGTGAGTGGAAACGTGTTTAACATGTAGTACAGAAATATATAACCAACATGCTGAAGGCATTTCTCGTATTCAGCTTATTTGTTGCCTTGAGCAATGCCGAGCTCCACCGAGTGCCGGTTTACAGGCAGAAGAACTTTGTTAAGACCCAACAGAATGTACTGGCCGAAGTGGCTCATCTGCGTGCCAAGTATCAAGTAAGAGATACGGTTCTGGATGCTTCTACTACCCCTACTACGACAACGTCCAGTCCTCTCAATGAGGAGAATCTAATCAATTCATTGAACATGGAGTATTATGGTCAAATAACCATTGGCACACCACCTCAAAACTTTAATGTGTTGTTTGACACTGGGTCCTCGAACTTGTGGGTACCCTCTAACTTATGTACGTCCTGCGACCTACAGATCCACAAATCATACAACTCTGGTGCCTCCTCGACCTTTGTGGCAGATTGGCAAACCATTTCCATCACGTATGGCACCGGTGAGTTCACGGGCTACCTGGCTTTGGATACGGTGAATGTGAGTGGAATGATCATTAAAAGTCAAAAATTTGGTGTGGCCGTTCTGGAGCAGGACACCAGTTTCAATAATACGAAATTTGATGGCATTTTGGGCTTGGGCTACAGAGCATCGCCGCGGATAATGTTGTGCCGCCCTTCTATAATATGATCAATCAGACTTTGGTTACCAAACCGGTCTTCTCCTTCTATTTGGCACGTAATGGAAGTTCCGACCAAGGCGGCGAACTCATCTTCGGCGGCTCAGATCATACTCTGTTTATGGGTAATATGGTCTATACTCCCGTCACTCAGCAGGGCTACTGGCAGTTCGCCGTGGATAGTATATCTTTGGATGGTGTTCACTTGTGTAGTAATTGTCAGGCTATTGCAGACACTGGCACCTCGCTAATTGTGGCACCCAATGATGCCTATCAAACGATCTTAGAGGATCTCAATGTTAATGAGAATGGTACAATCAGTTGCTCCGGGATAAGCACGTTGCCAGTGCTCAAGCTGTCCATTGGCGGTGCCGTCTTTGGCATACCCCCATCGGCCTACGTTATTCAATTCGATTCTGAGTGCTATCTGGGTATTTCGACCGCGGGCACAGACTTTTGGATTATGGGAGATGTGTTCATTGGACAATACTATACAGAGTTCGATTTGGGAAACAATCGCCTTGGGTTTGCCTCCGTGGGTGGACTATCCTACACAAACTCAGGAGCATCCAGACTGTAAAAGGAGTAGAGTTTGTTTGGATATGTGCAATGCTACCCCTTATTATTAAAAATTTATTTTTTTGAAATTTGCATAGGAATTACCATAAATCTCTTTGCTGAAGTTGACATACATCTGAACAATCGCAAATAAATGATATTGTTATCGTAAATGATCCACTTTGGGCGGAGTTTAGTGGACGAACCTCCTGGTGGATCTACTCAAGGACAGAACACTCTTTGAAACTTAAATGTATTCTCAAAATATGTTAGCTAATCCTACAAATTAGTACGAACACAGTTAGCTCTTCTGGTTGGGCACTGCATATAAAGAAGTGTGCTTCTGCTGAAAACTCAATCTTGAAGGGGAGCACCTCTATTGAAGAGGTTTACCATTATGTGGAGTTTGAACTTAATGAAAAACTCACTCTTAGTTATCCCAAACGAAATTTTGATAAGCTAAAAGCTTTAAGCTTAGAATATGCAATAGATCTTTAAAATTTAACCTTCCATCTAATAACATTCATCAAAGGCTTATTAAGCATCAGCAAAAGTTTTTTTTAGCCAGAGCAGCATGAAAAGGTTTAAGATCTGAGGATGTTAAAATATAGTTTTTACAACCATTGTGATTTTGTGATTCATTACCAGTTAAAAATAGTCTGTAGAAGAAGAGAAACCTTAATATCTTAGGTCGTGTCATTGATGACGAAGCCTAGACCACCTTTCCCTATCTAATACCTTTCACACACACTTTCGACGTGGGTTTTAAATGCCATTACTGTCTTTCGATGTTCTAGATATAAACAATCTTATCTACGGCAGATTTACAGGAATTTGATTGATTTTCCTACGCAGATAAGAACGTTTTCGTATAAAAGTGCGTCGAACAAATGCCGGAATTCTAGTACTGAAATATATATCCAACATGCTGAAGGCATTCCTCGTTCTCGGTTTACTTGTGGCCCTGGCCCATGCCGAGCTCCACAGAGTGCCCGTTTACAGGCAGAAAAACTTTGTTAAGACCCGACAGAATGTTCTGGCCGAGGTGGCTCATCTGCGTGCCAAGTATCAAGTGAGGGATACGGTTCTGGATACTTCGACGACGACTACGGCGTCCAGTCCTCTCAATGAGCAAAATCTAACCAATTCAATGAACTTGGAGTATTATGGTCAAATAACCATTGGCACACCACCCCAAAACTTCAATGTGTTGTTCGACACTGGCTCCTCGAACTTGTGGGTACCCTCAAGCTTATGTACGTCCTGCGATCTACAGTTGCACAATTCATACAACTCGGGCGCCTCATCGACCTATGTGCCCAATCAGACGAGCATAACTATCAAGTATGGCACCGGTGGGTTCACGGGTTACCTGGCCACGGATACGGTGAATGTGAATGGATTGATTATTCAGAGTCAAACATTTGGTATGGCCACAGCGGAGCAGGACACTAAGTTCAATACTGTGGGCTTTGATGGCATTTTTGGCATGGGCTATGAGTCCATTGCCACGGATAATGTTGTGCCGCCTTTCTACAATATGTACACGCAAGGCTTGGTTACCAAACCGGTCTTCTCCTTCTATTTGGCACGTAATGGAAGTTCCAACCAGGGCGGCGAACTCATCTTCGGCGGCTCAGATCATACTCTGTATATGGGTAATATGGTCTATACTCCCGTCACTCAGCAGGGCTACTGGCAGTTCGCCGTGGATAGTATATCTTTGGATGGTGTTCACTTGTGCAGTTATTGTCAGGCGGTTGCGGACACTGGTACCTCGCTGCTTATGGCGCCATTGGATGCATATCAGACGATCTTAAGAATTCTCAATGCTAATGTCGATGGCACAATCAGTTGCTACGAGAATAACTTTTTGCCAGTGCTCAAGCTGTCCATTGGCGGTGCCGTTTTTGGCATACCCCCATCGGCCTACGTTATTAATTTAGATTCTGAGTGTTTTGTGGGTATTTCGACGATGGACACCGATTTTTGGATATTGGGAGATGTGTTCCTTGGACAATACTATACAGAGTTCGATTTGGGAAACAATCGCCTTGGGTTTGCCTCCGTTGGTGGATTTTCCTATACAAACTCAGGAGCATCCAGACTGTAAAAGGAGTAGTTTGGATAGAGGAGTAGAGTTTGGATATGCGGAGTGCTAGACCCTTATTATTAATGAACTTTTTTTTTTTAATTTGGCTAAGCATAACCATAAATCTCTTTGCTGAAGTTTATATACAGTAGAATAACCTGAAATAAATGATATTGTTGTCGTAAATGATCATCCTTGGGCGGAGTTTAGTGATCGAAGTAAAACTTCCTTGTGGGTGCAATTGAAGAATGGTTCTTCTCAAGGACACAATGCTTTTAGAAACTTATATGTATTCTCAAAATATGGTAGCACATCATACAAATCACTAGGAATACAGTTAGCCCATCTGAAAGGGGCTAAGAAGTACGCTCCTGCTCCCCATACTGATGAGAGGATGGTAAATTATATCTTAACAATCGTGGTGGATTCGACATCAACTTAATTGAATATTCTGTAGAAGAGGAAGAACCTCAATATATCATGTCGTGTCATTGATGACGAACCCTAGACCACCTTTCCCTATCTAATACTTTTCACACATACACTTTCGGCGTGGGTTTTAAATGTCATTAATGTCTTTCGATGTTCTAGATATAAACAATCTTATCTACGACAGATTTTCAGGATTTTGATTGATTTCCCTACGCTGATAAGAACTTTTATGTATAAAAGTGAGTCAAACAAATGCCGGAACTCTAGTAACGAAATATATACCCAACATGCTGAAGGCATTCCTCGTTCTCGGTATACTTTTAGACCTGACTCATGCCGAACTTCACCGAGTACCGAGACCACTTATAAAATGAATATGAATCTCAAAAGATATGAACGCTGGAATCTCAATGGAACGTGATTCTTTAATCTTGGAATGGAAGATCTCCATAAAAGAGACTGAAGACTGAGCTTCAAAATCTATCAAAAACTTGATGTAGAAGCTTTAAATTAAGAAGAATCTATAATAGATCTTGTAGACCACACTGTCCTGTTTTAATATACACAGTTGGAAGAGTGAACTACTCTTTAAGCCAGCTGATTGAGTTGCATCTGGAACTTAAACCGTTGGAACTTAAAAAAAAAAAACAGCGAAAAAAAATTCAGTTTCTTTCATCTTCAGATCTTTCAGAGTGCGCTTAATTGGGCAACGATTCGCGTGATTTATTGTAAAAAGGAAGAAGAACTCTGAGTCAGTTCTGAACTCGAATGCATTCAACGCATTATTTATGTGATGTTATTTTTTGTGCTTGCCAGGGATTAGGAATTATACGCAGCATCGAGTACAGAGCACTGGCTCCCACACACACTGCACACAAAAAAATGAACAAAATAAATAAATAAACAACTTTGAATCGGGAGTCTTTGTTGGTGGGCTCGAACGAACCATGGAACCAACGATCCATCGATCGATCGATCGGCCTCTAATGAGCGTAGGGTTTAATAAGTGCAATTGACTGAAACTGGGGACTGCGGAAATTTATTGGCCAAGCAATTGCACATTTCGACGCTCATCAAATACCAATAAAATATCATTTGTTGTAATTGAGCCGCTTGGACTTGGCTGAAAGACCACCAGCCTTTGGCTTTGATGACCCCAGGTTTCACAGTCTTAGGTTCAGGTTCAGGTTCATGCCCAGACCCTGAATCCTGATTTCGATCTCGATTTTGGGTCGCAGCAATCTGTCTCATTAGTTGCCAAAGCTCTTGATTTATTATAGAACTTGCTGTTGTTGTTGCCGATAAATCACATTAAAATATTTGCAAACACACAAAAAGGAAGGCGGCTCAGACATTGGTCGTCTTGTGGTTCTCCGCTTGACAAATCTCTAAACGGAATCAGCCAACAACTTAACTAATGATTATCAATGTGTGTTTAAACAACAACAACACCGTGGACAGTTAACATGTTCGATAAGGCCATAACAACTTTTTGCCACAGACCAAAAGCCGCGCAAAAGACGCATGCAACAAATGAAAAATCTTTGATAACGGATTTGTCGCTTGCATCATCTGCAAATTGTGCGTTTTTGCATAGTGAGTTGTCGAGGAAGAAACACTCAAGCAAAAATGTTAGTAAACTGATTAAAAGAGCTGACTAGATCACTATCGATCTGATCGATACCTTAATTGAAAATCGATTTATCGATTTTTAAATAGAAAATAGCTTCGCTTCTTATCTTTTCCTACTAAAAAAACACAGCTGAACAAATTCGTCAATGTGACTATCAATATTATCGATATTTTTTTAATTATCGATTTTATTTTATTTTATTTTAAAATGATTGCAAGGTAATCTTTTGCTATTCTCTTTAACAAAAATGCTTTAAAGTCTCTGAAAAGAGCTGGAAAATATCAGCACATTTACTATCGATATTATCGATAGATTTTTGAGAATGGAATTCACATTTCTAGTTTCCTGCTGTTGTCACCGATTGTGTTTTAATTGTATACTATTGATTTTTTTTAATAGAATTTATCTAATATAGCTGGAAGTTTCTAATCTTTGAATTTCTACTATTCAGGCTTAAAACGTACTTGAACTGAACAATTTATACCATACCAAATTCTAAAACTAAGATTAATAAGATCTAATAAATTTGTGTGATCGATAGCATTAATCGAGTATCGAAACTATCGATTAGTATCACAACTACAGCAGTACCAACGTTTGCTTTAATCTCTGACTAGCTTTGAGCATTAATTTCTTTGTTGTGCCTTTATTTCTGATAATTATAAAATATATTATAGATATTTGTAAACTTGGAGCTAACATTTAATAACTGGCGTATGGCTTATGCACTTGGCCAACTTCTTTGCCGCCTTGTTGACGGCGCTGCCTCGTTCTCGATATATTCGCTTATTGGCAGCTAAATATGCTGATCCCTAAACGGAACCCCAACCCGAATCCGATTCCAGGCCCAAGAGAGTCCACTCAGTTGCGTTGTGCATTTCAAAATATGCAAATTAAATGTAAATAAGTTTGCAACTATTCGGCAAAGCTTTCTGCATATCCATACAAAATGCCAGATCCTATACAGAACTGGCAACTCGTACATCTTCGTCGGCGTTGCCAGATGCTAAGTCACTGATAAAGATACCGAGTGGTTCTTCTTGTGTTGTACAATTTAGCAGTTCTCAGTGCGCAGATAAGATTCGAAGAGTTCCGAGTCCAACAAATTTCATTTGGCCTACGAAAAGAAAGCCGAAACAACAAGCAACAAGATAAGACAGTGCCGAAGTTATATAGTATCCTTGCGGAAATGTATAGCACTCTGATTGTGATCAAATATGGTGAATATCTAAAAAGCAGTTCAGTTCAGTTCGGTTGGGATAACTAAAAAATAAGAACTTTCTTCCAGTTTGCTAATTTTAATCAAGTTTAGTAATATTTAGTTGATATTATTTGAAATTGTCGCACGATCATTTCTTTGGCATGTTTAATGGACTTTCAATCCGTTCAAAACGTTTCTATTGTGACCAAGTTCAAATACCCTCTGCAAGAGTATAAAAACAAAGACAAAAGCTAATAAGAGTCACGTCGAATCTGATAAAAGTGTAGAACGACGGCAGGCAATCGATAAATTTGTTAAGCTCTCCTGTCTGCCGGGCTGCTGGACTTGCCAACTTGTCTCGTTGTTGTAATAATTATTCCCTGTATTCGTAAAATGCCTAAAAGGGTATCATAAGGTCCAGCAGTAGAAGGTGTCTTCAACTCCATAGAGTATTGTTCTTCTAGATCTTGAACACTAAACATAAGTTTAGACAAATTTCGGAAACTCGTCAACTGAGATCGAGAATACTCGTGTTCATTTCACAGCAATGGTGATGGTATAACTTGGTATTCCAAAAATAGTTCCTTAGATTATTTAACAAATAAATAATAATAGTTTTGATTGGTTTGCAAAATATGCCATATCTAAATATGGAAACTCCCGTTGACGGCTTTAGCAAGTTAATTGCCCCACATTTGTGGACGGTTTTGATACACAGTTCGTTCTATTTGGAGCGATGTTTTATCTCAGTGTATTTATGTACAAATTCGAAACTGTATAGTATCGATACTCGCTGAAGCAAGTCATCGATGCTATCGATAGTGCCATAAATTGTTGTAACACAAATGTATAAAGGTATAAATGATAACGAAAGTGTTAAGATCTTTTTAATTACTTCCGATGTGATTACAGGTCATTGTCTAGTCGGAAATTCCCGCCTGGAGCATAGTTACATATGTATAAAGGTATAAGATTAGGAAAATGTGCTAAGCTACTTTCGATGCGATTACAGGGTAACAGTCTATATGCATTACGGTGTATGACTAGGAATGTCTCCTTAAGCTAATACCTTTAAGCTGATTACAGGGCTTCTAGTCGAACACGTCCGCCTAGAGCATACTTACGTACATATGTATAAAGGTATAAGATTAGGAAAATGTTCTAAGCTACCTTCGATCTGGTTACAGGGCAACAGACTATATGCATTACGGTGTATAACTAGGAATGTCTCCTTAAGCTGGTTACAGGGCATCTTCTAGTCGAACACGCCCGCCTAGAGCATGCTCACTTGTTGTGAAATTGTTTAATATGAACGCAATTAGTATGGGCCGCAAAGTGCGGCGTGTGAGTGAGAGATAAATCAAAAGGATAACTGCGATAAGGCGCGACTCGAATTGGATTGGGATTGGCTACGGAAGCACCTCGATGAGGTGCTCCCAAAAGCGTTTTCAGTTGCTCAGTTTTCGATAACCGATAACAAGTTTTTTGGGGTCGTTCGTGTAAGTGATTACAGTTTATGAGTTATTGTTGTTGCTGCTGCCGCTGCTGCTGCTGCGGCTGCGGCTGCTGCTGTTATTATTATTGATATTATTTACTTTAATCTGCTGCATCGCGCTGCAACTTAATTGCAATGAGTAAAAGTTTTTTCCCCCCCATTCGAGCCTGCACTGCCCCCAATCCCCTCCCGCTGCTGTCACGCGCCCATGCGGCACACTTTTGCGCCCCGAAAATGTGTAATTTGTAGCAATTTTGGCTGAAAAGCCGCAGCAACAAAATGTGTAACGACAATGAAACTGGGTCAAACTTTTATAGTTGTTCGCCATAAATGTATATAAAAGCGATCTTAACTTGGGCATTTTTGTATAACCTCCCCCCGCCCTATGCGCCCCTCCCTTCATCCCTCCGTTGACGCGTCTCTGAGTGCCACAATAAAAATGTAGTTTAATGAAAGTGTTTTCTTGCATGAGCTTGGGCTGAATTTTTTGATGGCTTGATTGCCATCAGTTGGATTATGATAGTAGCACTATATAGTTGAGATCACTGGTCGATTACGATGACGATTACAATAACGATTACGAATATATTATGAGTTCAGCCTCGAAAGCGCGTTGAAAGCAAATTCATGGACAACGTGGCATCCTTTTTTTTTATTTTTAATTTAAATTTGTTGTCTGGCACTTTTATTTTGCCTTGGCATTTATGGCATAATTTGGTAATCATTTCGTCTTAATGATCATCAGTAGCAACAGTAGCTCACTCCGAAACCACAGAAGCCACAGGGCTCAAGGATATAGTATGAGCATAAAGAAATTTCAGTTAGGGAAAGTTACGGATTGTTAATTCATTCATATATGTACAATCATAAGCATAGATTGTAAATGCAAATAATTAGAGGCTGTTAATTTTAGGTTGGGGAAAGTTCCCTTAAACGATATTAACAAGATACAGTTGAGAAGTGTATATCACAATAATAAGTAGTTTAGAACCTTTTAAACTCAAGGACCGTAAATCCTGATTATTTTGTTTTCTTTTAAATTTTTTTGTTTAAATCGAACAAATCATTTATTCATATTATCTTTGAGCAAGCGGAAAATATACTAATATACTCTTTAAGGATAATCTATGCATTGTCACCATGATTTCAAAGTTTTTGAGTCTTATAGATTCTCTCCAAATAATAATTAATTTTCATTTATGTATATATACTTTACATCTTAACCAATAATCATTATTTTAGTACAATAAAATAAAACTCATAAGATAATGATTATTCCTTGAGTTTTATTTTTTGCTCAAAACTAATGACTTATAGTTGAGATTATTTCTTATTGCTGTCTTACAAATAAGTAAATATCATAACTCTTACTCCCTGTAACCATAAAATGGTTAAAAGGGGGTATTAAATCTGTGCAAATGTATGTAACAGGCAGAAAGAGACATCTCCGACCCTATAAAGTATATATATTCTTGATCAGTATTAATAGAAAAATTCGAAGAAAATGTCACCAAAAAATTATGGATCTAAAATCAAGTCCTGAATTCCGCTGAGAAGCATTAAGATTTCAGTCTTGTTTTGGTTTAAATGTCTTAGACTTGGTGTGTACTATTATAATAATCAAATTTTAAACTACTTGCAACATGTAAGTTGTGGAGTCATTCCAATTTAAATGTGTGGCCTGGTAATACACGTTGTGAGACTGTTGACCTCGATTTACGACATTTCTGCACAAAATTAGTGTATTCATTTGCTTAAAGTTCTTAACGATGACCAAAATATCATCGTTAGTTACTCAAACAAAATTCTTGTACTGGTGAATGTTCAAGCTTAGGAGCTCTTTAGAAATAGAAACCTATTATAGAATCATTTCTTGTTGAGAAAAGAATCAAGATTGAAATCAAATTCTAATTCGTGAAAAATTTCCGTGTTTATTATCCGATCGACTTGAAATTTGGACAGTAGTTTAAGAGTGACCAAAAGATCATACATGCCAAATCTCAAAGTCTAATCTTTAAAATTGTTGGCTCAAATCGTTTTTATCGAGTTACGGAGGAACGTGGAGAGATATCTGAAATTGGAAGCAAACTTGATCTGCATATGGTATACAGGAACCTTCATTCCAAATTTGGTGTCTCTAGCTCTTGTAGTTGCTGTGATCGACGCGATCATCCGGACAGACGGACGGACACGGCCATATCGAAACCTCTTTTGGTACTGATCAAGAATATATATACTTTATAGGGTCGAGGATGTCTCCTTCTGTTTGTTACAAACATTTGCACAGATTTAGTGCCCCCATTTTACCCATTTTATGGGTACAGGGAGTAAAAAGTAATAATATTATATTCAATTATTTATTTAAAGCTAGATACAATTATGAAAAGTATGTTCAATTATATTTTCAACTGTTCATATATTGTTTGTGGAATCTATTTTGTAAGATCATTTAAGATCATTGAACCATTAAAATCTGACATAAATGAGCGCTTTACCAGCTTAGTACTCATCTATCAGCTGGTGAAGCTGAAGCTCGAGATCTCGTTTGAAACTCATCTCAGCTTCATCTGCAGCCTCTGGAATACTAAGTGACTTAATTAGCATGCCAAAAATGCATCGGGAATCAATCAAAAATGTTCAAAGGGCATCAAAAAAAGAAGAAGACTTGAGTATGTGCAATTTTCATTGAAGCAAAACTTTCTTCCTGCAATAATGAAAGTTTTTTTGTATTTTTTTTTTGAATTTTTATTGGGCTGAGATGATGAAGGAGGCAGATCCAGATTCAGATGGCAGAGCCAAAGGCAACGCTGCTAATTGAAATATTCTTAATCAGATTTTCCTTTTTACAGCGATTCGCTGATGCATTTAATCCGCAATTATTAACCAGACGCGATACAGGAACCTCACCTGATTGGCATGTACGACGAGGAGGCTATGGTTTAATTTAGCGTTAAACCTAAAAATAAAGCTCAATGGAATCTGGACACTGGAATCTTGAAGAAGCAAGTGAAGGCAGCTTGGTGGCTCGATCAATTGGCGGCACGCACCGCCGTGGTAAACAACAAAACAACACAAAAATATTAACCTCCACCAAAAGCAGCAAACCAACAGTGGACCAGTTTGTCCTTAACGCTTAACAAGGTAGGCGCAACGCAGTTTGAAACATGCTCGTATCCATGCGCCTCCCAAAGAAAGTGGCCAAAAGCGCCCACCAAAATGGGGGGCTTTCTTTAACCAGTTAGAGACTGGAAGCTGCAAGTCGTTGAGATTAAAGAGCTGCCGTTTAGTGGCTACTTAGCCAGCGATAAAACTGAACGTGAAATTGCATTAAATGGCAAATGCCCCATCGTGTGGTGATGCTGCTGCTGGTGGTGCCCCATGGATTTGGGGCAAGGCTTAACAAGCTTGTAAGACCAAATGGCTTTTTAAAGAGCTGCCGCATCGAGCTCAACCTAAAGGCCAATGAGCCAAGTTAATAATCTGCACAGCAGCAGCACCAGCAGCAATTACAAGTAGCCTGGCAAAGATTGAAAATTGTAGATGGAAACCGCTGACAAAAGGGAAAAACAGCAGAGCTAAGAATGAAAGAAAAAAACCAACTTTATTGACATGGTCAGCTACATGGAACGAACAGCTAATGCTATTAAGCCTTCATGATCATCAGGAGCAGGTACATCACTCACTTCCCAGACGGAGCCAGCACAAAACTCCCCCACACCCCGCCCAGCCCGATGCCTACGTCATGCCAACAATCTGTCCAAAAGCGATAAAGTTATAATGGCGCAAATGTCGGACACAGTTTTTGAAATGGAGCCACAGACAGCCCAGCTCCTCTGCTCCTCTTTAGATCTTCAATGATCTGTCCATCTAAGTCGACGCGTCTTAGGCTTAAAGCTACAAAAGAAAAATAAAATAAAATAAAAATATAAACAGAGCCTGCATCTTTATCGCGATGTAGCCGCTGATGTGTTGCTCGACTTTGAAAACTGTTTACAAACTGTCTGACAGAGTTTTGACTGCTGTTTGGCTCCTCGGCTCTACGGTTGATGTCGCCGCTGATCGCGCAGCATGCCCCATGCCCTGATGATAGACTGATCTCTTCTGGAGCCAGGGCCAGGACAGAACAGAGAAGGACGAATCACCGGACGTCAAATGAATGGCTGTTGCACTAGCTTCAGGCGACGACACGCTGTGTCTGTCTGTCTGTTTCTCTCTGTATTTGTAGTCCTACTATAAACATAAATATATTTATGTATATATACACACAGACTCGTATATGGCCAAAGGGCGGCACAGTGGGCGTGCAAAGTACACAGTCGGCGCATAAACCAATAGTGCAATTATTTTGTATGTCGTATGGATCACAGATTGCATCCTGAAACACTAAAATTGAAAGTCTTAATGCATGACTAATTACAATGAAAGTTTAAAAAGCACATTAAAGCTTTAATTGTATGGAACAAAGCTCAGTTAAAGCTCAGCGTGGCGGCATTCTCTCTCTGTTATCAACTAAGAGACAATTTCAAATGTTAATTGCATTTATCTTTACTGAAATAAGCTTGAAACGCACATTAATGTTTTGATTCTATTAAGCACATAGATTCTATTAATGAAAGCTTAAAGCTCTGACAATAAGCCCAAAAATAAGCTAGATTCTCTCGCTCCAACGAACTAGTTTTCATTATAAACATCGTCTATGTGATTAATATAAAAGAACACACATTACTGCTCAAAAGTGTAACGACAACCAGTTTGTTTAATATGGTCAAATGCATAAGATAATGATCATTTATTAAAAGTAAAGTAATTGAGATTTCATTTTCAGGTCCTCAATAAGCGAAGCATACCAAGTCACTCTAATTATAAAATCAATCCTCAACAAGCGCAGTGATCACTTGAGATCTATTTTCAAATCGATTAGAGACAGAATTAGCTGCTAATCGTAACCATGTCTACAAAGTTGCACTGATCGATTAAGCTGAGAATTGATCGCAGAAGTGATGTAATTCCCATTGAATGATTAAGCTAAGAACTGATCACTTGATGCTCTACAAAGTTTCAATTGGGAACTGATGGCAAGAGTGAGATAAATTGAACCCTTTTAAAGTCCATTACAAAGTTTCACTGAACGATCAAAAACTGATCGTAAGAGAGATGATTCCTTAGAGCCAAAAACTGTTCACAGTGATTCTCCTTTGATCTTCCATTGTTCCACTGTGCAACATTTTGATTTTCTATATATCGATCATCATTTCAATTATGATCACAAGCTGCATATTTTATTATTTTATTTTTTTTGGCTAACCTGCATTAGATGGAGTTGCGTTATTATTGCGATATAAGACGAACGATGCCAACGGTCGGTCAATTGATCGATCTTCGATCTTTCAGAAGACTGGAAGCGTTTGCATCTAAACACCTTCTCGGAAGGTGATGCTGGTGCCCAGCTTGAAGATCTCCCCCGCAACGCAATTGTCTTGTCTATAGCCCGAAGCTGCTGGCGGCTATTTGCACAGTTTCGAGGGGTTTTGAGCCATAATTTAGGCGCGGGCGAGCCATATATCAAGACCTGGATGCTTGATGGGCAGCTCCGGCTCCGTCTCCGGCAGTGGGCTCCGTGTGATATATGACTGCAATGTCCTAATGATAATGACGTGCCGAGGCCGCAAATCTTGCGAGGCGAGTTGAAAACATTGCGAGGTGCTGCAGAGGTACCGGGTAGCGCAACAGCGAAGTTTATCTTAAAGGCTCTCTATATTCATTTTATTATTCTTATTATATTACATTTTTTTTTCTTTCGAATTATTGATTTAAATTTGCCGTTGCTTATTGATCGACGCGCGTTTGACACACTCGGCAAATGTTGACACGCCACGTTGGCGTACCTGGTTGACTTTGTCTGAGTGCATACCTGGTGGATTGGTTGATTGCTTGATTAGTTTGTTGTCACAGCACGCGACACAGTTATGCAAGTTCACACAACACCCACGCAGTCGTCACAGTCAGTTGAAGCAGTCACATTAACCGACTCGATTCGATTCGATTCTACATTCAATATTTACATAACAAAGAACCCGACGACCGATCGACAAATTTGTGTGTCAACAATTCCCCTGAAATCAACTGAAAACTCACTGCGACCGGGTCATTTGGCGGTATCAGTTGCTTGTTGTCAATTGAAAACCATAAAAAAAGAAACATCGCGCCAAAAACTTCCTTAAATAAACGATCGTTTATATATCCTCCCTCTCTCTCGCTCTCTCTCTTTCTAACTTGTTATTGGCTTGTTCAAGTGAATTTCTTGTGTAGGTGTGATTATCTATATCGTGTGCAGGGCAAGACTATCTATTGGCATTTATATTTATCGTATCTCAGTTATCTCCATAGCTTACTCGTATCTATATCTGTCTCTAAGTATTTGCATAACCAAGTGATTTACATTGCTGTGGGTTTTAGCATTACGGAAATGACATACGCAATCACTAAATGTGTCACTGCAGAGGGTCACTGGAAGTACATTACGAGTTTTTCATAGAAAAAACAGGGTACATGTATGACATCAAAAGATCATCTCTGAATTGCATTGATTTAAAATGTAACATCTAGCTAAAAGTTGGAATCCATAGCAATCTAGTGCTCTTCAGATGATCTATATTTATAAATTTGAAATACCCTTAAAGGGTTTCTTATTATTCCAAACGTATTTGTCCAGATTCTTTATGATCTAAGCACATTCGAAATTGAAAGTTACGATTAGTTCAACAAGAGTTATATTTTTGATAAAAGTACAAGCTAAAAGCAACCTATACATGAAAGATCCGATCACATATACACGTCATACGATCCACATTTATTAAATCGAAATATTCAACAGTTTCTCCCTAGCGATCATTCAATCTACATATATGAAATAACAGGATCGATTAGTTTCACCAACAGGTATTGTTTTTATTTTTGTTTTTTTTTTTTGACTTTCAAAAGTATTTTCTATCTAAGAGTCACGATCACTGGCGATCTTCAGTTCTGTGATCCCGAAAAAGAGCGAAAATTTACGATGCGCCCCGCACAATTCAAATTCTAACAAACTGTTCATCATCTAAGTGACAGTTTTGTGTGGAAGGGGTGGATGATCACTCGTTCAGGATGCCAAGGATAATCATGCATACATATCGCGTGTACTTTACCATATACATATATCCTGTATGTATTTTATCACACAACGATCATAAACTATTTTGTCTGCTGTCACATGCAGCGGGGCCAAAAAGTAAACTTCTCTGAATGCGTCGCTGAGTTTTCAGAGATACATATATTTTTTCTCTGCTCATTTTCATTCCGTGAGCTGTTTGCATTTTTGATTGATCGCTTTATACGTAGCACAAAGAATGAGAGTACAAAATGTAAATGCTGCAAACCACAAATATATATATATATATGTATATAGTATATGTATATATAAAAACAAAAAGGTACCAGACATTGGCATCGATCATCATTTGGCGGTTTTTTGACGATCAGCATCTCTCAGCGACGTCAACAAATGTTGATAATCAAATCAAAGGTTTCGGAAACCTCATGAGAACAGATCCGATCAAGAAATTGTGATTGTACTCGTCCACACAACCATCATAACTTCAGCCTTCACCTGTGTTTATGTGTTTGTCATTTCTTTACTTTTTCTTCCTTTTTTCTTGTTTTTTGTTGTTTATTTTTTGGGGGGCTCTACCTACGCAATGAGGATTGAGCGAGGATCAACAATCGCTGATATTGATGCATAATTAAATTTAAACAAATCAAACTGCCATTGCAGGCAAAGGAAACAGAGATCAAGTTGTACATTGAGACCACCAGAGCGCTGGCTGGCGATTGGCGCAAGTGAAATAATTTGCTGTTCCCTGAGTCGATCCACGATCAACGATCAACGAGGAGGCGATCGACCTACACACATTGCAGTAGCGACAACAGCCACAGAAAGAAGAGGGAGAGAAAATCAATCTTCGGATTGCCGAAGTTTTAATACCCTTGCCGAGATGCTCGACAGATCGTTCATATAAAAGCTATACTTTATACTATAAAGTTTATAGTGATCCAATTTTGATCAAATTTACAAAGCTGTATATTGTAATAATGTAGTTACACTTGCAATTCCAGAGATATCCAACAATAACCCAATTCTCGAGCGATCATTCTTGTTGTGATCAGATATTGATCAGTTTTACGAAGCTATATAGTGTACTCGTGTAGTTAAACTTGAAGTTTCAGAGATATTCAAGTCTCGATCGATCGTTCTTGTAACAGCTAAAGCATATAGTGATCTTATTTTGATCAATTTTGCAAAGCTATATAGACTAAGTTTATGCTTTGGAATTCATGTTTTCTTAAATTGACAAATTCAAAAATTCTCAGAATCTTTTAAAAATGCGCGAAATCGAAGATAAATACTATTTTCGAACAATTGTTCCAATGGCAGTTATAGGATAAAACAGTCCAATCTTAATTAGATGAAGTCTACATATCAAGAACATAACGAAACTTCGAATTACTCAGTTTGCTTACATTATCTTGAAAACCAACAGAAATCCATACAAAAACTTGACTGTCTATACCCTGTCAATCTACAGCTGACACTAAAAAATCTACAAATGATGTTAAAATATGAAAATGCACTTGATTTTTAGTGTCTTTACTTGAATTAATGATAAGTCGACGTGCCATTCAAAAATGTACAGAGCAATGCACATTTCAATCATGATAAAAATTCTAAAAAGAATTACAAAATACAAAATGAAATTGCTGAGCAGCGCAAAAATGCTAAAATTGTAAATTCAATTAAATTGACAAATTTTTATGTACTACTACAAACTGCAACTGGCCAGAAACGATGCCTCAAGCTGGCATAAATCAGCGCCCAGGCAAACCGCTGACAGGCTGCACAGTTGTCAAAGGCCCCCATTGAAAGCCCAAAGCAATACCAAAGTCAAAACCAGACCAGACCACTACAGTCCTGACCAGTCTCAGACTCCAACTCCGTCTCAGTCCTGAACGTAGCAACGATTAAAAATGCGTATTAATTTTTATGTGCGAAACGAGCGAAAACGCAGCTCTTGCTGAGAATGAGCTCAAGAGCAGGCTTTATGTAGACAAAGGTAAACAAGAAGGAATAGCTTTAGTTGACTACTACATAAAATAATAAGTAAGATATAGCATACTAGAAAGTTTTTCTACAAAAACTCAATTTGTGAATGGAAAGAATATGATATGGCTTAAACGATTTCAATCAAACTTTTCCAAACTATTTAAAGTATAATAAAACTCGCAGTTGCTAAGTTTGGTTAAAAGATCTTCATACGAGTACAATAACACAATTTTCGACCGATTGTGCCTGTAGCAGCTATGAGATATAGTATTCTGATTTCGATTAAATTTGATCAATAACTAAGGAGCATTATGAAACTTCGATTTGATCAGTTTTCTCTAAACATTTTAATAAACAAGAAAGTTTTTCATACAGAAACTCAGTTTTTGACCGATCCCATGGCAGCTATATGATATGGTGATTCGATCCGGCTGAATCCAATAAAGGCACTGCCTGTAGCAGTAACAGAGACTTGTGCCAAGTTTCATCAAGATACATATCTCTGAAACCGAGAGTGGTATAGCGCATAGAAGCAGACTACAGTCTCAGCTATTAATGCTGATCAAGAAGAGTATATATATTTTATGAAGTCGAAAAGGTCTCCTTGAATGCGCTTAACACTTTGTGGCAAAAATATAATAATATTAGCAAGGGTATAAAAGAATAATCAAGAATGATCAACTAAAATGTGTTTCATATAACAATTCATTTCCTTTTTATAGCATCTATGTGATCCGACATATCTATTGCCTGCAGCAAATTAAGCATCTGTGGAAAGTTCACTCAATGTAAGTTAGAGGTTACTTATCATACATACAGAGCGACCCCCATGGCTAGATTGACTTGGCTGTTAAAGCTGATCAAGAATACTATATATACTTATTGTCTCTGGAATGCTCTACACATTTCGTTACAAAATGATGGTACCCTCTGCAAGTGTATCAAAATATAAAGAAGTACAACAACTACACGAACTTGAATCTGGAGCTGGAGCTGGAGCTGGAGCTGCCTGTCTCCGCTGATCGTTTAATCTAGCGCTAAAGATCAGTCAGCGTCCTACGTACCGAAACACTGAAATGATTGAATTGTGTCTTGCTGTCGATCAGTGCGTGAGTTGGCCAGACAGAGAGACAGACGGACAGAAAGACAGAGACAGAGAGTCGATCGGTCGGTTGATCAGTCGACTGATCGCCAGACATTGATATTGGCATAGGATATTGATGCATGGATCGGTTGGGATCGTTGCGATCGTTGGGTAAAGTTTGTATGCAAAACGATCATTGCAGCATTTTGCATAATGTGGCCTGGCATGCAAATCTCTCTCTCTCTCTCTCTCTCTCTCCACTCTTTCTCTCTCTCTAGCTTGTCCCAGGCATCTTCGGCTGACTTTGAGTCCTGTTTCCGATCGCTGTCGCAGACTTTCACAGTTTTATAACAAATTTGATTGAATTGCCATTGATGGTGGTGGTGGGGGCCCCCATTCTGTGGATTTGTCTCTGATTCTTCCGAGTCTCTTGACTGCCGGCCATGTCTGCACCTTGCAAATGATTATGAATTGATTTTTGATTGCGCTTGGCCTTATGCATGCATATTATATGAATGTATGTAGGATTTTTATTGATATTTTGTTGGGTATATCATCTGAGACTGGGTTACCGTTACAGCTACCATCGCACTGTACAATACATATAAAGTAGGCCTGCCTTTAGCATGATCATCAGCTGCAATCTTTGGGAATATTCTCTTCTTGGTAATTAGCACACGTGTGTGTCTTTGATCATTGCTGATCTTTGATCTTTGATCTTTTTACACATGTGTCCAGTTTGTCTTCTTCCTTTATGTTTTCTTGCATCCTATGCAAATCTATCATAATCGCAATCGCAATCGCACGTCCGCTTTCCCAGTTTTGTTGCACAATGATTGAGTCATCAGCCATGATCCACATCATCCATCCATCATATATGGTATAGGGTATCTCTATTGTCTAGTCAGGTCTTTGTTAACGTTAGGTAGCCAAAATAGTTTTTAATGAAGTGCTCGGTGTCCTGTCCAGTGCCTATGTGTGTGTGTGTGTATCTATCAATACTAATGTGCCTTAATGTTTATGCAAAACTCGCAACGGTCAACGTGTATCTCAAAGATCTCTCACATCTCTCACAGATCTCTCAGCTCTCCGGGGAGTTTTGCACGTGCTATGCAACTGAGAATTTCTCAGTTTCAACTACAGGTAGCAACTGTGCGGAATATCAAGATTCGAGCATAGCTGAAAATACCAGGCTCAAATATAAATAGCAGGGACTGTAATCATTGTAAGTTTTATTTTAAAAACTACAAAATAATCAGTCGAAGGCCCTAGCAGCTATTGCTCGATAAACTATCATTAAGTTTAGTATTGTCTAAGTTGTTAAAATAAATAAATTAATAACAAAAATTAAAAAAAAAATTTGTTTCCTAGAATGATTGGTTTTGAGTACTATTTTCGTCTCCACCAATAATCATAATTTTTGACCAAAAATATAAAACTCCTAAAATGGTGAAAGTGCATAGATTGCATAGTCTATTTACCGCTTTTTCAAAGTTACTATGAGTGAATGATTTTTTCGGTTAAAAAAAGACAAAATAAGCATTATTTACGGTCCTTGGTACATAGTTCTGTTGCAAAACTATCGATAAGTCATCACTTGATGATAGTTTTAATAGAATATAGAAAGATAGTTTCAGAAATGAAATTTTAAGTTCGTATGTATAAATGAAGTCATTTTTTTTTTTTTTGGAAATCTAACCTATCAGTTCTGCGTCAGAGCCGAACACCTTCCCAGTCGTCTTCCTATAATAACCGCCAAAGTTATTTCCGAAACTAGGTGGTTTACATACATACGTATCGAAGCAAATGTGTAAAGTAAATTTATCACTAATGCGAAACAAGTTTCACTATGTTTATAAGAAGCTGACGTAATTAAATATAAATCGAACCACTATATCATAAGGTGGCTATAGGAACGATCATTCGAAAATGTACTTATTCTTACTTTATCTTACAATCTGGCTGATCAAGCTAAAAATGGGTATTACACCCACAAAAAGTGGCACAACCGATATATAAGAGGAAACCTTCGATATTATTCGTAGTTTTATCGATATGGTGGCAGCTCTAGAAAATAGATCTTAACATGTAAGATTGGATAAGGATAAGGACCCCCATTCTGGCTCTCTCACTGAGCACAATCTAAGGCATCATCTGGTATCTGGTTGAGTTAAGCACAAGGCAGGCAAGGGATTGGCAATTGATAAGCTTCCATGTAACTGGCAGATGGGGGCAAGTGATACAGGTATCGGTTGGTAGCCTCTGTGGGATTGGGCTTAAATCGATTTCTTATGTTGCCGCGCTTATCGATGGGCGACAGTTGACAGTAAAACGCAGCAAACTTTAAGATTAGCCAAGTGGCAAGTTGATTTCATTATCAGAGCAGCGGCCATAAGTTAATGTAAGATATATTAAGAGATAAATAACATTGCAAACAGATCGATGATCGTTGGCTCCGAGACAGCGAGAGAGAGTGAGAGGAGAGCAACTTTATTAGAGCCTCTTAACACGATGGCAATTGATAGCCCTTTTTGCTGAAGCTGCTGCCAAAAGACATTAACAAACTGGCCAGCAGATTGGCTGATCAGCAGTTTCAGCATATCGGCAGATCGCACAGATCAGCACAGATCAGCGCAATTAAAATGTTATCGCTGTTTGTTGTTAATGTTGACGAGCCAGCAGCGAGGAGACTTCCTGTGTGCTCCCAGTAATACACTTACCCAATTAGGGACTGTTTGCCAAAGTGTTAAGGCTTGATAATGTGTTGAAGCTGAACATAATGTAATAGCAGTTAAATGCAAACAAAGCATACATTTTCTTAAGGATTGTTGTTTGTAAATAAGCGCCTTAACGTTCTAATTCTACTCTTTAATAACAATATCTTATGGTTTATTAAAACTTGAAATGTAGGTCACTCTACATACAAAATTTCAACAGCTTATCTTAAATAGATCCTGAGTTAAAACTCTGAACCACTCTTGAACCAGTTCATAGGCTTGAAATCTGATCTACTTGACTTTGTTATGTGTATTTAATACTAGTCATACCAGTCATATATACCAGTAAGTTGCAAGCAAATTTTCATTCTAGTCACTTGATTTTAAATGAGAATTTTTTTAAAAAATTGATTGTTTTTAAAAAATAAAATAACATTTTCTTTCTACTTCTAATTTTACTAGCTTTAAGGCTTATTAACACCTTAAATATAGCTTAGCTTACATACCAAATTTCAACAACATATCTCAATAAGGTCCTGAGTTCGGATGCTGAACCACTTTCAACCCGCTGCAACAGTTACCTATTGCATCTTTCTGGTTAGCATGCACTTATTGAACAAGGGTATCTGGGGTTTGGTGTGTTGATATTTGCATTGCCCGCTTGTTGCTTCACGCCTTTGGCATTTCGCTGAAAACTTAATTTAATTAATTGCCAAACACACACATTTCCCATAAAATGCTGTCCAGTTCCATTCGCAGTTCCCAGTTCGCAGTTCGATCTTCACTTAAGGCGCAAACTTGAATAATTGGACTTGCAGTTGGGCATTTAAAACTGATTCGTTTTACGAGCACATTGCACTCGCCTTTATGATTGGCAATTAATTAGGCCAAAAGCACGAATGCGAATGCGAATCGATTGAGTATTCGATTCGTTGTAGGATCGGTTAAGTTCAGTTCGTGACGTTTAGTTTGGTTTGCCTTGGGGCTATTTGTTTTTACAGCTACCGTATTTAATAGTTGGGGCCCCATCGATCGATATGGCAGCCCGATTTGTTTGCTTAATTAATCGCAGCTGTAATAATAATAATATAAACGAGGTCTTCAGGGTTCTCCTCACTTTATAAGCAGGCATGAAATTAGTTTTCTTTTCTCATCACTTCATTTTTTTTGTACTATTATTGTTTTTTCAGTTTTAGTTTTTAGTTTTCCAAGTTAAAACTCGCTGGTGAATCGATTATCACGCGCAATTGCATTTGAATGGCAAATGTGGCGCATTGCTCGATTGTTTTCGATTGTTTTTGATTGTGTTCGATTGTTTTGTTGTGTCCAGGCCTTACCCTTGATCTGGTATTGGCCCTCACACTTGGCCATTGTGTCGCCTTTGTGTGGCGATTCGACATGGCAATAATAATACAAGAATTCTATAGCAATGTTAAGGCATTCCTTCGCATGGAATGCATCGCATGCTAATCCTTTGAACGAGATACGTGTGTGGGCTGCGCCAGCGCGGGATTAGTGTGTGATGCATTTTGGCATGAAATGAGTGCATCAAGACAATCAACATCAACATCATCATCATCAGCATCAGCATCATGATGATGAAGAAGGACACCCTAAGAAACAACCAAAACGAACAAAAAATGCGTTTTTTATTGTAATAACGCTGAACATTCAAAAACTTTAGAAGTCGTGGGGTAACGAACGTGCCAAGCGTAAATGAGATCAGACCAGAGCACCAAAGATGATCAGAACTCAGACCACCCTAAAGACCCGAGTGCCCAGATACTTAAATTTATTGCTGCCGTGTAGACCCTTTGGGCCAGCTAGCGGACCCTGTGAAAGGACCTTCCTTTGCTGTCTCGCATGCCGGGCACTTCATTTCAATTTTAATTAGAGCACAGCTCGGAATTTCTCCGTTTTAGAAAATTGTCGAACCGCCGATTTTCTTTCACATTTCACATTTCCCATTTTTATATACATATATATTTATTTTAATTTCAATTTTAGTTAGTTTAGTTCTGTCGGCGCATTTCGTTTGATTTTGTGCGCTGGCCGCTTCGATTATAATTAGATGGCAAAATGCCGCTGCAAGAAATTGATTGTTAAATAATTTTCTTGTGCCACCTTTGCGGCGCTGATTGGGCCTCGTCGGTGACTTAAGAGAAGGTCCCTACCGAGTCGAGGTGCCTGCGAGTACTTCAGCAAAAGTGTCTACAGAATTTTTAATAAATATATACAAATAATTAAATCTTCAGTATGAGGATAGCAGCTCTATCAACTTTTAGCTAAGCTAAGCTTAACTGAAGCTTGTATTCTGAATGCTTTTTGTCAGTTTGTATTGGCTTTAACTCATTGCTGCAACTGGAAACTGAATATTGGATTAAGTCAGAGCGGAGCAGTCTAACAATAGATGTCCTACGAAAGCAACAACTGTTTAAAGCGAGCTTGGAATGGTCTCAAACCTTTCAGCGGCTATCCTCCCTAATGTTTTTGGCTTTACTGAAGGAGCTTTTTTAAAGAATTGCATAAGCAGAGCATTGAATAAAGCTTTAAAGCTTCTACTTGCTTCGCAGTCAGGTAATTTACTTTACATTAAAGCTTTTACCATAATGCAAGGAGCTTTCCTTGCTTACTCATAGCTCTATCAAGGGCGAAAAAGGGAAAATTGCAGAGTTTCAAGCTCTTAAACTTAATTAAAGCTATATCTTAAAGCCTGTTCAGACTATCTAATATTTACATGCAATATTTTCTAAAGAGCTTCTCCCATAATAGTACAAATATTACTTTGTATTCAAACTGTTGCGCAATAAATGTTTTTTTTTATAGTGTTAGCAGCGCCAAAAAAGTTGCGTTTACAACAAGTTTGAAAACACTGATTGAGTTCAGAAATAAACATTTTACAAAAGTGTTCAAATATCACTTGCAAATTAATTGTGAACAGAACTTTAGCTCTGTTAGAAGCAAGAGCATTATTGCTATTGAATGCTCGAAACTTTTGTAACGCCCCTCGCATTAGCCACTTGCTGCACCCATTTCAGAGTTGTATGCAAAATATGCCGACACAAATCAAAAATGAAATCGCCAATGCAAAGCTAACGAGGCAACCTGGAACGTTGTCTCTGGGGTGTGTAGAGTCCATGGAGTCTTCGCAGTTGTAGAACGTCCGAGGAGTACAAGGAGATGGGGGGAAGTTCAGAGAGTCTAGAGTATACTACTCGAATGTCTGCGCATGCGCGGAAGCAGCCAAGGAAAATTAGGCGTAAATTTTTATTGGCGACAGTTGGACAGTTGGTTGGTCTTAACTTAAGGCCCTTTAACTATAGCGACTGGTATTGGAATTTGAGTTGTGAATGTTTTGGTTGAAATACAATGCTAAGCCACTTAAGTGGTCACAGCCCCCGGCAAACAAATGTTTTCAAGCAGTTCACCGGAAAGACAACAGTCGTACAAAGTACAAATCAAAAGGGTTGTATGAGATGGCTGCTGTCTGTTATTGTTTATGTGGTTAATAATAAGATTGAGGGCGGAACAGTAACTGACCACAAAAATATCAAAATATTTCGCACGAAATCGGAAGAGTTGAGAGTTTTGTCAGTTCATTCAGTTCCTAGTACGACTAGCTGACTCTGAGCCGGGCAGGAAGTGTGCCTCGGTGTTTTGACCAATACCAAGAACTGTCTAAAGGAGTGAGTCTCTCTAAAGATGCATATTAATAGTAGATACCAGCATAAACTGGGCTTGTGTCTGGCGCGTGTTGGCCCGGCCCGTCCCGTCCCTTAAGATGCTGGTAGGAGGCAAGGAGGAAAAGGGCAACCGCAACAAGTCCCAATAGAGAAATTAAATATCTGCCAGGTGTGTGTATTTGTACGAGTATGTCAAGGCAGAAATACTGCAGCTGGTGTTGCTTCTATGCCTTCCTGTGGCTCTCTCGTGCCAAACAACATATTTTTTTTCGCTAATTGTGTATAAATATTTGGCCAAAGTCGACGGGATAAACAAGGCTAACAAGGCAAGTCGAAGCAGGCAAATGAGCAAACTCAATTCTAATAGATATGTCCTGTACAATGCCCAATGCTGTGACAATTAGAAACTGCTTAGCTTTGTTCTCGGCACGGCATGACCTCAGGACCTTAGGTCCTTGGCAAACGCTGCTCTAGCTGGGCTCAAACCCAGCGCAGCATGCTAATAACAGTTAAGAACCCCTGAAATTGTTTTTGCTCATTTCAAGGTATTTTGGTTTTTTTTTTGATGCGTGTTGTGCGGTCCCTTGGCCTCATATAGTATTGAGTTCGTATACCAGCATTGTTCTCATAGACAATGTTTTGACCGCATTGCCAAAACCAAAATATACACAACCCCCGACAGAGCCGCTGGCAAAAACAAAAGGCCCATAAAGCGGGCATCCCACACGTTCTCCCTCAACTCCCTCACTCCGTCCGTATACTGCTCTACGCTTGGTGGTCCCAATACCAATACCAATACACAATTCCTGATCACACGGCTCTCATTACCAATACCAATACCAATACCAATCCCAATTCCATACACATTGTCAATTGTCACACGAAGAGGCGCGTTTTTATATGCGTGACATCTTATTTGTGCGCTGTATTGGGCCCAAAGCATTTGGTATCTCTATTATGTTCTGGCCAAGGGATCCGCATCGCAATTGTACCAGGGCTTTTGCCGCTACCTTAACGTGAGTATTGGTGGGCGTTTTCTGTCAATTGTTATTGAATTGAGCACTATTTCATTGTCATTGTTCGGCATTCGCCGATTCGAGATGCATTGCCGGCGATAAGATTCATCAGCAGGCAGTTTATTTATCTATTGCCATTGGCATTGGGTCTTTTTTTTTTTTGGTTGCATCTGCTACCGCAAATTGCATTAACTTGGCCTATAGACAATTGAGGCGTGATTGAGGCGTTGTGTGCGGTAGCTGATTTCTCTCTAACGACCGCAAATTCATTTCTCTCTCATTGTTCGCCATTGCAATTGTTTTGTAGCTATCCCTAAGGATTGCTAAGAGCTGTTCCAGCGAATATCTAATGGTCTTATAGACAACAGACCAGAGAATAGACCTAGTCTTGCTAAACAAATTATTAGCTACTCTCTGGACATTGATCGAAGTGATTACTGAATTTAAAAGATTATTGTGTACTTTCCTTCCCATTGAATTAATCATGCCAGAAGTAAAGATCAAAGTTCTGGCCAGAGGATAGGTTGGTCCATTCCAGTCAATGGAGGTTCTAAGGATCTCTTGACTGGCCTCCACGGGGACGATAAATTCATCAGTGCGCAATCGATTGTTGACTGTAAAACTCTCAACATTTTAGTAACTTAAGCTGCCAGAAAACTCGTTTAATAAAAATGAAAATAATAAAAAATAACTGAAATTGAAAATTTATATTTATATTTTTTTACATCTTTTTTTTTGTTAAGTCAATTTTGAATATAAGCAAATTATTTGTTTGTTAAGTGCTGTGGAATGGATATTCTATTATCTTTAATTATTTTCTCCTACAAAAAGTTAATAGAAAATAATTGTTTAGCCATATTTCAAAATCGATTATATCATAAATTTGATTTTATTTATTTAGTTATATAATGATAATTTCTAGTTGAAACTATGAATTAACATTAAAGTTTAGACATGGCTGCCAGGGCCTTCAGCTAATGTTAAATTTTTATAGTTACTATTTACATTATTATTATTATTAATATTATTATTATTATTAATATTATTATTATTATTATTTTCAGCTTAAGCGCATATCATTTCCATAAGAGTTATTTAAATTCGTTAATTTCGAGACCTTATTTTGTATACCTTTTGATAAGACGAAGCATGTTTTGGACTCTATAACAGAATTTTAACCACGTATCTTACCTTATTGTAACCAATTACATAAATTTTCAGTATATATGTATATACTATTGTAAAAGTATGCCTAGAAATATAATGGCTTAAGCAGTACATCTTTAAGATACGAAAGTATCTACTAATTATTCTTCTATGCACTTATACAGATACATATGGTTAATTTGGATTTTACTCAAAGTATCTTGGCCCTTAGCAAAATGAGGCTCTGTATCGCAAATAAAGTAATTGAGCTGTAACTAAAGTATAATTTTAAGATATAATTACTCAATGTATCCGTCAGATACAAATACATGTATTTGGCAGTTTTGCTGCAAATTAAAATATCCGTATTAAATGTAACTGACCGTAGAGCTCTAGCGAGCTCAGAGTTTGCCTGGTCCTAAGCTGCCACGCCCACTGGGTGGGCAGAGGCAGAGGGAGAGGGAGAGGGAGAGGGAGATGGAGAGGCAGTCGCGCGTGCTGGCCGTCGCGTCGGCTTAGAGCTCATTACGTCAGCCTAATCCAAGCGTCAGGCTTTGCAAAGTCCATGTCCTGGCAAACGATCGGCAGGCCAGGATCGGCGCACTCAGAGGGCGGGTGGAGAGTGCGGTCAAAGCTGTTAAGCGCATTCGACGCGCATGCCGCCCACGTCCTTTGCCTTACTTTTCTTTCACTTACTTTCCAAGCGTCTCTCCTGCCTCACCCCTCTGCTTTGCCGTCGGAGAAAATTAATTAGTTAAAAACCTCGACGAAAAGGTGTTGGAAATCTCTGATTACGCTGGTAATTTTAGACTGAGTGATGTGTAATGCGAGTAATTCCCGGCTCGAGGCCCAGCCCAGGTTCGGTTCGGTTCGGTTCGGTTCGATGCGGTGAGTTTTGTTTCAGGATCTGCGTGGCGCATTTCACACATTTTGAGCGGGCAATTTTCTTTCTCCCATTTTCCATTGCTCTCCACACAATTTCTTATCATAATCATATTTGCCACGCCAACGACTGTGAGTGTGCAATTTAAATCCACAGGAAACAACTCAATTTATACGTATATCCTGTAGCAAGGTGTTTATCCCCTTCCACATCTTTCTCTCTCATTTTTTTTGTGGTTTTGAGGCTGCACATTTTCTATATTTTCATCAAAAAAAAAAATGATAGAATTAAATAAAAGAAAAACAATTATATATTTTCCTTTGCATTTCCTTCCGCTTGGCTTGTAATTTCAAACTCATTTTTTGTTGCATTTTTGCCCCATTCTGGCAACTTTCAAATGCTGAAGACAGTGGCTGTGTGCCACTTGAGCTGCGAGCTGTGGCCCCAAAAACGTGGGCAGCCTCGCAACTCAAACATGTGCCTGTCAATGTCCATGCCACGTTGATATCTAAATTTGTTTTTGCTCTCGAGGCGATGACAGGCGCGTTTCGGATTGAAGCGCGTGTTCCCTGTCAATTGCACGTCACGATATGCAGCTCAAAACTCTTTCACCAGCCAAGACCCAAGACTCAAGGCCCCAGACCCCAGACACCAGACCACAGACACGTGTCTGCGTCAGCTACCTTTTGTGGATGAGCGGTTATCTACAAGTGCCTCTTGATTATGTACCTGCTATGGGGAATGAGTACTCACAGTAAGACTATGCCCCAGTTCAATCAGCGTAAATAAATGCCTTCAACTGTACACACAGCTTGTTGAACGACTTTCGAGACATTTTGTACACGTGAGTTTGCTGTTCGTGCTGGTGACAGTAAAATCCCACATATTTTCAAAGGTTATTCATATCAAAAACTGTCACTGCCAGTCCTAGATACCAAAGGAGCACTGTGCATATGCATATCATTCCATGGCATGGACATTTAGCTCTACAAGGGATTGACAGTTCTGACAATCCAAAAAAAAATGTATGCAAAATTTAAGGATTGTTGAGCTAGCGATTAAGGAGAGTGAAAAGGCGACTAACCTATGCATAAAATGGTTATAAAATGATTGCATTGTTAAGAATCCTTATCAAATACGCCACAGGATGAAAATACATGCAGTATTTATGATTAGCTCAATCATATATTCAGCCTTAATGCATTTCTTATGCATTACCTCTAATAAATTATGCACTCTTATGCATAAATAATGAAGTATAGCAACTTCAAGTGTTGTTTGAGTTTGTGATACCAAAAATTCCGCTTGTAGTATACAAATTGAACTCATTTTAGCAATGTTTAAGTCTTGGAATTCTGCTATTCATTTGGGCTTTAAATTCCTTGCTTTCTTTTATACACTAAACTATAATGTTGTAAATAATGTGGTTGTTAAAATAACTTTCAAAGTGTAGAAATTCCTCAATTTTTCAAAATTATAACTTAATTATAAAATATGTATAATAAATTCGAGTCTCCTAAGTCTTAATTATTTAATTATTTATGAATATTTACTTCGCTGAAACTAATATAAAACAGTATTAATTATGTTACCCCATCTGCAATTATATTGCTTTATTTATTATCCACAACATTAATAATTTGTACACAAACATTTATAATTTGTACTCCCTGTACCCATTAAATGGGTATAAAGGGGGTAGTACCCCCTGTGCAAATGTATGTAACAGACAGAAGCAGACATCTCCGACCCTATAAAGCATATATATTCTTGATCAGTATCAATATAGATTTCGATTTGTGTGTATGAACGCGTCGATCTCAGCAATTATAAGAGCTAGAGACACCAAATTTGGAATCTTTGTTCCATGATTGTTTTTTTCCAATTTAAGATATCTTTAATACTTTAGTCTCTCTAAATTATAACATTACTTGTTGTGCTTAGTCTTATGATTTTCTTATTCATAAATGCTGCAGAAGATTTTTTTTAAGATTTCTCTCCGAGTATTACCAATCATGGATAGTTTGCTTAGCTAGTCTGGCTTCTATTTTTTGTAGATTTCTCTCCGCACACTTGCAATCTGTCCCTTTTAATAAAACATATAAATATAAATAATTATAATAATACAATATTGGTTATAAGGATATATTTCTTGTAATTATAGATGCAATGTATCTTCAAGCAATATTCCATAGCTAACAATCTTATTCAGCTTTGGAACCTATGCAAAATGTTTATTTTGCTTATTTAATAGTAAAATAGCTCAGGCAGCTGAGTCCTGCGGCTATATGCAAAGTGTTTGGTAGCTGGCAATGGTCTTAGCGCCATCTCAGAGCTCTTGTCTGGCCTGTTCCGGCCCCTGCACGCCCCTGAGAGTTGCCCCTGTCCAGATTGAGGCTGCTCAATGAAACCGCTTGGCACTTGTTCCACGAAATGTGCCTCAATTAAAAGACAACCTGCTGCGATGGCGGCGTTTGCTCTGAATTATTTTAAATTGGCGGAAGCAAAATCATTGAGAAATGAGAATGAATTTCTGGCCTCAGTTGCAGCCTTTGTAAATGGGGTGTAGCCGGTGTTTGAGGCAAATGTTTAGGCCATAATTGTTCACGCCTTGGTCGCGTAATATATACTTTGATGCGCCGGCGCAACGCAGACATAGCTCCTGGCCAACAACATTAATTACCAAAACGATCCTGCGCACACATCCTGCCCTGCCCAACCTCTATGCAAAGCGCCGCTAAACGCTGAAGCGTGTGCCGTTCCCGTATCCGAACTTTGGGCCGCAAATCGCAATCGGGGAAAACGTTAGTTGAATTTCCCAGGAAATTTCCCGATTGCCTGCTGCGAGCCGGGTCAGGGCCAGGGTCAGGGTTAGGTTCGGTTCGGTTCGGTTCGGTTCGGGGTCGTCGCTGCCCGCTGCTTGAGTCTAATTGCAGCTACAAAGATGCGTGCTGAAGATTTTGTAGCTGTATCTATTTTTTGTATCTGTTAGTAATGCATTTGTTTTTTTGTGTTTTTGGCGAAAAACCAGCGGCAATTGCGATTGGAGTTGCGATTAGTTTGCTAGTTTGTCAACAGCGTGAGCTGGACTGATTAGATAGACCCGTATGGGCTAGAGATACAAAAGTATCTTATGGTTTGCAGTGCACGTGTGCGCTAAGGAATTGATTGGCAACGAGCTAGCTATAAGTGTGTGTGGCAAGCAGTTCAAAAGAAACCCTGTTAATCCATTATAAAGACTCTAAACGATATAAATAGTATTTTAAATGCCAAATCTGTTGCATATGAGTCTGAAGAAATCTACTTATTCTATAATTATAAAAAATTAGTTAAAAGTTAGTTAAAAGTTAGTTAAAAGTTGTTAGTTTAAACTTGCAGCGCTTAGATAGGCCCGCATGGGCTCTAGATACACATGTATCTCTTGGATTGGCTGTGCACGTGTGCACTGTGGAGATACTCGCAGGATCATGCAGTGCTGCGTAAACGCCTACTTTGCTAGTCAGCCACAAGTGGGTGTGGCAAGCAGACCAAAAAGTACACGAATCGATGCCATTGAAAAGATTCTGGAACTGAACTGAATGTATCTCAAAGTATGCACTCTATACAGGGATAGATGACTTTTAATGCTGTCAACGCATAGACCGCCGACTGTTGCTACGGGCTGCTCACTTTTTGCCATTGCTGTTGCAGCAGAATGTGGGCCGTTGCATGTGGCACAATGGCCAGGACAATGGTGACAATTTCACATCTTAATGCACATCAATGCGCGTTGAAAATTTGCCGCCTTCTTTTTTTGGACCAAAGGCGGCGGCTACTTTGGTTTGTTCCTTCGCTTTTCAGTTTTTTGGTTTTTGGCAAAGCGTATTTTGCTTTTGATAAATCGATTATCGCATCGTAGGAGGCGGTCAGAAGAAAACAAAAAAATATAACAAGTAAGATCGTTGTAGTCTGACTTATCCGACAGCAGAATACTCTGTTCCCAGTGCGATATTATTTGCTTATGTGTGGATTCGAAATGAGTCGTGTGAAGAACAGTAGTCTATATGTCAAATTTGACGAGTCTACCTGTATAGGTACATAGGTATAGCCATAGATTTTGCTCATTTGCGGGGGAGGGCATAGGGATATCTAAAGTTTGTTGATGCAGATCTGTCAAGGAGCTCAACATTAGTTTGTATACCAAATTTGGTGACTGTTGCTTTAAAAATGTGGCAGATACAGGTATTCGCGACCTAAGCACCTTATAAACAAAGGGTATACTCGTACACAAACATGTGTACCAAGTTTGGTTGCTCTAGCTTCAAGGGTGTGGAAAACAATTGCGTTCATACGGACAGACGGTCATTTCGCAAACCCAATATACTCTTTTTCTCCTTCGGGAACAGAGTATAAAAAATGAAAAACAAAGCGATGCGCAAAAATAGAAAAGAACTCAAAGGGGCCAATTCACAAAGCAATTAGAATTGGCCATCGCCATTGGCATGTTTTATCTACCATTCTTAACCTCAACCTCAACTTCATCGTTGTCATCGTCATCATCATCATTATCCTCATCATCGGTTTTTGGTCTTTGTGGTCGCTGAATGCAGATCCATCGATCGATGTCGTTTTGTCGTTCGTTGTAGCCGCAGTTTTGTGGTTGACATTTTTTTCGTTTTTTTTTCTCTTAAGATATGTTACGGTCGGTGACTTTGCTTTGATGCCGCATGGGGCATACCACGACACCGACACCGAGCCCTACCCCGACCCCGTTACTGATCTAGATCACAATTTCAACTTTGACTACAACGGTGACCCCGACGTGGTTAATGCTTTGACCGCTTTGTTTTTGTGAATCTGATTTCTCAATGCGATTTTAAGTAAATCTGCTTTTTTGTCATGATTGATTTTTTGCCGAGTTCCCATAGTTTAAAAGCCGCTTAAGTTGGCACGAAAACGTAGACAGAAGGTCGCTGAAAATAGTTGAATACTTATATAAATACAGCAGTTATCGAATGGAATCTCTGTGTAGAGCACTGTTTTTATATCCTCACAGAGGGTTTTGGAATTTTGTCATACTCGTATGTACTCCTGATTAGCAACAATAGCTGAGCCCAATAGTCTTGGATCTAGCGTGATGAAACTTGGCACAGATGCTTCTTTTTACTTCAGGCAGTACATATGTCGGAACAGGCCAAATCGGAGAACTATAACATATGCGTGCCATAGGAACTAGCTGACGACAACGTGGCTAATAATCTTCCCTCATCGGGTCGGAGATTTCTTACTATATGTCCCACTCTATTTCCCACTCTATAACTACATTATTCATATTCTTAACCCATACTTCCCTTTCCTAGATCCTTATTTCCTTAATTAAATTTGTGAGTTGGGACACAGCTTGCTTACTAAAACTTCCCCACCGGGTGGGAGATTTTATTCCAATTCTATTTCTTTAGTTTTATGCCTTAAGTTAACCTTGAACTCTATTAGTTTTTCTTTATAACTAACTTTTTACTATCTCGCTATAGGCTCTAATAAATTCACCGACAATTCTTAGCTCTGAATAGGGGCAAAGCTAGCCGGACTGGCAAAGAAACTTCCCCCAACGTGTTGGTGTCATTATTATATTCAATTGTAATTTCGTGTAGGCTATTAAATTATATTTTTTAATTTTAGGCAGCATTGTTTTGCCTTCGTAAACAAATAAATAAATAGTTTGTCTCTTCAGAGTTACCTTTACTAAGACTTTTCCTTCAGCTAGTGTTCGATAAACTATCATTAAGCTTGGCATTGAATGCTAGGTTTAATTTCTTGTAATACGAATAATATTTAAAAGACTTCCTACAATTGTTTAAATCTATGGAAGTTAGTTCTGGCTCATAATGTGCTAAGTTTCTTTTGGCTTCAAAATTCTTGTATATTTTCAAGTCTGATCTCTCGCTGATCAGTTTTGTCCATGGCCCGTGACACTGTCGCGCCTTCAATAGATGTGTGTGTGTGTGTGTGTACCCGGGGTTGCCTGATTCTGTTTCTGGTTCCGGTTTCACTTGCCAAAGTATATTTTGCAAATTTCCACGGCTGGTGTGAGGAAAACCCAAGGGTTTGCGTTTGCCTAGAACAGGTAGAAATCAGCGCGAACAGCGAATCGACACCTTCACATTGGACACGCACATTTTGTGACGAATGTCGTGCCGGGTCCTTTGACAGGACCTTTGTAATGCTAATGGCCGTACACTGAGAGCCGCCCGCGGTCCTAGGAAACTCGCAAAATAGCACTACAATTGTTGAACCATCGCATCCCTGCGCAATTCGCTTAGCTCAACTGGACGCATCATAAAGTTTAGGTTCCTTTCGTAGTTCGCTGATATAAGTTAAAATTCTAGCTGAATTGACCTTAGCGCTGACCTTTTGATGGCGCAGAACTTGACGAGTGTTGTCTGAATATCAAAAGGACATACAATGCGAGGCACGCATCAATGAACAATTTCAATGTAGGTATATAGAAATCTGTGTAAAAAGAAACTCGCGCTACGGCAATGTCGTGAAATCAAAAAAAAAAGAAGAAAGAAGAATAAAATACTCGTATCTACAGTATGAAGAATGCAACGAAAGGAAAAACAAATCACTTTTCATATGATAGAAGCGCAGGAGCTGAGCTCAAACAATGCTTACAGGATATTCCAGTGAAATCCATTGAATGGATTTGCTTGTGGATTTTGCTTTTTTGCTTTTAGCCCACATTGTCTAGTCCTGGAATGATGCTCGATGATATGGCTTTTGCTTGCTCTAAAAACGCTCTGACATTGATTGCCTGCGATAGTTTATTGGACCATCCGAAACTGAGAACCTGCATAGCTCAATATTGGACACGTGTATGTGTGAGATGAATGCAACTGCGTTCTTCTCGATCTCCCATTGTATATGGTTGCTTTTGTGATAACTGCGGTTAGTTTCCATCATGTCAACAATCAAGTCAAAATCGAAAACTGAACACTGTAAACCCGTATGAAGGAGTCTGTCTACCTTTTATGAAGGGTTGTGCTGTTCTCTCTCCCTCTCTCTGTAAAGTCATTTAACTACTGACAGTTCACACTGTGCTAAATGTAGCGTGTGTTGAGGATCAATAAAATACCGATACCAAAGTGAAATGCAATATCTGAGTTTACCAAGCTGACTCTTACATAGATATAGACTCGTATATGTATGTTTATAGTCAAAAGAGATACGAGGGTGACTGCAATCCTGCTTGCTCTGCAGGTTGCGATAACGATTCTAAGGATAAAATACTGTCTAGCGATCGTTTCATGCTGTTAAACGATCACATTGCCTGTATGTATTGCGATTGCAGTGGTACTTTTAAGCAAGCGATAACTACTTAAATAGCCTAGATCGACAACCGTATAATTATGCAAAGAAATCTATCAAATTTAAATGAAAGTGATCTATTATAATGCAGAGTATAAACACTGTTTAGGGATTCAGTGATTTACCTATTCATTTAGACAAGGATCTTTGAAGTAATTGTGATCATAACACAAAATGATCATCAGCATAAAATGATCTATCAAAATGAAATTGAAATGTTCATTCTGCTTGAGTTATAAGTATAATTAAATTTTAGTTATATTGCACTGCGAAAATCCATCCCATCTAGTATTCCAGAGATTCAGCGATCTACTGATTGAAATAATCTCGTATTTTCCAGAGTGTTTGCGAAGTTTGTCAATTTTCTCAACGAACGTATTCGGCACTCTTCCGAAGAAATGATCGTGATGTGTATGATAAGCACGATTAGCAATGTAAATGATCACATTCAGTTCTACTAAATTGCTTTATACAAGGACTGATTCAGTGATCTATAGATCAAATGATCTTTCATCTGTTCAAATAAACTGTTTTAACAGATCCTTTAAATAATTTAATGAGTTTTCCAAGTACTTTTAACCAAATTATGTCAGTTTTCGACGAACTACTGGCCAACTGATCGTGCCAGCTTGAACGGGACAGCTCAATTGAAGAGCCTGTCAAGGGGCTAGCCAAGGACTAGACAAGGACTTGTCTGGTAGCACTCGGCGTCGCCTCATTAGTGAGCTGCCAGGAAGAGCTGGGCGCACTTTTGGGCCAGTACCACTTGACGCCTGGTTAAGTGCGAAATATGACAACCCGGTCGAGTGATCGATCGAGGAAACTGGACTACCGGGGCAGCAAGTGGGCAAAGGAGCCAGCAAGGATGTTGAGGCGCAACAAGCGCTCTCGTATTTTGACACATGGCTCATAAATCTTGTCCAGCGATGCGCGATGCGATGCGACGCCGTCATAAAGTCACATAACTCACATAGTTCAAATACCAAATAGGATACAGCGACATGTACAAGTGTCCTCGCGGAGTGTGTGTCCTTTTTTGGTATGCGCCCAGTTTTCTTTGAATTGCGACATGATAAAATAACATGAGGCTCGGATTTCCGAAGCGCATACAAAAATAAATAAACGTTTGGAATTGAGGAGCACTTTAGATCACTGGCAGGACATTTGTATGGAGCTAAGGCCTGTCTGGCTGCCAGCCACTTGGCAGGACAAGAACTGAAAAATGCAAAACAAATACGCACTTCCTGCGACCGGCGGACATGTCTCGCTAAAGTGGCGCACAAAAGAAGTTACTTCCTGGCATAAGGACCAAAGGACCAAGAGCCCAAAAATGAATTTATTGCAATTGTCTGTCCGTCCCGTCTGCTCTGTACGTCTTTCAGTTATTTGAGCAGCCAGCCAGGACATTCGGCTGAATTCTTAGCTAAAATTGCATAAAACTCTTGCGATATGCCCTGAGCCCAGCGAGCCTATTAAAGGACATTGGCTTAGTCTCGTATTTTGACACCTACGCGGCCTAAGGATTGCCCAAGTCCAGTGCCAGAGCAAGGGATACGGATCCTGGCTAAGCTTCTTTTGATATCCGGTAACAATGCTAGGATTTTACTGCCTATCTATATTTCGCTGCCTCACTCGTCTCGGTTTCCTGGTTTTATCCAGCCCGGTCTCATCTTAAGCTGACATACAATCACATTTCGCATTGTCCTTGCCCAGGCTACCGCCACTCCTGCTACTTCTGCCCTGCACGGTTCTTCCTTCCTTTTGAGGCAAATTCTCGCTGTTTTTTCTTATGTTTCTTTCTTCTTGGCTACGCTTATATTTCCTGTCGTTTCCCGAGGCGGGTCAGCTGCGAGCAACACCCATATTGCATCGTCCCGGCCCTAAAATATCTCTCTGATATTATTCCAAGGATTTTCTGCACGTGTCCAGCTTGGAAATTTGCATTTGAAGCATGTGGGCGTGGCACATTTGCATTATTTCTCATAGATCGCATTCCAGCAATTGTAATGAGCCACAGCCCACTTCATAAATATACAAAATTGTGATCCTTTTCGCGACTCGTCTTGGCACACGCACAAGCTCATTAGGTTGGGTTTTTATTTGGGGTTGCAACATTTAGGGGTAGTCTCAAGGCGCGAGGACGAGGCGCAACTTTCTACCCATCTAGCGTTAAAGGCCGGAAGTGCATTTTATGCCTTATGATTACGTCCAGCTTTCAAGTTGTTTTTTTTTGTATTGTTTTTTTTTTGGGGTGCGCCAGCCACGTGGATCGCGAGTTCCTAACTCTAGTAGTATTTGGTTGGTGTTGGTCCTCAGCTGGTTTCTCCTTTGGTCCGCTTCAGCCTCTCAGGCGTGACTGCCTATTTCCGCTGCCAGGCAATTTATGCGCCATTAACAATCCCTACACCAAATTGAAACTCGTTAAAAAATATATTTCAACAAATATTTGCTGTTATTTCCGGTAGACTATGTTGATTATTGAGTGGGTTGCCATGTGCTTTACCCAAACCCAAAAACCCAGGCGCAGTCCTTTGCCCAGGAAGTGACTGAAGGCTTTTAAGGCTTCGTCCTGGGCTTGGCTTTGTTCTGGTGACTCATGTTGCATGCAGCCCGAATAAGACGCCTTTGACCCTATACAATATTGATATCCTTGAATAAATAACTAGGAAATTTTGTATGTAGGCTCTACAGCTTCTTTTGAATCTTAACTACAAATGGTCGTACTTTAATTATTTGTTTAAAAAAAGAAAATTTGAATAAATTGACTTTATATACGATCTAGGCTTATTTAAGTTAGCTATCGATCCCACACTGTTTACCTTTAAAATCTTCTTTCGCAACTAGACTTGGTCTTGTTTTTTTTTCTAGGATAATTTCTCATTCTTAAATACTTTCAATTGCTTTTAAATTATTTCTATATTTAAAAATGGTTTCAAATGGAATATACTTGAGTCCACTTAAATCCAAAAGAGTGCTATAAATCATTGTTAGACGTGCAGATAAGGTATTTATTTATATTTATAGATCATTTGGGCTTTAATAATATAGAGTGTGTAGATAAAGTTCCTAAGACTTAGAGTATTTTAGGCTTCAACTAAGGATTGTTATTTCTTGTTGAAAATTAGAGATCCTTGCTGTTCCATTATAAAACATTATAAAGACTCGTTAACTTTGCTGTAAACCTTAGAAATTTGTTGTTTCCAATCAAAGATTTTAGAAATATTCTTCGGCTTTGCTGAAAATGTTAGAAATTTGTTGTTTCCAATTGAAGATTTTAGAAAGATCCTTCAACTTTGCTGAAAATGTTAGAAATGTGTTGTTCCAATGAGAAGAATGTGTTTGAATTTATGTTTTCAATGGTTTGTTTTTATATTTTTATTATTGCATTTCAATAATAATACTTAAAAGATAGTTTAGTGTCTTCCATGCTTATAACAAAACTTAATATTAAAAAAAAATTGATAAAGTTTTATATCATTGTCTTTCATGCTTAGGCTAATCAAAAAAATGGTGTATAAACTACTACAAACTTATAGAATCTGGGACTTGGTTTTGTTTTGTTTTTTCACTAAGGCAACAGTTTGTTTGATATATACAATTTGTACAGAGGTTTCTTTTTGGCTTGAAGGATCGCTGGGATCGCTGGAGCTGACACGAATGAATGTGTTATTCACTGTTCCTGCCACGAGGAGATGTAGTCGAGCAGCTCCTCATCATCGGGCTGCTCGTCGCTGTAGCTATCGAAGGACTCATATTTGAACTGTTGTAGCTGCTGCTGCTTATGCTTCTGTTGCTGATGCTGATGCTGCTCCTGATCCTGCTCAGGCAACTCCTGCTTCACATAGCTGGCAGATAGATCTGAATCGCTGTAGGAGGGCGTCGGCGAGGCGGAATGATATGAGTGTGCCATAAACTGGCCACGGGGTGGACTGTCCAAGCTGTTGTAATCATTGTAGCTGCCATCGTTGCTGCTCTCATCACCAGAGCTGCCAAAGAGCTGACGCCGCTGTTGGCCATCATCGAGCATGTCCTGCAGGCCGCGTATATACTCGACGGCAATGCGCAGCGTGTCCACCTTGGATAGCTTCTTGCTGGCGCCGCGTCCACCATTTGACAGCGTATTGATGACGGTCTGTGGCAAATGCTGGCGCAGATTCACAAATCCATTGTTCACCTGCTTGACACGATTGCGCTCCCGGGCATTGCGACGTGCCACCGATGGCAGTTGCTCCCCATACGGCATGTTTGCATAGTTGTACTTCTTCTTTTCCATCATGGGACCCGTAATCGAGCCGACTCCGGACACAGAATGCTGTTGCATATTCTGCAATTGGCTATTGCCCAGCGGCTTGGGGGCAATCAGCTGTTGCTGCTGGTGTTGATGGTGTTGCTGCTGCTGATGTTGCAGCAACATAATGTTGCCATTGGTCAGCTGAAAGTGCTGGAAGCTGCTGCAGATGCTTGTCATCTTTGTATAATCCGTTGCTGCGCTGAGTTAACTGTGTGTTGACTGTGTGGAATCAAATTCCGCAATGATAAACTTCGTCCTGCGCACTAGCCCTTAAGTAGCACTCGCTGCCCTGCGCTGCCAGCGTCGACGGCGGCAGCGAAGATTGCTTCTGCTGCTGCTGCTGCTCTACCTGCCTCTACCACTGCTGCAGCCTTTGCCTCTGCCTATGGCACAAGTGATCGGGAGAGGGGCAAAACTTTTGTTGCTCTCCCTCTCTCAAGAGAGCGCAACGCGTCTAGGGGTTAGAGCCTTTTGTTGCTGTTGTTGGATTTTAGGGGTTGCTGTTGCGCTCATGTGGGTGCTGTTGCTATCGCTGCTTCTCTTTCGCCAGCTCTCTCGCTCGCACACATGATTTATATGGCAACTTTGCCCATTCAACTTGTCCCGAGTCCTTTTTGTGTCACAGTTCCTTTTGTGCTTGGTCTATGCTCATTCTTTCTGGTTCCTTCATATTTTCTTTCATTTCATTTCAGTTTTCTTTGCATTTTGAGAAAAACTACGTCGAAATCGAATCTTAAATCTATGCACAATGAAAACCTAGCTGCTGATCCTTGTCACAAACTACATATAAAAATAAGAATAATAATAATAATATAAGGACTCGCTTTTCAATGCACTTCCACTTTTGAAACTGAAATGATGAGAATACTGCGCAGCACTCTGTGAACTTGTATGCCTATATATAAAAAATGATCCATCATGTGAGCCACTTTCACTGCGACTGTGACTGTGACTGTCCCAGCCCCTGCTCCTGCTCCTGCCCCTGTCTACCCCCTACACCACCACACCACACTGCACCACACAGAGTGTGACACAGCTCAAGGTTGGGGTTCGGTCTCTTAAGTCTTGGTAATTCTGGCCTTGGGCAACGCAACTGTTCTTCTGCATTAAGCATTGCCGCATTGCCGCATTTGACACGTGCTTCCGATCAGGGTGATTAACATAAGCACAACAACAACAACAACAACAACAACAACAACAACAACTGCAACAACAACAAATCCCACAAGTGTGTGCCACCTCATGCATATAAAGTGCAATTCCAGAGGGCGAGAAAGAGCCGCAGACCGAAGCTTTGTCACGAAGCTGCAACTTGACGATCTTGACAGCCCCCCACCCAGTCTGGGCTTGGGCTAGGCTCTGGGTTTTCAAGTGGTACAAGGGGATTTGGAGTCTGCACAGCAAAAAATTATACTGATCATCGAATCCATATTGTTTTTTGTATACATTTATAATTCTATATGTATCATATCAATATATGTTTGAAAATATCAAACTAATTTTTAATATTTAATGAACAACCTATCAAATATTGAATAATCTATATGATGTTTTCAATATCAAAAGTCTATTTGATATTTTTCAAAATAACACCAAATTATTCGCTATCAATATATGACATGATAAATATTATTAGTCAAACATAAAACATTTCTGAATAAAACCATATTACTTGATATCAAAATATGACATGAAACGTTATATTAGACAAACATGAGTTTTAAAACAATTTTACAAATTAATTCCCCATTTATTCATACAAAACTCAGAATATTTGATATGAAATTTCAAACTACCATCTCAAGTCTATGCTGTTATTAATTATAGTTAATTTATGTTAATTTATAGTATAAGTTTCATACTATTTAAGTAAAAATACTCAAGATTAAATAGGTAATATTTAAAAACTACTAATCTCAAGCTAGTCGGGATGCTATCGATATTATTTAATATAAATTTTATACTATCACAGCAACAGTCTTCAAGATTTAACCAAGATTGCTAAATATCCAAGTATTATTAACGATTAAATCGATATGATTGTACTATAATAAATTATTTTCTTAATTTTATACACAATCAACTATGTAGATACAAATATTTTATATATTTTAAATATTACATTTAGTATTTACTTTAAGTTTTAGACTTGACTTTGCAACAGGAACCTTCTTAAGTACTTTGTTCGAAAATGTTTTAGGCTTTCCATAACTAACGTAGGAAATATAGGAAATATAGTACTTACTTAGATCCCAGGCCTTCCCACCTTCTGCTCTTCTAGTTTCTAAGAGCGAATACGAATGAATATATTGAATAAAATGGACTTGCGGGTATTTGTTACTGATTATCATTAATGGGTATAAAAAGAGCTATATCATAATACTTTGAACTGAATCAACATGATTGTATTAGTGTTCCTCATGATATACAGATTTCTTGTGTTTTCAGATGATTTTGTTTACTCGAGCAGAAAAATTCTTATTTGTATCCAAAAAGATGTATAATTTGTATGCCGCGGAGACAAAAGTGTATTAATTTTCATTGAACAAAATGATATTTTATAGTATCAGAATGCTATGTTTTAGTGAATGAAATGAAAAGACTTTAAGATATTTGATAAAATGTCAGTTGTAATATACAAAATCGATGTTTTTTTCAGTGTATTTCTGTTTCTGCTTCTTGGCGCTAGGCAACTGTCCACGTGTCTCGCCCGCAACAAGTGAATTGGCCCCTATAAAGCATCATAAATATGTTATGGTTAGCAACTTTGTTGCAGGATTGCCAATCCGAGCCGATGCGCTCCTCCTAACCAGGGCCCAATAAATACCGTTACAGTTAGTCTGGACTCTGGGGGTAACGAGATTGCGCCTCATAAATGCATAAAAACCTTGATTAACATTGACCAGCTGCCGCAAACGAAGGCGATGAGTTTTGGATTTGGGTACGCGTTTGAGTTCGTGCACCCAAGCATTATAATCGCATATAATCGTTTTTTAAAAGCTGCCACCGATTCTGGCATGGCTCTTGGCATTTCGTTTAATGCATTTCTAATATCCTGGGCAAATCCTTTGCGTCATCGCCTACACGCCCATTGATTAAAAACTAATCCAAAAGAAAAAAGGAATCCAAAAAAAATCAACTCTTTCTGGCTTCCATTTGGTTTGAAACACACCCATCAAAAAGTGAGAAGGAAAATATTTTGGTAGCATTTTAATTAGCTCTGCATTTCGATTTGATTAATTAAAGTGCATGTAATGCTAGGGGTTGCAAGGAGAAACAGGTAGCCGACAGGCTGGGCAGGATCAACAGGATCAACAGGGTTGCCAGGCTGCCCGTTTTGCAATTTAACGCTGGCGTCATCTATGCCACAAGCTGCACTCTAGTTGGATGAAATGTCACTTAGTTGGTGGCAGTGCAGCGACACCTGGTGTTCAGATTGCTCAACTAATGGAATTGTAACTGGAACAATTAGATTCTAATTGGTAGACTCTGATAAGAGGAGGCTTCAAGACGTTTTTTGAGGATGTTGTGTGTGTATTTTTGTGATCTCATTGCTAAAACTATACATTTGTACACCCTATACACAAAAAATGTGTAAAAGGGAATACTTAAGCTGAGCGGACGGAGTTGCTCTGTCAATTTCTGTCTAATATATTTACATACTACGCATTGAAACAATCATTTACATGTCGTATTGTATATTTCAATCTGAAATTTAACTGATATATTTTCTCTTGAAATAAAATGGATCCGAGTTCGTTCCCCTCTACGAAATACAGGCGGAAGTACGCTATACCATGAAGAACAATCGGCCAGTTCGCAATTTAATGACAGTGGTTAATCGGTTGAAAATATGATTGAAAAGAATCTTCTGCTCCGTAATGAGGACGACACACAATTCGCTTTGGGATATGAATGAAGAATGAGTATATCAGGAATATCACGATATAGGGCCGATCAGATACCATTGAAAGTTTGTTTGTATTCGAAAATACATCAATTATATTTTGTAAATTTAAAAGGACATTAAATCAAATATCCACATCATGTGAATACAAAACAAGAATTCTACCAAGTTCTCGTACTTTGTTCTTATAAGGTGACCAAATTTGACTTAATCGGATCACTGTATCAAGAACAACTAAGTCTTAGTCTTATTTGAGTTTGTCTATCAGTTAAAATCTGGCTGATCTAGCTAAAAATGCATTTGGCAACATCCATGAGAAGAAAGCAACGATATTATTGATAGTTCCTTTGATATATTTAGTTTCAGTGTGTAAGGCTCGAAATGCAGTCAAGTAATAGTTTGTATCTGTATATGTTTCAATGTCAAATGCACATAGCACAAGTCCTACACATTTAATGGTGTCTCGTGTGGCACGCAATCTGACTTTGGGTTTTCCCAGAACTCATACAGCTCTCACATCTATGTAGAGTCCTTGGGCAGGTTGCAAACTGAACGTAGAACGGAAGCACACTCTGAGTGTCAACTATTTCCAACACTCCGATGCACTATCTTTATCAATATGACAATTAATTACGTATTTTATGTGCCAGGCTGTTCATTAAGACTAATTGGCATTCAGGACATCAGCTCAAAGGGCAGCTACTGAAGAACTGAGATACTCGGACTCTGTAATTCGAACTCTGAACCTGCTCACGTACGCATCGAACAAGTGTAAAAGGTGATGGAGTAGGTCACAATTTACAGGTTTAGGATGCTGGATTTGTTGTATGATATCATACGCGTGAAATCTGTCAGGTATGGTGCGCATGTTATCGTTATCGTTTATCGCTTATCGCCATCTTTGTGGTTGTCATCACATTAATTTGACTTTTTATGGGTGGCACACAATATCGAGCGGAAATTGTCACTTTCGCGTGATTTGTAAAATGAAAGCGAAGTGAAAACGGCGCGTCCTGAGTATGGGGGCCTTTGGCTTTAGCATTGGCTTAAGAGTTAAGGTTGGAGTTAAGTGGGGAGCCTTTCAAATTCGCACGATCACACCTAATAACGGTAATTTACACGCACCGCCACTCGCCGATAATTGCACCGCCAAATGTGCTGACAGCGGCAGCCGGGGCAGGATATGCGATTCTTCTGAGACTGGAGATTTGCGAGAGGCTGCAAAGGCAACCAACGGCTCCAAAAGCCACCTCATCCCGATGAGCTGAGTGAGATAACAGGCAGACGCTGCCCCCAACCACCCCTCTCAGATGCTGCCCTCCCCCTCAGAGGCAGCTCCTCAGCGGTTATTAAAAACGCGGCAATCGGCAGCGGCAGCGGCGGCGGCAGCGGCGGCGGCGGCGGTGTTTGTAGCTGTGCTTGTTGTTGTAGTTGTAGTAACCGAATACGCCGCCAAGTGCGAAAAAACAAAAAAAAAAAACAACAAAAATGGGAAATAAAAGTTTCATCTACAGCCGAAGATTTGAATACCCTTGCAGAAATGCTAATAAAATACTTTCCTGACCTTTGTTTTTTAGAAAACTTATAGTTATTTTTCATCTGATTGTTCCTACGACAGCTGTAAGATATTGTCATCCAATTTTGATAAAATTTTGCTCAACTATGTAGAATCTAATAACTAATAATAAGTCTTAATAGCTGAGTTTGGTTAAGATATATCTTAAAAGAAAAATGTTTTTCATGCAAAAACATGTTTTTCATCCGATTGTTTCTATGACAGCTAAAAATAATAATAATAATAATAATTGTCTGAAAACATTAAGAAATTTAGAAATGGTGAGTTTGAAAACAAAGGTTTTTCATTATATTTGGGACGGATTGTATCTGTATAAAATATAATGTTTCGATTTTGATCAAATTACATTAAATTGTATAGAATGAAAAGAAGCTTCGTATTAAAAAGTTTAGTGGCAATATGTTTTTTTTTTTTTTTTTTTTTTAAAATTTTGCATATTTATTTATTTAACTTGTGTATGTGGAAAAACAAAAAAGTTGTTCTTAAAACAACACAATTGAAGACCGATCGCTCTAATGTCAGCTAAATATATGATATAGTAATTCGATCCCTTTGGTTCCGCAGCAGTATTAAGCATGTGAGTAGTCTTCGCTCATATAGAACTAACAATATCGAATAGGCTGTTGATACTGATCGAGAATATATATTTATTTGTGCAGACTTCATGACATAATTATAATACCCAGGGCAAGTGTGTGCAAAATACTACAACAAAAATGTTGTCGAGGTGTGAAAAATAACTGGCCTGGGCTGTGCCTGGTAGGGGCTGTCTTAGGTGTCCGAGGGGGAGGGGAGTAGAGGTCCAAACCGAAGCCTGTTCCTGGGCACGCATCGAAGGTGTTGAAAGCTTTGCGCTTCTAAGAAACGTTTGTTGTTGTTGTTATTCTTGTTGCTGTTGTTGTGATTTTGAATGGTTGATATGAAAGGCGCAGAGCTACTTCTGAAGTACGACCATACCGGTACGGTGCTCTCTGAAGATGATATTTGTCGATGGTGTCCGAGGTGTTAAAATTACCCCAAAGGTACATAATAATTACCTTAAATTGCAAAAACAGCGAAATAAATTTCAAACTGGCAGACAACGCAGCCCAAAGCCGAGTTACGATAGGTCGTCCCTTGAGAGATTCCCTTCCTACCCCTGCCCTTTGCGCAAAAGCCAAAAAAAAAACCCCTTTAACTGCTTTAGCGGTTACGTTTGAAGAGCACTGATGAAGCGTTGCCAGATCGTTCACAGGCATGCAAAATGCCTGAATGGGGCGTGTGTCCTCCATTAAAATTGAATGCTGTTGTGGTAATTAACGCAACGGCTAGAGCGGAGACAGGAAGGAGCACAACATATCGATGGGGACATTTTCTGAGTGCCCCAAGTGGCCGCAAGAATAATGACAGACTGACTGAGGCGACTCTCCGCAGCTGAGCTCAGGCTGCAGCCACGGGCCGATCTATTTAATTAATTGCTAACAAGTTGAAAATGTTTAAATGGTTTATGGCCAAGCCACTTGTGAAAAGGATTCAGTGAGTGAGGGGGGTATGAGGGGCCAGGCTGGTCGCCTTGAAAGCGCTTTGGGCCTTTGCCATAAAGACAAATTGTGGTAGCTTCTCTTTTCTTCTTCTTCCTCTTCGGGTTGTGCCTTGTGGGGCCATAAAGAGTTTTTTTTAATATATATATATTTTTTTTTTTTTGGGTGCCTTCAAACGTGACGATTTCTTTTAGTGGACAGGTCATGGCTAAAAAGAATATGTAAATCCATTAAGCGAATCAAAAAGTTCAGCTTCTGAACTGAAATTCGAAGATTTTTCCAAAAACAATTATTTGAAACACAGTTTAGAAGAAGTTTCTAAAGAAACTTATTAGAAAAGCGTTGGGTCTTTTAAGATTTTCAGTTTTAGTTTGAACTAAACCGATTCGCTTCCGAAACTTTAGCTTTTTTATTACGACATTACGAACCATGAACCGAACCGTATCAAGAAATGGCCCAAACTTAACCAGACCGACCAAGGTTCTCAAAAAGGTTCGGTTCAAGAATAAATAACTTTTAATTCTTTCTTGAATGAATTCATGCATTTTCATTAGATGTCCTTGTTATTTTTTAGAGAATTCGACTTTAATTTAATTAAATAAAAGATGTTAATATTATTAATATAAATTAAAAGTTTTTATTTCTGAGGAACCAAAGTTCGAAACAAAACCTAGGATATTATTGAAAACTTACTCTATTATTGCTTACCAGTTAACAATAGTTCTGATTTCTATGTATTCATTTATGGTATACCTACGTATAAAGTATGGTAACATCCTTTCAAAAGAGTTTTCCATTTATAATAATATCAAGTTTTATTGTTTCGGTTATTTACGTCGTCTTCAAAGCCTTTTTTGATTGAATAATATTTGTTTAAATTGATTCAGATTCAGTATAGAGTTCAGTGTAAACGATAGAGTATATATAAGGAATGGTTCTATAACATCCATAAATGTTTTTCAAACTTTAAATATTGTATATTTTATTTGATTCAGATATTATGATTGCAAATCGCAAGGTGTGTTAGGGTCCTTTGCGTGCCTAAAGCTCAACGTGATGACAGTTTTCCCCGCAGACAAACCAGTCGGTCGACATTGATGTCAACGCGATCGTGATCGCGATCTTGCTGGAGATCTTTGGAGGTGATCGCTGAAGCGCGAAGCGTATTTATCACTGTGAGAAATGAGTTGTGGGCCGGCAATTATCATTAAAAGTAACATGACTGCCGCAAAGACCTGGAAAGTATCTTCGACACAGCTTGTCGACGGGACAGACAGGAGCGGGGGGCCATATGCAGTAGCTACCCAGAGAGCTGAGCTGTTTAGATTGATCTAAGGCTAATTAATGATTAAATGTTGGCCCAGAGCTCCCGTTGCTTTAGCCAGGTCAGCCGCAAAATTATGCAAAACAAATAGAGAGTGCAGAGCTCAAGGGAGTTTGTTTTCTCGTTTGTAGATTGGTAAGATATCATACCAAACAAACAAAGCTAATGAATTTGCGGTACATATTGATATGTGAACGCAGCAGGACATGCGAGAAAACGAGTAGCACACGCCGGCAATTCGCAGAATCCTTCAGCTTCTGACCGAAACTCTAATGTCCTTTTGCGCCCTGTTACAATTTCAATTTCTGTAGAAAACATAAATATATATATTTTTTGGTTCTCTTCCATTTTTTGTGTTTTTTTTTGTTTTCTGCTGTAATTTTTCATGCGCGTTTTCGATTCCAAGCAGATGCAATTAATCTAAATCCAATTATAAGACAAAGCGGCCAAGGACCATTACACAAAGACTGGCCGATCTGTATCTGTATCTGCGGCTGTATCTGTATCTGGTGATATACGCCAATGTGCAGCCGATTAATATTGAAATCAATACGCTTAACAGCCTTTTGTTTGCTGGCTTGGGCACTTCCTCCTGCCGGGACTGCCCCTCTCCCTCAGCATTGCCTCCAGGCAGCGTATCACATTACTCCTTGCCCAAGTTGCAATCGATGGCCCCAGCACTGCAGCGACTAACAAGATGCATGAAGTGTCTAAATTGGTGTTGAACCATATTACCCCTTGACTGACCCAACCCCCACCCCCGCCACCGTCCCGCACCCGTGGGGCAATCGCTACTCATGGATTCGTAATGGTGTTGGCATTGCCCTGAATACCTCCAGCCAAATCCAGAGCAGAAATCTCTGGTATAACCGAGCTGAGTTCAAGAATTGACTTGAAGAAAGCTGATGCCAAGTAGAGTGGGGTCTTACGAGGGGACAAAGGAGATGAAAAATGTCCCAACACCAATAAGTCTTTTGGGATATGTACTTTAGTGAGTCTGTATAGTTGTACAATGTAATGCTTGAAATATGTACATATGTATATACATACGCTTCGTCATAATGGCGGTGTTTCGACTGGGAGAGTATGAAGATGACGAATATGTCTACATTTCGGACATCATGGACGAGGCCAAATATACTATGAGGAACTTGTGTCCAGTCTCCAAAGTGGAAATGAAAATGAAGAAAGCACTTCAAAATCAAAGAAACATAAAATTATTGCGGGCAAATGAAGGCAGTACAAAATTCAAATATATATGTATATGGTCAGCCTAAGGAAGAGAACCAGTAGGATGTGAGGAAGGGAACCATAAGTGAACCGCTAAGATCTGAGCAATTAGTCCGTGGGAATACCATTGAGCGTTTGTTATTCAAAACTGCATTAAATATATTTTATAAAGTTAATGAACATTTAATCAAATAACCACAACTTCCCGGGGTAAATTAACATCAGAATTGAGTTCAATTGATCGTGTAAATGCAAACGGTGTTACTTCAAGATACTAGTGTTAAACAAGTAAGAATGCTTTAGTCGAGTATACCCGACTAGGAAACTCCCTGTACCCAGTTCTAAAACATCCAATCACATCTACGTCCACTTACACATACATAGACACATACACAAAGACGCACGCACATAGGCGGCAAAAACGACAGCGCAAGTGAGGCATTTTAATTGGTGGCTGTGCTTCTTCTTCCCCCTCTCGCTGCATCACTGAATCTTCTTTCGTGAATAACTTCCGTGCTTATTATCCGATCGACTTGAAATTTGGACAGTAGATTAAAAGAGACTAAAGTATTGTACATGCCAAATCTTAAAGCTATATCTTGAAAATTGTTCCTGTAAAACGGTTTTAATCGATTTGCGGGGGAACGGGGGAGATATCTGAAATATGAAACAAACTTGATCTGCGTATGGTATACAGGAACCTACATTTCAAATTTGGTGTCTCTAGCTCTTGTAGTTGCTGAGATCGACGCGTTCATACGGACAGACGGACAGACAGACGGACATGGCCAAATCGAAATCTCTTTTGATACTGATCAAGAATATATATACTATATAGGGTCGGAGATGTCTCCTTCTGCCTGTTACATACATTTGCACAGATGTAATACCCCTTTTTACCCATTTTATGGGTACAGGAGTAAAAATGAGAGCTAAGTTTCTGATAAGCTGGCTTAATTTAATATGAATTGGACCACTATCAAAAGGCTGTCTTAGGTACGATCCGTCGAAGTTCTAGTCTAAATCTATGAATCACATTGTGGGAATAGGGTCGAGTGATCAGCCACCTTAGTAAATTGGGAATGGTGAGCAGGGGGACATGCAGATTCTGTGAACTAGAATGCGCTGTCCTTGCTAGAGGAAGAAACAGGCAGCTGGATAGGTATATCCTTAAAACAGGCGATATAGGAACTCTCAATCCGATGAATATTCGTGCATTCGTGCAGGAGATAGGGTTGATGAGTGAGCTTGAGACTCAGAAGGGGGTACTATTGTTCTTCCAAGTTGCACCAAATTATAATGAATATCATTGTATATATATTCTTGATCAGCTTATAGCCTAGTCGATCTAGCCGTTTGCTCGTCTGTTTCTCTAGTCACTCAGTTTAAGATACATCCTCATGGAAGTTGTTTCTTTTTGCTGCAAGCAAAGCATATATCAGGAACCATCAAGTTGACAATTGAGTTTTTGTGGTAAAAGTATCCTTGGCACTGCCGAGAACCCACAGCACTAAGTCTGTGCCCATCTTTTGTTGAGGAGCAACCAAGGCTCAATTGAATTGTAACTATAAGCTGATTGAGTCTGCCAAGTCCTGGCAGACCACACAACCGAGTGTATTCCATATTACACATAAAGTATTACAATCTACAGCACTCCATGGGCTACTCCAGTGATAAGTATCGATTTAGTTGAGTTTGGGCTTAAGTCAATACGATTTATGTGACTTAATTCCCCTGAAACTGACAATTGCAACGTAACTGAAACTGAAAGTGATACGGTGAGTGAGGGGATTGTAAGTAATATGCCCCGCATGATTTTTCGTATTGGAATTTTAAGTCAAGTCGAATCGAGTCGAGTCGAAAGGATTAAAGACAGCGCCCACGCGCGAACAATGGCCTTAAATATGAAAAATTGATGGCCAGCAAGGATAAAGTCAATGAAATTTATGACTTATTTAACGCGACTCGGCCAAATAGACATAGCCAGGAATTCAACTTATTCATCTTATTCGTTTTCGTCCTCTATCCTGGCCATGACAATGCATTTTGTGTGTGCCTGAGGGTTCTGCCTAAAGATCCTGCGGTCGTTAATAGCGCATTAATTTCCCAAAGAAAAAAGGAAAACAAAAATTGTTAGAAATGTGTCTTCTTCTTCTATGCTTTATTATTATTATTTCTTCATATTCATTATCTACGCGTATCTTTGGTAAAAGGACGCGTTATCCTGCGGTGTGGTTTTAATAATTTCATATTTCATTTCGACTGTTTCTTAGACTTTTGTTTTTATGTTTGGTCATCGCAGTTTGTGGAAATTTACACCGTCTATCTTAGCCAGGATCTTTATGGCCACGATAGCGCCCTGCCCCTGGGGCTATACCCTATATGTACGTCCAGATCCTGGCCCAAAGTGCTGGAACGTGTCTTTGGCTTTAATTGCCATTTAAGTGTTCTAATGAGCAGTGTCTACAGCTCGAGAGTAACACGCGTCTAGCCAAAAGAGCAGCTGAGAAAACGTATTGAGAGCTATAATATCAAATGAAAATCTATATAGATATCTAGAGCTGAGAATTATACTACAAGACGTGTTGGCGTGTAGCCAAGAAAACTATTCTAAAAGGCTAGGAAATTGAGGAAATGAATTCATATGTTATGGTCTTTCTTTCTTGAAAAAGCTTAATATTATTGTAGAAATATTAAATGAAATAACCTATTATTGACTTAAAATCAATTTGATATAGTGGTTCGTCTTGATTTATATAAAATAAGCTAAGTACAGAAAACTATATACCAAGTTTCATAAGCATAGCTCTAGAACTTGCTGGGTTCGAAAAGTTCTAAGAGGAAAATGTCTATAAACTAAAGAAACTCGTTGATGGAAGGTGTGTCTTCATGGTCTTATCATATATATGTGTTAAAAATAGCAGAATATCAAAAGAACAGTTAAATCCTTTGGGAAATATCATAATTATATGGGTATATATTAATTATAAGGGAAGTATAGGAAGTTGTCCTAAGGCGACAGCTGCCAGAGGCTAAACCTGAGCTCCTCAGACTCTTTAGGCTTTTGATTATTAAAACTTGTAAGCGTGCCCGAGTTCCCCGTACCCCTGACTCCCCTGACTCCCCTGTTCCCTTGCAGCTGCTTGACGCGTGTTAACTTTCACTGGCTGATCGGAAAACGCCTTGGCTCCGGAACGGTCTTCTGTGCCGCCTATTTGCGTGCATGCCAGCTATTTTGAATGGCAACGCGAAATCGTTGATTGACTGGACACGCGTGATGAGTTGGTCAAGAAAAAGGAGGGGGGGGGGGGGGGGCAGAGAGGCAAAGAGGTACGCGGAGATGTGGCCAATTTGTGACTACGAGTGGGTCAATTCCAACAAAAGTGTTGATAACTTTATTTCAACTGGAAACGGTGCTAGTTAAAATGTTATTAAGAGCTCAAGAGCTCAAGAGCTCAAGAGCTCATGTGAAGACCTCACAGGAAATGCGCTAAACTCATTTTAATTAGACTTGATTAAAATGCAATTTACGATGAGAAAATTTCAATTGATTGTCCAGAAACAAGAAGACGACACGCACTAAAAGAGCTCCTGAAACAGCTGCACAGATTGAGGATCAGTCAAAAGTCTGAACTGGCTGCGGATCTGGGCGCTGGACTCCGGACTCCGGACATCGGCTTCGACTTGGACTTGGACTTGGACTCTGGTAAATAAAGTCATTAAATTCAAATCAAAATTATGCCTGGCAATTTTGTTTTTGGGTGGCCGGGTCCATTCAACTGATCATTTCAATTACCTCTCTGCTCTTGATCATAACCATTATGCAACAATAAAAGTTTCAACAAAATTAAATGTAAATAATACCAAAGACTGTGTGGAAATTCAATATAGAGGCCAGGCAAGTGGAAAAGTATGCGTAAACTGAAACCCTAAACAGTGTTGCCAGCTCTAGCTGTTTCCCCGTCAAATTTGGCGGTTTCTAAAGGTGAATTGCGGGCAAAATTAGGAAATGTGTGTTGATTTTTAATATAAATTGAATCTCTATACAGCGACTACATTCTGTTTTATTTGTAGTAGAAAAATGAGAATTTTATGAACAAAATAATGTAAAAATGTAGAGAATTTATGGGACAAGCGGACATAGCGAAGTTCTTTGTAAATTAACATTTAAAGAAATGTTTATGTCCATTCGAAGCGAACTCATTTAACTTGAACTGTTATACTTAACATGATCTGTTTTGTTACGACATTTTTGTTCAAAGCTTTTCTTTTGCAGAATGCATACTTAAAATTATGAAAAAGTACATTATTATTCCATCTAAATTCGAATTTGCACAACTGTGAATAATAATGAGCTTACCTTTTCCTTATGTTCTTCAGAGCTGTTATATTTAATGCAGCTGTTAATTTTAATACTCATGCGAACTGTACTCACAACTTTTATACTTAAAATGATCTGTTATGTTACGAAGATTATTGTTTAATTTTTCTATCCGTATCAGATTGCATACTTAAATTTCGATATGTTATCTATATTCCATTCAACATAATTCCACATTAGTTTATGCTAATGCGTATCTGTTTCGTTAGCATTAAATGTAAATGTTAACAGAACTTAATGCACATGTTATGCTCAGAATGGTCTGTTATGTTAAAGGCTTCTGATAATCTTTCCCCTCTAGTAGTAGTAGTATTGTAGTAGTATTGTAGTTGTTTATTATTGGCTTGGCTTTATCAACATTTATGAACAGTTTGATTTACATTATTATTCCATTTAACATATTATATTTTACGCTAAGCAGGGTTTTTTTTTAAATTAAATTTTATTTTTTGTTTTTATATCTCTAGATATCTTAGTTTTGTGATTAATTCCGGCATACATAGTTTTATTTTTATTTGAATGTATTTTTTGTGTAGGTTTTTGTTGTTTATAAATGTATCATTTATTATTCGTTTTGTTTTCTTTTTTTTTTGGGCAGCACTGACCCTGAGGCACATGCCATTTAAATTTGAAACGATTTGACTCGTCCCTGGCATTGATTATTCTGTAAATTAGCCACGGCTGAAGGTATCAGAATACAGGACTCGTCGGCAGCACCACGTGGTTGGCTACTGTGCAACGAATGAGCCCACAGCTGGTCAAGAAATACAAGATCAGAGGCCAAACAGATGTCAACTTGACCTTGCAACCAGAACTAACTGAAGCCAACTGGCCAACTGGCCAAAACAGGCCGTAAATTTCATGGCTAGTCTAAATATTTACACAATACAAATGTGAAATGTGAAATTAATTTGACTACAGTTGCAACATGACAAATGCCACTTGCAAACAGTTGCAAACAGTTGCTGCACTTGCATCAGTTGCGCTGCATGGCGCCAGAGCATAAAAACTCACACAATACTCACACAATACTCATACGATACTCATACGACACTCATTTGAATGCACTCACACTCGCCACTCGCATTATATAAGCACTCACCCAGTGCCCGGTGCCCCCGTCTTCCTTGGCTTGCCCCATGTTCCAGCAAGTTCAATGCAACTTTATGAATGAAAATTTCGCACGCTTAAAACACGCTTCAAGCTGCAAACTCAACCAGACGACACACAAGGGTGCAGCATGGCGGGGCAAAGGGGGCTGGGCTGGCAGTCTGTTGCGTTTGGCAGTTGAAGCCGGCAGAGGAGAGCATCAGCGACAGCGGCTGCAACGACGCGACGCACTGCACCTGATAATTGACAAAACCTGACAGCACTTGGGCATCTTTTTTTTAATACTCGTATATACATATATCTTTTATTTTTTAATGCGTCTTTTTTGGCCCAAACCCGTACTGAAGGAAGTGGGCAAGGCTTTAAAGAGGCTCTAAAGGCTTTAAAGATCGAAAGAGCAAGAAAATACTAAAACAAAAATGAAAATGCAAGTAGAACGCAACAAACTGTGTATACACTTCATTAATAGGGGCAACTACCGAAGTAGCCACCTATATAATTACTGATTCTGACTTAGCAGGTTATAAGACTGAACCACTTAGAGCTAGAGCTGAAACCCATAACTAGAATCTCTATAATTTCTAGATTTATTTATTTATTATTATTATTATTATTTCTGGTTAATTTAGACCCAGCTTAACATACTTAATTTCAAAATTACTATTAGGGAAACAAATTAGAAAATTGGAGAAAGAACTTCTTAAGTAAGTTTTTAAAACCTTTAAGTCAGGATGCATTTCTCTTTGCTTGCATATTTCTATACAAATCGTCACGTGCACTTCTATTTTGAACTACATTTTAGATTCGAATGCTTTTAGGCATACGAGTACCAAATTTCATCATATTATATATTATCTTAAGATCGTATAAGGCCGAAACACTTTAAAGTTGAATGGCAACTTACATTACATTTTGGTTCGTTTTTGAAACAGAAATTTTGATATGTAGAATATTGAAATCAACAAAAAAGTTAAAAATTTCATCATTATATTTATAATACTTTAAGAAGACCAATATATGTATATATATCTATCGCGATTCCAGCAGCCTGTAGTACGTATTTTAAGTTTAGAACTCAAAAATGCTCACATATAACGCTGAACCAGTTTTGTACCGGTTCACAAACATGTTAGGTTGTTGATCAGTTATGAATACATATCTATGTATTTAGATTAATGTATATACGAGTATATAATCTTGTATAATTTTTCTTAAAGTTATAATGAATATGTTTGATTGCTAATTGAAACAAAAACGGAGGCTTCAATTACGAAAATATCTACAATGAATAAATATAATAAAAGAATAACTTCGATCAATTAAATACTGACACAAAAAATTAACCAATATTAGTTTTCAATCGGTTAAATGTTAAATAGTTATGGAAATTGTGTCAAAATAGTTATTGTGGCCCCAATACCACACATACACATTCATATATCTACAATAGATATAAACACATTAAGACCTGTTCTCATTACTGATTACTTTTCATTTCGAATGGTTCTCGACTTATTGTTCTCGATATCGAAAGACTCTTTATCATTTATCCCTCTTGATCATACACAAAAGTTTTTAAAGCGAATATTTAACCAGTTTTCGGAATTCAGAACAGATTGGAATCGGAATTGGAAACAGGCTCCTTTGAGTAGTATTTCCTGTAAAAACTAAACAAATTTTTGTTAGAAAAATCTACAAATAATGTAAATAAGTTAAAAGAAGATATATTGAACTCTTTTTACACCCTGTACCCATAAAATGGGTAAAAAGGAATGTAGTTTCGTGTATAGCAGGCGCAGGTCAAGTTTATTTTGGATTCGAGATATTTCCCCCCACACCCCCGCTATTTGATAAAAGCCGTTTTACAGTAACACTTTTCAAGATATAGTTTTAATATTTGGCATGTGTATTACTTTGGTTACTTTTAATCTACTGTCAAAATTTCAAGTCGATCGGATAATAAACACGAAAGTTATTCACGAAAGAAGATTCAGTGATGCAGCGTTGGGGAGACGAAGAAGCACAGCCGCCACTTAAAATGTGTATGTGTAAGTGGACGAAGATGTGTTTGGAAGTCTTAGACCAGGGTACAGGGAGTTTCATAGTCGGGTATAATCGACTAGAGCATTCTTACTTGTTTGTTTTGGCATATGTTGTATATTTGATTGTAATCAATAATCTAAACAGTTTTAGTTTGAAAATCTTGAAATTTGTATTGAATGTGATTGACTATAGATGCGCTGCAAAGCAATTGACATAGTTGTTATACCCTTTGGGGCTGTCAGGGCAGCTTGACTTGATTTCAGTTGACAGTTTATCGCTGAGGTTTTGCGGTTGCGTTGCGCTGATTGCCTAGAGAATACCAGGGCCAAGAGCGGCAGTGAAGGGCGCGGCACTTAGGATCGCAACATAGAGAAACTGTTAGAGGATAGACGCATTCCAGGAACTGTCAAATGTAGTATCTGACAATATGTATCTATTGAGGGCTTCGTACAGTATGCAACCTATGAGGTTGCATTTCAAAATATTTGCGACGCCACAAGCAGCTCTTAAGTGTGATGAAAGGTGTTGAAAGGATTGCGTGTGTATGCGCTCAAGGACTGCGTTACTCAAAGGATACACAAAGGCGCTGCATTGCATGCATATCAAAACAAATATGGACATAGGTTGTGGCCACTTCAAAGACATGCACAAAACATACACAATATTCAAAAAACTGTTTGGTCATTGGCCATGGCGCAATCCTTTTTTGACTGGCCAGCAAAAAGGATTACAAAGCGCCAAATTGTTATGCTGCTGCTGCTGCTGCGCTCAACTCTTGAACTCCTGCGCGTGGCTTATGCGCTGCATCCTGCGCCAACGGGTAATTACACCACATGATTTATGGCCAAGCAACAGGCAACGGGCAACGGGCCAGAGATCCCAACTCGTTCCAGATCCCCAACTGGCCTGGCCAACAGCCCAGCAACAACAATCGATCGATCAGTTCAGCTCTGTCCGCCCATTTTGGCCCCTTTGGGGCAGTCAGCGGCAATAAAAGCAACAACAAGAGCAGCAGCAGCAACAACAACAAGCCCGCTGCAGATGCATCTTGGCAAGTTTTATGCAAATACAAAAATAAATGCCCCGCTGCCCGCTCTGCGCCCCATCCCAGAGTGTTTGACAAACTTGCAGCAGCGTCACCAGCGCCGCCACCGCAGATTGATGACAAACCGACAGAAGGACAGACAAAAGGACAGGGGGACGCTTAGACAGACAGTTTAGAGAGTTTGCACTGAAATTTCAGCTTGAAAACTTCAAAACTATTTGCCGCTATGCCATATATATACCCTGTTGTCATCAAACTAATTGAAAAGGGTATGACAACTTGGAGACAAGAGACAAAAGAATGCATTTTAGAACCTATATAGCAAATATATATTCTTGATCAGACATGATATATGCATTCTTGATATATTATTTAGGCTATCTGTCTTCCCAACCGCTTGTAAATTCCCAGAAACTGGCCAAAGGCCGTGAAAAATTATAGAATGCATGATGTAGTATATATTTTCTTGATCCACATATACAAATTTGGAAACTATACTTACAAATATTTTAAAAGTTTATTTTAAACTCTGAAAATGTATGTTATCAATTAAAGAACCAATTCAAATCTTTAAAATGTGTATAATTTCTTATCAACATACTATACTCGTACATATCCGTCTATTTTTCCATGCATCTGTACGATCTCAGAAACTTTAAGAGCTCGTGTTGCTAAATTTGGTATGCACAAGGATTCTTATTCACCATACAATGATCCAGCTATTATTTGTGTCTTAGTCTGGGACTTGAACCCGAGCCTAGCACGTCTACCTCTAGGCTATGTCCTAACATTCTTTTCACTCATTTTTCAACGTTCTTTTTCACGATATGGCTTAGATTTTACATACACTAATATTTTTGACTGTCATCTTCATATACTAAAAATTTCATTACAATCCAATAATGAATACAAAACTTATTCTAGAATCTATATAATAATAATCTACAGTCGCGTATGTATGTGTATTTGTCATATATATTCCATTATTATTATATATCATTATTGAGTATTAAAGACAGAAGTTTCAAATAAAATCTAAAATATAATTATATTACCGATCTTAACTCTTAAATTTAAAAGGAGTAAATTTAATTTAATTCATCGTACTTGGTAAACAAATTAAAGTTAATGCATAACTATTATTTTAGAACTCGCTAGGGAGTATCTCTCCGACTAGCATTCCCTTCTTTGCTTATTAATTTTTGCCTTACTTCAGTTTATGAGCAAAATCCATATAATCCATCAAAGAACATCTCAGACGTTCGTGTACGTGTTTTGGAATTTCAATGCGAGATCGTTGCGAAAAGGTATCTATACGATCCCGACCCTATAACAGGGCCCTACATACGATTACTACGTGCTATCTGCTTAAGGTTCAAGTCTGCGACTGAAACTGGAACTGGCTCTGCAACTGCCACTGGGGCACGTGTGGCAATGTCAAACGTTGTTGTTCTCATTCTCATTCTCAGTCTTATTCTCATTATCGTTGCTGTTGTTCTTGTTGTCTTTGAAATTGCATTTCCAAATGCCTCTCAAGTGCTGGGCAATTAGATGCCAAAATATTAAGTAAAATCTGAAAATAGAAAGAGAAATAGAAAATAGAAATGGGAACGAGTCCACTTGACATCATTTTCTTGTTATTGCAGTGCGAAGCTGGCCAACGCCCAGTAGCAAATTGAACTGTTTATGTTGACAGCCCACGGGATTAGATTAGATCTAGAAACCTTAAGCTACTCCCTCAGCACTTCATGTGTTGTAGCAATAACTACAGATATATAATTACTTAAGTCCTTAATTGAGTTAACGCCGTTGGTGGTCAGCTTCTGAGGAGAAGAAAACTCGCAAAGTATGTCTACTTCAAAACTTTGACTAAATGCAATATAAAACAAGTAAGAATGCTATAGTCGAGTATACCCGACTACGAAACTCCCTGTACCCAGGTCTAAAACATCCAATCACATCTAAGTCCACTTACCCATACACACACACATACACAAAGACGCACGCACACAGGCGGCAAAAGTGGCTGTGCTTCTTCTTCCCCCTCTCGCTGCATTACTGAATCTTCTTTCGTGAATAACTTCCGTGTTTATTATCCGATCGACTTGAAATTTGGACAGTAGATTAAGAGAGACTAAAGTATTTTACATGCCAAATCTTAAAGCTATATCTTGAAAATTGTTACTGTAAAACGGTTTTTATCGATTTGCGGGGGAACGGGGGAGATATCTGAAATATGAAACAAACTTGATCTGCGTATGCTATACAGGAACCTACATTCCAAATTTGGTGTCTCTAGCTATTATAGTTGCTGATCGACGCGTTCATCCGGACAGACAGACAGACAGACAGACGGACAGACGGACAGACAGACGGACATGGCCAAATCGAAATCTCTTTTGATACTGATCAAGAATATATATACTTTATAGGGTCGGAGATGTCTCCTTCTGCCTGTTACATACTTTTGCACAAATCCAATACCCCCTTTTACCCATTTTATGGGTACAGGGAGTAACAAGTTAGAGCCGCTGTCTTCGGTTCGAAGGAGGTTTATATTTCGGTCAAAATGCTATGCTAACAATTCAAACAAAACGTTTTTTCGTTTCGTAGTTTTAAAGACTATAGTACTTCTACCTCCTTGATTAACAAATCCCATAACTTGGTCGGTATATAGCTTATAGAAAGTTTTGAAAAAATAAAGGTTCTATAAGTTTTACATTTCGTGGGTTACCTATTAGATGTATTCAATAAAGGTGACTACTGCTTAATATTGTCACTGCAAGGATCTTAAGATCTTTCTATACATTTCGTGCCGATTGTCCAGTTTATGCTTATAGGACTTAATATCAGGTAGCGAAGCTTGGAACCCTTTCAAGGACCAGAGCAGCCTCCCAGCGGGCAGGTGTAATATTAAGCGCCCTAAACAGGTCAGCTAGGAAGGCAGGCAAGGATCAGGGCGATCGGGATTGGGTTTTCCGGGCAACAACGGACCGGCACTGAACCTCAATTGTAAAGTCAGGGTCAGAGCAGGGTCAGGGTCAGGGTCAGCGGTTGTAAAACCCAGAAAATGGCCAGCTACAAAGAGTGTAAACTGTCCAAGGCAGCTCTAGGAATTTCCCATATGCCATTAAAGCATTTTGAATGATTCGCAGCCAGGGATAAGGCCAGGGATTGTGCCTGGTTCTCAGCCAGAGCCAAAGTTGGCAACGTTCCTGTTTGCCGGATCATCATGATGATGATGATGGGAATGAGACTCAGATTGAAACTGAAACTGAGAGGCTCTACCTAAGCGCCGGCGCAGCAAAAGTTATCACATTGGGTATGTAACTACATTTATCACAACCTAATATGACAACTCGAATAACTTTTGCCTGGCTACGCCGACTTCATTCCAGACTTGTTGCAAACTCAAGCCACGGCGTACACGCAGAGAAAAACAGTGCTAATATGATAATCGGATGAGGATAAAAGTGGAATAAATACGTTAGGCAGGGATTATAAAAGAAATAATATAAGTATAATGCTTATGCACCCTAAAAACTTATTTATATTTACAAAATATTACATCAAATATATTATATCCTGGGATTCGAACTTTCAATTCAGTTCCACAACTAGTCGATGACTTAATCCCTAGAGCTAACGATATAAAATATGTTGACAATTCATCTTAATTTACGATGTGTTCTAGTTTTGTAATCGAGTTTGCCTATTTTATAAGCGGAGTTCGAACTTTATAAGTGGCGTTCGTATTTCGTAAACTGATGCTTTTAGTTTACGAAGGACTCTTATTATTAAGTTGCGTTTTCGAAAGCAATGCGCGGTTCTTCTTTTGTGAAGTAGAATTTCAGAAGAAGATGGCATGAAATATAGATAGGATGGGTGCGGAAATCCCTTGAGAACCCGATAGACGTTTAAATGTTCGGGAGGAATTACAGCCCAAATATCCTCGTGACTGTGAAAGCAACTTTGAATGTATAATTTCGTATTGTACTATTTTGATGGATGGAAAATGTTATTTGGACCATGTCTAGTTTTGTATATAACTATTACCCCCAGCACCATATTGCAAGTGTTGGAAAACGAATTGCATTTGAAGCGGCTGCTACTTTTTGCCGAGTGTAGCTGTCGCATTTGGGTTCGCTAATTGGAACATATCTTCTGAATCAGCTTCAGCTTGAAGCTCCCAGTTGCAATTCTCTGTATGATGTACGCGAAGTCTTGCCACGATTTATGCCATCCTTTGCACAATGAAGATATCAGCTTTTGAGGCAAATGTTGCAAGTGCAAATAGTTTGCCGATTGCGACTATCAAAATTGCTCAGCTCTGTGGTTTAGTTAGAGACCCTCCCCGAGGGGCCATTTGAAGACTCCCTGACTGACTGACTGGCCAGACTGTCCTGACTGTCCTGACTGTCCTGACTGTCCCAACTATCCTGCCTGTCCCGGCTGTCCCGAAGTGGACCCCATCAATAATTCATAACGCTAATTAATAACGCCCCGTTCAAATGTTGCGTGCCGTGTGTGTGTTTGAGATGAAAGCCAAAAATGCCGCCCTATGTATATATAACAGGATAATGAACTCGAAACACCGGACACCCCCTATAGGCCCCTACAATGCCCTCGTGCCTTATTGAAATTCAAATAAACTCCTTGGCGGCTGCGTTTTGATTGCGTTCGGCATTTTTGGGCTCTGGCTTCGATTTTTAGTTGCGTTTTTATTTTTCTTCCTTATATATATTGTTGTTGTTGTTTTTTTTTTGGGGCTATCGCAACGTACGCATCACGCCTTGAGGTGTAAAAATAAATGTTTAAAGTAACAACTTCTTAAAGAGCTGAATTATGGCTGTAGAAACAAGAAGAACGCCCGCGCCCAGCAATTTCTTGTTGTTGTTTTGGTTTTTGGACAGTCTACGGAGTTGAGCGGGTCAAAGGGGGGATATACTGGGGATGGATATACCCATTTGCCATCAATCTGTGTATCCTTAGCATAGAGAGCCTATAATTTGTACAAATTTGTTGGACTGATTGATGCGATGGCGGCGCGTTTCGTCTTTTTCCACAAAGTTGCCCATGTGGCGCGCCAAAAAATCTATTAAACATCATCTTTAATTCATTGGGAAAGCAGCTGGTACCCAAAAATCCATAAAAAGGAGTTGGATGGAACAATGAGAGCTTGCCAGTTGTGTTTATCAAATGCTCATTTACTTTTTTCTTTTCCCTCATATCGTAAAGGTGAAAGTTCTTCCGGCGCTCGTTTTCAATGCCCTCTAATCCTTGCCTACTATTATGATACAAGGTGCCCCCTTTTGCCCCTGAAAGACAATTGCATTGAGTTGTCAAGTGTCAGCGTTGACATTGAAAGAATAGCCCGAATAGCCAGAGATACCCTTAACACTTTCCACTTTCACAACTGGAGCACAGACTGCGACCCCGATCACGATCCCAATCCCGACCCAGATCTTGCAACGGACAATAGAACTTCACTTCGAGTCCTTAGTCCTGCTTTGTTCTGTTGCTCTTTAATGTGTCAAAATATAGTTTGGTATGGTTTGTTTTTTGTAATGCAAAGTGATTTATTGTCTGGATTGTTTTGCGTTGGCGTGGGAGCGTACACTCAGCCTTACAATAGATTCTAAAAAGGATTTGGATACATGGACTATAAGTCCTAACCTAAATGAGATGCCAGAAAGTACGACTTTGAAATGCTAGATCTTTGATTTTTCCTTTTCCCAAAAGAAATTATGATATGGTAATGCTAGATGGAAACTTGCTGATCTTGCAGGGCTTTGAAGAGTTCCCTTTGGTAATATAATAAATATTAATAAATCTGATTCACATATCTAATTATGTTGATTTCAGAAGCGTTTTTATAGGAGTATTTACACACATTATCTTTATACAAAGCATACAGTTTGAAAAAGAGTTTCTTTAAGACCTTATATACTCGAAGTTTGAGAAATCTACATAGTTGTTTGAATATTTGCTCATTTTGCATTGAAATTCGCATTAGTCATCAATATAATAGAATACATACACTTAAAAGAGAGTTTTCTTTGATACATTTTATTCAAATAACTGAAGAATTACTTTTATTTATAGAAATATATTTGTATTGTAAAATATTGTACTTCATTTCGCTTGAAATCCAAACTGTGAAGTTTATAATATCTTAAATAAAATATGAAAATCTTCATGGAATTTATATTTTTCTCTGCCTTTTCATGTCTTTAATAGCTATAATTTTGATTAAAAGATCTATATACTAAGGCAGAAAAGGCTATCAAGTCGGGACTCCCTATTGTATTTAAAATTAGGACAGACACAAATCTACCTAAATATTTTTACTGTGAATAGATGAAACGGAAATGAAACATATACAAAGCGCTTTTTATAAAGTTTTCTTTAATAGCTTAGAAATCGTATTCAAACTAATACAAGTTTCCTTAACTTTAAGAAATCAAATTGTCTATGGAAAATACTGGCATGAAAATTTTCGTGTTTTACCAAAAATGTGATTATGTTTCCGGATTGATAAGACTGCTGTTGTTAATTGGAATAATTATTTGTTTATTCATTAAAGTTAACTATAATACATTTCATTAAAAATGAATATTCTTATTAATTATAAGAGAAGAGCGCTAGTGTCGGGACCTTGAGCTCTATTTTAAAAAGACAATGCAATCCAATTGACAAAATTTAGAAACTAAAAATAACATTTGAATCATTAATTTAAATTCTTCTGGAGCAGATCTTTATAGTATAGAATATATTAGTTGATCTTTCAAATCTTTATGAAAAATGTTGGGTATTAATGAATTTTGCGAACTGAATCAATCTAAACATAAAAGTATTTCCAGTTAATTTAAATAATTTAAATGAAACATATTTAATTAATAACTGAAATTGTTGCTTCTATATAGTATGTCCAACTGGCATACTTAAAAAAGTTTGTGAATGTCATTCAAAGTCATCTGACATAACAAATTTGGACATATAAAAAGTTGGATAATACGTTTTATTTATAATATCAATGAATCATTGCTTGAGAATTGTAGGAATATGATTCTATTGGTTTCTTGAAATCAATATTGTGTTATTGATGGTTGTTGTTGCTGTTTATTGTTATTAATAGTAGTTTCATCTGTTATAATTTGATCATTTGTGATATATGTGATATTTTTGCCTTCGAACTTAGTTGCCGCCCATTTCCGTTTTGCAAAATGTTCGAATTCAATTGAAATAGCATATCTGGTATATATGGTAGATATCTTGTTTGAGTTGTGCTGAGATAAGACTTCTAAGTAATACCAATACCCTGACATTCGCTCTGCCTCTCCCTCTCCTGTTGTCAGCCATCGCTCTCAAGTGTCTTAGCACGCGTCAAGAGCTCATTACTTATCAGCCTGGCCTTTTGAAGCTACCTGCGCTTTCCGAGGTAATTTGAATTTGAAGAGTCTAGGGGCTTTTACTTTTACTTTATCCCCGATCTTGAGCAACTACCTGACAATGATGATGATGATAATGATGATGATAATAGGCGCGTGTTTATGTGTCGGTTGATTAGCCCAAGTCAAATGCGAACGGGTTAAGAGCTTGGGATTGGGAATGGGATTGGGGTTGCAATTGGTGCTGAGTTTGGGTTTACCTCTTTTGGTCTGCCGTACACTAATCCGGGTTGTCTTATTTGAGATTAGTATTAACGGTTTACGATTGCAAACGTATTAAAATGATGCACTTCAATCTGCATTTGCGTTCATAAACAGGGCCCGCACATCCTGCGGCCCAGCTGGCCCAGGTTCCATGCTCAGGTATCAGTTCCCAGTTACCAGTTACAGACTCTGTTCTGAGCAATCAATATTTATTCTTGGCCAACTCAAGCAAACTCATCAGGCGGCCCGCATAACTTGGTTCTTTTTTTTTTTTTTAATATTTTCTTCCTTTTTTTCCGTCGTAACTTAATTATGTTGTTGCATGGAGCGCGTGGTGAGGCGTGCGGCGGTGCAGTTTGCTGAAAATTAGTATGTGTTCTCCAAATGAGCAGAATATTCCAGTTTTATGCTTATATTTTGTGTGTTTATTAACTTTACAACAACTAATTAACATTTAATAAGTATGGTAATAAAAAAATGTTATATTATATTATGTTCATACTGGTCTCAAGTTGCTTAAAGTTAGTTGATCAAAAAAATTGTCTTAAATTACAAAAAATATATATTTTATATAATAATAATAAAAGTAGTAAAAAAATATGTAGAAATGCTTATTTCGAAACCTAAGCGAAAACTGAGTCTATTTACAATTTGAGGCACTTGGTTCAACTCAAAAATTGACTAGAAAGCAACCAGCTAAAGGATAGCCCAGGGATAGTTAGGCAGCTACTGCTCCTGCCACAAGGATATGTAGTCGAGTATCTCCTCGTCGTCTGGCGTGCAGTCTTCCTCGTCCAGTTGAAAATGCTCATAGGGCTCGAACTTGAGCTGCAGCTGGGCATCGATGGCGGCGGAGTGGGGCACGGGCGGTGAGAGCTGCTGCGGTGCGGCCTCATAGGTGCCGGAGTCAAAGGACATGCTCGAGTTGAACGAGGATGTGGGCGAGTGGCAGGATGTGTGCTGGCCCGGCGTTGTCATCATCAAGCTGCCTGTTGTTGTTGCTGTTGCTGCTGCTGCTGCTGCAGCGGCTGTGTTGCCATTCAAGGATATGGGCGTCAAAGGATGATTGGGAAACTGTTGGCGCTGCAGTTGCTGCTGCTGCTGTAGCGGCGTTGGCGTTGCCGTCGGCGTTGGCGTTGCCAGAGTGCTGCTGTAGTAGAGATTATGCACCAATTGGCTGCCGGAGTTGAAGCTGGAGCTGGAGCTGCTGCTGCTGCTGGAACTGTTGCTGCTCGTCTCGTCCAGGCAGAGCTGCAGCTGAGCGACGCTGCTGCTGTTGCAACTGTTGCTGCTGGGGCCGCCATTGAGATCATCAACCAGATCCTGCAGCCTGCGTATATACTCCACGGCAATGCGCAGCGTGTCCACCTTGGATATCTTCTTGTGCGGCCCCGGCCGCCGCCCTTGGTCAGGTCCGCAATGATCGTCTGCGGTATATGCTGGCGCAGGCGGGCGAAGCTGTTGTTCACCTGCTTGACGCGATTCCGCTCCCGGGCGTTGCGGCGCTGCACGGACTGTGATTGGTCCACGTTGTAGGGCGAGCTGGAGTTAGAGTTGGAGGAGGCTGCAGCGGCGGCGGCGGCAGCAGCAGCAGCGGAAACGGAAGCGGCTAGCGCCATGCCACGCGGCGTATATTTGCGAGTCTTGATGGTCAAATTGAGCTGGAGTTGTTGTTGGCGGCACTTTTGTGCTCGGGAGCTGGCATTATATGCTGATAGCGGTACATTTTGGTTGCGCCACCGATTGTGGTGGGGAATAGGTCGTTGTTGCTGTTGGCTTTGCCGACGGCGCCGGCGCTTGCATTGAACACCACACTTGACATTGTCTATTCCACAACAACAACAATGCACACAGACACACTCGGAGAAATAACTGAGTTTTCGCAAAGCAAAAAAAAAAGAAATGCGTAGTTTTTCGATTTTAGTTTTTTTTGTTGTTGTTTGTTCTGTTCTTCTTCAAGTTGATCGCTTGACACCTTGCACAAGAATGAGTCCCTTCGTCCTAAACCTTCATGTTATGTACCTTTCCACGCACTAAATGGCGCGCTCTCAGTCGCGCGCGCTCGCGCTCTCGCCCGCTGCTGCGACGGCTCTCTTTTGGCTTTACCTGCAAGAGCACCTGGCTGCAATTGAGTCACACTCAAGCGGCGCCTGCCTGAGCTACAGGTAGAGCGGCAGCGCGAGAGTACAGAGCGGCTTGCGGTGCGCGTTCTCTCTCTCTCTCCCTGACGATCGTTGCCTGTTGGCCTGCCTGCCTGCTCGTCTGCTGATAAGCCAGGCGCTCAACTGTTCCCGCAGAGGCATACATTTGCACTCAGCAACTCGCTATGCATGCAGGGCTTGCTCTCAAAACTGTTCCACTCAGGCATAAATTATGCACAGCCAAACAGGGCTTGCTCTCAGCTATTCTCACTCAGGTGCAAATTGCACTCTCGTCGACTGTGTCCAGGTAAAACAGGGCTTGCACTCAACTACTTACTACTATTCCCACTCAGGCATCAATTTGCACTCCACACGCTCAACTGTGCACAGGCAATTGCGCTCAGTGCGCTGGGATATTTGAGCGCTACGCTGGCTTTTCTGATTGAGCTCAGGATCAGTAGCTGGCAGCTGTCCTGCTCCTGCTCCTGCCGCTGGCCCTGCCCCCTGTCCTATGCCACTGCCGCTGCCGCTGTCTGTGGCTTTATGGCATGCCAGCAATTTGATTTCCGTGTTAATTAACTTAGCAAAACTCGCGATCTTTCTGTCTACCCGGGCCAAGTCCATCTCCAGTTCTTAGCAGCCCCATTTCATGTGCAGCTCACGCACACGCCCCTATTCATTAGCGCCGCCGCACAGTGGTCCAAACAAGCAATTTCGCAAATAATAAAATATTAGAAGCATACTGAAAAGCAAACTAAAGTCTGCATTTTTATATATATCACATATAAAAAAACCTAATTCAGAATAATTTAAAAATTAATTCAAATATAAATTTTCGATTTTTTTAAAATTTTTTTTTTAAATTCTCGATCCTCTGGTTGAAACTATAATTTTTGCTTATATTCCTCAGTTTTTGTAGAATTTAAAAACTATAATCTTCTACCTGACTTTTTATATTCTGATTATAATATAAAAATAGCAAAGTAACATTTTTTCGGAGATACTTTTAATATTCATTATTCGGGACTAGAACTATCAAATTCAACACTACAGAAATTTAAGAAGCATTAAATGTTAACTAATATTTCTCTTTAGCACCAGAACTTCGATCTCGAGCGATGTTCCCCTCCGCAATACCAACCCTTTGTCAGAGGTGTCCTTCAAAAAGATTAAATATAGTAAATCTTTATTTCCTTCATCATAAAAATAAGGATTTAGATTGCCTGATATGCTTTATATAATTATAAAAATAAGTATTAATGATCCGAATTTTGAACTGCTGAATTTGTGCGTATTTGAGCAGCAGTGTGTTAATTTCACCCACTGTGTGGGGCACTGGGAACTGGCACTACCGACTGGTACGGCTGCTGGTGCTGGGGCCCACTCGCCCACTAAAGAGGGAATACGCCTTGGCATGCGCGTTTCACCAGAGTCTGAGTCTGAGTCTGAATTGGAGTCTGAATCGGAATCGACGGATCGTGCTTATTAGCTATGCAGAGTCAGGCTTCGGAAGGTGTTCGAACAATTTCACATATGCCTCTAATTAAACGATCAACAAGATCACAAGTTTTTCACGCAAGCAGGCTGCTTCCGTTTGGCTCGAAACATTTGACAAAGTCCTGCAACTGCCGCTGCCCCTCTCCTAACTCTGCCTAACTCCTTTACACCTCACGACGCTGATCGTTTGATTCGGGTGCGATCCATCGATCGACAGCGGACCAGGTGTAACTCATAAGTTTCATTTGGTATTGTTGTCTTTTGTTGTTCTTCTTCACTCTTTCAACTCGTTCCCATTGTTTGGTTTTCGAGCGGGTTTTCTGGTAGCCCACATTTTTGCTGAACCATCATCGATCGGTAGCCGTGTCAATTTTCTATTTTCCATTTTCAATTTCCATTTCACAATTTGACAGACCCAAGCCAAAGAAGAACCTTTTCAGGCATGACCGACAAGCGGCGCTGTGTACTTTGCATCCTTTGACAATTTGCGCAGTCCTTGTTTGCATGCTGCTTGCAGTTTTTGTCCTGGCATTCCTTTTTTTGCATTGTAATGCCGAGGGAGCCGCTCAGGGACCGGGGTCCGGTATATGGCGGTTTGGACTCCATTATTTTGGCATCATTAACACTTTTATTGTTCGCATGTCGCAGAAATTCTCCCATAATATATACTTTTTTTTTTTGCATATCCTTTGACATGCTTGCCGTCGTTCCGCTTGCTATTCAAATTGATTTGATAAATGCTACTTTCCTCTCTACCTTTGACATTTGCGACATTCACCAAATCCTGGTGAAATGTTCAAAATGGGGTTTACCTTTGTGGCTTTTGTTATCCTGCGCATGTGTTGAATGCCCATTGTAGTTGATGTTGTAGCCATATATAGTATGGCATTCGGTTGAACTTGAAGTGGATTTGCGCAATGATAGAGTAGAGTATTTAAAAGGATCGGCCTATGGTCAATGCGAGTCCTGAGCGCAGTCGGACAATGCCATCTATGCTAACTATTGATCAGAATATAAATATATCGGCTTGTGTTTAAATTGCGCTCAAGTATCCAAATGCTTTCCATCAGTTTGTGCTACCGATCGGATAGTGAAGTTTTATTGAAACTTATACCAACTTACAGCTCGAATCCGAAACAAAGATCCATTAATAATCAAAATATTTGATATGCAAATTGAATATATACTTCTAATCAGTCCGTGGTATTTATCGAATGATCGCAAAGATCATAGAATGAAATCTTAAAGTAAAGTCAAGTATGTATAAAGTACGTGTGTGTTCTTTTACTTATGTGCATGAACTCATCTTGAAACAATATAATCTTATACCAAGCATTCAACTGATCTCTGATCGTATCTGTCCTTACCTGTCTCTTCTTGGTAATCTTAATCGCTCGGTTCCTGAGATCTGTGTTAAAAACAACCAAATATCAGGTATATTTTCCAAAATTGAGCTTCAGCTGCAGTTCCTGCATTTGAATACAAGTTCGAAGACATCTTTTCGAAACTCAAAACTGAACTTGCAAATTTAATCTCTTCTCTATCTCTCTGCCTCTACTTTTTATTGTCATTAAAGAACTTGATTTATTATTAGAATTTGATTCCATTTCGATTTATTTTTGAGGTAATTTTGACTTCCAAATTTGGGAGAAAAAATAACTATAAATAATGGGAAATCTCGAATATTTTCGTTATTAACTTGATATAAATGTTGTGGGAAAATTTAAAATCTCAAGATTTAAATTTTAATCGATTGCGGATAAGTTCCCAAATCCTTGGAAAAACCTCACAATCCCCTGCTAAACTGATCCCAATTATATTCATAAACTAATTCAGGTATAGTTTGTCTCTGAGTTGATTTATTATCTACATTTTATTTATTTCTAAAAATGAAAACTTTTCCGATTTCTTGGATATTTTTTATTACCTTACTCTCACTCCTTACACGTATTCTCTCTACTGGAAGTAGTTGCCCCTGGCAACCGCAAACAACACCCCCGTCCGCGCCATATCCTTTCGCAACGCTTGGAAGATTTAAATGCATAATTATTTTGATATGAAGCATAGTTCCGGGGCCGCGACAATGAAGGACCAAGGACCAGGTTCTGCAGATACCAGGGCGCGTGCGTTAATTGCTTGCGAGCGAGATGGCCAGAGAAAGAGAGCGAGAGAGAGGGCAATAGGCGCAGGAGTGGCATATCCTGACTGAAACAGGGAATTGAACTGGGGCGCGCGTTGAGCGTTTTTCCTCGAAACTTGAAATGCAAAAATGAATGTTGAATGTTGAATGTTAATTGAAACAAGTTTCCGTAAGGACCTGCCCCGTATCCCGCCTGGCCTGACCTGTCCTGTCCTGGCTGCCTGTCCTGCGTAGTCCAGGCAACGTGTCGTAGTTGTTGCTGTTGTTTTCCCCCCGTCATTTCTCGTAGTTAATATTTTAATTAAATGCAGGCACAGGACTCTCGCCCCGAACTCGACCTGACGCGTGGCAGGTGTATTTACGCGACCGAGCACCAGGGATCGTGGCCGGGGCACGGGCTTAGACAGCCGTCCCTCCAGCTCTCTCTTTCCCTCTCTCCCTCTCTCCCTCTCTCTCTCTCTCTACTTATCTCCTGCCGATACTCCACTCTCCAGTGCAGCTGAAAATGAACACACACATTGGCTAGGGGTTGCATTTGTATCCAAAAGAAAGATACTAAAATAGGGGAACCAAACCCGATGTCGGAGCCACGCGAGCGGCTCATTGAACTTTGCTCAGAGCTAAAGTTCAAGACGCCAAATCAAACTGCGACTGAGATCGTCTTTCAGCTTTTTGATTCATTTTGATTATCCTCAAAAATGGGCATAATAACTTTAACATTCATTTGGTTGGAAAATCATTTATAGTTTTCCTAAGATGAAGCTTTGCCATTGAAGAACTTGATTTCTCCTCTGCCTATATTTACTGTTTTCCATTTTCAATATGCGAATACTATTCCGAAAATTAGTTCTGTTTATATGAATTTATCTATAGTTTAAATTCTCAAACTATATAATCCTGAAAATCATAGTAAACAGCAAATTAGAAGCAAGTTGCAATGTCTTTTGAGTGAAATTTTCTTTCCAAGTGGTAAACAGTAGTGGATATCTCAGTAGCCCCTTGAGTTATGTTGCTGAAAATTAGTATGAGGCTGCTATTACATACAATATATAACTACATTTTAAGAACAGGCTCAAGTATAGCATAATATGGACAAAAAACACAAATAAGAAAAACGATATAAGAGAAATAGCATGATATAATCTACAATGCATGCTTTATTCTAACAAATTGAAGTCATGATTAGACAAAATAAGAGCATTGAAGCTTCGGTATAATGGAACATAGAGAATTGTGTGTTTTTTTTTATCGTGTGGTGTGGTGGGAGGAGTAAGGGGGGCTTGCTTTATGAGTAGTCGCGGGCCAGAGGGACAAACCCACAGAGGCAGACACAGCTGATAACTATCATTACCGGCAGCGTGGTATATAAGTATATACGAGTGTGTGTGTTAGTTTTGGCTTTGGCTTTGTTTTTTTGCTTCAATTCTGCGGTCGAAACTGAAGCTGAACCCCAACCCGAGACGGAGACTGCGACTGAGACTGAGACTGAGACAGAGTCTCAGTCTTTGGTCTGTGTCTGATCATGATGATGAGAAGGAAAGGAAGCAACAGCCAAGAGGCAGGGGCAGGAGGCAAGAGGCAAGAACAAACGGCAGTAGCACGCACCATTAGATGCGGTCAACATGAAAACATCTGCTCTTCTGTGTATTCTTTTGGGTCAACAACTACGAGCACGTTTATAGGGATAGGAACTGGAACTGAACTGGCGTGCGCCATTTTTCTTCATTCGAGTCGAAAAATGCAAAGAAATGGGAACTGAAATGAAAAGTGTTTTGAAGCGTGGAATTGAAAAGTTGCGACAGGGTTGAGGTGTTTTGCAAAGCGATCGAAAACTGAATACTGAATACTGAAACTGAAACTGGAGTTGGATGCAAATGAAGCCATTTGGTGTTGCAATATTTACGGCTTACACAGTTGCGGCCGGCTCATTAAATTTTAATCAATTTTTCGCCTGCATGTCTTGGATCGTAAATCGCAGTTTAGTTCGGGATTAGCGCATATAACGTTTAATTTTAAAAACGCATAAAATTTTTGTAACAATGTCTGTGGACCTGAGTGGATCGCGGCCTAGAAATAAAGACACAATCCCTCGATCGTTCAACATTTTGCGCCTTTTAATGGGCCACAACGAGATCTCTGCTCGGATCCTCGGAACTTGTTTTTTATTTTATTTTTAAATACCCTTGCAGAGGATGTTATCATTTTGTCAGCAGATATGCAACGCATTGAAGCGGACTTTATTGACCTTAAAAAGTATATACGTTCTCGATCAGCATCCGTAGTGGAGTCTATATAGCTAGTATATCCGTCCATCTCTCTGTTTCTATGGAAAATAATCTGTTAGTTTTAGAGCTGTCGTAGTGAGACTTAGTAGTAGATATATCAGAATAAAAGAGATCGAGTTTTGACACATTTCTTGTTTGAAAAAGACATCCTGGATCAAACTCACCATACTCAAAGTTGTAATATGTTTTGGATCGCACTACTTTATTATATAGCTGCCAAAGGAACGGTTGGTTTTCAAGATATTGCAGCCAAACTCAGGAATTGCTAGTATGACTATACCCAATATAGTATCCAGAACCTTGAACAAAATGAGTCAGCGTAGAGTTCTACATCAATCACATATTCAATATAAAAGTTGTTGAAGTAACTATATAGTTTCCCAGTTAACATTCGTATCGAAGCATTCTACAATATAACAAGTTGATCAGCACTCGTAAATTTGAAATTTAAAATATTATTACACAGTTTTGCAACCTCAAGCATAACCCCGATAATATGGCCATCAGCCAGATACCTAAGGAGATGAATATTCATGTTTACACTGCCGTGAGGTTCCTCAGTGATATGACCGGTCTTGAGTTTGTGCCATGCACGGAGATAAAAGCTCGAGTTATGGAAACTATGCACAATGCGCATCTCATGATGAACTTTGATGTAATGATGAAGGAGTCGCTGGTTATCTTGACACTTGTGGGCGCTCTATCTGCCAGTGAGGATGGGAATGCATTCGGTTTACCGAAATTGGTCTATAAGAATCAATAGCCAAGTGATGAGTTCAGATATTGAAGAAATTTGTAATATTAATTCTATGGCGGTCATGAATAAATTCATACTGTTTTTCGGTTTTATCAAGTAACAATTAAAATAGATTTTTATTAAAATACTTATGGCTAATATGTCAACCAAACTGCATTACATCTTATATAGCTTGGATTGATTTGATGAAAAGTAGGAATTATCGTTCGCAAATTGAGATTTTGGCTGGGAAACATTGCTGGCAGGGTAGTCAGCTTCGGCACTTCGGAGATGGCCCATTCTTTCTGGTTTTTTTTTCAATGATATTGTCCCCCGTCGCCTGTCTGAAGCGGCAGCCGTTTATTGATTTTTAATGAAGCGAACGGCAAAGATCAGTTTTCGATGTGATCAAAGTGGCAGAAGGAAGTGTAGTCGGGCAGCAGGTTTTTGGGACTGGTGGTAGTCCACCCAGGATGTCGTCCTGTCTAGCCAAATATTTGGCAACAAATCATCAATCAGCGTCTCTGCATCTAATTTCTTTGCTAATTTGCTTCAAGTGCTCAACAAGTCGACACCTTTTTTGTCTTTTTGTTGTTGTGTTGCCAGACACCTATCAGAGAGTTAGGTGTGAACAGGCACACGAGACAGAAATCAGCTCTGTCGAGGACCGAGGACCGAGGAGCAGCCTGATCCTATTAGTGGCAATTTTAAGCTGATTTACGCAGCAGCATGTTCCAATTAAAGTTCTCTAAAATGCCAAGTGAGCCTTTTAAAAACTCATTAATCACACGCTTAACTATGCTCGCCGGCCAGAAACTCCAGTCTCTCAGTCTTTAGCGTCCCAAGATCGATTTCAAATATTGCGAAAAAAAAAGGTGCGAACCAATTTGCACCTCAGACGTGGCAAAAAGTCCCTTTTCTGACCTCCCTCTGCCCCTGCCCCTGCCCGGCTTGCGTTCGACCACAAGTCCTGGGCCTGGCCAAAACGAGCTGCAGCCCAGCCCAAGTTTCGAGTAATTTCTATGAATTTCACGCCTACCACCAGAATTGCTTTCTGCGTCCTGTCCCTGTTCCTGTTCCTGTCCCTGTCCCTGTCCCTGAACCCTGGCACCGGCGCCAAGTTAATGGATCATCCATCAGAAATTGCAACCAGGGGGTTGCCAAGGACATTACTCAGGGCCCAGGCCCGGACCCGGACACGATGTTCGTTATTTGCAGCTGCTCTTCATTTTTAAAATGAAAGCTTTACACATTGCAGAAGTCCTTTAGACCATAGGCTGAGACTAGCTTAGTTAACTCTGAATAAACGTTCTAATACTCTTATCCCATTTTCTGTAGTGAAATCTGTGCCCATTGCATCGTATTTTAGAGAGCTGGTAATTGTATATTGTTTCTTTAGCTCTGTTCTCGTAAGAATGTTGAAAAATATTATAATATAGTAAGATCATCTCAGAACCGATGTACAATGCGACGAATATATAGAAACAGACCAACGGATAGATTGACTAGGCTATAAATAAGCTGATCAAGAATATACACACATTGTTTTTCATTGTAATTCGGTGCAACCTATAAAATCTATTGTAACCTCCATCTGAGCCTCAAGCTCTCATCATTTGCACGAATGCAAGATTGAGAGTTCCTATATCGCCTGTTTTAAGGATATACCTATCCAGCTACCTGTTTCTTCCTCTTGCAAGGACAGCGCATTCTAGTTCACAGAATCTGCATGTCCCCCTGCTCACCATTCCTAGTTTACTAAGGTGGCTGATCACTCTACCCTATTCCCACAATGTGATTCACAGATTTAGACTAGAACTTAGACGGATCGTTCCTGAGACAGGCTTCTGATATAGTGGTCGCTTATAACAGCTTATAAGAAACTTAGCTCTTATTTTTACTCCCTGTACCCATAAAATGGGTAAAAAGGGGTACTAAGTCTGTGCAAATGTAACAGGCAGAAGGAGACATCTCCGACCCTATAAAGTATATAATTTTATTCTTGATCAGTATCAGAAGAGATTTCGCTTTGGCCATGTCCGTCTGTCTGTCTGTCCGTATGTATGAACGAAAGGATCTCAGCAACCATAAAATGCCCACCACTTAAAATGCCTCGCTTGAGCTGTCGCTCGTGTGTGTGCGTCTTTTGTGTATGTGTAAGTGTACGTAGATGCGATCGGATATTTTAGACCTGGGTACAGGGAGTTTTGTAATCGGGTATACTCGACTACAGCATTCTTACTTGCTTAACACTAGTATCTTGAAGTAACCGTGATTGCATTCACACGATGAATTGACCTCAACTCTGAGATTAATTCACACACATTACATTTGATATTTGATTTAATGTCCTTTTAAATTTATAAAATATAATTTTTGCATTTTCGAATACAAACAAACTTTCAATTGCATCTGATCGACCCTAACTTAGTTTCCTCATATCCTCATTCCTCATTCATATCCCTCAGCGAATTGTGTGTCATCCTCATTGCGGAGCAGAAGATTCTTTTCAATTAGATGGTCTATCGATTGTTTGACCACTGTCATCAAATTGCGAACTGGTCTGTTATCACGCATTGTGTAACGTACTTCCGCCTGTATTTCGGAGAGGGGAACGAACTCGATATTTTCGATTTGACCAATACCCACAACAGCGTTCATAACATGGCGGTTAACCACTTGCGGCACATTATACGGATCCATTTTATTTCAAAATTTGAATGAGGAAATATATTAGTTCAATTTCAGATGAAATATAGAATACGAGTGAATGATTGCTTGGATACGTATGGAAATATGGAGTTGTAATCGCTGACAGATTTCTGCTGACTTGCTGGGTATTTTCTTCATTGAACTGAGTTCTTGGCTTGTATTCGATGATATCATAAATGTAAGCTACAGGCACTTTCTGAATAGTATGTTTACAACAGCTCTTGAAATGTGTCTTCGGGTTAGTTAATTACAGATCGCCAGCTCTTATGTGTGTTCTATATTAAAGTGGATATTTTGTTTTCATTTTGATTGTATCTGGGATACTACACATGGCTACGGGCACTTTCTAAATAGGATATTTACAACACCTATTTTTATGGGTGTTTCAGTTCTTGGTTAAGTTCCAACTCTCATAGTATTATGCAGCTTAAAATGAAACTAGTCTAGTTGGCCGTTTAGCTTGAGTGGCCTTTGGCTGATGTTTTGGCCAATTAAGCCATTAAATCTAGACATGCACCAATTTAGGTGCCTTCAAATTATTCAACGACCACACATTATAAATTTTAAAGCAGGCCTCAGTCTCATAAAAAAGTAAGAGCAAGAGGAAGCAGCTGAAGAATACGAGACCGCAAAACAACAACAATAACAAGAAAAGGAGAAAAACACGACAAACTTTTGTCACAAAATGTCAAAGTCCTTGTGATTTACTTTCAACGTCTGCGGCAAAAGGCAAAAACTTGATACCCCATGTCTGGCAAAGGGATCCATCCGTCTACCGTATGTGTTTATAGGATCGGTTCTCTAGAGGATCGATACTCAGTGGAGGAGTATGGTTGGGTATCGAACTCTGGGTGTCTGTGGCGTTTGATTGCCAAGAAATTAAAACGTTACGCTCGTTGACGCAATGCTCAAAACGAAGTTGACATGCGGCTCATTTCAGTTTGCTTCGGTTAGGGGTTTTTTTTTTGTTTTCTTGTGCTTTTTTATGTGATTGGATTGCTGGGCGAATCCTTAGCCAGCTCCTTGGTGCCCATCAATCAAGCGTTCAACACGCCAAGCCGGACAGTCGAAGGCCAAAAAGCATTTCTTGCAATTTTTACTAATAAAATTGCATGAATTATATGCAAAACATTATTCAGTCAGCCCCCACGACTTGGCCAGGGATTGTAACTGAGGATTGCTGGCAATAAGACAAAACTCACGCCTTCGGCATTTTTCTCGCTTTTCCCTTGTTGTTGTAAATATAAAACTTTCAACACCTTCGCAGCATCGAGTCTCAAAAGTTTATGGGGCCTCGATTCTTCGAGGTTCTGTGGCTGCCTTTAAATTGTTTCTGATTAGCGTAGAGCATTGGGTCTGATCAACTGCTCAATGAAGTCTCTGGCTGCCCCATGCCCCATGTCTTTTTTATCCCCTACACCCCTCCGCCCCATCTCAACACCCGTTCCACAGCAGTTGCCCGGTTGCGTGTTGCAGCGTCTCCTCTCTGGTGATATATCTGCCATTGCGGTTCTTGCATATATAATTAAGGCGTTAGTTCAACTCCGGATGAGTGCCCAATGCGAAAGTGCCCAAGAGATGAAGCTTCCTGCATGTAGAGTGAAGAATTCGGAGAATTTCGGTATGTTACCTTCCTAAGAATACTTTGATACTTCCTAAAACGCATATTAATTCCATCATCTACATATATTATATACCATAACTCAAGAATGTATGTACATAATTTGTATTACTCTTGTTAGTACTAGAGTAATAATCAATAAATTTTGTATGCTGCCTGATGGATAAGACTTGGATAGATAACCTTCCAAAAAAGTATTGAAATCAAGTAAACAGCAGCTGAAATGAATTCCCAGGCTACAACTCGGGAAGCATTAAGGACAAATTGTATAAATATGATATGATGAAATGGAGTAGGGTTTTATATGTATAATCATTTAACAATTGTAGATCTACTACAACAGTTTCCTAAAAAACTTTTTAAAACAATCCTTAAGAATATAACTTTCTTGTACAGAGAATTCTCCTACTGGGGAGCTCCCTTGGATAGATGCGGAGTCTTCTGTTCAGTCTTCTGTTGGCTAAGGGGTTAGGATGGTTCGCTAGCCTTTCATTATAGCGACTAGAGTGCCGATTTATTTGGTCACCGATGGGCGTCAGGTGTAGATCTCGCTCGACGGCTTTATTCTTCATTACAATTGAAGTATGCGCACTCGGTTAACTTGGGTCGAAGTTGGCTGTTTTGGTAGTATTTCAATGGTTTCTTCTTTTTATGCAACAGTTTTCTAAATTTGTCGAAAACAATGTTTATATCTCTAGATAACTTTTCTCCAATTATACGAGGTTTTTGTTTTTCCATGAAAATTCTTTCATTGGAAGCAGTTTTGCAACCTTAAACTGTTTTTCAACACTGAATTGAGTGAGTTGCGGCCAATTGACCATTGGGTAGGCAGTTGGTCCATCGACACGCAATGCCCGTTAACCCCCCAGACGCCCCCGCAGCCGCACACACTGTTAGCTGTCTGCAGTCCAGATTGTCATCACCAATGCGACGTGGAAGCTTTGTGCCCCTCTCGGCCCTCTCGCCCCTTGCCCCGATTCCTCTAACATCCTCACAGAAGCATGCCTAACATATTTGTTGTTGTTGTTGCTGTTGTTGCTGTGGCACACAGGATGCGTTGGCCCCGTTGAAGTTTTGGGGGCATCTTCAGAGGTTTTGGGGCCTAATGCAATAACAAATATTTATACTTTTTGCGATAAATGTTTGCGTTGGTTAATAAAGCGATTTGTTATTTCAGTTTCGTGCTCATAATTTATATGCTTAAATTGGATTAAGTTCTCGGCTGGCTACACGCATGCCACACTCCCCCGCCGCCCTGTCGCCCTGCCGCCCCTTGGTATTTGTGTGGTTTTATGCGAAGGCGTTGGAGTTGTGGATTGGATTGGTTTTGGCTTTGGTTTTTGCATTTGTGACTCGCTAGCGCCGCAGGCTCCAACTCTCTGTGAAGGTGTGAAAAAGTTGATGCCCCAGCGTTTTTTGTTTGCCTTTTGATTTCATTTTATATAGTATATTTTTTTGCTGTTTTTTTTCTTAAGCACTACTTAATGGTTTTTGGTGACATGGCAAATTACTTAACCGGCAGGTTAATGACAACACCTACAAAAAAAGAAGAAAAATACGATCGCTTGGTAGCTGGCTGGGCACAGCTTGAGAGTCAGCAGAAGCAGCAGGAACCGGGCGATCATTTACAGGCAGCAGCGATCATTTATTTCAAAATTATTGCCACATCGATCACTGGCCGAGCAGAGACACCACAGCACAGCAAACTACACCACACCACACCACTCCACACGACGATCGCTGGGAGAGACCCAGAGTCGTCTTTGGGTACCATCTACCAGACATTGGCACTGCCCCGTGTGCCATTTCATTATTATAGGGCAAAGTCTTCAAAGATCGCTGCTGATCGTCGCTGGCCGTCGCATCGTTGCCTCTTTTTGCACATTTGATGGAACTGGAACCTGCAACTGAAGCTAAAGCTGATTCTGGAGCGGTTAGCTGCGACCACACTCAGAAAAATAGTCGTGCTACAATATTGCAAGCTATAAAAGCAAAGTAAATCCTGTGATTTTAAGAACTCTCGCTTTAGGAACTTTATTATTTTTAGAACATTCGTTCTTGTTTTGGCTGCAGCTTGAACATTTAAAAAAAAAATGTTATCCTTGCACATAATACTGAATTTTAACTATGTATGTTGTTGTTCTTTTAAAGAAATAGGTTTAATAGTTCAAATTCGTTGAGTTTGTTCACTCGTTTCTGGTTTTAGTTCCTTTGCTTTGTTTCAATCCCCAGCTGAAGGCTGTCCGGGTAACATATCCCTACATCCGTCCTTACCTAGCCTAAACGAACCTTTTTCTCTTCCTTAAGTTGCTTAGCAAATGGAAATTCAAATTGAACTTAAATTTCAATTCATAAATAATAATAATCGTATTGAAACGACCAATAGAACTTTCTATAAAGAGCGACATTCAGGAATATACAAAAGTATAAGTTCGTGCTTTCAGCTTAATGAGAAGTTCGCTCGAACTTATTCTGAAATTCTCAAAGAATCGAACTTTTATATATACAACTATATAAGTATCAGCTATACACAAGACTTGTGAGCTTGTGAACCAGTTCCATGACAAGTTCATCAATTTCACATCTCAAATACCAAGAAAGACAAGTGAAACTTGCAAACTCTCATATATAACTGTATATCGAAAAGAAGCTCCCGGCTTGTGGCAAGTTCCTCAAAGCTTGCGTATTGTATTTCCTACTTTGTAATCGCACTTGCCTATTTTATCAATGAAGTTGGAACTTCTTCGGTGTTAAGTTAACAAAAGTTTGTACTTTTTTTGGTTCTTTTATGAGAAGGTCGAACTCTTTTTGTTAGCGCTCGTTGTTTTTTCTCAGTGCAGAGACCAAGGACCGGATATGCTGCACACGCACAAGCTGAATGCACTACATTTATTTATGGATCCGCCTGCTGCTCTCTTGGTTTACTGATCGAGCGCTGAAAATCAATTGTAATCTTTGAGTTTGATGAATTGATTTCAGATTGCGTAGATTTTGATAACGTGCACTCTTCCCCCTCCCTCTCTCTCTCACTCTCTGTGTCTTTCTCTATCTGTATCTTGTAAGCTGTCATTAGAACTCCGCCCTGCAGTTGATCGCCGCGCAATCGCAGTCGCAATTAAGCAGCACACACACTCCGAGGCTCTCTTAAAGATCTGTGGGTATCCCGAGGTTCGGGGCGATAAGCATAGACATTATAGGCAATTTGTTGTAATTGAAAATTAAAGTGTCAGCCTTTGGCATTCATTAATGCAACAGCCACAAAGCCAAAAACAAAACTGCAACACGCCTGGCTGTGGCACCTCTCCCTGTGCCCTGCAACCCGCTCCGAGTATGTGGACAGTTTTGTTGTCGACCATCGCGTACATGATCGCCGAGGCGATAAGACACGCTTTACAAACTGCAGATCCTGCGCTTACATTAAGCTGATATGCAAATTATTCAGCCCGAGCCTTACTTATTCCGGCGAAACGTCGCCTCGTCGCGTCGTTTAAATTAGCGTTAGTAAAAGTATGCCAGGGACAAGGCCAGGGACAGGGATCAGGCCCGGGACAGGGATAGGGACAGGGACAGATCCAGGGCCAAATTCAGATTATCGATCGTCGATCGTCGCTTGAACCTCTGCCGAGATCGTTGTTGGGCTCCATCGCCGTATTTGTATTTAAAAATTTACAACTTTTTGCCTTTTGCCAACGTTTTAATAATGTTTTGATGAATTTTATATGCGCTGCTTGTCGTCGCTGATCATGACTTTGATCATGGCTTTCGGCGCTTGAGCGTTGCCCCTTATTGACGATCATCGAAACGGCATCTTTTCTGGCCATCAGGCTCAGGCCTCAGTCCTCAGTCCCCAGTCCTGAGCGAGTGTCAGTTTATGACCATCGATTATATTTAAGTTTTTTTACCCTTTCCAACGAGCTTCTGCACTTAGTCATAAGTCCGCAGTCTGATCTATAGCGCTACTTATGTATATCATATGTTTAGTATGTGTTTTGATTGGAAGTGTTTCAACTGTATTACAAACAGTTGAAAGCTTTTTGCAAGTATATTAAAAAGAGCTTTTTATGTAGTCAACTATAAACTAAAAGCTCGCTATATGATATTAAAAAAGAACTAAATTCATTTAATTTAAGTATAATAAAGTACGCCGACTGTAAACCAATCGGTTGACAGCTTTATTACAAGCTCATAAGGAAAAGCTGCTTAAAAAGTCGCTGAAAGCTCGCTGCACAATACGAGCTAAATGCATTTAATAATTTTTATAATATATAGCTTGCATGTAGATGATTCGGATGAAAGTATTCTAACTTTCAGTTGAAAGCTACATTACAAGCACATTAAATAAAGCTTCTTTTAAGATCAGGATATTGGCTGGAAGCTTTTAATATTGTTTTTGATGAAGCCTTTAACAAAATTAATTGCTGTCTAATTTTGAATACTAAGGCGAGCTTTTAATTCGCTTAATTATATGCACTCAACGCAACCAAGTTTGCCTAAAGCTTTCATGTGCTTGCTTGCTTTTGGTAGAGTTAATACTTAACAGTAGTTAGTATGCAGAGTCTATATAGTTATTATTGGGTTAAAAATGTACTTAACCAAACCTTAAAAAAAACATAAAGTAGAAAGAAAATTTCGTACCGTAAAAAATTTGGTTTTTCTTGAGAAAACTTAATAAATGCTTAAGCGTATCGGATGATAAAGTTCAGTAGCTCAGCTTAGTATTTTCTACGAGTACTTGTGATCATCTAACGATCATTTTATATAACTAGCAATAATTATAAACCGTTTTGTTTTCACATTACTGGTACAATTGAGATTAATTACTTAAGTTGTTCAGCATTTGATTGACATAAATTTTGTATTAAACTGTTCGCATTCAAAGCAGTCGATCGATCGAGCCACTGATCAAGCAAATTGTAGTGTATTCCAGCGGCGACTTGAAGAAGAGGGCTTTCTCATTTTAATAGGCAGCCGCATTGTCGCGATAGGCGATCGATCGAGCCGAAGGTAGTAGGAATCGGTGGACCGATCGTGATTATGTTGTTGCCATTTTTAACGATCAGCCTAGCAGCTATGCATATGTACATTGTACTTGTATCTATATCTGTGTATGGGCTATATACCGATCTCCGCCTGTCAACCATTTGGCAATGCACTAATTTACGAAACACCGAGTGATTGGGGGATCGCAGGATCGCAGGATCGCAGGATCGCTGAATCAAAAGATCGTTAATCGATTAAATCGAATGGAAGCTGCGCTTTTGTCTTTGTCGCTAATAAAGAACGTGATAAATTGAACGAGAAATTGAAATTGAGTTTTTGGTTTTTAGTTCTTACATTTTATCTTTCTTATTTTTGGGGTAACTGAAGCAACCCCCCAAAGCAGCGCCCCTCCAAAATGGAGCGTTCGTAGTTTGGTTAGAGCTGGGGGCGAGGGGGCTTAGCTGGGGTGCCCTGTGACGTCTCTGGTGGCCATTGGAGCAACTTAATTTCAATCGCTTGGCTTATTGTTATGGTGGGGCTCGCCTGTGTGTTGTCCTGCAGTGGAAACAATGGGAACCCAGAGCACACCCAAGGAGCTGGCAACGGCCAGCCAGCAATAATAAAGTTTAAGGATCTGTTGTCCGTTCTTGTTGTTGTTGTTCGGTACGAAGGCTGATCTCTCGAACAGATCGTCCAATTATTGTGTGCGTTGTTGCAATAAATTCGTTTATCGCCGCAACAGCAGCCAAAATCATTTAAAAGCGATCAGTTTTTTCTTGTCTTTTCATTTTCTTTTCATTTTTTTTTTTGGCTTTTTTATTTTTTAGTTCAGATTAAGTGATTGCCAAAGTTTTATGGGTAGTCGGCAGAGTTTTTTGCGCGATGCATTTTTGTATATAAATTGTTTTGCTTTTTTTTGTTGGTAGCTTACAAATTGATTGAGTTATGTAATTGCGTTCCGGGGCTGCTTTACATGACTGCGCTTCACATTTTAATTAAAAATGCCAAGTGGCTGTAGACAGGGGAGAGTTGGGTAGTGGAGGGGAGAGCCAGAGTGAGAGAGAGAGAGAGGTCCTGGCTGTCACAACAGCATTTTGGCCAGCGATCAATGCCATTTCACTTCATGTCGATCTCTGCCAAGTGCTTTGGCTGTGGCTGTAGCTGAAGCACATCATAAATCACCCAACTCCAAAGGCAACGGCAACGGCGACGGCGACGGCGACTGCGACGTCGATGTTGACGTTGACGCTGACGTTGACGTCGACGTCGACGTCTCTTTAGCATTTTGCGCGCACTTGTTGTAAATTTCATCAGAAAACGCGTCGCTTTCTGGACATGCACAAGTGTTGCTGCTGTTGCCACTGGGCAACCCATGCAACCAAGTTGCCAGGCTGCCAGTCTCCCAGTTTGCCAGTTTGCCAGCCTATCCAGGTTGCCACACTGCACCATGGTCCAAGAACACAGAAGTGTGGCCTCAATATCAAGATACCTAGTACAATTTATACCAACATATGTATCGTATAAGGCTTCAAGAGACGGAGATTGCACTAAGCCAATATATCATTATTTCTAAAAGTTTTTAGAGAACTTACAAATAATTATTTCAATCAGCGAACTGGAAGCAGCAAGCTGAGCTACCTGAGAAGTGTTCTTAACGTACAGCAAACTCGCATCAGTAATCGCTTAGCAAGTCAGCGGAAAATAGTCAGCGCTTAGTGCTGCTGAATGCACCGATTGCTTGAATTATTGCAGCGTTTGCATCCTGTTTACTGCTACTTTCTACCTTTCAACAATATATTTGACCCGCATATTAAGATTGGAAATTCATAACCAAAATAACAAATACCAATGAATATTTTTAGTTATAGTGCTGATCAATCAGTCATAAATATATCTTAAGTGAGCGGTTTTGAATCAGCCTTGTATATAAACAATACGAGCTAAACTACTTAAAAAGTGTGTTTAATCAAAAATCTTTAGGCAAGGAGAAGTCAGTTAACGGTTAGCAAGTCAGCGGGAATCAGTCAGCGATTAGTTGTGGTGAATGCGGCTAATGATTTGTTGCAAATACCTGATTTGAAATTGATTATAAAGTTTTCTGTTCGATTTCAGCAATGTGTGTAAACAATCAATCAGGCCAGAGAATTTAATAAACCCCATCGATATTATCGATAGTGGCCTCACGAGTAGTAAGGGGCAGAAAAGGCAGCTTTGGAGAAGTTGGGTAATGAATTTATGCCTGTTTTTTGGGGGCTTGGGTCCACAGTGCGTTGCCAGGCTGCTGGGCTGCTGGGTTGCCAGTGTGATGCTGTTGCCGGCTCCTGGTGGCTGCCCCATGACGTGCGCACAATGCGTGCGCATAATTCAGGCTGCCAGCCTGGCAGGCTGTGTTGCATGCAACACGCCGCCCCATGCTGCATACCCAGTCAGCTTTCAAGCGCGCTCATTCATTCATGCAACGACTGACACTGGCTCCGTCCCTGCCCCAGTCCCTGCAACTGCCTTTCTCCCCTACTCACCCTTCCCCCCGCTCTCCTGTCACCCCCCTGCGCTTCCCCTTGTGTCCAGTTTTGGCTCATTGATTCACGGCACACATTCCTTTTGCTTGCCACTTGTCAACACTTCATTTCGTTGTTGTTGTTCAGTCAACTACTCCTTTTGATAAGTCAATCATGCCAAGTGGCAAGTTCGAGTGTTGTTGTTGTTGTTGTTGTTGCTGTTGTTGGCGCAACAAGTGGCATTGTGTTGTTGTTGTTGTTGTTCGTGCTTTTGATAATGCAACAAAATTTGTGTTCGAGTGCCGGAGACTTTGAATGTGCTTGTCGCCTCTTTTTGTCTTGTTGCTCTTTCATCAGCTTATTGTTTGATCCTTTGGCATCCTTCTGATGATCCTTCGATTTGCATGACATGTGCATTTGACCAGCTAACAAGTGCAGTCCATGGGAACCAATCGAACAGTCCCACAAACCCATTAAACACTTTGCCCCAGACAGTTGGAGTATGGCCACAAAATGTAGCTAGGAGCGCACTCTAGAGTCCAGCTTTGGTAGATACACATATCGCCCTATCCCCTTTTTATACCCTTACAAAGACCATTATAACAAACACAAAATTGGATATACTATCTTAGTGATCCGATTCCAGAAGTGACTTACATATGTACAATTATCTGTAATTAACTAACCCGAAGACACATTTCAAGAGCTGTTGTAAACATACTATTCAGAAAGTGCCTGTAGCTTACATTTATGATATCATCGAATACAAGCCAAGAACTCAGTTCAATGAAGAAAATACCCAGCAAGTCAGCAGAAATCTTACAACTCCATATTTCCATACGTATCCAAGCAATCATTCACTCGTATTCTATATTTCATCTGAAATTGAACTAATATATTTCCTCATTCAAATTTTGAAATAAAATGGATCCGTATAATGTGCCGCAAGTGGTTAACCGCCATGTTATGAACGCTGTTGTGGGTATTGGTCAAATCGAAAATATCGAGTTCGTTCCCCTCTCCGAAATACAGGCGGAAGTACGTTACACAATGCGTGATAACAGACCAGTTCGCAATTTGATGACAGTGGTCAAACAATCGATAGACCATCTAATTGAAAAGAATCTTCTGCTCCGCAATGAGGATGACACACAATTCGCTGAGGGATATGAATGAGGAATGAGGATATGAGGAAACTAAGTTAGGGTCGATCAGATGCAATTGAAAGTTTGTTTGTATTCGAAAATGCAATCAATATATTTTTAAAATTAAAAGGACATTCAATTAAATATCCTCATAATTTGCGTGTATATTTATATCAGACTTGCAATGTGTGAGGTGAATTCATCGTGGGAATGCTAACGGGATGGGGTTGCTTCAAAATACTTAATCGTTCGAAAGCGGGCAAAATTTCATTATCCTTAATATGTATGTTGACTAAGTTTGATTACATTTGGACCACTGTATCATACAGGATAAAACTGTGCAATCTCCGTCATTATATGGGATAGATATTCCTGATCTCTTTCAATGACCGAGGCGACTTTGTTCTGTACGTGTGTCTCCTTACGATTTACAACCACAATTCCTAGGATAGCCTACAGTTTCGGAACGTAGAACTCTTGGGTTACCCTGGACCTACTCTAAATTTCAATACGATCGAAAATTAGTCACCAAAGTTATTCAAGAACCTCACTAAATCTAGAATTGCTTAGTTGGTTGCGATTTCTTTGGTTTTCTTAATCAGATTCACAGAAAACTTGTAGAATTGATGTCAGAATATATAATTTCAATGCAATATCTTATTGAATTTGTATTTTGCTTGTTCTTGGCGCTATTGAAGTTAAACAAATTTGAATCAAACTTGATCAACTTGTCTTCAAGAAGCCACATACCTAATTTCACAACTATACTATGCAAAGCCAGATTAGTCACAAAAATGAAGTTCCTAACATAATTGATACTTGAACATTGCTGGCTTGATGATTCTCTGCAAACTTTTGAAATACGAGTAATTTGCCCCCACTTAAGACCAAATATTTCCAGCCCAACTTTGTTTTCGGGGTGCCAATCTGTAATAAATTGGCAGTGCTCCAAATATTTTTCACAGCTCATTAAAATGTAATTTGAGGCGCGAAATGTTTTGCGTTTTGGGGCTTTAGCCGGCATGAGTCGCAAGTAATAAACCGTTGCACTGATATTATCAGGCCAAGTTTACGGAGGGGTCTTAAGGGGCCTTAGGGAGGTGGGGAGGGCAGCAAAAACACCAAGCTAAATGGCAACTTAGCGTTGCACTTGCGCATTCAACAATTTAATTAAAATGAAATTTTCGAATCACAGAAGGGACTGAAATGCAACTGCGGCTGATCTGTCGGTGATTGCAGCAGCACAAGGCAAAAGCAGTGCCAAGAGAGGGGGTGCAGAGAGAGAGAGAGAGCGAGAGGGGGGGAGAGTCAAGAGGCAAGTTGCAAGCGGCCAAAGTCAAAAGCTTAAGTAAAAGCCATTGCGGTTCCCCCTCGTTGCTGACGATGATCAATGATTGCAGTCGCCGACGCGACTCTGCGCCGACACGTGATCAAGATCACAGCTATGAGGTCGGGTTTGGGCCAGGGGTGAGGCGGAATGGGTTGCTTGAGGAGGGTTGGGGGGATTATGAAGTAAGGGGGAAGTACTACTATAAGCGGCATGTAATGCGCCATGCATTACGCGTATCTGGCGTTGTCATCGTGTCAGTTGCTCGCATATTATTAATTGGCTGCCCATAGAATCGGGAACTGCGAACTGGGTGATGGAGAGGAAGCGGGAGCGGGAGCGGGAAAGGAAACTGAAACTGGAATCAGGACGAGAATCAGGTGGAGACTGAGGCTGAGGACCTGTAGCTGGGACTCTCCTGGTTTCATAAATGCGCTAGAATTTATGTGTTAATTTGTCTCGCCGCCAACTGTTGATTTATTTGTGCACTCTTTTGTAATTGTTGTGGCTTGCAACTGGCAACTGGCAACTGGCAACTTGCAACTTACAACAACAACAGCAATTTGTTGCGGACATAATCATTTCTTTTGTGCGCCGCAATTTGTATTGTTCGCATAATTAAATTGACGCTTGGCATTCCAATTCGAAGCAGTCGCCCAGCCACAGTCTCTGGCTCTGTCTCTGGCTCTGGCTCTGGCTCTGCCTCTGCCACAGTGCCATCCCAAGTTTCAGCTTCATTCCACCAACCTGACAGTGACACGCGCAGTTGCAAGCGGCATGCTGCATGCTGCATGCTGCATGCTGCAAGCCTTGCTCTTGGGCTTGGCTGGTGCATCTCTTAGCCGCTGCCTAGTTGGTATAATTAGCAACGATTAAACACTTGTCGTCCCACCCAACAGTGCAGAACAAAAGCATTTTACCGCCATCGCGGCACAGTGGGCAAATCTATCAACATTTAATTAATCCAGCCGCTTTCCACTTCCCAGCACTTTTCATTCCAAATATATTTCATTATTCCTTTTTCGGAATTCAGAACAGATAGGGAATTCAGATTGGGCATGTTTAATCGAAGATGGGTGCAGACCTGACTATATTCTATCAAACTGTGTAATATAATCATATTCAGCCAATTTACTTTTCAATTCACAGAAAAATGTGCTCTAAGTATCGCAAATCACAATATCGCGATTTCGTGATTTGTATTCAGTTGAGCAGAAATTCGAGTTTCATATAAATAAACTACTGTATAAAACTTCAAATTATTTGTAGTATATTCCGTAATGCTTTAAAATCATCATAAATACTTAAACCATAAAAACGTAATTTATTTTTATATTTTCGTTATACTTACGTAAATAGTTTTGATCGAATAAGTTTTCCCATTTTGACTTTATTTTCGCTAAATTGTTTTGCATTTGTACAATATATAGAAAACCCACCAAGCTACTTTTATTTCATTAGTTATTATTATATTTTATGTGTATTAAAATAATAATATTTGGTACTTTTGAACTTCAGTTTCTTAAGTTAAGTTCCTTGGCATCTCAATCAAATATGAAATTAGATTTGCCATCATAATATTGATAATAAAAGATTATATCCAATTTTTGTCACGTAATTGGCAGGTTGCGCCCACTGTGGCACAGGTCGGGTTCTTTAGCGGGTCTATTTAGCTATTTTATAGGGTTTTACTTAACGTATTCTGTTCCAGCGAGGAATTTGTCAAGCGCAAGGACACATAGCTGGCTGCAATTAGGTGTTCAATGGATGCTTCCTCCAGGAGCTGCACTTCACCGCGTAGTCCATGCCCATGTCCATGTCCATGTCCATGGCAATGGCAATTGTTGTCAGGCTTGTTTGATTAGCCTGTAATTGGCCTGTCACATGGTTCCCAGCGAACGGAGAGCATCCCTCCTTGAGAGAAAAATACTCAATTATGAATTTATTGATTTTAATGAACGTTATCAATTTGCAATATTTAAATACCTACCTTGGCCCGCTAAAACAAAATGTTTCATCAATATATTAATCAAGTCGCACGATACCATCATCATCATTATCATTATCATTATCATCATCAGCAAGTAACAAGGTCATCACTATCATAATCGTTACAATATAACAGGCTTGTTCCGACTCTCCCAAGTGTCGTTTATGGTGGGTCTCTGGCCTTAATATTCTCTGTGATTAAGTAGCCCAAATTACAGATAAATATCTAGCTGAAACAGCATAAGAGAGCGAAATCGAAAGAGAGTGTGAATTATTATACTGAAATCTTCTCTGATGTGGAAACTCATTGCAACAAAATGAAAAATGATTTTTTGAAAGTAATTTTAAACTAAAGAGGTCGCTAAAAGTTTATTCACACATGATTCTCGCACCACTATTAAAATATTACATGATAATATTATTTTGCATTCAATCTTTTGCATAAAAAATTTGACGAATGTTTGCCAAGCACTTTCATTGATTTTTTATATCATTTATTTCACCTCGATCGGTGATCTCTATATACTTTAAGTAAGTTAGTTAACAAGTTTTACTTGTTCTCTCTCTGTTTTTGAGGGCTCGTCTTTTAGAGTTGCTTAAAGCAAAATTCTCCTGTTTGATCTTCAACTGTCGTTTCTCCTCTTTCTGTGGAGCTGTTCTTTAAATTTACCACAACTCGTTGATCTTTAAATTGATCCTGACTATTCACTCCTTCTACCTAATACATTTGCGCAATCTGTCTGGGTCTTTACTCTTGGAATAAGCAAATACTTTTGTATATTTAATATTATTTCCATAATATTGGTTCCTTAATTTTGATCTCGATCAATGATCTGTCCACATATCTTAGGTTACTTAATTTAACTCAAAACGGTTTTATTTCTCAACTAAAAGTTGACTTTTATCTGTTCTTCTGTCTTTCTTGAGTTCGTCTAATGCAGAGTTTCTTAAATTTTTGTTTAACCTGTCTTTCATCCGATCTTCCCTATGGAGCTGTCTTCTAAAGTATATATAAGTCATCACTCTTCAGATTGTCCTCTGATAATACCTAAGATCGGATCTTAACTTTTGTGCTGTTGTCTTCTTGGGATATATCTAATCCAAATTGTCTGGCGTTTCTCCCCCTCGCTTGCTCTGTCATGCTGTCTCTTTCTCAATTCTCAATCAATATGTAAATGCCGTAGGACGTCTAGCCAAATGTCAATTGAAAGCTGAGCAAACAGCGCGAGGACAAGCAAAGCCCTAGCCGAGTCGAAGTGATGGATATGAAGGATAGGCAAACAAATAAATAAATATTTATAAGGAAGCGCAACACGAGCACACAAGAACTGAGGACGGAGGACACGAAGGCACAGGACACAGGACACACACGCGCCAGCCAGCCCAAATAGACAGAAAAAAAGAACAGGAAAATAGACAAGCTGCAAAATGTGAAGAGCCCCGTTAACCCGAGCCAGGAGCTAGGGCAGGACTAGGGCAGTGCCAGGGGCAGGGGCAGGGGCAGGAAGACGACGGCAAATGTGCAAACGCGTGCGACAATCCCAGTTCCAGTCTCGAGTGATAAGAACCCAAGCAACAACAATAACAGCAAAAAGGACTACGACACCAAGAAAATATTAATTTACACGATTTCTTGTTCTTGTTGTTGTTGTTGTTGTTGTTGGTGGCAATATCAGCTGCCCAGCGGCATTAAAGGGCTGCGTGGTAGCGGGGTAGGGGGCAGAGTTTTACAATCTGGCTGTTCTTTGCTGACAATCAAGGTGCATCTGCAGCTACGGCACGTCCTCATTCTCAATTCTCGTCCTGGCAGGCAAATATGAAACCGAAGCGTCGCGTCGCGTCGCTAACCCCATCGCGCACACACACACCTATATAGGCTATACACACACACACTCACACACAGCACAGCACACACCTTGCCACACCAATGGAATCAAGAACGAAATCAAAGACAGTTGACAAGCAACGCCCTCGACATGTGCAACATTACGTTGCAGCTTGATCATTGATGATTACGATTACGTTTTTGTTTATGATTACGATTATGTTGCCATTGGCGCAACATCAACATGTTGCCGGCAACAATGTTGCCACAGGCATACAATTACTGCTAGCACCAATCTGAACTTAGCTTCAACATAGTCGAAAGTTCTGACACACTTAACAAGCCTAGAAAAGAAGTTTTCCACGTTTTCCAATTATGTAAAAGTGTATTTCCCTCAATTCTTCCAATTTTCGCTTTGATTATCGATTGCATTCTAAAATTTAAGAACATTACTGGCCTAAGTAAATTGTTTACTATTTTCAACACATCATTAATATTAATAATTGTGTATGGAATTCAAGGAAGCCTTTCCGATGAAGATATATAGATTCTTGACCAGCATCAATAGTCCAGCCTATTTCTATGAAAACGAGTCTCTCAGTCTTAAAGATAACTCAATGAAACTGAGCACGTGGACTTCTCTTTACTTTGGGCACTAACTATGTTGGAACCGGCCTGATAGGACCACTATAACATATAGTTGATATAGGAACGATTGTTAGAGCATTGAGTTGTTCTATGAGAAACCTTTTTGGTTTTCAAGATATTGCAGCCACCACACCAGATATTGCTAGTATGACTATACCCAGTATCCAGAACCTTGAACAAAATGAGTCAGCGTAGAGTTCTATATCAATCACATATTCAATATAAAAGTTGTTGAAGTAACTATATAGTTTCCCAGTTAACATTCGTATCGAAGCATTCTACAATATAACAAGTTGATCAGCACTCGTAAATTTGAAATTTAAAATATTATTACACAGTTTTGCAACCTCAAGCATAACCCCGATAATATGGCCATCAGCCAGATACCTAAGGAGATGAATATTCATGTTTACACTGCCGTGAGGTTCCTCAGTGATATGACCGGTCTTGAGTTTGTGCCATGCACGGAGATAAAAGCTCGAGTTATGGAAACTATGCACAATGCGCATCTCATGATGAACTTTGATGTAATGATGAAGGAGTCGCTGGTTATCTTGACACTTGTGGGCGCTCTATCTGCCAGTGAGGATGGGAATGCATTCGGTTTACCGAAATTGGTCTATAAGAATCAATAGCCAAGTGATGAGTAAGGACTCATATTGCAGATATTGAAGAAATTTATAATATCAATTCTATGGCCGTCGTGAGTAAATTCAAACTCTTTATCTTCCTGTTTTTCGGTTTTATCAAGTTACAACAAAATCTGATTTTTATTACTTATGGCTGAAAAAGTTACCAATGGCGCAAAGTTTCCAAAAGTAAGCCAACGAAGGATTCATATTCCAGACAGTGATTAAATGATGATTAAATTCAAACTATCTTTCATTTTGAATTCTGGTTATTTGACCAGGGAATAGCCATATCCAACTGGCAAATTCCTTGTAGGACAGCATATTCTAGTCAGAACTAGATGAACACATTGTATCTGATTATCTTTTTGGGTATGTAGTGCCTACCGTTTGGCTATTATGAGTTAAGATCTTTGGCATGTCGGCCTTGTATGCAGTATCTATCATCAACTATATATGTCATAATTGGCTATAGTTATAGCCATGGTCAAAGTGTAACAAATGGGATTTGCATTACGACAGCCGCAAATTATGCAAAAATATTCTTAAAGATTGCCGCCTAGATTAGAGTCCCAGGCGGTGCCCAGAAGTCCTGTAGCCTAGATCCTGTGGCTTAGCCGCAACTAAATGCGGCTTAAGAGTCTTGTTAGGCGTGAGATTTGTGTGTTGTGTTCTCAATTGTTGCTGTGCCCTGTTGTCGGCATAATTTCAAATACCAATTTCTAGGGAAATTTGCAGGAGAAAATACAAGAAAAATACGGCAACACACAATGACGGCATCCTTGGTCCTGGGCCGGCTGCTGTGGCTGCTGTTGCCAGGATATGTTGGGATTTGTTTGCATGCAAAACACAGCGTGTGTGTTGTGTATAACTTGTGTGTAAGTTGTGTGTAACTTGTGTGTAACCTGAGACGTCGACACGAGTCTCAGGCGATAAACATCAGCTTCCAGCAAAGTCAAAGGACGCTGGAAGTCAGCCCGAGGCTAAGTTTCTCAATTTGGATAACTGAAATCTGGAAATCTCTGGAATCAAATGCTGATTCAGATACGAATACAGAATTCATCTCTCTGGCGTGTCTGGAAGCTATATATAATCTGGGACTGGGCACTGCCGCCTGCAGTTAGCCATTGGGCACTTTTTGCCCTTCTGGGCTGGCTGCCAAAATAATTAAGTCGTTTGCTTCAACAATTAAATAATTCTGGGCAAAAGTTCTTTTTGTATCTTATTCAGTTGGCTTGCAATTTGTTTAATTGCCCTTTGGCTGGAAGCGACAGTTTAACATACGAGACGACGCCTCAAACACAGCGTGAGAAAAGCTCAACAAACACTGTACCAAAACCAACCTGGACATTCATCATCCGAATGGTCGCACAGTGTCACAAAAGTGCCACATCAAATGAGTACTATAAGCTGGACTGATGAAACTTGGTGTAGTTACTGAACTACCTATTATAGCTGCGAAGATTCATATCAAAGAAATATCTTCTTATAACTTGATTAACTTTGGTATGATATACTTTTTTCAGCTGAGTTTCCTATTTCTACTGGATCTATCAATCTCAACACTTCTATTTAACCCATGTAGTCTTGTCATATTTAACGCTATGCTAATGAAACTTGGTATAGTTCTGGCTACAATAGCTATATTTTAGATTAAAGAAACATCACCATTAAACTTGATCAAATTTAGTTTGAAATAACTTCTTACTAGTGGGTACATCTACTCCCATTAGTTTTGAAGCTATATTGCTGAAACTTGGGGCTTTTACCTGTTTTCGAGCTGTAATACGTATGAAAACCTCTATATTATATAACAATAGTTTATTTAGTGCCTAATCGATCATTAATTCTATCTTAATATGTCAAATATGTTTATCAACCCGTCTAAAATTTCAGCTTCACTAAGATGAGGTAGTCAGTTTCAATGATCGTTCAGTTTTGGAGCTATCTTGCCTAAATTTGGTACAGTGTATCTTTTGTTAAGTCTTACAACTATGATAACCAAGTCATTAAACTAGCAATTGAAAACCTTTTGAAAATTTGTTAATTTTTGTCTTTCGAGTATAAAATTCTCAGTTATTAGTTATATCAAAGTCTCAACTTATACAATAGTTTGTCAAAGAGATTCACAAAAATATGTTGTGTCTAGATATGTGTTTTCAATAGATAATACCTTTAGTGTATCTCTGCTGAAATTTGCATATTACATTTGCCTGACTAATTGCACAACTTTTCGTTGTTCTTGGGCCACTGTGCTGGAGCAGGCGCTGGCTTTCACTGCCGCCAGTGGCTAGCTGTCTGTCCGCTCCGTCTGTCACTTGGTTGACGGCGTTGGCAGCCAGGGACTACTGTGCAACGCCCACTTTTTGGGCGCGCGCATAATTACATTTTTTGTTGTTTTGGTTTTGTGTTTTTTTGTTTGCCGCTTGCGCATGCGAATTCCAGGAGCTGTCGCACTTGCTGCCAGCCTGTCCCAGGCTCACCCTACAGCTGTGAGCGCTGATCTCTGAGATGAGAGCCTCGGGCGTGAGTGGACAGCGGTCAGGCTGAGGCTGACGCAGTGGCAGAGGACTGAGGCTGGGGTTCCAGTCCAGCGCTGGTGCGTGCCGAGCGGCAATTGTCACATGTGTTTGCTCGTTAGTCCTTTTGTCCTTTATTTGTCCCTTGTCCAGGCACTCGAGTTGCTGCAGCAGTCCACACAATCATCGTGTAGCATGTGGGCGTTGTTTGCGGGGCGGACAACGAGCAAATCGTCTTAGTTCTTAAGGTCTTCTAGTTTGTCAAAGGCAATTAAGTTCTGCTTTGTTTCGAAGGCGTGCAAAGCGGTTTATGTGGTACATATATGTGATTGTGGTTGTGCGTGTGGTTATCTTGTGAGCTGATCCAAACAGCGCTCTAGTTAGTACTGAAATTGAGCCAATTTCAGGACAAGAATGTCCTCCTTTGTCAGCTGGCTCGAGGTTTGTCAACATATCTTTGTGACAAGCTGCGTTATCTGCTGTTCTACATCTAGATCTTTTAGATCCCGAAATCCTTGGGCTTGACTTTGCCACCACAAAGTGTTAATCTAAATGAAATCAAAGAATGACTTAGCAACATTTTGAAATTTCAAGCCTGAATGGCTTGCCAGCAAGTTCGTTGCCTAAGTCATTTGCGAGGCTAGTTTCGTCAAGGTCGTTGCCTAAGTCTAACGGTTTGATGGGTATCTAAAAAATTCGTTGCCTAATTAATCCGCTTGGCAGTACTGTTCCTGCAAGTTGCTTTCCTAAGTCTTTGGACTTGGAGCCATTCTAGCAAGTTCGTTGCCTAAGTCATTAGCTTATACTGACTGTCCTCCCAGCCAGTTCGTTGCCTAAGTCATTAGCTTGTGTGAGACTTCCTCTTATGCTGACTGTCCTCCCAGCCAGTTCGTTGCCTAAGTCTTTTGTTTGGCAGGCTTCAGTTTGTTACCTATGCCATTTGTTTTTGCTAGGGCCACACGCTGGTTCTACTTGTGAATGGCCTCCCAGCCAGTTGCTTTGCCAAGTCATTTCTGTTTTTGCAGGACCATACGCTGCTCCAGTTTGCATTTATCATGCATAAAGTCCCCCCTAGACATCGTCTGCATCAAATCAATCAAATTGATGCGCTTTGATCGACATATCAACGACATATAACGAATGCAACCGAAACAATATTTAACTAACAAAGCAGCAGCTTGCCAGGGAGGGGCAGGGGGAGTCAGGGTGAAGGGCAGAACCCGTCTGCAGGTAAATCTTAAAAAAAAAAAAGTGCTTAACATAAAAGCAATCATAATCCCCACACAGTGGCTGACAAAAAGTTGTCAATTAGGTTCATCAAAAAGCGCCTATGGATATCCTGCCGTGGGCCCAAGCCAAAAAGCGAAACAACAATTCCAGATGATATGTCTCCCTGCCCCTCTGCATCCCAAGTGTATGTTAATGTGGCCGCCCGAGTAGTCAAATGGAACAGCAGCTCCTCTATGCTCGGCCTGATGATGATCATGATCATTATGAACTTGATCGTCGTTGCAGCGTAAGGGCCCAACCACCCAGGCAGCGCATTTATTATGATTGCATTTTGGGGCAAATGTTTGTTGTTGTTGTTGTTGTTGCTGTTGCTGTTGCTGTTGCTGCTTGTGCTGCTTCCCCGCTGCTTAGTTAAATGAGACATCAACAAAAACCCTCGGATCACATTGGATCGGATCGATTCGAATCGAATCGAATCCCATTGCCATTTCCATTTCCATTCCCGATCCGCCGGCTACCGGTTAGCGGTTTGGATTCGCACTTGCCTGTTGTTATTGTTAATAATGATGTTAAGTTGTTGTTTTTGCATGTAACACTGTGAGATCGTCCCCCTCCGACCCCTTAACGCTAGCCCCAGCTCCCCCTTAGCCGTTCGGCTGCGCTGTGTGAGAAAGCAGTTCGTTTTCAGAGTTTCAGAATTGCGAGACATTTAATGTCTTCATTACGGTTGCTTCCCAGATTTGCAGAGACTCAGCCTACGCCCGGGCAACGTTGTTGATGTTGTTGTTGCTGCGCTTATATTGTTTATTTATGAATGTCATTCAATTTATTATATCATTGTATATTTGACTTGAGAGGGAAATGAACGCATTTGTTGCTGTCTTTCCTCCTCCTGGCTGTCGCAAAGGGCGCTGACCACAGTCCGAACAGTTCCAACCATGGAGCCAACCAATACACTAACGGGCTCTTGTAGGAGTCGTCGTTAGCATCGTCATCATCATCTTGGACTTGGCTTGGACTCGTTGATGTCGTCGTCGTCGTCGTCATCTTTGCAGCATTTGCATCATTGCAAAAGCTGAGCTGATCATCGCCGTTTGCACTTTCAATAGGAGTCCACTTTAAGTTGCATGCATCTTGCGAAGCATTTAAACATGCGACTCAATTATGAAATACTATAAGTATGAAAGGCTTAAAATTTTACTCAAACTCCTTTGTTTAGCTTTTGTTAAAAGCTGGCACTTCTGATCACAAACAAATTATATATATCAATTATTAACTGGACTTAAACCCAGTTTAAACTCCATAACTCCATAGTATATAATGCGGAACCGCTTTTCAACCGTTTGAGGTTGCTTTAGGCTAGCTGAGAAACGTTTGTGTTCGGTTTTGCCACATGTATTTGTTACTTCATATCTCACAATCCTACATACCAAATTTCAGAAACATAGCTCCTGATATATTTTGTCTTATGAGCCTGTTTAATACCGCCATAAGGCAGTTTTCTGAGAAATTTAGCTTACCTGTTTAATACTTTATGTCTTCTGTGCCTATATACCAAATTTCAGAAACATATATTCAGTAACTTTTGAGAATTAAATGATCCTGAATAACTTTAACATCAATTTAAAATCCTTTTAGTTTTCAGGCCTTAATGTATCCTTTAGCAAGTTTCCCAAACTATAGAGCACTTAAGTCACTTTGATCTCGAAGGATAGTTGGGAAAAAGATTCCTATAGTGCATACGAACTTCGTATATTATTTTAGCTCAGTTTGCCTTCTGGTTACTTGCTCGTTTGTGGCAATGTTCTGATCGCGAGCATTGCTCGATTATTGTATATCATCATGCTACGCCCGTTCCCGACTGCGTTCCAGCTATATTCACATTCACATTCACATCGGCATCCTCCTCCGCTGCAACGTCTACGTCTTTGTCCTCGTCGTTGGATCAAAGCTGAAGTCTTTGGGTTCGGGGCGCTTAACAAGTTGCCAATGCTTATAAGTTGTGTATCGTGTCTCTCACTGTCTCTGTTCCACTCAGCTCCTCTGGCATTGCATTGCATAAGATAATTGGTGATTTTCATATCGATTTATGCATCCGCCTGGTCACTGACTTAGGCTAGGCTCCAGCTCCAGCTCCAGCTTCAGTTCCAACTCCAGCTTCAGTTCTGAGAGGGTTGGCTAATGTTTTGTCAAATACTGATCAAAGACTGGGATAAATGTCGCGGGCTATTAATAAGAGCGTTTAGGACACAGCGGGTCTGCTTTGGCCTCGGAACTTGGCTAAAACAATAATTAAATCATAAATTTGGGGCGTGGACAGCGAGAATTTATTGCTCTATTTGGGTGAAAGTGTACAAATCCAATCAAATCACAATAAAAATAGTCACACGCCCACCAAAAAAGAAAACTAAAACCAAATCGGTCACAGATTGTGGGCGCTGATAGCTGAGGGAAAACATTTTGTAAACATTTGGGCATTTTCACCCGCTGTGACTGGACCAGGATCACGTTCAACTCCTTCATCACTTTCTCATTGGCCTGCAACTCAAAAGGGGTTTTAGGCGGCGGCTCGATCAGCGTTTTTCCGGGAAGGCCGTTGGCTAACTTGGCTTGTTAATGGCATTTATGAGCGCCCCATAATCAGCGCAATTATATTGCATTTTCAAAATTCCAAGAGCTCTCAGCACTGTTGAGCTAACAAGTGCGACCTTTGTAGCCTGCCGACAACTTGAGCGTCGCCTGCTGTATCCTTATCCTTGTTATCCTTGCTGCAACCGCAAATGTGCTAACGAATCTTGCAGCCGTCCTGTGACCCGCAACAAACATTGCCCAATTAACGCGAACTAAAAACTGGAAACCGAAACTAAAACTTCTCAAACTCAAACTCAAAACTGAAACTGAAACTGGGCAACAAGGCGTTAAACGTTCTCGCACCTCCGCTGACTCGGCAAAATTTTTTTAGCCTCTGAACCTTAAGTGAAGTCTAGCTACCCAGCATTGCGAGACGTTAGAAAAACCTTCAGTCGAGTCAACTGACTTGGTTAGCATATGCTGTCAATATGCATATAGAGAAATATCTCGGAGGGCAAAGTTGCGGGTGCCTTATTCAGCTATTCTCTCGAGGAAGTGTTAGATAAGCTTCTGATAAAGTTGCGTTCTATCTTTAAACATGTGCAAGGAAGGAGTTCTGTTGTCCTGAAGGTTCGGTAGGTTGGCAGGAGTGTTGTGCGAAAGTCTAACCCTAAAAAGTTTTAACGTCTGGAAAGCAAATAAATACTTGTAGATTGTTTCCTAAGGAAAGGTATTTTAACCACTTACACAAGAACATTACCCCAAAATTATTGACAATAAACATATTGAGTTAGAAGTCATGCTTTCAATATTATCTCAACTTATATCCCCACTATCTCCCTGGGTTCTATTCCGATTAGTATGCCAAAAAGTTCAGGATTGTTATTTGCACTTAATCTTCTAAAGGAGTTAACTTACATAAAAACCTTCCCAACATTACAGTTTCTCCCTGTGATCCAACTTATGTATAGCTTTAATGTTCGCTTGGAGTCCATTGCACTGCTTGGGTGGTGTCCACATCCACTTCAGGTAGATGGTTCATATCGCATGTCTCCAAATGCTTGCGACTTACAACATTGAGAAGTGAGCGACACTAATCCTGAACAGATCCGATTACAGACAGCTCCACAGACTAAAAACCCGCTGAGTGGCCAAGTGACAAGTGGCGAAGCGTCTCTGAGCGGATTGGCAGTTCCATCGAACCACAGAATGACATAAATGTTGATTGGTGGAATCGTGGAAGCAGTGAAACCACTGAGCTTCTTCAATAGGTGGGAATAATAGCAATAACAATATAGTTGGGAGTTTCACTATAAGAGAATCTGGAGAATGGCACTGTGACCCAAGGAGGTTTTTATGCCAAAAAAAGCCCCATAAGGAGAGAAAATTTGCCTTACCTTCTTTGGGAAGAAGGTCAGGTCTTTTATTGAGGGATTCCTATTCTTTGAGGAGTCTTAGTTTCGCCCTGTATTGATTTGAATGTTTTCTTCTTAAGCAGGGTCAACTGTAATTCTTAGTACTAAGAATAGAATAGGATTGTTGCTGTCTTCTTTAATATAACGACAAGACTTTCGCTTGACATGATCCTTTCTTCTAACTTTCTTATTTTTGTAGTCACAAATAAGTCAACTTTTCGATTATAAAGTCATTATTCATAATGCTTTTAACGATGTTTCATTGTTGCGACCTCATAAGCGCGTACGTTGAGGGCAAGTCCTTGGAGCGGGGAGAAAGGAACCCAGGTTACGTTTTGCGGCTTGTTAATAATTGTTGTCTTTGGGAGCAGAATTGGTTCAGCATTGTATTGTTGCGTTATTGTCATAAATCGCTTTCTAATCGACGCGCCTGCATCCTGGCATTGTCCTGTGTGCATTGATCCTATTAGTACGCCCCATTTAACACCTTTTTGTGGCGCGTTACGGCGCGGATCAGGTGCATGCGGCGTTCTTTGATCTCGCTTATTAGATCATATGAATCAGCTGCTATACAAGATACAAAATTCAATACGATCCATTGTATGGGCCACAGCACGCCCCACTTTCCACTAATGATCCTGGATCCGAGGATACTTAAATGCTTTCTTCTCACGCCGACGCCGCATCGAATGCATCGCCTTTCACGCTACTATCAAATGTCCATTAATCGTTACTGCAATTTGCTGGCCAGGATGTGGACTTAAACTGTTAGTCCTGTTGAACTATTTGCCTAAAATGTTGGCCAAATATTTGCATAAGCCTTTGCGGAAACCGGAAATCGAGACCGCTAGAAACTAACCTTCCCACAGGAAACCGTTTTAGCTGTTTTCATATTTCTGGTACAGCTAAACAAACACACGCAGATCAGATCCTGAGGTAGATCGATAGAAAATCTCGTGACATATTTCCTAAACCTACATCAAAATCAATAAGAGCAACAGATTTTCGATCGTTTCGAATCGATTCGAATACGGAATCCCCATATTGACTGACTGACTCAAAATTGATTTTCACACCCGCCCTTTGAGCATCAACTCATCAGCATAACAATCAAGGCTTGAAAGACCTGCATGTTGAACCCTTTTTGGCACTTCCTCCCTGCATTACCCATTCCCCTGCCACATTTCGTGCCTGCTACAGAATTTCATTTAATTTTTGCTTCCATTTTTCACACCATCAGGCATCAGGAGCCATCAGGAGCCGACCCACAGGTGCCTCGCATACTACGCTCTCTAAGCCATCATCATCATCAAAAGGACGGTTTTCGTAGAATCGAAATCGATTCGGATACGTTCGATTTGCTTAATTGAATTTTGTTTAGAGGCTCTGAGTCCCTCGGATCCAACGATCGATACAAGGCGGCTGCCTCTTTAATAGATTCACACGCACGCCACATGGATCAGAGAGCCAGGTTCAGAGGGAGCAACAGGAACTAGGGGAGGGTAGGACAACAAATCAGAGCTGAATGTTTATAGAACTGTACATTTTTGCTAGTGGGCAGGTAAATCAGTGCGAAAACGGGAACAGAGGAACGGGAAACTAAGGAATTGAAAATATGATTAGCCGTGGGGAAAGAAAACAGGAACAGATCAGTAAACGTGGACAGAGAAATTGAAAATAATATAATATCTGTAAGACATGCTTTGCATAGCTAATGTTAAAGACTTGATCAACATACTATATAGAGTCTGGTTATTCTATTAATTAAATCTGTATATATAATCAAACAATTAGCTAAAGATCAGCGAAGGTCACGAAACTTGATTCTACAAGATGAGAATTATATCTAGACTATATCTCATTCTCTAAGCTTTAAATCTCTTTTCTTTTCATCTGCACTAAATATTCATAGAACTGTGGTTGGGTAAAAGTGTAAGGGAAAAAAGGGATGCACATAAGATCCAATGCCATATTATGGTAATTATATAATATAAATACCTGGTTACCTTGGATAACTACTTTATAATTATTCAAACTCTGCTCTATCCTACCAAATCTAGATAGATACTCATTACCCCAGCTAGATCGTTATTCTTACTCATGTCTGTTGAAGCAAATTTGATATAGTTATTATATAATATGCCTTGGGTAGCTGATCATTCGTAAAACTCTGCTTTGTTCTTAAAGTACTTAGGAACTATATGATATGAACATTCAATAAACAATTCTTGGATAACTAATGGTTCCCCCAACTGGATCATTTCTCAAACTCGGCTCTGTTCTATCAAGTGGGACACTTTAACGTTTTTCTTCCGAACCCAAGACTCATACATTCCGCTCATTAGCGAAACTTGTCCCATTGCCAAATGATCATTGTATGAGGGGCTACCCACTGACTTCTGTGTAAGATGCGCGCCAAAGTTGAAAGGTTTGCAGAGTTGTCCTTGCTGACAAGGCTGCGGCTTCTGCTCCTGCCGCGTGTCAAGCCAAAAGGAGAGAGAGAGGGATGTAGGGAACCGATTACCAAGTAGCCCGGGTCAATTAGAAACACATTTTTGGGCGCAACCTCTGAAGAGGCTTACAAACGCCTTACAAACGCCTTACAATTTGCCGCATAGAATTGAGGAGAATTGAATAGAACTGAGGAGAGAGCCTTATGCAATTTACGCCGACTACTTTTCATTATTAACAATTGTCAATTGTCAGTTTGTCAGTTTTGTCAATGCACAATGGGCACTGTTTCCAGTTTGGGCAATGCCCATTGTATGCTTTAGCTTTTCAGAGATCCTGGCACTGAGCCACGTGCACTGCAGCACGTCCTAAAACGCTGATCCTGTGTCCTGAAAGGATGCTACCCTCTGTTTCTGTGCGTTTGTTTTCCCGAATCGGTTTCTCGGACATTCACCACACGCTGCGTGAGGATGTTTTGGCCCATGGTTCATTTATTTGCAATTGTCGACAATAGAAAATTATATGCATAAATGTCACACTGGCCCACAGCTGGAACTGGAGCTGGAAACGGTTCGGAGCTCGGCTCTTTGGGTCTCTTATGCAATGGCCTTGTCTTCAACGGAAGCGCCTTCAAAGTCGCCGCAGTCGCAGTCGCAGTCGCAATCGCAGCCGGAGACGTTTCCTGACCTTGCCACATCTTGGCTGGCCATATGGATGCACTGACTGCCAGTTCCATTGGTCATCGTCTGTCATCCGGTGCGGTCATAACATTTCATTGCCATAATTTCTTATGCAAATATCCTGTGGCAGCGTTGCGAATTTATTAATTACTCGACAAATGCACCCTCCAAAAAAACTACGTTGCCAGTTGCCAGTTGCCACAGATCTGGCTACCGGTTCCAGTTTGATTGGAACTGGAACCGGAGCGTCTTTGTATGGGTCTGTACACAGAACAAAATGAATGTTCCGAAATGATTATCATAGCATAAAGAAAACTCATATCAAACTGTTTGTATGATTGATTAAATTCTAAAAGAAAGGAAAAACGAATGTAAAAAAATAAATCGGTTTTGTATTATTAATTAAATTCTAAAAAAAAAATGTTACACATGTTCGAAAATATCGAACTGACATTTTTAAACCAAATCCTTAGAGCCTATTAGGATCAACTTGGTTTTGTTTTCATGTATGGAAATTCTATAATATAAATACCTGGTTACCTTGGATAGCTACTTTATAATTATTCAAACTCTGCTCTATTCTACCAAATCTAGATAGATACTCATTACACCAACTAGATCCCTATTCTAACTTATGTCTCTTTAAGCAAATCTGATATATTTATTATATAATATGCCTTGGGTAGCTGATCATTATCTTATCTACAAAAGCAAGATAAAGCGATTATGTTTGAATACCAATTTTATATAAGCAAAGTAATATTATTTAGGATTAAGACAATATTATTTACTAAAAATTATACACAGGATCAACTGGGCAACAAGCCTTCGAATTTTTGTTATTTTTAAAATATTTGTATTTAGTTTCCATATAAGATTTGACTGTGCAAGGAAGATTTCATCCCCAAATTGAAGATTTCACGATTAAAAAGATATTTAATTGATATTTGTAAGCTTAGAGCCATCGAACAAACCTTATGAATATTTGTTCCTTATTAAATTAACATACATACATTAATATCGGTTATGAAAACAAATGTTATTCAAGAATACATTAATACTAAACCTTTTTTTCACTGTGTAACTCCGTAGAGCCTCTGCATCGGTCTGTAGAAATCAGTGAGTTCGGGACTTGCGACTTGCTGTATAATTAAAATGTTCAAAAAAGCGACAGTCTTCATATTTTCATCATAAATTTAAAAATGATTGCAATTTTTGGCGCTGGAGACGAGCGCGCGCGCGTCGCCCATTTGAAGTGAGCCGCGACGCGCGGCAATGACAACCAGCTCCAGCGACTTGGCCAAATGGAGAATGGCCAAAAGCTTAATGGGCATAGAAGAGGAGAGGCAGAGAGACAGAGAAGAGAGAGAGAGAGAGAGAGAGAGAGAGAGAGAGAGGGAGAGGGAGAGAAGGGGAGGATAACTGTAGGGGCGAGCCATGCATACGAGTATAGTTTTGAGTATTTTTCTCAGATTCAGTTTCGGATTGTGAACTACATTAAATTAGCAGCAACAGCTTGGCGCTGGCAACCAGTTTAACAGTTTATCAGTTGCACAGTTTATCAGTTACTCAATATCTCTGTTGTTCAGTTTTGTCAGTTTTCGCCGTTGCTATACCCTGTAACTATAGAATTGTGCAAATCTATCAAACGAACAGGACTCTGCGTATTCCTTGATCAGCATCTATGAACGGTTTGCTTTTGCAGCTGTCCAATTGTGTTTCGGTCTACACGAGTATGTACTCTTGATCTCAATAACTATATCAGTTGTAGACACTAAAGCTAGTAAGTTGTCGAGTTCTAATCGATCGAGACTCATTTAAAATCCCTTTTTAAGAATTATAGATAAATCACTTTGGGTTTCCTTACTATCGATTCGATCCCATCTGTATGGATGATAAAAAAATGGATTATAAGAATATAGAAATTTATATAGTTTTTAAAATTTCGAAAATATTGCAATGTTTGAATGTTCGAATCAATGTCTTTATTACTGAACCCAAGATTTTGATATGATTTGATTGGGATATACGCTTGCAGCAATGTTTTTTATACAAAAAACCAATTTTTCCTATAATAGCTTTATAATAATGTGTTACGATTTTGATCAAATCATAGGAAACATTATGAAGTATAATAAGACTCGCAATTGTTGAGTTTGGAAGTAATATTTGCACAAAGAAATAAGGTTTTCATAGCAGCTATATGATATAGTCATCTGATTTTAACCAAATTTGATCAAGATTGTATAAACTCTCCAGAGACTCCGGCTTGGGTAAGTTTGGTGAGGATATCTTTCATAAAATAAAAAGTTTTTCATACAAAAACCTAGTTTTCAACCGATCATTTCTATGGCAGCTATATGTTATAGTGAACCGATTCGGCCGGTTCCGACATATGTACTGCCTGCAGCAAAAGGAAGAATCTGTGCCAAGTTCTATTACGATAGCCTTAAAACTGAGAGAGAAGTTTGCATAGAAACAGACGGACATCGCTATATCGACTCGGCTATTGATACTGATTCAAAATATATACACTTTGTGGGTCTTCGTGACAAAATTATAATACCCTCTGCTAGGGTATAAGAAGTAGGAAGTCTTCCAGCCAACATTTGTATATAAGGTTCCAAGGTACGATAATTTTATCGAATGGAGAAAATTACAGAGTGTATTTTAGTCGAGCAGTCTAGACTAGACAGCTTTTACGTGTTTTTATTTTTATTTTATATATGTATATGCTCGCATATAAATATTTTTTATCTTAAGTTATTTTCAAATCAAACCAAGGTCTGGGGCTGTCCAGCGACTTGAGGCGATCTTTTGGCATGCGCGTGCGCAGCGGCAATTTGATGAAATGCATATGAAATCAAAAGTGAATTACGAGAGATTCAGCAACAACAACAACAAGAACAACAACAGCAACAGCAACAATTACAACAACCAGAAGAGACCACTAATTGGGACAGTCACGCAGCGAATGCAGTTCCACATTTCATATGCAATATTCGTATGTAATGCTGGAATGATGAAATGATGATGGACTGATGGATGGATAGTTGGATGGACGGACGGACAGTTGGACAGTTGGACAGTTGGACAGTTGGTTGCTGGCTGATGACACACGTCATCATTTTCTAGTCTGCTTGTAGAGATGCTTCTGTTTCTTGGGTCCTTTTGGCCTGGAATGCGCCCAAGGGGCCTCGACGCACTCAGTGGTCGGCAATTAAATATTATAAATTTCATTATAAAAAGCTAAAACTATAGCCGAGGCTATGCAATCGAAATCAGCACGCAGCCATCAAAGAGACAACAGCAACCGACCACTGAAGCCACACAGAATCAGCCTTTCATTTGGTACAGCTGCCCTATAGTTCCCTATAGTTCAAGGCTCCTAAAGCAATCCAAGTTGCCTCAAAACCCCCTCAAGAACTGCCCCCTCCCCCCATTTTGGGTTCGGTTCGCTTGGAATTTTAGTTGCAGTTGTTGTCATGTGAAAGCTGCCGCCGCATTGCAACACTTCAATATACCCTACCAGAAGGTACTTTGGGCATCAGCATTTCATTGCAAAATGTGTAATATTATCTTACCCCCATTTTCTTCCCTTGAATTATATCTTCCTAAGGATGTAGCGAAGAAGGCGACCCACTAAACCTCCTCCCTATAAACAAAATCTTAACGAAGGAACTTCATGATGTAAACTTTATCGTCTAATTCCAGTCTTAGTAATTTCCTTATAATATAATGTTCCTTAATCTCTGTTTCAATTCCAGCTAATCTTTCAGTATAAAGAATTTCTAGATGACACTTGGTTTTGCTCTTTAATTGCAGAAAAATTATATTTAAGCCAGACGGAATGGATCCCTCGATAAACAAGTACTTATGTATCAAAAGTGAAGATTTGTAAAATAGTTTACTGTTTAACTTTAACTAAATAACTAACTAAATGTTCTCTTTTATAGCAAATACAGATGCAACCTTTGAAATTAGGATGGGATTCCTCGACAATGGACCTTTTTATAAGGAAGATTTTATTTTGTGCGGGTGAGTAACCGACTTTTATTTCAATTCTTTACTCTTATTTCAATATCTATGTGAATCTGACTTGGGTCTCTATTAAACTATAACAGCTATAGAAGCTTCTTTTGAAATGTCAGCAAGTTTGTAAGAGTATTCAATTCTCAACACATTAAAACTTAACCTTTTCTTATTTTATTTTTTTTGGCAATTACAAATTTGTGCTCATCCTCATCTCCCAAAGAAGTCTACAATTAAACAAAATTAAAAGAAAAACAAGTAAGATTGCTATAGTCGAGTATACCCGACTACGAAACTCCCTGTACCCAGGTCTAAAACATTCAATCACATCTACGTCCACTTACACATACACACACACATACACAAAGACGCACGCACACAGGCGGCAAAAGCGATAACGCAAGCGACGCATTTTAATTGGTGGCTGTGCTTCCCCTTCCCCCTCTCGCTGCATTACTGAATATTCTTTCGTGAATAACTTCCGTGTTTATTATCCGATCGACTTGAAATTTGGACAGTAGATCAAGAGACACTAAAGTATTGTACATGCCAAATCTTAAAGCTGTATCTTGAAAAATGTTACTGTAAAACGGTTTTTATCGATTTGCGGGGGAACGGGGGAGATATCTGAAATATGAAACAAACTTGATCTGCGTATGGTATACAGGAACCTACATTTCAAATTTGGTGTCTCTAGCTCTTGTAGTTGCTGAGATCGACGCGTTCATCCGGACAGACGGACAGACGGACAGACAGACGGACATGGCCAAATCGAAATCTCTTTTGACACTGATCAAGAATATATATACTTTATAGGGTCGGAGATGTCTCCTTCTGCCTGTTACATACTTTTGCACAAATCCAATACCCCCTTTTTACCCATTTTATGGGTACAGGGAGTAATAACAGAAGGCTTTTGATGAATGCGGGCCTCACTTTGTGTAATTAATTTAAATAATTTCGGTGGCCCAATTGTGTGGCAAAGGCGCAGAGAAAGTGCCCCAAGCAAATTGAGACATTTGTCGTTGGGTCGGTAATTAAGCCTCAAGAGGTTGTCAAACCCATCCGAACGCACAGAGTTAAGATCACTGAAGTGTAGAACCACACACATGACTCAGTTGTAGACAAAGTTCAAAAATCATTTCTCATATTTTACAAAATTTTCTCAAATTTAGTTATTTAAGTCTTGGGTGCCCCTGCTCCGGAGGGATTTGGTATTTGCGGATAGTTTAAAAAAAATAGTATACTCGGAATGGGCGGAACCGATTGAAATATATATTTTTCGGGGTGGAATTGTTAAGGATCGATTTTCTATCCTGATCACATTTTGAGTCCACTCTTTTTGTATCGATATTGTCTTATATTTTTTTTGATTCTTGGGCCACTTATCTCCCGAGTGTCATAAAGCTAAATTTATAGTTTTTCCTATTTTACAAAGTATACTCAATATGTTTCTATTCCATTCCGTTCTATGATCGAATTACCGCTCTTCTCTATTTATATACTATTCTTTTGTCAGCAATTTGCTGACCACTTATCTCCTGGGATTGAAGAGGATATCAATAGATGGTAACTAGCGCAATTATTGACCTGCATTTTGTCACAGAAATTTGTTCAATGAACTCAATTTTGAGCAATCCAATTATGAGCACTTTTAAGTCTTATAATCCTCTAAGAATATATAAGTTAATTGGCCTTTGCTACGCTCACTTCATGCACAATCTGAACAGTTATTGAGTAAACTATGCGGAACCCATGCAAGCCCCTATATGATCATATAGAGAACGCATTATTATTATATCATTTCAGCTGCAATACACTTAAAAGACAGAACCTTTCTAGTTACGAGCCTAATCAGCTTAGCAAATGAAAACTTCTACAATATTATAGGAGCACAGTTCGAACTCCAATACCGATCGAAATACCGAACTCTCCGCATGCCATGCAACACGCAATTGTCCTTTTTCCTTGTCAGTTTCCTTTTCAATGTCCTATTTATTTTTTTTGGCCAAGCTGTGGGCGTTTTAATTGTCTGCGTATTTTGGGGGAACTGGAAATATAATGGGAAACTGGGTAAATTGGGAAATTGTAACAATGGCAGCATAAGCGCTTAATTTACGATCGCATGCGACAAGTGGAATCATCTTTTGTTACTTTTTACCCCTGCCCCGCTGCTGGCACTGCACTTGTTCGCCTGTTACTTGGGAAATTAAGGATATGTCGAGTTTAGATGTTGCCGTCAATTGTTGAGCAATTGTTCAGAGTATAACGCCCACTTTAGAGGACATATCGGTGCAAATATCTTTGTAATTGCAATGCGGTTAAAGTAGGTGACATATTCTCCCTCTCCCTCTCCCTCTCTATCTCTATCTCTGACTCTGTCTATGCAAGTGGTGAAATCTTCTTTAGGTTGACAGCAAAAATGTCATCGTACCAGGCCCAAACATAAATTACATTATTCTTTGTCAACATTTGTGAGTCAAAAACGTGTTCAGTGTTCATGTTAAACAAATAACTCACTTGTCGTTGCTGTTTTTGTTGTTGTTGTTGTTGTTGTTATTGTTTATGCGACTGTTATTTACGAGACATCAGTCAGGCAGTGTTTCAGGTCCCAAGTTTCAGATCTCTCAGTCAAGGTACGGCCTTAGCATGGCGTGTTGTAATCAGAGCATCCTTAATAAATCATAAATTTATTCGGCCCCAAAGCATTGCATGTAAAGAGTAGAGACCCAGTCTACAGCCTGCAGCCTGCAGGCTCCTGGCTCCATTGACTCGAGGCCCCCATTCGCATGCTCGTCGCATTTGTTTGCCCGTATTCCGATTGGATTCGCCACATTATTCTGCATATATTCTTTGGCCCCTTTGGTCATGTCAAACGTATTATTAACTTCACACAAAAAGCGTTCGATTTTGCACCGAATTTTGTCGTATATGTCGCCCAATGGGACCGCCACCAAAGAGGATAACTCCGCCAGCCCCAAACTGATGATGATGTTTTGAACTTCATCTACCGGGGTATCATCTCCAGCCTTTTTTGGTACGCTCTCTTCTGCTCGCTCTCTCGCTGCTGCATATATTATGATCCACAATGCAACAAAAAGTAAAAATAAAATAAAAACAAAATACAAAAAAGAAACCGGAAATAATAATTCGATAAATGCGCCATGAAGATGCCCCAAACTGAAGTTGAGACTGCAAACCGTTCGTTTTGCTGCTGGCTGCGTTGCGAATTGATTGCAAGAGACCCACAGCAAGCGGGCATGCTCGACTAGAAGATACCCAGCACACAGTTCCCCAGATGCCCTGACTAATATACATTTTCAAACAAATCGGCAATTCATGTTCGTATCGTTAGTACTGAACTTGATCTTTTACTATCGATCTTACATATCTTGCACATATGCTAAAGCCGAAAAACTATCGATAACACTATTAATACTATCGAAAGATGCACTGTACTCAGGACTTTTTGAGCATCTTGATAGTAATGCTAATGCATAAATTATAAATTCATTTCCATTTAATTTATTAATGACAATAAGCAGTTCAGACCTCATAGCCTAAGTATATAGATCTTTTAATCAAAATTATAGCTATTAAGGACATGAAAAGATAGCACAAAAATTCGTTGTGAAGAATACTCAAAGTGTGCTGTTTAAATACTATAAACTATGTCTGCTATAACATTAATCTGGGAATATGTTGAATATATACTATAGGAGCTGTGCATCCAACAATAGTTTCAAATTCTTTTTATAAGTCTAACAACAAAACTTCTCTCTTTGGCCGATCAATACTTTCTTTTTAAAAATAAAACAAGATTGAAATTTCAATAAATTTCAATTAGTAAAATATAACATAATTATGTAGACTTACTAATGATAAGTTTTTTTAAAATTTACCATTTTTCTTCTTTTTTATCTTCATGAACAGCAAATTTTAAAGGCATTTCTCTTAAATTGTTAAAACTAAATAAATCTGATAGAAAGTCACGGAATTTTTACGCTATTCTCTTCTTGGCATTCTATTCTAATAAAAAGATCATCCTTTTATTTTACAACGCTAAAAGTACCTTTAAATTTGGTTTAATTTTTGTGGCTAACAGTACTACTATATTCATAAACACTACTGTACTTTTATTTCTAAAGTTAAGGCTTAAAAGAGCGAGTCTATTCACTACTAACTTCATATGATTATTGATCAAGATTTATATTTAGTAAAATGGTGCCTAGGATCTGATTTGTCTGCCCAAATAGGATTTGAAGTTCTAAATACATCATAATTTGGCTCAATTACAAATATTCGTATTTTGTTTAGGAATTTGATAGATCGATAGAAGTATCGATAAATTTAACTATCCACACTTAAACTGGGAACACATAAGTACTATTTAATAGCATTGGATCTTATAGCTTCTCAGATAGATCAGCTCGACTGTAGATCTAGAATAAGATTATAAGGTTGGAGTTGCCTTGCTCTACCTTTTTGTGTATAACTTTGTTATACCTTATTTCTTAAACCATTTTATGGGTACAGAGTATAGGAACAACTTATGCGAAACTGGCATTAAAACAGAACGTCGGCCCCAATCCTCGTTTCCCCTCCTGCAGCAAGTGACGGAAATGCGTATTCCAATTCATTTATCTATTAATGAGCCGCCCAACCGAGACAATGAGAGCGGGAGCAAGGGAGACAGATAGTGACCGGAAGTGCGCGTGGGAGTCTTGCAGTTCTCTGGGTTCCCCATGCGGATGGGGCTGCGTCTAGAATCGTCGGCATCCGCTAACCAGGACCTGCCTGCAATCTTGTCGTTTTCTGTTGTCTGTTCTCTGTTGTTGTCGGGTTTTGCCGTTTATCTGGGCAAACCATCGCGAATCACATTGCATCGACCGTCGCAGCGGCGGCTTCCGTTCCATACCAATCCCCAATCCCCAATCTCCAATCCCCAATACCCATACCCCAAAAACCCAATACGCACTCAATCCCCCAGTTTGCAGTTTCCCAGTCCTCAGACTCTTTGTCTTTGTCGGGGGCGATCTGTAAATTGCCGACCTCTGTTCTTGTTTTATTTTTTCCATGCATTTTGCACATATCTCAAAATTAGTTCAATTGGGAACCAAGTTGAACAATCGATCGATCGATCGCTCGGAATTGGCGGCATTCAATGACTGCAACCTTTTCGATTGATTAACTTGCGCTTTGCATATGCAAAAATGCCACAAGTAATTTAACTGCAGTTGTATTTTTCAACTCTTTCACAGTAACCATAAATTGTTTGCAACATTTTATGTAAAGTTGAAATCAAGTAGAAGAATGTAACGGTAAAACAATTCACAACTTCAATAATTCAATTGAAGATAATCATTCAAATACGAAAGAAATGTTTTTTTCAACTCTCCTAACTTTATCTATACTACAGTAATGAGTTTTGATCTTTTCATCAGAAATAAGTTCAGTTTCTTGCGAGAAACTCATCAACAACAAAATATTCCTCATAGAAACTGTTTCAGTTGTCACAAAAGTAATAGGAGTTGAAATTCTAGGTAGAGTATTAACTATGGATCTGAAAACTTAAGAAGGCATTATATGTTATAAAAAATAAAGATTATAATACTAATTTATGCCTAAAATCGATTAAAAGTTCATATTTTAAGATTTAAAACGTTGAAGATAATAAGAGTTGTAAAAATCTAGTTGTAAGGTTGTCTAAAAGCTTGCTGCAATCTTCAGTAATTATTATATGAATGAACAGCGAATGAATCTACAGAAAAATCATGACCAAAAAGACATTCCCCATGAAAATCGGCTAGGATAGGTTATGCGAGTTATGAAAGTTGAAAGTCTAGAAAGAAAAATTCCTATGAAGTTAAGATCCTAACAAGCCAAAAGTTCCATCAATTTTGACGTTGTATTTTCATCGAAAATTGTATTTTCAGTTGTGAATAAAACTGAAATGCCAAATCAAATTAAGGAACGATGCAGGACCAAAAAGACTTTTCGCATGAAAATCGAATAAAATTTGATGAAGTTAAGCGAGTTGGAAATTTAGAATGAGCATTTTCTATGGTTCTAAGAAGTAACCAATAAAAGAATTTGTATTCTTCTAATTGTTTTTTTTTTCCAACAAATCTTTGATGAATGTTTTATTTTAAAAGCCCGTTTGCCCACATTGAAAAAATATTGTTTGAAATTTTGTTTAAAAGTATCAGTTTAATGTCCTCCTTGAAAAAAAATATCTTATAACTAATTGTCTTCCATGTTTAACTAGATCTAAAGTACATCAGTCTTATAAACTATATAAAAACAGGCACAAACAGCGCTCTTAAAACTAATTTGTACAAAATTCTTGCCAAAAAAAAGATTCGAAAAAATATCTTATAAGTAGAATAAATACTTTCTGGTTGCTGAGGTAATACTTTGCCAGTCGTTGGTGGAGGGTGGGGCGTTGTGTGGGCGGGTCTGACTAGTTAGCTGAGGAACCGTAGAGGAGCTCACAGATCATCCTGCCAGAGGGAGATGTAGTCAAGGATGTCATCGTCCTCGGCGCCAGAGCTGCATGAATTGTTGCGATAGTCTTCAGCTTCCAGCTTGAGCTCAGCGGGCGGAGTTGCATAGAAGTTGCCGGAGGAGGAGGATGATGTTGAGGAGGTGGAGGATGAGGAGCTGCAGCTGCTGCCGCTGGGCGAGATTAGCTGCAGTTGCTGTTGCAGCGCATAGAAATGCTGCTGCTGTTGCTGCAACTGTTGCTGCTGCTGTTGCAACTGGTGTTGCTGCTGCTGGTAGCTGAAATGTTGCTGCTGCTGCTGCGGCAACTGTTGCTGCTGTGAGTGCTGCTGCTTCTGCTTCTGATCGTTGTCATCAATTAGCCGCTGCAGCCGCCTAATGTACTCAACGGCCATGCGCAAAGTGCTGACCTTGCTGAGCTTCTTGTCGGCACCTGGCCCAATGCCGCGCCTGCCATTGCTTAGATCGGCAACGATGGCAACGGGTATGTGCTGGCGCAGCTGGCTGAAGCCATTGTTCACCTGCTTGACGCGATTGCGCTCCCTGGCATTGCGCCGCACCACGGAGGCGCCGCCGATCAGCAGCGGCTGCTCCAGCGGCAACTGTTGCTGATACCCCGGCTTGGCGTAGGGCGTCTGATAGAAGCTCTGAGTTTGATTCTCGCTGCCCAGTGCCATTTTGTAGATACGTCTTAGTTTTGTAGAATTCTTTTTGGTTTTAGGTTTAGGTTATATCGTTTTGTCGACTGACTTAGCCCTGCGAACGCTGGCGCTGTTCTGATGCCCTTCCCTGCGCCGTGCGCGCTATTTATAGGGGCAGCTAGGCCTGCATCTCACCTGCCTGGCATTGCCCCGGCTACCTGTGTGTGATCAGACAAAAGGTGCAAGCGGCAGCAGCAGCAGCAGCAGCATCACTCAAGGATCACTCACGCACTCCAAATACTCACACTCACTCACTCACTCACTCAACAAACAGCTCACACGCTCTCGAGTGCCTCGCGCTCGCGCTCTCGCTCTCGCTCCCTCTCTCTCTTTCTTTCGCTCTCAATTGAGCGTCATCTTGAGCGCTTTGCAGATCGGCAGCCTGTGCAGACTGGGAAGAGTTTTTTTCTTTAGAGCAGCTGCCTGTGATTATATGTCTGTGTCCCTCGCTTGTCTGCCCTGCAGCTTCATGGAGCCTGGCTCTGTTACCCTCTCTCTCTCTCTATCTCACTCTGTCGCCTCGCTCTGTCTCTTTTCCTATGCTGCTCTCCCTCTTGGTTGCTGTCGCGTGCCGGCTGCGAACCGGTTCTTGGCTCCTGAACTTGGTCGTGTGGCGACTGCCAGCAGTTTGGAGCCTGCAGCAGGCAGGTATCAGCGGGCAGGGGGCAGGGAGCAGCGGGCAGGGGGCAGCGGGCAGCCTTATATGACGTTTAATGCATTAATAGCGTAGAGCAGGCCTAGTTGGCCTATGCTACTATAAATTAGAGGACATGCGGCTTTTGGTTCTGGACCTGTGCCCAAGGTCTCCCATCTGGACGTCAACACCTCGACCCGCCGGAGGCAGTTATCTATTAACACTTCCTAATGCCGGAATGTCCTTTATGGCAACGTTTTTGGCACCCGTTGTGCCAAGGACATTGCCGATCGGCCCCGAGACGCACTCGAAAGCATTTTGAAAGTATTTAGCATTTTTGTGTTGTGCTGATTTCAGGCCATTGAATTGTGTCCACAGGTCACCGAGTTGACCTTTTGTGCTGCCCTCTGGTTGCACGCTATGCCAACCGTGTCCAAGCGATTGAAATTGGGACACAGCGCATGATTCCATACTTCCACTGGTTTATGGCACATAGTTCCTGGCTCGAACCTGGCCAGGCGCATGCTGTGCCTCATTTAGCACTTCGTTGCTGCCACAGCAGCGGGAGATTGCATGGCATTGCATCTAGCCAGCCAGATGTCCAGCCAGCCAAAGTTAACCAACTGTACAACTGGACAACTGGCCAACCTGATCACTGGACAACTGGCCAGCAGATCCTACCCAGCCAGGCACATCCGTAGAATCATTGTTGATGCAATACAAATTCGCTGTGGGTAATCTGCAAGTTTCTTTTATATTTATATATGCGAAATAATCGTATTTCCCTAAGATAATCCTAACTTCCTAAAGTTGAAAACTTATTGCTAAGATGAATTTGACATCTTAACTAGGAATTTCTGTTGGATCTAATACATTACATAAAGATATCGCTCTGAACGATATTTAAGTTAATTTTAATTGATGTATCCTTTCCTTCCTTATATTCTACTGAATATGAGATCGTATAATCCAAAATTGAGTTTAATTTAATTTAACATATGAAATGAAAACATTTAACAAACCTCTCTACTACGATTTCTTCTGAATGTCTGAAACATTGTGTTAATCAGTTCATCTTACTGATTGGAAAATACTTTCGAGATTAAAGTGGTTTCCTTTCTTTCTTTCATAATTTCCTTTCTTCGCTATTGAGTAATGATATACACAGGTATTTACTCTTGTATTATTCAGTTTCAGATCGTATACCTCAAACACAGATTTTATTGCTTAACCTCCCAAGTTTAATATTGATCTAAATTTTTTTTTAAATATTTGGAGAAACGTAAGAAATCTTTCTACAACAATTTCACCTTGGAATATGTAATTAATTAGTTGCGGATTATCATGATCAGATCATAAGTCTCACTTATAGATCATAGAGTATAGAGTTCAAGATCAGTTTGCATATTTCTAAGAGATATTTGACTTTTCAAACTCAACATTTATATTTCATCTGTTACGGCTAACATCATAATATATAAAACCTATCTATTGGTTATTTTCTCCCTGATGTCTGATCATTTGCGAATTGTAATGATCATATCATAAATATCACTTTTCAGTAGTCTGCGACCGACTGAAAAAATATTCCCAAGATAAAAGTTTATTCCTTTTTTCATTCATAAATTCCTTCCTTGATAATAGGTTGAAGAAACCGAAAAAGAAGGATTTTGTTTTCTTCAACTGAACTTTTTGATCGTATTCACGCTTAAACCTTAATCATCTTTAAAACAAACTTCAAGTTTGTATCTTAAATGTACAGCAGCTAGATCCATTCACATTTGTAGAATCTTGTTTGATCCAATAGATATTCACTGTGGCCGGGGTGAAAGGCTCGATCGAGTGTTATTCAGTTGCGTGTTCGCTGCTCGCATCGTTCATATAAATTGTAAATTATTTAAAGTTTTTAACGTTTCGCGTTCCATTCGAACGTTAACCGGCCGGTTCGGCACGCTTAATGCCGCCTGAACAGGCTACAATAACGGGAAGTTGGCGATAACCGACGCGCGAATACTCTAGCTTGAAGGTTATGTTATGTTATACTTGTATCTTCAAGATATAACTAAATATAATAGATCTGCCTTATACTGAACTGGTTCACAGCAGGTTCAGGTTCATAACTCAAAAAGTTGAAGAGCTATGATAGTGAAATTTGATATATAAGCTGATGGCTTGCAATTAGATCAATGTGTAATTGCAAATTAGATGTCCTTGTCTGTAATTCAGTTCAAAAGAGAACTGAAAGTTGTTTTTAAAGAGAGAGAGACAAAGTTTAAGAGCTGCGTTGCGGAAATTTTGTATGCAGACTTAACAACTGCAAATGGATATATTTGCAGCCTAAGATCAGACAGGAAACTTAACCTTTTATTTTTATCTTAAGAAAACAAATTAGATTTCTTATGGCAATTTTCAAATCAACAAAGTTCCTTACTTAGCTAATGTATCCACATAAGATGGGGCACAATCAACAACTGTGGATGCCGCCACCAAAGGCTTTGTTGTTGTTGTTGTGGATGCCGCTTTAAGCCATTGGTAAGGTAAGGTGAGACTGAGATGGAGACAGCTCGAAAAACGTGGGTCCCAACAACACAGCATGCAGATATATTTAGCGATCGGCAGCAGGCGCTATCATTATCTGACACAAAAATTTAATATAAATTATGTTGACATGTTGGCTTAAATATGGGACTGGTACCCCGGTTTCTTGGCGATCTTTGGCTTTTGCCAGCGGATAATTGAGCCGACTGTAGCCGGGGCCTAACTAGTCCAATGCTCTCCAGCCCGTAATTGCTAGTAAGACACTGGCAACAACAAAACGAATCGAAATGCGTCGAAACCAACTGAGCTGAGCTGTATTGAACTGAACAGAACTGAACTGAACTGAAGAAGCGGCGATATCCGCGAATGAAGTCGTCATTAATATCGACTCGGGCCTGTCAATAACTTGACATCGCATCATCATTTTTTTTTTATTCAGCTCCACACTTCTTCAAGCAGCTCCTGGAACAGCGATCATTCGAGCATTGAGTTCCACTTTGTTGTTGTTTTCATTATTATTTATTTATTTTTCTTTTTTCTTGCAACTTTCAGACACTTTGCGGTACGATTTTTGACGCGCCCCAAGCCAAGGTCGAGCTTCCTAGTATTTGTTGTTGTTTTCTTGTTGCTGTTGTTGTTTCATTACTGTTGCACTTTGCATAAGTTTCATGTTAATCACATTTCGACTGTGTCCTCCTGAGTCTTATATGTAATGCTCAAACAATCAACAGAACATAGTTCGATTAGTTTACCACATACTACGAGTATTTTGAGTATCCTTTGGCTCCACGATTATTATTGCAACGATTCGTTTTAATATTCATATAAGTGTTCAAATAATAACCTGTGTTTCCTATATCGAGTTATTAAGGCCGGTGTAGTTCATTTTAGTAAATTAATATCGTATTCCTTATTAAAATTCTCTTCCTACGCGTTTCGGAGTTTGTTACGCCTACCTCAGGGAGTCTCTTTAATATCCTTCGATTATTACTGTCTCAGCTCACAATAGATCGATGTAGATCAGCTTTTAATTAAAATAAGCATACCTTAATAGAAAGTTTGCTAAAGTCCGATTAATAAATTTATTGTAAAAATTGCTTCATAACAGGAATGAAAAGATTTGAAGATACTTAACATAGTTCAACCTAGATCAAAGATCTTCGAGAAGATTCTTTATTATTAATCAATCATAAATGATCTTTTAGTACATATAACCGACTAGATATATTATAAAGATCAATTTCGTGCCGATATTCTTTTAGATTGCATAAAATTTAAAGCAAGTCTGATTATTGAGATTTCGAATTAGCTTCGTATTAGATAGATGTTTTTCAGTTAAAGATTATAATGATTACATTTGAAGATTGCGACTTATTATTAACTAAGGTGATAAATATTTATTTTAGCAATAGCTCAAAAACCCCTTTCTGTACTTATTTTAATGGTATTCTGATTATAAGATCTTTGAGAAGCTGAGAATCTACCAAAATGTATCTTTCGTTCATCCGAATAATATGTTCTTTATTACAGATATCGAAACTTACGTACATAAATATATATTCGAGTATAGAAAAGGTCGAGGTACAGATATCGATATAGATACAAATATAGTCTTAAATATAGATTTATATAGAGATACATATAAGTAGTATATAGACTGGGATAATGATATAGATAAGGATATCGATGAAGACATAATGTGGATATAGATAGGTAGATATTGACATGTGTGGATATACGTAAATATAGATTAAGGTATAAATACAAGTAAACGATAAAATAAAGATAATTACATGAATAAAGGAATAGATAGGTAAAGGATATTGGATATATGTATATTAAGATAGTATATGTATGTATATTAAAGTATAGATAAGGATAGATAGATAGATAGATAGATATCTATACAATGATTTAAACAAATACAGATATAAACATATAGATGATATATGTTTAGTTAAAGATACTAATATTGATATTATTTTGGATTTAGTAAGAAATATAGACATAGACTTTTTTTATAGATAGAGGAGGGTATTTTAATGATGTAGTTCCATCCTAGGAAGTCTCTCCTGCTTCTTAGCCCTCCTCCCCGATCTCTGACTTCCCCTTTTTCCTGATTTCTCATCAAATGTTGACAGCTTGGCTGTCAACTGTTCATGGCCATCAAATTGCCGCCTGATGGCCACATAAAAGCGCAAAAGCCGCGCCCAGTTCTCTATAGCTGCCACAGGAGCTGAAGCTGAGGCGACACCCACTCTGTTCGTGCAACCGCCCCCGCCCGCACCTCTCTCTCTCTCTTTACCTCCTTTCTCCACCGAAGATCGCTTGCTGAGGATCTGATTTATGTGCGCCTGTCAGCGGCTGTTGGACTTCTAAGGTGCGCATTTTGACGCCGTCGTCAATTCTATTGGCCGCATTCGCAGTGATATTTATGGCCATTGGCCATACGACTCAGGGAGGGGGTAGGGGGATGCGAGAGGGGGCTTCTGGCCAGGGCCAGGGCCAGTGCCAGTGCGATTTTTGATTAATTGTAATGCGAGAACTTTGATTAATTGCGGCCACGTTGCGGGCCACAAAACATAACAATTTGTTTTCGCATTGCATTAAATCAACGTGGACGTACGAGGACTAGCCGGACTGCTTCCTGGGCCGCGGCTCCTTGGCGTGTGATTGTACGGCCAACACCTTGGCCGTGGCTCAATGATATCGATATACCGATACCGATAGTATTTATGAGTTGTTCGCTCAAATTTATGAATGGCCCCGAAATCAACAACGATCGATTGTATCTGAACCGGCTGCCTGTCGTCCCCCTCACGCGGCCCTCTTAGCCACTGCAATTATGCAAAAAGTTGTCAAATGCAATAGTGGGGCAAGGGGCAGCGCGGCAAGGGGCGTGGCTGCTGTGACTATCAACAAAGTATAATCAACAACAACAACAACAACAACAGCGACGACGACGACAACAACAACAACAAAAATGACCAAAACGAAAATTGTACCAGTTTTTACGCAAAGCTCTCAGCAATTTACATGTCTCTGTACCCGCTCATCTCTCCCCTTTGCCCATCTCCCCATCTTCCCTTCTCTCTGCTCACTCCCCGATCCTGCTGCCTCTTCATCATGCACTTCAACAAAACCAATCAACGCGTCTGTCAGTCTGTGTCGCAGCCTCAGTCGCCGCTTATCGGTAGCCGCGCTGAAATCAGCTTCTGGCACTCACGATCACGCTGCCTCGCCTCTCTACCCCCCTCTGCCACTGCCCCCTCCTTCGGCGCAAAGCATTGCCCGACCCTTTGGCGATCCGTGCTCGTTGCTCCTGTCACAATTACAACGGCAAGTGCAGCAGACTAATGACAACCACGACGGTGGCAGTCGCCGCACAGTGGTTCAAGTCCTGTCTAAACTGTGGCGAATTCTGCACACTCTCAACTGTGCGAAACTGTGTGACAATTGCTGCGCACCTATCTCAAATTCAACTTCGTTGAGAGCTCTAAAAACTATTTATAATTTTTTATTTTTATTTTTAAATTAAATTAAATTTAATATATTATTATATCTTAAATGTAAATGTAAAGTCAAGTTTACATTGTGGTGCATTTTTTGCAATTAATTAATTAATAATTAAATCTGGTTTTAAATTTTAAGAAGTTTCTTTAGACACTTCAAAACATAAACCAACAAATTCATTTTATTTTTGAAAAATGTAATATTCATTTTTACTTTCTTACTTTTTATACTGGCCTTGTTTTTTCACCAAAAGACGAAAGTTCATCTTTAACCTCAAATAAAACTAGCCAGTATAACTGTACAACTATCGATAACCTATCGATTTATTTTCACAGTTGATTTGTAGTCGTACAAAGACTAATATTTTCTTCAGATGTTTTATCGTTGGTATATTCATAATCTTTGGTATAATTAAAAATATTTGCATACTTTGATTTTCTTATTTTTAAAGAAACTACTTGAATTTTCTATTTGTATGCTTCAAAGTTAACATTTAAGTACCATAAACAAATATTTCGAAATATCGATAATGTCGACTACCGAAACAAACTATCTATAGCAGGATTAGCCATGCATTTTCTTATTGAGATTTTAATGGAAAAGATAAAAGGTTTGCGGAATTCTTTTTATTCCTATACAAAATGAGACCTTTTGTGAATATTCAGGCCCAGTGTACCGTGTACCTTGTGCCACTGTGCGCTGTTGGAGCAAGTTGACACGGAAACTTGATATGGCACACACGAGTCTTGGCCCGAGCCTCAGCCTCAGCCCCATCCCCATCCTCAGCCAGCGCTCGAGCCTGGGACGAGGCCTTTGGCGTGCGCGTGGAGCGCAATTAACTTTGTTGTAAGTCAGCAGTCGGGGCAACACTTTGACATTGACTGGTAACCAGTGGCCTCTGGGGCAGCGGCAGGGGCTGTGGCAGGGGCTGTGGCAGGGGCAGCGGCAGCAGAGCCAGCCAAAGGGTGGCAGGGGGCTAGCTGGGTAAGGGGCACTCTTGGGCACACGGCGACAATTTCACCTGTTGCAACGGCTGACACAGTAACTTATATTATTTGCATGCGCCGCTGCCTCGCTGAATGCCACTTGGAAACCCAGTCTGGAGCCGAGTCTCTGGCCATGCACAGAAAGAAATGAAGCCAGATCAATATCACTTTGATATGTGTGCTGCTCAGATATCATTTTGATACCATCAAATATCTGCATTGAAAATGTAATAAAATTATATCAAACAAGAAAGAACAAGAACATCAGGGGCTGAAGATACATACTTATAACCAACATTTGTTCGTCCAAATTTTGTAAATTTTAATTGGAACAAAGAAATTCCTCATATAACAACTGCATTTTCGGATGATCGTTCTTCTAGTTCCCCTCTCTATGATAAAATATGAACGTAGTTTCATTAAGACTAGAGAACGCCCTGATTCGACCGATTTCTAGTATATGCTAAGCCCTGTTACCGAAATGGGCCAATCCTGGCCTAGGTGTGGATCAGAAAATTATGTTTTCTCCTCCAGCCACTGCAACCTAACCTAACCTAACTTAAGCCCCGCTACCAACATTATTTCATCTTTTACCTGTCTTGGACACAACAAATTGCAGTAAAAATAATATTCTGCACTGTCCCTAGACGATACCGTTCCAACAAGACAAAAATCCAGCCCATATGCTATATTTAGAGCTTTTAAATTATATTTAAAAGTTTTCCCTACACCCTAAAGCTGAGATCATTGTTAGCATCGGAACAGACAGATGGACAGACGGACAACTAGTCGACTGTGATCAAGTATACAAATATTATGTGTTCCTCCCGTTAGACACTTGGTAATAAAAAATATAATTGACTCTGCAGGAATATAATGATATGAAACAATTATAGAAAAGTGTTCATAAAGTAATATCTGCTGTCATATATTCCATATAGTTGGATGACACTAAGATTTCCAAATACTTATAAATTCTATGATATTACAGACAACAATTGACGTGAATTATTTTCTGACATGTGAAAATATTACATAAGAATATTATTTTGTGTTCAATCTATTGCGCAATAGATATAACTACTGTTAGCACTGGCGAAGGAGAAAAGGAGACTATATCAAAGGAATTTAATAAAGTTGATTGGAGTATTTAACACATTTGTTAGATGTTCTTAAGATCACATTGATTGCATAAACGTTTCTTAATGGCAGGCCCGATATTCTCGAATATATCATATATTTCATAGCATTATTTTATTATTATAAAAAACAGCTGTGTTTTACCATTGACCATTCAATATCAATATTTTTTTCTGTGTGAAACTGGAACTGGTTTGAGGTTGGCACAATGCGTTGCAAATGGCGAAGATGCCACGTGCATTGAACGCGCCTAGAACCAAAAGTGGGCTGTGCCGGGGTCAGCGGCGGGTCAGCGTCGGGTCAGTGCCGGATTAGTGCTAATTAGGTAGTACATTTCAGGTGCAGGTTCTGAATCTCGTTAGGCAGCCGCCGCCCTGCTGTGAGGCGAAGAGAACTGCAATTGGACTGGCAATTTAATGTGGGTCAAATGCAATTAGTTTTGGCCAATGTTTGCAGCTTAGCACATCATTAGATGCGCCAAGGATGCAACCCAATGTGGCAGGAGTGGTGGCAAGGAGCCAGGAGCAGGTTGAGACAATGAGGCGATTGCGTGCGCCAACGCGCAGCATCAGCGTCTGTTTTTTAACTGATTCTTATTGATTAATTGCCATCATTAGCATATGGAAACGACGGCATGATTGATATGAAGCTGCTGCCAAACATGGAGATGTGGAGACCACCGGCGTTGCGCCACGGAATGTGGCTCTTAATGTGCGCCCCTTAAAAGGCAGCAACTGGCAGCGGGGCAGCAAGTGTAGCGCCAACTCTCAGCTAAGACCGTAGTATGTTGCATGCCACGACAGGGCCAGGACCAAGCAGCGCGCTAATTGTTAACAAATTGTTGGCCAACTGCAAGTGAACCGGGCCGGGCCGGGCAATGGCAATGGCAAAGGCAATGCCAATCGCATTGCCAATGACACGCAATGATCGCCGCTTGTCTGAACCTCAACTTGGAGGAGCTTCAAGCTTGGAGCTGGGCGCATTTTTGGGGGCACACGCAAACCTCGCGTAACAGAAAGAAAATCCATTACAAGACTTGCCAATGGCAGGCGGGTCACGACACGCAGCTCCACTCAACACTACACAGCTGGAGCTGAAGCTGGAGTTGGAGCTGGAGTTGAAGCTGGAGCTGGAGCTGGTACTGTAACTGGAGTTGCACAGTAGCCAACGAGCAGACAGTTGGACAGTGGGACAGACAGCTGCAATCTCAGCTGAATTGGTGGCGGCTTTGCCGCTTTTATAAGTAGCAAGCCAATGGAACAAAGTTGCCCCAAAGAGCAATTGGGAAGTGATTTTGTGCAGCATTGAGCATCTGACATTGCAGTTTCTGAAAGTGTTTGATACTCGTTTGAGAATCAGGCAGAATGCCAAGCTATTAGCTGATCGTTGATTCCACTATTTTGAAGCTGAGCTTATAATTTGAGCTTGCTTTTAGCTGATTCAACTCTTCAGTAATTCTAAGCTTGAAAATTGCTGAAATGCTCAGAGTATATCATTATCATAATCTGAACATCCAATACTTTTCATATCAATGTTTGTGCTCTTTAAAATTATGATGTCGAGCCAGCTAAATATTTGATTTCTAATCCTGTCTACTCGTTAAAGGATCATCAGGAATGTCAATCTTGAAGCTAACCTTTTAGTAATATGTTTAGTCCACTTTTAAGCTGAGTTTACTCCTAACTCGAGCTCATTAGTTAATATTCTTTTAGCTTTTACTAAGATTCTTTCAATTTCAATTATATTGATCTTTGGAGTCCTTTCGCTTTCTCTGAAAGAGTTCAATAGTTTTAAGGTATCAACAAGAGTGTCAATCAGCTGTCTTTATAGGAACTCCATGTTAGGATTACTTTGACGATAATCACCATCACTAGATTAGTTTTCTAAAGACTATCGATGCTTTGATAACTCCAGTTATTTAGAACTTGAAAATTTGTCTTTTTGAAAAGTATGGGAAATTCGGAAATTAGGGAATTAGGTGCTCTTAAAGTTGAATACTCAGATAAGAATCTTCTAGAATGTGGTTATTGATCTTTGAGATCTTGTAGTTGATCTTATATTCTTTATTGTCTACTCTTCAATCGAGCTTTTGGTGACTCCCCTTGAATTTCAGCTGCTGTGTGTTTTAGATTTGTAGAATTGTCTACTGATCATCTACATATATTCTTATAATTATTTCTCTATTGTGATGATCTAATTAGAATTCTCTGTAGACTCTCTTCCCAATTTCAAGCAGCTTGTGCTTAGAATTAGTGATCTTGCTTGTCTAATGATCCTTTTCTACTGTTGATCATTTATTTCGGTAGTCTATTTAGCTTTAATGGAAAGCAATCCAAAGATTGCTAACTCTCTTTTATACTTTAGTTACTTCGATCTTCAGAATTGCAGAAATGACTCTTAGGATATATTTTTTGATATATATTTTCCTAAGTATCTTGAGCTTCTTGTTTCAGATCTTTGTCAATCAAAATCTTATGCTCCACTTGCCTCTTCTCCATTTGGCCAGGCCTAATGGGAATCAAACCTTGGATGAATCCCTATTGGATGCAATTTCATGAACTATTCAATCAAGAGGCTAGTGCACATTTCAGAAGCTCATTTACACGTTCCATTTATGTTTCCTGTGCCTGTGATTTTTCATGTTTTCGTTGTTGTTCTTGTTGCTGTTTACAGTTTTGAGTTTTGAGCTAATTGGCCGCCTATAGGTTGCAAGTAAGTATGTTATCAATGGCATAGATGGCCGCCCCATAATCTGCAACCATCATCATTATGATCATGCACAGTAGAAGCAGTTGGAGGCAGGTGGTTGGGGGCAGGCTGGGACAAGGGACTGGGACTGATCATCGAGTTATAAATGCTGCTGGGGCACATAACTTTCCATCAAGAGTTTCAATTTCAATATTAAAACGCGATGCGATGCGACAGTGGCAATTGGACGATTGGACGCTTCGATTGCTACGATCTGGTAAAAGTGAGTAACTACCTGTTTCTTTACCATTATTTTTTTCTTTTTTGGCTTTTTTGGGATGAGCAACTGACCGGCGGGCAGCAAGTGCGAGTGCAGCTCCCCACTTGATTGCTGCCGCGGGCCAGCATTGGAAATTCATTTTCACTCTGGGCGCTGCCGCAAGGGATCTTCATGAACTGCCAACAACATCATCATCGTGATGATGATGTTGATGTTGATGATGATGATGATGATCGACCGCAGGCAAAAGTGTGCTCCAGTTTAATTGAAAGCGGTTTTTGAGTAACGGCCTTGGAGGCAACAACAGCAACAACAGCAACAACAACAAATAACAACCTGTGGCCCGTCCTGGCTTGCTCCGAGGTGTGAGCTGTATCTGAAGCTGCACTTGTTTTAAATGTAGCCTCTTCTTGCAATCCATTATTGATTGTATTGACGAAATGGAAATTTGTCAATTCTCACCTGGCAACCTGGTCAGCAGCACATTTTTGTGGTCTGTGGTGGCCCCAAAAAGCCCCACAGCAGCGTTGAGCTGCTTTTTCTTTGCGGCTAACTTTCAGTTTTTTCAGCTCAGCTGCTCCGCTGCTCGGCTGGCCCCATAGCCCAAGGTCGGTCCCAGTTATAAATAAGGGGCATGCCAGCAAAAGTCTTTAAGATAACACAGGCAGAGTCTTTCGCTATACAACTCAATCAAATGTGCTGTTAACTCTCTCTCTCTCTCGGTGTTTCTTAGCTGGTTATCAATTCGGCTATCCGGGCTATCCCAGCCGCCTGGCGACATACAAGAATAACCTTTTAATTAAACCATGCAACGGTTACGGCGACAACGATAACAAAATCGTTTGACGCTCTCATCGCTCTTCACGCGTGTTTGTCATATCGCTAGCCAAAACCGAACGAAACTCGAAAAACCTTCCCAAACCCAAGTCCAATCCGCATCCGTATCCGATTCAGGGTCGGGGTCGGGGACTTATCGCTGCCACACTGCGGATTGTCGCACGCAGCGCTCAGCGTTTTATCAATGAACTCTTCATCGAAGTCGAAGTCGAAGTCGAAGCCCAAACTCAAACTCAAACTCAAACCCAAAGCCAAACTCCAATCCTAGCAGCTCTTTTATGAATGAGGCTGCTGCCTGACATTTGCCAAAGCAGCAGCGATTAGATTGGCTGCTTTTTGATACCCCGTGAAATGAAGTGCCATTGGGTATATAATATCATGCAGAGCCAGCTGAACAAACTATATCCAACTATAGAAAGCTTAAATAGTTTTGTGGAGTAAAATTAACTTGAGCCAAGTTCCAAAACTATAAGCTCATTCGATTTGCCTATAACTCAAAAAGTATTTGCGCAATGTTGCTGAAATTTAGTACGTGGTTTTTTAATATCGTAATGATTATATAGCTATTGAAATATTATACCAAATTTGGAAAATAATTCTGCAAATAAGATCAAAAGAACAAAGTCTGTCCCCCAACATACTGCAGCAATAATGCTCAAATTTGGTATGCGGACCGTTGGTGTGGAAATTTGTAAAAATGTATTGAAATATATCTCTAATTTGGGTGAGAAATTGTGAAAATAAGGTTTAAAGTTAGAACTCTAAAGAATAATAAACATTGAAGCTGAAATTTGGTATGTGCACTGTTGGTATAAGAACTTATGGTATAAAACTTAAAAATGGGTAAAAATACTGTGAATATATGATTAAATAAGAAAATTCTAAATGTATTTTATGAGCAATTATGCTGAAATTTAGTATATGGGATCTTGGTATAGAAATGCTTATATCTCTATTGAAATATTTCAGCTAATTGTATGAGAAAATTCGAAAATAAGGCTTTAAGTCAATATTTAAAAGACATTTGAGCAATGATGTTGATATTTGGTATGTGGATTCCTTACACAATGTATGTCTGAAATTCTAAGAAATACTAAGAAATATATAAACTTTGGGCTCGAAAACAAGCGAATATTGATGGTATAAATGTTCATCAATTGATTTTTTGAAATGTTACGTGGTATATTCAAGTCGTGTTTACTTTGAGCAATTTCTTGTGGGCTTGTGAGCGTTTGAGCTCGAGTTTGAGTATCTTGGAACTGGGCAAGTACATTAGTTGCACAGCTGCGTTGTCATCTCTACCTGGCCGCAGATAGCCGCAGATACAATTGTATCTTGGTCTTTGTGTGGCTACACGCTACACTTGTTCCCCGTTGGTCCGTCCTGCTGTCCTTCAGGCTCTCTGTCCGTCTGTCTGTCTGTCCGTCTGTCTGTTTGTTGGCCTGGCTATCAACATCAACATTTTTATGCGCCTGCCACCAACAACGATGAGGGAAAAAGTGGGCTGTGCGGCAACAGCGATGCGAACAATTTCGTGTTGGTCCTTTGAAGTTGCTTTCATTAAAAAGACATAAAATGTCAATCAAGATAATTTCGCAGCTCCTCGTCTCAGACATTTAAATTGCGAGCGCTGACAACTCTGCCGCTCTGCGACTTCATTTTACAAAACGCATTTGCCAAACCCCAACATAAAAAATATATACAAAATAAAAATAAAAAGAGTTTTGTATTTTTTTTCCGCTTGGCGACCGCGTGAATTGAGCGATTAAGTTGCACTTTCTTTTTCCACATCCACTTCTAAAAAATGAAACAAAACGTATATATAAATAAAGGATAATGCGAAATATTCGCAATGCAAGTGCGAGTACTCATGAGTGCACTCGCTGCGAGTCTCGTGTTGCAAGTTGCAAGTTACGAGTTGCAAGCCGCATTTCACGCCTTCACTTTTTTCGTACAATCAATTACAAGTTGGTTAAATACGCATAAAATTTGTGGCATTGTTTGCCAGAATTAGCGTCGCTTTTAATTGAAAAACGACGGGTAATGAAATGTTTTTTTTTTTAAATCGAAACGAATGACTTAAGATGCGAACTTGAAATATCGAATGACTTAAGCCACAAACTTGGCGCGACTTAATCACAACAGCTGCACTGCAGGAGGCGGGCCACGCCCACAGTGCGCCCATTTCCCGCTGTTTGTTGGCGCCTTCAATTAAGTAGCTCTATTTACAAACATAACAGCCTCCTCCCTCTCTGGCAATCCTGCCACGGAAGTCATCAAACTGAGCTCATCAGGCCAGGTCAATTCATTACCAAAGCCTCCTTCGATCGGCCCGAAACGGAAGCCATAAATGGCAGCTTGATATTAACGCCGTCTCGCCGTGCCCTAGCTTCAAATTAGCCATTTTTATACCCTTGCTGTGAATGGTATTATTTTGTCACAAAAAGTGTAACGTATTGAAGAGAGAATGTTGCGACCCTATAAAGTACGACTGCACTATATGATGGCCTGACTTTCCGGAAGTAAATCAACCCTTAAAACTTACAGTATTTACTCTGCTCATGGTTTTGCTAAGTAAATTCGATGGATTGATCTGATTTGCCATTGAAATAGGATACAATTCAAAATTTCCCTAAGATTTCGTGAAAGTGAAAACCGGAACAAGTTCGGTGAATCGATAGAAACATTTCCATTCATCTCAATTTAAAAGCTCTTTCATTTAAACCTGATATTGTTGGATCCAGTCGGATCGAATTACTATATCTTATAGCAGTCAAGAGAACAACCTGTCGAAATTTGAACAACCTTTTTGTTTTTCTTATATCTAAACAAAACTCATTCGTTTTAAGTTATTTTACAAGCCTATTAAGTTTAATCAAAATTGGGGCAACTCTATCCTATATCTGCCATAGGAACCATCGATCAATAACTGATTTGCTGTGTGAACACCTTTTTTGTTCTAGCACTCAAAATGTTCACAAAAACTCGAAACAGTTTTGCACCGATTGAGCTCAAAAAATGTTGACAAAATATACAATCCGCTTCAAGGATTGTTCTTACCTATATTTTTCCGGCGATCGCGAACACATTCAGCGGGCCCGGGCCCGAGACTTCGGAAATGTATCCCCGAGGGAGGAAAACTGTTGTATAAAACTTGAAAAATCTATTTCCATCCGTTACCACGGATGTTAAATGGACTTAAGGTCAAATGTGTGAGAGAGGGTTTTTGTTAGATCGGTTTCTAAGTTCTTCATATCCTATATAATCATAAGGAACGGGAGGGAGAATTGTGGTAAGCTAACTTTCTCATCCGGGCAACCACAATGTGCCACAGCTTGGCACAGCATGGCAGGGTACAGTAAGGGCATTAAATCTTCGAATAGAATTAGACTTGTTTCTTGGTTTTTTGGCGGAGAATCTAAAAAGGCCGAAAATATTTGGCTTGCGATTTATTGCATTTGAATAAGCGAAAACCGTCACTAATGATAGGCCTCGTGCTGTGGTTATCGCCAAAAACCGCGAGAGACTATCTCAATATTTGTTTAAGCTGCCAGTTGAATGAAAATTTCTATAATTTGCATGTGCTGTGGCTGCTTGTTGGTTTTTGAATATGTTTTTGCATTGGGCTTGATCCTCGCTGCTCTGTGGCTAACTGAGGCTCCCTATGTAAATCATGAACCGGCAACCGCAAATTAGCCACACGTATGAGACGCTCGGGCTGTCCAATTCGGAGTGCGTTTCTCGTTAACTCAATGCGAAGACGGCTCCTTAATGTTTTTCAATAAATTTTCAGACAGTCGCGCGATTCGCCATTCACAAAACTGATTCGAACTCTCTGGGCCAGGCTAAAACGCTGGCTCTGGCCGAGGCTGAGGCTGAGGCTGAGGCTGAGGCTGCGGCTGAGGCTCTGGCCCGGCAACACGGCAGCAGACGCGTTAATAGAGCAAGTGTTGTTTTGCTCACTTTTGGCGTTAAGTGTTTCGCACAGCAGCCGCAACGCGGAGCGGTGGGGTGGGGCAATCGGGGGCTGTGGCATGCCTCATCTTGGCCCTGCGTTCGTAATCAAAAAGTAAATAAATGCCGGCAGTCAGTCGCTTGGTTGCCTGCTTTCGCCTTGTTTGCTTAGCTCGTTTGTTTGTTTGTTGCTTTTTTTTTTTTTGGGCTGTTGCATTTTTGCTTTTGTATTTTGTATTTTGCGAAAGTCACAAGCCGCATGCCACGCCCACAACAACACGCCCGCCCAGGCCCAATGCATAAATCATACGCACAAGCTGCAGTCCAGTGTGGGGTATATCGCTCCCAGCCTCAGTTTCCCTCGCAGCTCCACAGCCGCTGTAATTATGTGTGAATTTTGGCACAGCCATCATTTCACACAAGAGCCACGCATCCCCTCGCCTCCCATCTCCCGCCAGCCCTTACCACAGCACCAATTTCAGCTCCCATCAGCATGCAAATGAATGGGCCACCAGTCAAGCGGGTTCTCTGCACATTGCAGCTGTAGATTATAAACTAATCTACAACTTCCTAAAATGTTTACCAAAATATCGATTTTCTTGGAAAATAATATCTTAAACTCATTAAAATGCTGTTCCTAAACTGAACTTGTATCATTCCTATCTACAAATGTACGAATTTTCATTGCAATTTGTGTTGCGTGATTTTCAAGCTGCTGCCTAAAAGTATGCAACAAAATATCGCAACGCTCGCTTGTGGCGCCCGCTAGTGTCTTTCGGTGGTACTAATGCCTGCAGCGTATCCCAGAAGTTTGTCTTTGCAATATCAATCAAAATGCAAGTAAAATACCGTTGGAGTCCAGACTCTTAAAATTTATAATTACGAGTATAGCACAAAGAGTATATTGCAATATGTGCACAAACTTTCGTTGCTCTCGTTCTAATAGTGTTGATATACACACCCAGTAGACTCCTTTTCCCATTTGGTGCAACAGAGTATTAGAGCATTTCCCTTGCATTGAAAAGATTACTTTAAAAGAAAACGGAAAATTTTTTTATGCAGATTTGTACAGGGAGACAACAATAGTCCGTATGCCAAATTAGGTGAAAAACGTGTTTTAGGGATATCATATGCCGATTTGCGAGGGAGCGGGTGGGGGTGGCAACAAATTTTTAATGCAGACCTGTTAGGAATCTCAACATTAGTCTGTACGCCAAATTTTGTGACTAGCTTTAAAAATGTGGAAAACACTGGTTTTTCCTCAAATTGTGGTAGAGAAGGTGGGGGTGGGGGGGCGATCTCGACACTTCTTAAATTGAGGGTATACACCAACATGTGTACCAAGTTTGGTTGCTCTAGCTTCAAGGGTGTGGACAAAAATTGCGTTCAAACTCTTTTTTCCTTCGGGAACAGAGTATAAAAAATAATAATAATAATAAATAAATTATAAGTTTTTTTATAGGTATTTCTTGGTATTTTTTTAGTATTTTTTGACTTCTGGAAAAATACTGAATTTGAGATATTTTGGTATTTTGCACATCTGAAAAATGTGAGTTTTTTTGTACTCCAGCAAAATAGCTTCGCGATTTGTTCTAGTAAAATTGTTTAGTTAAGAGAAACAAAAAAAAAGTTCCAATAAAAGAAACTTTCGCTTGATGTTGGTTATAGACAAGTTTGACTGTAACTTATTTTGACTGGCGACATCTGGCGACTATTTTATGCTTCCGCATGCCATAGATGGCGCTACGCGTTTTGGCTTAATCCTTCCGCGCAACTTTCTTTTATGGGATAAAGAAAAAACCATTAAAAGAGCTTTGTTTACAACTGTTTAAAAAAATTTATTACTCTTACTATGCTAAAATGGAAGAGAAGAAAAAAAATAGCATGCATTAAATCTATGCAGATATTCAATGCAAGATATATAAGAATAAAAAACTTCATACACATAACAGTGAGTGCGTAGTGTCTATGTGTGTGAGCGGGGGAGAGTGCTTAACAGTGATAGTGTCCTTATGGTGTCTCTAGCCCTGGTGATGATGATGCCACCAGCCGGATTGGCGTGCGTTCACATAGCTCTTGAGTCCGTCCCGCTGGGCGACGGGCTGGTGCGAGGGGAAGAGATGCGGCCCGCTCGTCTCATAGTTGAGCCCATTGTGCTGGTTAAAGACGTAGGCCTTGGGCACATCAACGCCACCTGGCGACAGGCCCGTTGAGGTGGACACGCTGACAGTGGAGATGCTCTGTCCTGGCGAGACATTCGCTGCCGATGCCGGCAGATAGGTGCGCGGGGGCGGTGGCGGCGACGGCGACGATGGCGCCCAGCCGGTGGACAGCTGCGGCTGCTGGGGCAACACGGCAGGACGATAGGGCTTGTAGAGGGGTGGGCCAGCGGGCAGGCTGGCCTGCGGCTTGGGCAGTCCGACGGCATTGGAGGGTCCATACGCATTGTTGCGCAGATCACAGACGGTATTCTCAACGAGGGCGCCCAGGGGGGCGGTATAGATGCGGAAATTGACATCGCTATAGTCGAGTTCGGAGAGCAGAAAGACGGGCATGCGATCGGAGAGCGCCCAGACATTCTTGTTCTCATCAATCTTGACATCGGCGGGAAAGACCAGGCCGACATCATCGCGATCGACAATGCCATGGAACTGCGAGGAGTAGGGCATCGAGGAGTGCCAGCAGCCGATGGCATTCTGATCGATCAGATTGAAGAGCTCGATGCCATCATCGCTCATCACACGGGCCGTGGTATGGGCATTGGGACCACGCTCATCCAGAGCGACAAACTCGTGGTAGCTGTCCTCGGTGCGGGACTCGTCCCGCAGGATGCGTGTGGAGACCGCAAACTGGCGATGGCTGGCCAGGGGGCTGAAGTAGAGGGTGCGATAGCCATCGGACCGTATGGGCGACAGAGCCATGCCAAAGATGCCCTCCTCGCCCCACTGGAAGTTCAAGCCGGCAATGTTGTAATCGCCACGCAGCGGATCTGGGAAGAAATAGGAGTGGGCAGAGAAGCGCCAGGACTTGTTCAGCTCCCAGGAGTAGGCAACCAGTCCATAGCCCAGCTCATCCGAGAAATATGCGTACGCATCATCGCAGCTCTTGCCAATGTCCACAGCAATGTTGGCAATGAATGTATTCGGGTTCGTATCATCGCCCCTCAGCTCGTAGCGTCGGATTCTCGTATTGGTCGTCAGATCGAACACATTAACCGCGTAGGGGCAGGGATTGGTGGTGGTGTTGCCAATGCCCACAGTGCCCGTGTCCAGCACCCAAAGGCGTCCGCACTCGTCCACCTTAATACGATAGGCTGTCGTTATGCTGTTGGCGCAATCTCCGGCCGTATTGCTGCGCCAATCCGGATACGGTATCAGCTCCGGCGAGCCGGTCAGGCTGTGATCCATGTTGATGTAAGTTAACGTGGCCGGAATGCCTGCAATGCATAAGTACAGTTATGTTACTTTTCAAAGCATACCAACGTGTAATATGTGGCTCACAAAACAGGCCATTGTTGCACGTTGCAAGTTGCAGCCCGAGCCCCCCCACAAACAACAAAGGCGAACAATTTCCGATGTCATTAGCCACATTGGAGCAATGACTTTAAATCATATCATCATCGTCATTATCATCATTATGATCATCATTGGCTGCGTCCACGTCAGCGTTTCCGCTCCAGTTGGTTAAACCAGTTGGCGTTCGCGGGCGTGCGACATATCTGCACTTGTCTTGGCCAATTCTCTAAGTGGTCTTTCCCACCCGCTCCCCTGGACTTTTTACGATTTCAGACTCGCTGCAGTGGTAAACAATAAGTCATTGCTTGCACAGCCAATTCATTGCTTCAATATGAGTTTTTAGCTCAGCTATGCCAAATTTCATTATTCTAGCTTTAGTTTGCGAGGATTTCATCGTTATAACTATGAGTTGCTTTTCGCTTTGAACCCCTTGAGAAGAAAACAACAAGTTACAGCCTGAAAGGTCTCCTTATATCCTAAATTATATTATAGACCAGCCCCATACCAAATTTCATTATTCTAGCTTAAGTTTTTCATGATTTTATCATTACTTTGAGTTGCTTTCCGCTTTTGAGCCCCAGCAGTCATCAAAAAGCTATAGCCTGAAAAGTTTCTTCATATCCTAAACTATATTCTAAACCAGCCTTATACCAAATTTCATTATTCTAGCTTCAGTTTTCAATGGTTATTTTTCTATATTATCTATGAGTTGCTGTTTGTTTTTGGTTCCTTAAGTCAGCAGTTTCAGCCTGGAAACTCTCTTTATATCCCCAACTGTCATCCTTATAACTATGACTTGCTTGTCACTTCCTCGCAGGAGTAAACAACAAGTTTCAGCCTGAAAGGTCTCTTTATATCCTAAATTATATTATAAGCCAGCCTTATACCACACTTCAGTATTCTAGCTTCAGTTTTCAATTGTTCTTTCTATATTATCTATGAGTTGCTGTTTGTTTTTGGTTCCTTCAGTAACCAGTTTCAGCCTGGAAACTCTCTTTGACTTGCTTTTCACTTCCTCGCAGGAGTAAACAACAAGTTTCAGGCTGGAAACTTATTACCACATCCTAAATTATGTAATAGAGCAGCTCAGTATAAAATTTTATATTTCTAGCTTGAGTTTTGCTGAGTTAAGCAACAATTCATAGCTTAACAAGCTTACGCTATCCTTAATTGCATTTTATACTGCCCCTACAGTAAATGTATATTATATAGATCAATTTTGCTTTCATTATTAGTTGGGCATTGCATTTAGTTTAATGTCTTTTGCAGAAATAAACGATACGTTACGGCATGAAAAGCCAATAAATATTTTATATTCTAGTTTAGAGCAGGCACATATAAAATTTCGTAAGCCTAGCCTGAAATTTCAATGAATTGCCAGTCTTTCAACATATGTATAAGTATGTATAGTAAAATGGCGTGATGATAAATGGATGTCCGGTTACTTAGCGGTTTTTTGTTGATGCAAAGTAAACAACTTTATTTGTCGCAGCTGCAGACATGCTACTATGTCATCCATTTAAGTATCTGGCTGTCCGAGTGTCTGGCGCCTATATTTCCAGACATGAACCTGTTGCTATATAGGCCTGTAAACAGTAGCGCTATGAGCGCACTTCAAATCATTAATATCAGACGCAAATTTGTTAACAGCCAATAAATTTAGCATTAGCCAGATATCTGGCCAGCTGGATAGTTGGCCAGTTAGCCAGTTAGCCAGTTAGCCAGTTAGCCAGCTCGACTGTTCGACAGTTGGCTTGTTTTCTTCTTTGTGCTTGGCAGCTTGTCAGATCCAATCATTCAAAACACATTGAGAGCTTTGGGAGCTCATTGAGCCATATGAAAATCGTTCAAATCAATTTGTAATTCAATCGTTTGAGCTCATTGCAATCGCAAATGACATGACGGACAATTTGCAGACTTGGTTCGGTTTGGTTTTGATCAGCGAACTCGGCATTCTTTAGGCAATGAAAACTGTCAAATAGACAATAATATTGTATTGAATATTGTTGTTGCATATACAGCAAGTATATTTTTCAATAACATTTCAAAGGCACTTTAATCATAATTGATTGATCTCTCGGCGTTTGTTTTCTGCATAACTATAACTCGGAGTACTTATTTATTCAGGTATTTAGTTGCCTGATTATATGCAATAACTGTCAACTGCTTTATGCTGTAAATTATGAGTTTTACATTTGCTTAGCTAATTGACTTAATATCCACTGGAGCGTGTCTTATATTGGGTCTTGGCTTTACCTATAACTTTAATGACCTTCTGGGTCTTGGCATTCCAATTTATTGTTGCCATTCTTCAGATCAATGTAAAACAAGTACCAACCAAGGCTGTCTAAATTGGAAAGCCAGTGGGCGTTTTTGACTTACTTTGTCAATACTATTCAAATCATATCGGAGAAAATGGCGTCAAGTTTCTTCTTCGAGATCTTTCAATTGATACACGAATTTACATAAGTATGTAGGGTATACTAGAGAAAGCCTTGGCAACGACCTTATGAACGATTTCTAGTATATTCTTCTACTCTGAACTCTGCTCTCTGCGCGCGAATATCAATAATTATTTTATATGCAAAAATATTAATATGCTGCACAAGTTTTCCAACAAAAGGAGAATCAATTCAATATGTTGTAAATCCGGCTTTTACATGGTATTTAATTGTTTTGCCTACGCATATTTATATGTAGATTAAGTACGATTCGAAAAGGAACAAAACTTGTTTCTTCAATTTCCAGTTTTTATACTTTGCACTGACGCTAAAATTCTCGAAACTACTGTCCAAAATATCCTAGATATTTAAATTGGCGAGGATGTGAAGCTCAGAGCTTGGTACACTGAGAAAATTAGACAAATATTTAGTGAAATGTTATGTTTGTATTATATTCATACGCTGTAATTTAGAATTGATTCTCTTTTACAATTGTATAAATAAATAAATAAATATTATATTCATAAGTATAACATAATTATAATTAGCTACCAAGAGCAATTTAATTGTGATTTAAAAACTTTCAAGAACCTATTTTTTTTATTTTTATTTTATTATCAATATTCAATATTGTTATAAGTGTTATGGATTCTAGCTTTTGAAAAGTGCTTCAAATCGAGACTTAATTCCTACTCTGCAAAATTGTAAATGATTTTTTTCTGAATATCCATTAAATTTGATTCCCCAGGATTCCCAAGGTTTCCCAGCATTTCCTTGTTTTCCCTGCATAACTTATTTTTCAACTCATTTCTCATATCTCAATTTGTATTAGCTTGTTAGTTACTTGACCATTTTGAATCATATCGTGCAGAACATTAAAAAGAAACACACAATACAACTCTCACTTTGAAGCTAATTGTTGATTATTGCCATAAAAAGAGTTCAATTTATTTATATTCATTTTTTGTTTGTTTTATTATTCATTTGTAACGGTAATGCATAGCCAAGGCTGTGAAGAAGCCTTCACAATTGGTATTATTGCCTTTGGTATATACAAATGTAGTACATATATGTATATACATATATATATTTGAAGAACTGGTCAATGCCGCATATATTGGTTTTGAACCGTTAACTGTTTTCTTTTTTTGTTTTAATAGATCTAAATGCAATTGAGAATGCTAATTATGCAAGCTACGTTCTTAAGTATAAAGGGAACACTGTAGATTGGCTGAGAATATTAAGTTGGTTTCTGGAAGACACAAGTCAATGCCTAATGTAATACAAAGTTTCAGCTGAAAAATCTCAGTATTTTTATTCTGTTCCACACTGGAGATTGCTTAGTAGAAGAATTTTTTCCGTCTCCTTTTTCCGTTAACTAACCCTTTTGTTTTGCTAAATGCTAACTGGGTACAGTATAAAAGCTGAATTAGCGTATTTGGGTTCTGATTTAGTTCATTTGAATAATACATTTTTGAAATTTTTCCTCTGCAAGTTTAAGCCAGGATGATTTTTGGAAAGTAATAAGCGGTATACATTGCCAAACAAACTTTCAGCTGGAAGCGGATCCTTAAAGCGACTTTTATCTATATGTTGAGAGTTGTATAAGATCAAGACGAACTTTCAACCGGAAAAGTCCTTTAAGCACATTATAAAAGTTGAAGGATGTATTTCTTCGTGTTTTTATAACATAACGATATATCGATTCATACCCGACAAACTTTAAAACCGATAAATGTGCTTAAGGCAAAACGTATTCCTAGATAATAATAAAGGATGCTCAATGCTCAAAAAACTTTCAGTTATAATGAAGTCCTTTAGTAACTTTTGTTCATACAACTAAAGTTGTAGGATGGAGAAGCAGAGGATATTTTTCGATAAGAAAAAAGTAATCGAAACTTAGTCTATCAGCCTAAGGGAACTTAGGATGTCTGTTTAGTTTTGTCTGCCTTGCAAAACTACTCCTAAGACTTGTTAAAACTTGCACTTTTAATTGTATTCTGTATTCGGGTTGGCCAACTTGAACACTTTTGTGGTCCGATCAATTGGCAGGTGTCAATTAGCCCAACAAGTTTCCTTAACGGCACACATTGCACACCGTTCAATGCATCCATAAATACTCAGCTCAATCACAATTTGTTCACAAGCTTAGGCAAATCAACTCGGATAGAACGTGCACATCTCAATAAAGCCTTTTCCACTGGCTGATTTGCCTATTTGGCTATTGATGACCAAAAGTAGGATGCCCAGTTGGGGCACTGTTACAATTACTCACCATCTCGCCAGCGGGGTACGGTGACAAAGAGGCGATTGCCAAAGTGCTCGATGCCGACGGGCAGGGCGTTCTGTGGCATATAGTCGCCGCTGGCAATGGCCTGCTCCTTGAGCCGTTGGCTGGGGAAGGCAAAGTCCAGCTGGTTCCAGCTATAGCGCTCCTGCAGCTTGTAGGCAGCTTGCGCGGAGCTGGCTAAGAAAAGGACCAGCAGTCCCAATCCCATGGCCTGGACGTACATGGCGTATGCGCAATTTACAACAACAACAAAAAATTGGTTTTTTTCTATATACGTTTTTGAGCCTTGCGGCGTACACACAGCACTTGCAACCACAAAATACAATAACAAAAAATGAAATATTCAAAAACTTGGTGTCCTTTTCTCTGAGTGTGTTTGTTTTGTAGGCGGTTTTGTGGGTGTTCTTGTGGGTGTTTAACTCAGCTCAAGCGGCTGGCGCGCTCACTACGACTGTTGGCCATAACTTAGCGTCCACGTTTTATATAAACTTATTTTTGCTGCCGCTGTGGCAGCAGCAGCAGTAACGGCAGCAGTAGCAGTAGCAGCAGCAGCTGCTGCCGAAGGCGCACACGCGTGGCTGCCTCTTCGGCAGGCATCGGAGCTGCCTTCGGCTCTTTCGGCTCTTGGGCATTGTCTTCCATGATTGATTTTCACGCGTATTTAGAGCTGACGCCTGGCCCCCCTGCCTTAATCTGCCGCCGTTTACAGTTCCGTTTAATGAATTTGCTTTTAATCAAAGTAGCTGACCAAAACGGAGATCGGAGCCCCGTTCCCCCAACAACAACAACAACAACAACAACAACACCAGCAAAAAGTCCAAAATACCACCCGTGACCTAACTGACCACTGACCAACGGGCCCGTCGCCATCGACGCCTTTCGCTGCGATTTTGATTGGCCTCAAGAGTAGTGCGATGATTCATAGCCGAGGGTCAAATACGCGTAGTTTCCGCCTAAAGTCTGTTATATTAATACCCTCAAATCAACTAGGAGTCATTTCAAATATGCATAGGGCTTGTTCAAAACATATCGATCAAACTAGAATCGTTTCATTTATGGGATTGTGAGCATATATCGGCCTATCGATATTTTCACGACGATAAAAGTACTCTTATCCTTGTTCTTTAAGTTGCCACGATTGTTTTATTTATCGATCCTTTCTTTAAAAAGCATCAAAACATTGGAGTACCAAATAATCATCTAAACGTCTTTTGTTGAGCATCCCTGTACTTATATCGATATTATCGATTGTTTTTATGGAAATTCCAACAAAGTACTATTAATAACATAATTTCTTAACACTATTTCAAATTTGTATTTGAAAGTATTAACCGTCCCACCCTCTACTATTTTTACACCACTCTCGACTCAATTTGTGAAACCGTTTTAAGCCTGATCTTAAATAAAACTTGAACTAAGAACTCCATATAAATAACTTTTGATATATTATACTTTTTGTAGTTTTATATAACAAATATTTTGGTTGGTATGGCTTAGAGTATGCAAGCTTCGGTGTTGCACAGTTGGTTTTACACCTCGATTGCTTTTTTCTGCTATTGGCAAAAATGTAATTGCTTTTTGGGCAAATATTTTGGATTGTTTATACCGGAGCTATTGGCCACGCTGAGGGCAGCTCTTTCAATAGCAGGTGGCTTTCTGCGTGTTACTCAGCGGTCTACAAAGTGTTTCAAGATTATGCAAAGCAGTCTATGGATAGCTTCTAAGGGCATCAAAGTTGTATAAGTATTATCCTGATAACAATATAACTGAGTGCGCATAATGTCGGCACTTTTTAAGGGCAGTCAAACGTGTTTGAAGTTCCTACGAAAAAAAAACGCTCTTTTATTTAATGTACTAACCCGATTTGGGATAACAGTGTTAAATACTTATCAGATACTGAATCTTAATTAAATATTGGGCTTATCGAGATATTCTGCTAAGCAATCTTCAAATAGTTTTTTAAGAAAACATCAATATTAGTTTAATCTGCCAAGAAATTATCTTAATAAGAAAGAACGGCTATCTTCGGGTGCCGAAGCTATATACCCTACCAGGAATGTTTTGTATACAAAACTTAATTTTTCTCTGATTGCTTCTACGTGTTCCGATTTTGATCAAATTATAGGAAACTATTTGAAGTATAATAAAACTCTCACTTAGTTTGGATGAAATATTTGTATAAGCAAAAAGTTTGATATAGTGATCTGATTTTGACCAAATTTGGCCAGATTGTATAAACTGTCTAGAGACTCGGCTTGGAAAAGTTTGGTAAGGACACATCAATTAACAAAAAAGTTTTTCATTCAAAAACCCAGTTGTCGATCGATCATTCCTATGGCAGCTATATGTTATAGTGGTCCGATCCGGCCGGTTCTGACCTATGTACTGCCTGCAAGGGTCTGTGCCAAGTTTCATTACGATAGCTTTAAAACTGAGAGACTAGTTGGCATAGAAACAGACGGACATGGCTATATCGAGTCGGCTATTCATGCTGATTCAGAATATATATACTTTGTTGGGTCGCAAATGTCCCCTTCAGTCCATTACACATTTCGAGACAAAATTATAATACCCTGCTAGGGTATCAAAACAAGTATTATGAGTAAGTTTATTATGCTTTAAAGAAAATCAGCTGTTTCTAGTTTATTCGAAGGTTTCTTTGGATAGTTCATAAAGGAATCAGTGCTATAAGTATTATCTCTATTAGGGATATCCCCTAAAGTGAATCTGACTAAAGTATGTACGCATTAGGAGAGTTTTTAAAGTTTATTCAAAACTATAGGGAAATCAATGATTTACAAACATGTTTTGCGATTTTAAACTGAATCTGAATAACTTTTGGACTCATTGAGAGCTTATCAAGTTTTAAAGATAGTTTTCAAAACAATTTCTTGTTAGTTTATTAAAATGATTCAAACTAACCCGGCATATAAGCTTAACTGAATCTGAACGTCGTTTGGACTCATTAGGGGTCATTTCAGAAAGCGGTTTGCAATAGGCGATTAGTCTGATTTGTTTTTATTAGCCAACCTGATAAAGCGCATTCTGTGCAGCGGCCAAATGCAATTGGCCGCCTTATGCAGATTGGCCATAACGCGACTCCGAGATTCATTTCACATTGCGCATTTTGCGGGGCATGCCACTAACAATCGGCAGCATTAAGCCGCAGCTTCAGTGTGGTGCGTGGCTCATTTGACTGCAACCACTGCGGCTTGGCGGCTAATGTGGTGCGATTTCTTGTGCAAATACCCACGTAAATTATGCACACCTTGGGCACAGATACTAGTTAAAATTTGTTGCTATAACCTGCATATTTTGTGCGTGTCAGACAAGTCATAGACGCTGATGAAATTTGGGGAATGCAAGTCTTAGACTGAAACCAAAATTAAAAGCTGATCAAATGTTCATATTATATTACATTTGTAATTAGAATTTGTTTACGTTTTCCTTTCCAAATAAACAAGCTTAGCGAGTGTTCAAAAACTCTTGTGTATCGGAAAATGCTGTAGGATGGTGTAGAAGTGTGTGCTGCTGGAAAACAATTATCGTTATCGTTTGAGCTGTTCTCAGCTCTCAGATTATTAAGGGTACAGGGTGTCTGAAATGCCTTTATCATAAGATATCCTCACCAAACTCACCGAATCACCGAATTTTATTATGCACCAAGTGTATGGTTTCTTGAAAATCGGACTACTTCATCCTTTAGCTGCCATGGGATCAATCGGTTGAAAGTTGAGTTGTATTAGTCGAGTATACCCAACTATTCGACTCCCTTCACCCAGGTCTAGAAATTCCAAACACACTTCTTCGCACACCTTCACATACACAAATACGCACACACACAAGCGACAGAGCACTGCAGTACAAGCGAGGCATTTCAAGTAGCGACTGCGCTGCTACTTCCCCCGCACTGCAGTACTGCATCTTGTTTCTATAATAACTTCTGTTTTTATTGTCCAATCGACTTGAAACTTGGACAGTCGGTTAAATGTGACCCAAGTATTATACACACTAAATCCCAAGACTATATCTTTAAAATGTTTGCCGTTAAATGCTTTTTACCAAATTGAGGGTGGGGTGGGAAATACCAATAAGTTGCAATTAACTTGACCTGTGCCCGCTACGCACCAACATTGTACATTTGGTGTCTCTAACCGATCTAACAGAGACCTTTGCTCACACATTTGACCCTGAGACCATTTCCTGTCCGTTGTGACGGGTGGGAGTAGATTTTTCAAGCTTCATACAATAGTTTTCCGCCCGATGGGTTGATAATCCGGCGGTGCCGGTATGTTACTGACGCAAAAAATAGATAACAACAATTCTTGAAATGTATATTGTGTCAAGGTTTGAGTTCAATCGGTGTAGAACTTTTCGAGTTTGAACGCATACACAAACCAACATAACATTTTTACTCCTGTACCCATAAAATGGGTGAATATATATTCTTGATCAGTATCAAAAGAGATTTCGATTTGGCCATGTCCGTCTGTCTGTCCGTATGAACGCGTCGATCTATAAGAGCTAGAGACACCAAATTTGGAGGAAGAAGAAGCACAGCCACAACTTAAAATGCCTCGCTGCGCTGTCGCTCGTGTGTGTTCATCTTTGTGTGTGTGTGTGTGTGTGTGTGTAAGTGTACGTAGACGCGATCGGAAATATTTGACCTGGGTACAGGGAGTTTTGTAGTCGGGTGTACTCGACTAATGCATTCTTACTTGTTATATATACCGAGATTAACAGGCAAACATGAATCTTATGGTTGCCCTTATGCATTGAATATTGCAGTACTATTAATCATTTATTTACCATTCGTAAGTTAATTGAATAATCTAAGAGTACCATTTATTTATTATTAATATTATTATTATTTATTTAATTATTATAGGTGACACTAACACAATGATAGTACATAAAAGACACAGGCATGGCTTACTAGACTTAAGAAAAATGAAATGAAAACAAGTAAGAATGCTATAGTCGAGTATACCCGACTACGAAACTCCCTGTACCCAGGTCTTAAACATTCAATCACATCTACGTCCACTTACACATACATACACACATACACAAAGACGCACACACACAGGCGGCAAAAGCGACAGCGCAAGCGAGGCATTTTAATTGGTGGCTGTGCTTCTTCCTTCCCCTCTCGCTGCATTACTGAATCTTCTTTCGTGAATAACTTCCGTGTTTATTATCCGATCGACTTGAAATTCGGACAGTAGATTAGGAGAGACTAAAGTATTGTACATGCCAAATCTAAAATCTATATCTTTAAAATTGTTCCTGTAAAACGTACCTACATTTCAAATTTGGTGTCTCTAGCTCTCATAGTTGCTGAGATCATTGTGTTCATACATACGGACAGACAGACAGACGGACATGGCCAAATCGAAATCTCTTTTGATACTGATCAAGTATATATGTACTTTATAGGGTCGGAGATGTCTCCATCTGCCTGTTACATACATTTGCACCGATTTAGTACCCCCTTTTACCCATTTTATGGGTACAGGGAGTAAAAAGATGTTTTGACTTAAATATTAGAAAGGACATTAAATCAAATAACCACATGTTCAGAGTGTGTGAATAGTTTGGTTTTTCTGTACTATCCTTATTTGATCATAAAATTCGTTCGATCATTCGAAATTCAATTCATTCGTGAAGTACAACGAAATTCTTTGAAGCTAACAACTCCCATTCCCAGATCATTGCGATGAGGTATTCAATATTCTTGGCGTGCAATTGATTTATTTATCTCGTAATAGGATTAGAGCATGCCGCACATTTTTTCAAGTGCGTTTTCTTAATGAATTCACGATAAAATTGCAAAATTTTCTTTACCTTAATAGTTGAGCTTGTAACGTCGGCCGGCTCACAGCTTAATTAATTGCCAATGTATTGACAGGCGGTCAGTAACAACAACAACAACAACAACAACAACAACAACAACAACAACAACAACAACAACAACAACAACAACAACAATAGCAACTGCAACTGCAACCACAATTATATGAGCAACCACATCGACTCAACATGTGCAACATTGCAGGAAACTTGCCACCGAACACACTCGTAATAAAGAGCATCGATGGATGGTGGGTCAGTTGGATTGGCAGACCACTGGCAGTGGTGGGGAGAGTGGTTCAATGGTTGGCTTAACGGCTGGGGTTGGTGGGGGCGCGGCAGGTGGATTCCGGCATTCAGACAGCCGCCAGACGATCCTCATTTGCGATAGTATTCAATTTGTGTATTATTTTATGTGCATTTATGTATAATTTATGATTTGTGCTGCCACGCTTGTCTGTGCAACAAGTTGCCGCTTACACACGCTCCCGCCTCAAACATGCCCCCAGCTACGCATAGTCTGATCGTCCGCAATTGGCAAACCATTTTCACAAATAATTGAAACCAGTTTCGACGTTTCGCTTCGCGACAAAATAATAATATAATACGAAACAAATTTATCAATTGGTCAAAACGACTGCTTAAGATCTATAAATAGATTCCGAACGGATCTACAAGTATTCAGATCAAAAAAAGTCTTCAAGTAACTTAATTTGAATGGAACTGCCAAACCATTTAAAAAACACACAATGCACTAAAATCAAAATTAATGCGGTCTCTTATTTCAGTTTCGGTTTTCGGTTTGTTTTCCGTTGTTCACTTGCTTGTGAGGGGCGTTTAAATACAATACTCAACAGTATTTTGTATACCTTTATAATTTATCAATGTATGCCTAAGTACCAAAGAAATATACAACTAGGAAGACAAGCTTTCTTCAACGTGTTAAAGATATATTTATGTTTCTCACACAAAAACTCATTTATCATCCGATTGCTCCCTTGGCAGCTATATGATATAGTGATCCGATTTTGATAATTATTTGGCCAAACTATATAAAGTACAACAAATTTCGCAAGTGCTGAGCTTGGTAGAGTTATTTTGATAAACAAAAAAGTTTATCCCACTAAAACTCATTTTTCATCCGATTGTTCATATGATGTAATACATCGATTGGTTAGGATCGTTTGGGCTCTCGTGAAAATCGAAAAGGTTTCTCCTACAACAATACAATTTTTGACCGATCGCTATAAAGTGATCCTATATATGATCCCATGATCCTATTTGACCGGTAGGCTTAAAGTGATCCCATCTGGCCTGTGCCTGCAACAGAATGAAGCAAATGTGGCAAGTTTTATTATAGTAGCTCTACAACTGAGAGATTGAAGATGACCAAGAATATATATATATCTATAGATATGTGTATATACTATGTACATATATTATCGAGTCGGAAATGTCTTCTTCAATGCGTTACACATTTTGCGACTTATTCATAATACCCTCAACAAGGAATAAGATGAACTATTAAATTGACGCAAATTCCTTTTAGGCAGGCAATTAGGCATATAAATGTACGGATTAGTTCAATGGGAGATAAATTGAAAAAGTCAGGACATGCTTTCTTAAAAATCGCTAAAAAAAAAAAAAAAAAAAAACCAAATGTTTGCTTAAATAATGAAATATGAAGTTGAAATGTTGTCGACTTGTTATCTATAAGAGTAAAAGGTGGCGTTTACATTTTGGCTTGGAGCTGAAACCAGTAGCCCCAGGTAGCCCCGCTCCCACTCCCACTCTCCACCCCAGCTCCAGCGCCCGCTTCAAGTTCAATGTCATTGGCCGTGACATGCCTGCTATGCGTATATATATATGTGTGTGTGTGTGTGTGTGTGTGTATGTGTGTGTGTGTGTGTGTGTGTGTGTATGTGTGTGTGTGTGTGTGTATGTTTTGGCCGCTTGTTTCTTTGGCTTTTGATTTTGGCTTTGATTTATATGTTTGCTTATTTGTTTGCCTGTTTTGTGGTTTTTTGGCCACTGTCAGTGCAACATTGTTGTGTCTTGTTGTCTCGCAGATTTCCTGTTTTGATGCGAATGCTAATGAATGGCAAGACACATTAAGAGAGCTCGCATTTGGCCAACTAGGCAGCCATTTGGCTAACTGCAATTGCCTCAGAGCCACAAACAATCATCGTGGTTACCATTTGGCGGTTGTGTCAGCGCAAACTTGTCGCCAGGCAGGTGGAAATTGATTGCATTAGCCGCCACTTTGCACCACACAAGCAGCACCACACTAGCCAAGTATCTTCGTATCTCTTAGCCACAACCACTCAATTATCTCTGCCCGCAAATGACTCGGCTAATGTACACTTGACAATCTAATAGTATTACCCGCACACTTGGCCAAATCTTAGATGGCAGACCCGATAAGCGTTAACGTTAATGCTTGGCCAGTTGGCACGAGCCAAAGTCATTCCAATGACTCTTACATACCCTATACTGAAGAAGATCTTCATTAGCCTTGACTTTTGACTCTCCTTTCTATTTCAAAACTGCTTAAATTGATCAAAATAACTTTGTCTGTTTATAATCACTAAAAATTCTATTCTTTTAGAGCTGGCAAAACAATAATAGCATCTTTGATATGATTATTGAGAGAAGCGTCAAAAGTAATGGCTAAAAAAGATTTTTCCGAATTTCTAAAAGTATCATTGGTAGAATTATTCGATAATATCGACCATATCATTGGTAGAATTATCGATAATATCAACCATATTTTAGCGCCTCTGCTCTTGCTATTAACCTCAACTCAATAAACCTAACATTTCTGTATATAACTCTTAAATTTGATACACATAATGTAGGACATATTTTATACAGAACAATTCATACAGACAGATATATATTGATATCAGTCTAGATAGCCTAGAGTCCTTCATAGCCTTTTAAACCATATTTATACGGTATAGAATAGTGTTGTATGCATGCAACTTTTTATCGATATTAGGCATAGACAATTTATCGAAAGGTTACATTGAAATATGCTAGGTATATTGTTAACAAATATCTATCTATATCAATCGAAAATGCTCAACAATTTGCTTTTTTTCAAGTTTCCACTGCATTAGACTATAAATAGCAATCTTCATAATCTTCAAATATTACTTTGTTTGGAATGTCTGATAAGTCTTAATTTGAATAAACCCACTGATGTATTGCACACACTATTTATAGTAATAGGTAAACTTCCGATAAACTTATCAAAGATGATATCTTAGAACAAACGAATTGATCGAGATGATGATTTACACTAAAACATCGATAAATCGATTATTTTTATTACACTACTAGCACAGGAGTTAGGAAATTCTTCCGCCAATTCAAATTGACTTTTAAGATTCATATTATATTAAAAAAAAACAAAACTTTGTTGCACTTGATTATAGTTAAACTTGTTGCTCTGGTGAACTCCTTACCACCACCAGGGTGGCGGTGGGCGTGTATGATCCTTAACATCAATGTAGTAGTCATTCACGACATCCGCCTTGGGATCAGCCAACTCCTCCGACGCAGAACCAGAGTCATTCGCCTCCTCGGGTTCCAGGACCGCTGACCGAGAAAGTGGGGCAAGCAGCGCCAGAACAAATAGGACACTCAATAGGATGTGCCACTTCATGGTTGCAAATGTGGTTGTGTGTGTTGCAAATAGGCGATTAGTGTGGTGACTGTGGTGGTCCTGAGTGATGATGTGCTTGGCATTGACTGGAGCCGACTGCTTTTATATTATGCCTCAAGCCCCAGAGAATTCACTATTCCCATTCTATTCTATATAAGCTGATATTTTCTTGCATTTGTTTGCTTTCTTTTGGGTTATCAGAGATAAATATTTGGCTTTCAGACACGTTTGTGTGCAAATACGAACTGTCTTTTAAGTGGGTTATCTTAATGGGGTTATTAAACTGCCTCGATCTGGTATCATTTGCGCACAACGGTTATAAGTACAATCAGTTATCCTGGGTATTGACTTAATATAAGCGCTCTACTTTTACTGTGGGAAAGTTTCTATTGTTTGGAATAACTATAATTGAAACTGCAGTAAAACACCTAGGAAGTTCTGGCAAAAATCTAAAACTTGGGCATTTTACTCCCTGATTGTTTATAATAAATAATCTTATAAGCTTTGGCCTTCGATCTTGATAGTTTCGATGTTCAGTCAATCCAATGAGTTCTACTTAAAGTTTGTTTATATCAATCTCCGTTTTCGTAACTTCGATTAACGTGCTTATAACAAAGAATTTTATAATCTTTGTCGCCGTTTCAAATTTATAACAAAAACGTTAAGATTTTATCCAAATATTCCAGAAATACTTAAATTTTTACATTTTGTGTCCTGTTTTGAATATAAAACAAGATAGAAAACTTTCACCAAGATCCCATAGATTAATACCTTTAGGGGAACGTTTTTTATAATCAGAACTTATTTTTTAACCGATTGTTCCATTGGCAGCTATAAGAAATGGTATTGTGACTTTGATACAATTTAATCAACTTGCTTAAAGTATAAAAAAAACTTGGACTGAAAGATCTTGTTTTGGGGTTTCTTTGACCTTTCATTCCTAGTATGTCTAGTGATCCGATATCTACTGGATCAGAAGCATACTGTATATGCCAAGTTTATAGAGACACTACTATAACAGATGCTGATCAAGTATAGATATATCTTATGGAGTCGGAAAAGCCTCCTCCAATGGCTTTCGTGGCAAAGTTGCAATACCCCCTGTCGGGGTGTAATAATCGATATAACGAGACGTTGATAGTGAATACGACAGACGGACTGAGGCTGCACCATGGGATATCTCATATCTCAAATAGTGGGGAGCAATAATGAGAGATTTGAGGCAAGAGATTGGAAATGCGGAGTTCGAAATGCAATGGAAATTGAACACTTTGGTCAATTGTCTGTTTATGTGCGTGCGGATTAAAGTTGTTAGTTGTGTATTTTTTTTTTGTTTGTTTCCTGGTGAAAAGTTTTAATTGTTAGTTGTGTTAGTTATGTGAATGTTGCTGGAGTCAACATTTGGCTTGGCAGTCAATAGACGCAGAGACGACAGGCCGTGTCGGCCAGTTGCCACGCACTTGTCCAGTTTTGGCACTTTTTAGCTCAATTAGTTTTCAATTAAAAACTATTTAAATCACCAGCTGCTAACGAGTTGCCTGTCTATCGATTCCCGTTTCCTTCACGCCATTTGGAAATTCTTGGAATTACAACAAGCTCGCATGTCACCTCCCAAATAAGGAAATCAGTCAAAACATTGAGCAAACTATTTGAAATATTTGTGAAAACGCTTGTAAACACATACAAACATAATGGAGATGAATAATGTTGACTATAAGACGATAAGTATGGGAACAAGAAGGGAATACTTATTGAAAAACCTTCCCTGCTGCACAAGCACCTCTGATCTCTGTATATGAGCGTTTCTATGTCTTCAATTCATTTTATTACAATTGATTATCGAGCTTCTGTGTTTGGAATCCAAGTTAAGGTATAGTGCGATGTTAAAATGACTGTTAACCATAAGTTAGCCCAACAAGTTGGTCATTAAAACCTATACTATATCCGCAATAAACTCTAAACCGAACCAATTACCAAGCCTAAGCCCGAACTGAACCTTCTTATGTATGTAACCAATAATAGTAAGAATATAAATAAGTAGTTAAAGTACATGTTAACTCAGTTTGGTTATTTTAGAAATGATCAGCCCTAATGACTTTTTAAGAGCCGTTGATAATGATATTTGAGAACTACCAAAATCAGATAACTCAAATTATGTTCGCTTTATTTTGTAATTTTGCGTTATTATCAATTAAATGTTTATACGCTGTTTAAAAGAGAGTATATTGAGTTTGTGTAATGTCCGTCCGTATGTCCCTTGAAGTTAGAATAACCAAACTTGGTACATGTTCGATTTATGAAATGTCAAGGTCTTTTCAAAGCTTTAGTCAATAAATTTGGCATACAGACTACTGTTTACCTCCTTGACAGTTTTGCATCAAAAAATGGTTTTCATCCCTAGCCCCTTCCCTGAAAATGAGCAAAATGTATATCTCTCACACCTGTACAGGTAGAGTCACCAAATTTGGTATACAGACTAATGCTGAGCTCCTTAAAACATATGCATAAAAGAAATGTTGCCACCACCACCTCCTCCCCAGGAAATGAGCAAAATCTATACATCTCTTGTTTTCTTCCCATCTCTTTCCGAACCAACAAACAGGCTTATTGTACTGAACAGAGTATTCTGCTGTCGGATACGTCCGACTGTAACGTTCTTACTTGTGTTAGTTGTTGTAATAACTATAAACGATCTAAGGAAAAGAAGGTTCGTAAGAAAACCTGCATTCATTTAAAACCAAGTTCACTAATCGATGCCAAAAATTAGTCACTAGTTTGATCCGTAAACAAGGCACTTATTCATTGGAAATACTAAGAATGTTCTGTGAAATACACTAATTATCTCACTTTTTCAATCTTTCATCTCAAGCTGCTCTTTCAATGCTAAAGTGCTGACACACAAAGCTTTGGGTTCGAATCCCAGACACAGCTTGTAATTAATAATTTACATCTGTTCATTGTATAATCAAGATATATATGTAACCTAACACTCTATCGAGTGTGTACTGTAGAGTCGTGCAGTCAGTGTTATTTATTATCTCATAAAATCTTTGCGTGTAGATCTGTTTTCATTAGATAACCGCCCCACATACGAGTACTACTAGCATGAGTATCTTTCAGTGTTTCCACTCGAATGAGTATCTTTCAGCTTCAGTTTCTTCGCGCCTGTTCACAGTGAAGTCAGCTTTTAATTAGTAGTTACTAAAGCTAATTAATAATAGTACTACGTGGATGGCCTGCTGGCAATGTGAAGGACTTGAGAGCTGGAAAACTCCGAATAGTTGCCGTCTAATTATGCATGAAAACTGTGCCTGTGCCTTGTGTAACTCTAATTGAATATTGTAATTGTGCGATTCATTTATTGATATGAGTTCGCAAGAAATACTATAAACAAAAATAAAAACCAACAAAAAAGAATGAGAAAACGATCAAATAATAAGAAAATTAAGCTCAAGCAACGCCTGAGCAACATTTAATTAAGTACTGGCAAGTATTGCCTGAACTATTGTACATGACAGCTTGTTTGGCTAATAGAATCGTCGAATCGTCGAATCGTGCTACGATTCTTGTTTATACAACTGCTGAGCTACCACAACATAATAAACTGTGTTAAATTAAGTTCTGGCGGGGCTTACCGACGGTGTCTATGTCTATCTCGACCTTGCCACGGTTCTGCTCTGCTTCTCTTTGACGACAGACATCGCGATCACAAGTTTGTTACAGTTTTAAAATCAGAAAATTGTTGCCATTAACGAATTTGGCAATTGTAAATCGCAATCGTTAGTCAAAATTGTAAATCTGACTAAACAAATGTTAATTATTGCTCGTTGATGTACTAACGAGCAGTATATTCAATTGATAGTTTCATTTGATGAGTTTGGTTGACATACGAGTATCTTCATAAGCAATATTGGAGACAGAAACCTAAGAACGATTTCCCCTTTTTTTATTGGAATTTTGAATTTTGAAATACGTCAGAAGAGATTTTACAATGGCGTTTTATATTCATTTTGATGTTTGCTATCAATTCAAATATAAGACTAATAGTTGTACATTTTGCAAGAGTTTGTGTAAGCTATGCAAAAATCGCCAACATTTCATTTTGGAAAATGAATACAATTTAAATGCCAAGTCAATTTAGATTACAAAATATGAATAAAAAGACATTCCGTATGAAAATCGACTTAGTTTTGATAAAGTTATGGGACTCGGTAACTTAGGAGGTAGAGCTATTGTGATATTTCAAAACTTTACAAGTCGAAATTTTATTAGAATTTTTACCGAACGATCAGAAATATAGGGAAGACTTATCAGTAAAAGTCGACAAGGTTAAAAACGCAATCAAGTATTCCAGTTAAGACCCCGGAGGGCAAAGAGCAGTAATTTGTCTTGTACAGATTCTATTCTATCCTGATGAACCTTGTAGTAAGGATACCAAATACAAAACCCGTACTCAAGTGAAGTTTAAAGAGATTAATAAACATATAATACATTTATCACTTAAAATTGTGAAGGGTTAAAGCTCAATTTCTTTGGGCTCTATAATTAATTGAATCATAGAGACTTTCAGAGCTCGAGTCAGCATATTTGAGATGTACAGTCGCATACATCATACGTACATTAAGTTGATTATAAATGGCCTATAAAGCTTGATGAAAACATTTGGCAAACATAACTGAAATGTTGATTGTGATATTAATTGTATATAAAATATAAAAATTTGGCAAACTATAACATTAAGCCGTACAGAAATTTGTCAGTTGCAAATTACAATCGTAAAACAAAATTCATAAATTAATTAAAACATATTCAACGTATTCGCAAAACTTCCCTTCACAAAAAAGATACGATTAAAATGGGTATATTAAAATTGAGGAGCTTTGAAAATTTTTGGTTTAAAATTTTAATCCCAACTCAGAGACTATCAGAGCTAGAGTCAGCAAATTTGGTATGTACACTCATAAATCTTATGTAAATGAAATTTGCGTTCATTAATGTCACAACCTTTCTTTAGCCCCGAAAATCGATTTAAACAACACAAAAATCGCATTATAAGCAAAGCTAATTTCTATTTATTGAAAATCATTGAATGCTGTGACACAGATATTTTAATTACATACGGAGTATCTGTTAGCTGGGCAAACTCAGATCTACTGCTCACTGACTACCCTTACTCGGTTTTCTTTGGATTGATTACGTATACGCCCCGGCGTCAAGGCTGACAATGAATACGCAAAGCAACTATCTCGAATTGCTTATAGTTATATATTTTTGCATTTTGTAAGCAGTCGGATGTTGCTACGTAATGGTCCAAGAAAAGCCCAAAGCCGAACTGCAAATTGACCAACAAAGCAAACAAAGTGCCGAAGTGACCTGCCTGCCCTCCAGATGGCATTGGCGATATTGCTGGCCACCGTTCGATCAATCAATCACACGAATTCAGCATTTCACTTTGGCAACAAACAAACGCAATATATAGAATGTGTTCGACTAGAAGATACCCTGCACCAAGCTGTAGAGTAAGCGAGTACTAGGGTTGTTGAGCAGTCGATGGCATTATCGATAGTTTTGCTAGATTTTTTTCAAACACCCTCGAGGTTTTTTGAAATATCAGTAGGGTGACATGTGTACTGCGAGCTAAAAGATCAATTGAGCCGCCTTCTGTGCCTAAAACCCGCTCCTCAACCCTATTTCCTTCAGGAATGCAAGGATTATGAGAATTACTATGTTACTGTTTGGAACATATGCTTACCCAGGAGCATATTCCTTCTTGTAGCCAGTGCATTCTATTCGTTTGTGCAATGAGCATTCATCCTTAAGCACGGAGAATCGATCAGGAGATCTGTGTGTGAAATCATACAGTTATATACATACATTTTCAGCCCTTTTTCCATCTCCGATTACTTTTCATTCCGCAAAGTTTTCGAATTTAGTGTTCTCGATATCGAATAAAGTAGCTTTGCCCTTTTCGAACAGTTTTCATTCCACTGGCTTTTCACCACTTTACGGAACTCAGAAAACCTAACTTTTTATTCTGAATGATCAGAATCGAAAATCGGAACAGGATTGATTTTAAACAAAAATCGTTTGTATAGTATGATAGCATTAATATAATATTTTGCTATGTTCCTAATGTATATAATCGATATTCGATATACATTAGTAATTGTCAATAGGAAAGTTAGTTTTGGAATTATAAATATTATAAAGCTTGTCACACTAGTGAATGTCTTTTAAAAGGATATTCAAGGGTCACTTCCGCTAACAATTAGCATTAAAATATCATAATAATACCAATTCGATTTATATATTTTAAGACCACAAATATACCCACTCCATACAATCTTTGGCTGCAGGGTATTAAAGCGCCAACTCAACTTTTGTTGCAAGTCAAATTCAATGATTTGCAAGCGCACAAAAGCTGCCTGCTTTCAACTGGTTTGTGTCTTGGCTGGACAGTTACAAAGCACAGGAGCTGAGGCTACAACTTAAGCTTAAAATTGATGTCCACGGGAATAGAAACACTTGCGACGAATACAACTATTGAAGTGTTGTTTATTTCTTAAAATCATAGCCTTATATGGTTACATCGAGTCTTATTTCTAGTTAGGATTTGAAGGGACTGTAACTGTAAGGGATTTTACTTGAGCATGAATGTTATCATCTCATTTTACAAGTGTTCGTAAGTTACATATATTTTTGGATGATATTTACTAACATCTGTCGTACAATACTAACTCCTTCGTGTTTAGATCTTGACAAGTTGTGGCTGTATCTAAAGCATGTACAATCCTGAACCCTAAACATTCTGCAAAGACAACGATCTCGGCCTTAATTACTTGTACATATTCTGTTCAATTGATCAAATTATTTCCATGTATTGGTTATTACAATATATGTTACATTATTATATATTACAAAAACAAACAAAATGAGTTGTTAATATCTAAAAGAGTAGTAGCTCTGTTGCTTCAGACAGATCGAGCAGGATAAGTTGAGTTTTAGAACCACCAGGGGGCTGGAGTTGGCTCGTAGTCCCGCACATCGATGTAGCTGGGATTGATGTTCTCGGCGGAGGATGTTGGATATGTGCCCGAACGTGGCTCCACCTCCGACTCCGCCCTCGCCTCCAACTCGGCCTCAGCCAGTCTGTCCAGCAGTTTGCTATTGGGTCGCCATCTCAGCCTTTTGCTGTTGGGTCGCTGTGGCCTTAACGCCGACGGGGATTGGTTCTGGGATTGGGATTGGATAAGACGATGCGCTTCGGCTTCATTAATTGCGTGCAACGCAGCTGTCCACAGACGCTTTATATCCAGATTATCCAGATCAGCAACACTTCCTGGCGGGTGGCTGCTGCTGTGGGTGGTGCTGCTGCTGTTGGTGGTGCTGACGCTCTCGGCCTGCCAGCTGAGCATGATTACAACAAGCTCTACAATAATCCACTGGAATTGCATGCTGCAACTGTTTGTGACTTCTGCTTGCCTCTCGACGCCTTCGCAACGCTTTTATAGTACCCCAAGCTGTTGCTGCTCATTGGTGCGGGGGAGGGGCTGACGCATGGGTGCTGTCGATGGCGGGGCGGGGCGGGGTGGGTGTGTGGTAGGCAGTCAAACAAGCAGATACATATATAAATAAATAAATAATTGCTCGCATTGCAATAGGCGAATGGGCCAATGTTAGGCAAGTCTTGACATCATTCGATTCTATTTGAACTCCTCTCCGCTGCCTGCTGCCCGCTCTCCCCTCATACACCCACTAAAACTTCCAACAAATGTTTGTCGTTCTAGCTGTTGTTGCTATCCAAATATCTGTCGTTTACGTGACAAGCATGCATACGTGCTCTTACGTAACGTAACGGCCATGTGCTACAACTGTGCTAGCCGTTACGTCATTGTTTGCCATACGAGCAAACTAAACAAATATAAAGAGGCCTGTCCCCCGTAAAGGTCAAGATCATCCTGAGAAACTTACTAAAAACGAAAAGAAAATTTAAGAATAATATAGGAATCTTCATTTACTAGATTATTTTCCCTCCCGTGCCTAATGAGTTTTTGAATTGGCTATGAAGAACTTAGAAGCCGATCTAACAAACGGGACGGGTGGGGATACATTTTGCAAAATCGGGTAACACTCTTGCATACAGGTGTCAAGTTTCATACAACAGTTTTCCGCCCGTGAGAGTAGATTTTTCAAAATTATTAAGGACCGGGACCGGGCCCACCACATTGGTCACCAATCAAGTTTTACAAGTTTTATATAATACTAGCTGGTAACACACCATCGTTGCCTGGCAAAATATTTATATTAAAATGCATTATGTGGAATTTGACTGCATTTGTGAATTCGTAATCCATAGCCAAAGAGCTCAATCGGAGCTAGTGGTATGTCCACTCCGTCGCACACAGTACTCCCAAATAGAGGACGAGTCCTACATCTATGGTCATCCGCAGGCGAACACGCCGAACTTCAATTGGTCAAGCTGGGAGAGGATGCTGCCGAACTGATTTCAAAGAGGGGCCAGTATTAAATGATAAGTTAAATACAATACGAACCATATTTATGTATATTTCATGCAAATAAACAATTATGTTAAATATTATTTGACGTGTTTTGGGGACATTTTTATATTTTCGTGTACCGCTTACCAAAATTCAGGTTGGCGATGTATCGATCAGCATTCAACGACAATGGGTTCATGTTATTTATCAAACTACTGTTAAAGTAGCAGATTGAAGAAAATTCAATGTACTTTTGGGAACACCATGCTGCTAACATTTTGTTAACTCGCTGTTTACGTCCTGTTAACTCGCTGTTAAAATGCTGTTAACTCACTGTTAGCATTCTGTTAACCCTATGTTAACAATCTGTTAACCCTATGTTAACATTATGTTAACCCTATATTAACATTCTGTTAACCGTATGTTAACATTCTGTTAAGACACTGTTAACCGTATGTTATCGTAATGTTAACATTCTGTTAAGACACTGTTAACCGTATGTTATCGTAATGTTATCATTCTGTTAACGTTCTGTTAATAACAGACTGCTGTTATTAACATAGTTGTATAACAGTCGATTGGCTGTTATATTAATCAGCAACTGTTATACTATTTAGCGACTTTCTGCTGATTTCTGTTCGCCTGGTACTTTTTGGCATTTTCACGCTCACAAATTGGAAAGGTGAAGTCTGAAGACAAAACTTCATTGGGACTGCCTAAACACCAGGCGAACAGAAATTAGCAGAAGGTTGATCAAATTGTGCCCCTAAAAGTATGCTACACTTTTTTCTCGTTATTTGAAACCTTTGAGAACCTAACGATTTCTGTTGGTAAATCTGGCCGATTTCTTAATTCAGCCGAAAATTAATTATGAAAATAATAAGTGCTCCCATCCTTGCAGTTTTGATCAATAAAAAACTATAGTTTTATTGTTTTACATTTATTTATTTCAATTTCAATTTTCGTAACAATAATGACAAGAATTAATTCACTAATAAAGAGAACAAGCAAGAAATACATGAATTGAAATACAAACTACAGCTATGTACACTTACCATTAATTTTATATTATTTCCGTGTCGAATTATAATTATTTTCATATGTTTAAAATCTAAACATAAACTTAAAACTATATGACAAGTATGTATTAATCAGCAATGGCTGTCAGGGCCTTCAGCTGGATAACATTTTAGTGTGTACTTGAGTGGGGATATAATTTCTAATAAATGTTTATTTACATTTTTAAATTGTTGTATATACATGTCTTGTTTGCTTAAATATCGTTGTTAATTTGAGATTTTGTTAGGAATTTTAAAATTTTACATATGTTTGATTTATTTTCTAATGTTGGTTAAGGCGGATCAGGATTCTATGATGTGTTTTACGTGAAGAGCTTTGGAAATGAATTTGAAGGTGATTTGACACCCCCATTTTTCGCCCAAGGAGGTGGAATTCCAAAATCGGCGAACAACAACAGTCTTCCGCCATTTTCCACGCTTGTGAGTGGAATTTTCCAAAACGCAGCCGTAGAGTCACTTTCATCATAGATGGAACCTACTGTGAAAATTTCAGCACTCTAGCTCTTATGAATCAGTCACTCAGGACGATCTCTTTTATATATAAAGATACGAGTTGATGTTCTTTCTAGACTCCATCAACCTACCATAACTTTGTCAAACCCGAATTGATTTCTTTGCGGAATCAGTGTTTGATTTTTGTTGCGTTGCCAGGATAAGGATTTTGTTCCAATGACTTGTATATAGAAGAGAGCTTATGCCTTTTTTATCCTTGCAGAAATTATTATAGTTTCATCATCCGCTTTCAACGAGCTTTCATTTCCGACCCATAGGGTATATGCATGTCTTCATCTTTGTTCTGTACTCCACTTCACAGTTTAATTTTGTTTTTGAACGTGCCTTAAAGTATGCTATAACCATTTCAGTAGAATATACATATATATATGTATATCTAAGTTGATACGTTCATTGGAAAATGGCCAGTTCATCAGAGAACACATTTAAACTACAATGTTCCACAGAATTGTACAAAGCCTACTTTTCAATATGAAATGAACGATTTCAACTATATCCTTCTCCAGAAGAAAGGCTATATACTTTTGTGCAGAACTGATTTGAATGTGGAATACTTAGCCATATTCCGAATTCCTTTTTCGAATCAATTTCATTTTTTTTTTAGAAAAGAATAGTATTCAAAGGATAGTTTTGTTGGTAGTTTATTTATATTATTAGGTGATCCTAAAATTATGCACTAAATATTTCAGAGAAATTACTTGGATATTAAAATTCGGAAAAGGTCCAACTGATCCATTTTTAAATGTTTTGTTGAGAAAGTTATGAATATTCGAATTGCTAAAATGTTATTCACTGTGTCTAATAATAATGGGAACTCCTCAGCCAATTTATGTGCCACCAGATGCTGACGCTGCCTTTGCTGAGTGGGTCACAGTGGCAGTCCATTTGCCCACTTGGCCAATTGCCCTCAACAACCATTCCGCAACCCGCACCTCTTGAGCATTTTGTCCGGCACGTGCTGCACTTAATAACGGTACATTTGCTCAACAACTCAACCGGCAGCAAATTGAGACACGCTCAAATGTCGCTCAACAATGCGCACAATCTCTCATTGGCCAAACCAAAACAAAGTTTGAGTGCATACGCGTCGTGAGTGAATCGCGCTGAGTGAGTTACTCGTAAGCGACTCACGAGTTGAGTCTAAGAATAGTGGGAAATTTTCGGTATCATTTGCGATTCTTGTTTATGAATTGCAAATTTGCCGGCACTTTTGGCCGAGATGGAGCTAACTCGTGGACGGTAATTTACGCAACTTGCACCCAAAGGACCAATGAATGCTGGGCACGTGTTGATTTCCTGTCCAACTGGGACAAATTTTGCCAAATGGTGCTGCCAACTTGTCCGGAGATATGACAAATGAGGTTATTATTCGATTTGAGCCTGTAAATGTTTCCTATAGAAGTGATTAAGGGTACTGCCACCCTATTGAATCCGTGTGAATGTAATCTTAACTCGCTTTAAGAGTTAGTGCTGTTGGCACTGCCAACTTGTCTGCACATATCAACCCTTTCAAATGTTCCATATAAGAATTACTTACAGTGCTGCCAACTTGTCTCAAGCATGAAAGATGAGCTTCCTCTGCGAGCGAACTCATTTATATATGTGCATATTGTTTTTGGTGCTGCCAACTTGTCGCAATGTATCACAAATAAGCTCCCTATTCAATATAGGCGGAAAATATGGCAATATTTTTGCTTGTTATAGAAATTAATTACAGTGCTGCCCACTCGTCGTAAGCTTCATCTTCGATCTGTGCAAACAAAGAGCGATAATACTTACCGTACAAATTTCATTTTTGTCTGCCTCAGGAATATAAAACACCACATTTTTCGAAAGCATCATAAACAACTTACTTATGGTGCTGCCAACTTGTCTCGGACATGTTAGTTGACCTCCTTAAGCAATTCATGCGAAGAAAATGAGAGTCCTTTAAGGTCGTTCACATAGTATTTACTTATTTTTGTTTTTATTTCAAAACATATAATTAAAAGTCGTTTGTTTATATTGTATCAAAAAAAAAGAGAGAGGGATTATAATATATCTTGGTATTCACACATATCATCTTAAAGTGGAACATTGCAAGATCTTGAGCTTTATGATCTCTGGCTTGCCCAAATATATATCAAATTTCATTCATTACATACTCAGCTTAGGGGTCTACAAGTGGCTTCGCTTTTGCTTTTCTTTTTTCTTTTTCTTTCTTTTTCATTTTGGTGACTTTCTCAAAAGGTGACTTAAATATTATTTCAATATTTTAATTATTGTATGTGTAAAAAGCTAATTGCGTTTTCAGAACAGACAAAAGGTGAATGACAAAAGACGAGTCAAGGAAAACATATTACAGAGAAGTTTGTAAAAGGTATTATCGCTGGGCGGGTGGACGGAACCACCCAATTAGGAGAGTAGCAGCAAGGATATACGAGTATTCAAAAAGAGCGATAGAGACGGAGACACAGAAGTGGCAGGAGCAGTTGGCTGGGCAAGGGGGGAGTTTGGGATGTGATGTAGGTTTTTCGTTCGGACGTGGCGATTTGTGGAACTGCAATTCGCAGTTCACTTCCGCTGCAGTTTCATTTCCGCATCAGCTTTTCAGCTCAACCGGGACGTTGAGCTGGTTGGGGGTATAGAGGGTGTTTCGGAGGTTCCGCGTCTCCGAGGCTTCTGAGTTTGGGATTTTGGAATTGGCAGGAAGGGTAGGCTAGTTGCTGCTGTTGTCATTTAACGGCTGTCCGGCTTACAGTATCGTGCCGGGCTTTCGCAGCGGCAGACGGCGACGCTGGCCGAGCAGGCCGAGTCCGCGCGCCTGTTGCTTGGTGGTGGCCTCAGCTGTTTCCGTTGTATCCTGCTCCTTGGCCGCGCTGTCGCCGGACTCATCGGAGCTGGCAGCGGCCGCATCCTCCTTGGCCGGCTGTTCGCCAGAGGCATCCGACGCCGAACGCTGCTCATCCTCAGCGGGCGACTCTGCAAGTTTAAAGGAGGTTTAAGTTAAGCTTTTCTGGAAGAAAGCATCTCTTCTTATGCAACTTTCACCCACCTGTGGTCGAGGTAGCCGCCGCGGCCGCTGCGCCGCCCAGATGCAGACGACGCTTGGCTAGCAGCGGGTTGATTTTGCGCGGTGCCGCCGCTGCCGTGGCCGCTGGCGTGGCAGCTGGGCCGGGGCCAGCGGCTGCGGCTGGGGCTGCTGCAGCGGCTGGAGCTGCGGCAGCGGCTGCTTTTGGCTTGGCCGCGTCAGTCTTATGGAGCGCATTGAGGCGCGGTCGGTGCTTGAGGCGATTAAGACCGGACACGGGTCCAGCATGATTGGCAGTGGTTTCGCTCTCCTCAGTCTTCTCAGCGGCCTCGCCGCCCTCCGCCTCCGTGCCCTTCACATCGTTGTGATGGCTGCTATCCGCCGCCGAATCCTCGGCCTCCTTGGGTGCCTCGGTGGTGGCTCCAGCCCGTCCCAGCTTGCCGCGTGGCAGCAACCGATTGCCTCCGGCGCGATGCAGATTGAAACGCGAGGGACGCGCTGGCTCAGCGGCTGCCGCCGGTGCTGCAGCCTTGCCCTCATCCGCGCTGCTGGCCTCATCAGCGGCTGCGCTCTCCGCAGCTGGCGCCTTGGTGGTGGTGGTGCGACTGCGTCCGCGCAGATTCAAACCGGGACGGTTGCGCAGGGAGCTGCGTGCCGTGGTGCTGGGCACTGCATCTGGTGAGCTGGCACCATCGCCGCTCTCCTCAGCAGCCACAGCGGGCTTCTCGGTGGTGGTGGTGCTGGCGCCGCGCAGGTTGAAGCGGTTGCGTGCTGTGGATGGATTTCAATTCAGATGTGATCCATTTATACCTAATTGTGAACTTATCCATTGCTACTTACGTCTGCCACGTCCAAAGCCAGAGCTAACGGGCTTCACCTCCTTGGCGGGGGCGATCTCTTCCTCGACAGCGGCTTCTGCAGCGGGCTCGGGGCTAGCGGTGGTGCGAGCGCCTGGACGTGAGCGCCCGCCAATTGAAGGACGCGAGAAGCGATCTGCGAAGGAATGATAGAAACTTTTATGCTTCGCAAACTTTGGATGAAGATATAGATCAATCAGCTGACTATAAGTGTTCAACTGTTGAACGTATTGCTGATCGAGTTCAGGTTACTAGTGAACCAGTTAAGCCATTAGATGATCTAGTTCACTTCGAGCTAGTTCAACCTTCAAGCTACTACTTCAAATTAAGTACCAGCAATAATACAAGCTCTTCCGCAATAATTAATTCATAAAGGCTGAAAACTGTGGAGAATGTAAGGATAAGCCAAGCTGAGAATGTGGATACATCCTCTTTAGAAAAGGACCATATCGAAAATAAAGGGATGGATTTTATGGAGAAAGAAAATGGAATACATCCATCGAAATGAAGGAATGAATCTTCTCTACCTGTAAGGCCAAGAGATTGAAAAGGTCGATCCTATCGAGGAGAGAAAGGAAATGATATATTATATAAAAAAATAGGTGGACCTTGTAGAGATGAATATAATAGACCCTAAACTGGAGCAGAAGAATAGATGCTATCAAAAAAGAATAGGATAAATTGCTTATCCCATTCTCACACCTAGATAATCTGAGATCATTTATTCAGTAGACTTTTAGTTATGTCACTCACTTCTGCCTGTTTTTGTGGTTTCCGTGGGCGCTGTTTCCGTGGTGGTGGTGGTGCTGGTGGAGCCGCTGTCGCGCAGCTTGAAGCGATTGCGTCCGGCCAGTCCATTGAGTCCCGAGCGCCTGCCCCCGAATAGTGTTGGTGCCGCCGTCGTTGTGGTGGTGGTGGTTGTGGTGGGTGCCTCTGTTGTGGTGGTGGTTGTGGTTGTCGTCGTTGTTGTTGTCGTTGTCGAGGACAGCTCCTCCTGCAGCGTGGTCAGACTACCCTCATCCATATCGGTGCTGGCCGTATCGGGACTGACGGTGGTCTCATCATTCCCATCCGCGGCGGTGGTCTCATCCATGTTAAGGTTTTCATTGGTCAGTATGGCATAAAGATCGAGGGCTGCCTTCTCCATGGAGGGTGTCGTCTGCTCCGCCTCCTCGTCCAATTTGGCGGCATTCTGGCGCTGCTCCTCCTCCCGCTGCTTGGCTGCTGCGGCAGCGGCAGCTGCAGCTGCTGCTGCCTGCTCCTGCTCAACGGCAATAACCGGCTTCAGCTCCTTTTCACCATTGCGTGAGCCCTTCTGCTGCTTCTCATCCGTATTGAAGGTCTCGCTATCGACGAGCTCCAGGCTGGGACGCTTCACGCTAATCTTCTTGCGCTCGGCAGCCGTTTCCAGCGAGTCCAGCGCTGGTGTAGGCTGAACATCAATGTTCTTTCCGCGGCTGGGGAAACGCGTGTTCAGGGGCAGACGTTCTGCCTCAATGTCCTCGGAGGTCTCGCTGACGGCGCTGGAGGCGCGTCCTTTAGCCTTGCCGCTCTGCAGACTGTTCTCGCTGGGAGTTGCCGGCGTGCTGCGATCTATGTTGGAGTACCTGCTCTTGCCGCGCGTATCGGGCGTGAGATCGGCGGGCGCCTCAACGGCTGCGGGTGCGGCCTTGGCGGGCTTGGCCTTGCTATCGGCATCATCCTCATCCTCGTAGTAGTAGACATACTCGTACTCGTAGTCCTGGCCATTGGGTCCTTTCTTGATCTCGATGCGGGACTTCTTGTTGTTCTCGCTGCCGGCGCCTTCTAGTGGGAAGTTCTGATTGACGAAGTCGTCGTGCGGATCAACCAGCATGTCATCATCCAGATTGTCAATCTTCTTGGCCGCTGTGGGTTGGGTGGTCAGCTGAATTGCTGGGGGCTCCGTGACGGCATGGTTCTGTGTCAGATCGGCGAAAGCTGCTTCTTCAATTTCACGGCGGACCTCAGCCAACTCCTCCTCCTCGATGGCGCGCTTGGCCTCGATGCTCTTCATAACATCTTCATTGATAAGAGCACTGAGCACGGGATTCAGTTCGGGCCGCTCCTTGGTAGCCAGAAGATTCATTGAATAGTCAGCCGAATCTGCGGAACGAATGCTGATCTTATGTGCTGTGTGGAAACCCTCATCACTTAACGCGCTGGAATCTGGAACCTTGTGCGATGTCTCGAAATGGTCATTCGTCTGAGAGTCGATGAGTTTCTTCTCCGATGCTCCCGCCAGCTCCTCGGTGGCCACCAGTACGGCCAGGCAGCCCAGTAGACAACTGCAATGCAGGAGTTGAAACTGATTAAATTGTGTTACGAATTGGATCGATTGCTTAACCCTAAGTAATACATGTTAACATTAAATTTATGCGGGTTATTAAGAGAGCAGTTCCTCAGCAGGTTGCCATTCGATCCTGCTTCAGACTATGGGCAAGAGGTTCTCTGAGGTCCAGACTCCAGGTCTACCTTTCAAGGAGGTCATGCGCCTGATCTACCCTCCCTTTGAGATACCATACTACTTCAAATGTTTTAAATCTTTAAGTTAACAATTAGAGTTGATTAAGAGGATGGTTTCAAGGGACCTCCTTGGGACGAAGAGCAGGTTACTATTCACTGCTTCTGAGCTTCAGCCAAGAGGTGATCTGAGGTCTCTCGCTAGAGTCTACCTTTTAAGGAGGTCATATGCCTGATCTACCCTCTCCGATAAGAGACCCTACTTCAACTCTTTCAAATCTTAAAGTTAACAATAAGAGTTGATCGTAATAGCAATTATTCCAATTATAAAATAAAAAACGAAAGAGATTGCAAGCACAGCTGATCTTTTTGCCCAAGGTGATACCTAGGAGGCCAAAGATTAAACTATCAGTGGGTTGAGTCATCGTGAATTGCATTTTGCTGTTTCAGTCTCTAGTTGAAGCAACGGAAAGGAGGAGCTCAACTAATTAAGCGATTAATAGGCAACTCCGATTGTCAAGGCCCTCCAGCATCAAGCTAGCTTACAACTCAATCTATTGTACAGATTAATTCGCTAATAAAAATTGATAATTGAGCAAACCTAATTGACTTGTACGATAAAACATTGCTCAAAACAAATAAAACATTTGTATGGCTTTCAGCTCTGAGGTGATCGATTTGGCTTGGACCAAGATCATCGCGTGTCTTTAATGATCAATCATGTTTAGATATCGCCGACTCTTTGTGCTGCTTCATTTGATGTTGTCGATGTGGTATCTAAGTGCGGCATGAAAACCTTTCACAATTTCATTAGCCGTCTCTTAACTTCATCTACCAACCAACTGGCATCTCCAGCTCCAACTCCAGCTCCAGCGCGTTTTAGTCTGGAGCTTTGGAGATTGCGCATGCGATCGCCATGTCGTTTCACGGATCGTGCAATTGCAGCAATAGTTCATTGGGCTTTTGGCATACGGATTGCGAATCCGCATTGCGATGCAGCCAACAGTAAGAGATGTCGGCTAGAGAGGGAGAATGGGAGGGGCGAAAAAGCGACACCGTTACAGACGATGCTCAAGGCAAACCACAAAATGAAACATAAATTGACCACAGGGCAGTGCGATAGTCGAACGGGAAACTGAGAGGCAGGAATATTGTGAATATTGTTCAACCGGTTTCAACAAAAGGTGTTAACCCATTTCGATTTCAATTTCAATTTCGATTTCGTGGGCGATTTCAACAGACCTGGCCCAGCCACAGCCCCAGCCCCAGCACCAGTCTGAGCCCAGCCCGTAAAACCCACCAGACGAGACGAGGCTCCAATCCACTCCAGAGCCGGCAACACCACTAACTGTTCGATATTTAAAGACCAGACGCGGCTCGCCCTCTCCCCTCACCCTATCAGCCCCCTCTCTCCCTCCTCCTCAGCTATTTCCCCCACATGTTTTGCGCTCTTGACGATAACTTTTAACATTTTGAATTATGTGCAGTTGGCGTCGTTTGGAGCCATTCGCTTAAATTTATTTTTTTTCCCCTCTCTTCTGTGTTTCGAACAAGTTTCGACAACAGCTCGTTGTAAAGGTAGACAACTTCAACTTATTTTAATTGCAACAGCAACACCAACAACAACAGCAACACCAACACCAACAACAACAGCAACAACAACAACTGCCAGCCCAAAAGAAACCTGAGCAACAATGGCTCCAAGAAAAGTTATAATTACGTCTGCACACATAGTGCAAATTGCCCAGCAGAGGAGCAATTCTTTTTTGTTTTCCCTTTTTTTTTGTCTTTACGGGGGGAGGAAGAGTTGGAGCCCAGTGCGACTTCTTGGCCATGTTATGCATGAGGTGACAATGCGCACATCGCCTCGACGCCAACAAAAAAGATCTCCGAGGCGACTGTGCAATATTGGCTATGGCACAGTGGGTTGGCATCTGCCAAACATGGAAACAATTACTACGGCCAAGCCAACCCCCCTTTGAGGCATTGCAGTTCCCTGGCAAGTTAAGATCGATGGCTGTAAATGGCATAATTTATAGTTACTGTATTTCTGAGTTAGCATATGTTGCGGAAGTAATGCTCAGAGTTGTCCATAGCTCCTCTTTATAAATGTATATTGATGTATATTAAGTAATATCCACCAAATTTCATACCAGGCTTAATAAATGCGATTAGTATGTCTATCTATTGTGTGTTAGATTTGAAATTAAATTTGAAACCGGTTAGATATGCATACATAACTCAAATGAAATGTGTTAAAAGTTCTGCTCAGTTAAGTTTTAATTGGTTAAATTTACATATTTTATAAGCAATTACTTTTGAATTTACTATCCGATTGTTATGAAATTTCAAACAGCAATAAATAATTTGCCAAATATTAGTAAAAATAAGTGGTATAAAAAGATTATGCATATGTTGAAAGAATATTTAATTCAAACTTATTGACTTTTTAGTCATTGTGAGTATTAAAAGAATGGCAAGACCAGGCTAAAATTCGTCATTTATTGATATTGAACATGTATGTTTATACAACTCATATTAAAGTAGGAAAAAGATTTGAGCTGTTCACCATTTTGAAACCCCATCATATTATTCGGAATCGATTTGGTTGGTTCTTCTGAATTCCAAAATGCGATTGATTTTTCAGTTTGAATAGTATTTAATAATTTTCATAAAAAGGGAAAAGTCTGACTATTTCATTTGAAAACGGAAACACAAAATCAAAAACAATGCGGAATGAAATGTTTCGTAAATGGGAACAGACTTAATTCGACAAAAGTTCTGCGGAATTGCATTCGTTTTGATTGTTTTGAGAGAATTCTGAGAATTGTTTATTATTATTATTTTTTAGAAAAAGAATGATCTAATATATACAAAAGGAATTAAATTCACTTGCCCTTGGAACATGTCGGGTTAAATAACGATTAGAAATGGTTTCCACGAATATAATTTATAAACTTTAAGGTTCCTGTAATACTATGTGAAGCAGATGACCTTCTACCGTAACTTTCAGCTATAAATACTTATATTTTAATAATATTTCAATTGCATTTTATTTACATGTAATATTGAAGATGACCTTCTATAAAAAGCTTTCAACCTTAAATAGTTTATACAGCATATTTCAGGGTTGTGAACACGCCCCTTTCTTGCTCTCTCTCTCTCTCTCTATGACAGGAAACGAGTGTTTAATCGTTCAAGTGCCATTTGTCATAAATATGCTCAGTTACTTTTACTTCCTTCATTCGCTCGATATTCTATTATTGAGGCAGTGTTCCATAGCCTTTGTGACACTGTGACAATGTCAGAGAGCAGCTAACAAGTGATGTGAATGTCTGAATGAATGACTGATTAACTGTTGAGTGCATAATGTGTGTAAGTAACGGGCCACAGACTGAGTACATGTGAGTGCATGTAACGTTAGGCCAAGCGAATGTGCGATTGGCTGACTGAATGAATGAATGACTGACTGAATGAATGCACGACTCCATTGCCAAAGCTGTAACTGTGGCCCTCCCATTGTCTTCTCTTGGCCCGATCACATTGGAAAGGCCAATTGCCAACTGGCGACGCTTTTCTTAGCAAATGGAGGGGCGGTTAACTGCTGTAGAGGGGGGGGGGGAGGAGTGGAGGGTGTAGGGTGGCGGTTGAGGTGATGTATCTCTGTCTGGACGGGTGTGGCATGCAATTTGTATTATTCATTTGGCAATTCATTTTTAGACGCTGCGCATGCGTTTTTGACGGTTTGTTTTTTGGCCATTGGATGCGGCGGCTTTTTGGCTTTTCGTGTGTGTTAAGTGTGTTCAATGTGTGTGTGTGTGTGTGTGTGTGTGTGTGTGTGTGTGTGTGTGTGTGTGTGTGTGTGTGTGGTGTGTGTGCATTTATAGACGCCGCTGGAGGCCATTGACGCCGTAGCAAACGTAGCGAGCAGCCAAGCATCACAACAACAACATAAGAGCCATGAAATATGTAAAATAAGTTGCTTTTTTTGTTGTTTCTTTTATACATTGTTGGATACATCTTTGCATAAGGTTTTTTGACGTCTTCTAGCCAAGTGTTGCCTAGTGCTGACCTTTTTGGCGAACAGCGAGACAAAGTCGTATTACTAGCTGCTTTGGTTATTTGGATATTTGGCCTTTGCATTTGGCCTTTTTACATATGCATACAACTCAAAAGCTGCCTGCACTGCCTGCTGCTGTCATATTAATTGGCTGATTGACTGATTGACTGACTGACCAACTGATTGACTGGCTGCCTGTCCGCCTGGCTATCAATTTTGCCAGATAATGACATGCAAAGCAAACTTGTTGACCAAGGCCAACAATCTGCATGCCAAATTCCATAAGCCGTTTGCACTGAACAACCCCTGTAGCACCGCAACCCGCAACCCGCAACCCCCTAGATGCTGCAGCATCTTCTCGCATTTTTATGCCTTGCCTACATTGTAAGCCAACCTGACAGACAGCGGCTGGCAGGGGCAGGTGAGCTGTGGGTGGGGGGCGGTGGGCGGTGTGTGCAACTTGCCACCTGGCCGCTGCAACCTCTGCAGGCAGTTTATTGGCCTGGCCAAGCTAAAACATTGTTGTGCACACCTCCCTATTTTGGAGTGTCTTTGCGTGTGTGTTTGTGTGTGTGTGTGTGTGCCACTAACCACTGACAGTTAAATGCAGCTCCTGCTTTGCGGCTAATCTCAGAGTTGGGTGAAGACAACAGGCAACAGGCAACTGGCATCCAAAATCCAGCTAACCTAGTAACACGGCTGGTCATACGTTGCGTATACGCAATGTGCGCCACATTGATGAACTTTGAAGCTGCTGGAGGACAGGTAATGCACAGAGAGAAAAAATGTGCAACATTTCAATATACTGCAATTGTGGCCTAGATATATAATAGTTTCAAATATCAGTTGTATAGGTTATCATAAAGTTGTGCTAAGGCTTTTGACATTTATACAGCTACATATGTATATACTTTCTTATACCCTAGCGAGGGTATTCTAATTTTGCCACAAATAGTGTAATGCACTGAAGGAAACGTTACCGACCCAACAAAGTATATATCTTCTGAATCAGCATCAATAGCCGAGTCGATATAGAGATGTCCGTCTGTTTCGATCGGTTGATCGGTAGATAAATTTGTTTTTGTAAAGAAAACTTTCTTGTGTATAAAGATATCCTCCACAAAATCACCCAAACCGAGACTCTGAAAGGTTAATACAATCTGATTGACTTTGGTGAAAATCGGACAACTATATCCCATAAAAATGAGTTTTTGTTTGAAAAACCTTTTGCTTACACAAATATTACATCCAAAGTAAGTGAGAGTTTCATTATACTTCATATCATTTTATTAAAATCAGGCCATATAGCTCCCATAGGAACAATCAGACGAAAATTGATTTTTGTATTCAAAACATAGACCTTTTTCTTGTTTTAATTTATTTTCTGTCAGTTCAAAAGTCGATATTATATAGCTTTTATAATATCTTTTATAATATATAATATGCGATCAAATATTTATACATATGCTGTATAAAATGATTTTTGTTTTTACAAAAACCCTTCGAAGTAACTAACTATTTAAGAGTTTTATAAAACTTTACAGTTTAAGTAAGTATTGATCAAAATTTTCCTCAATCCCTCAATATATATAGTTTTTAGAAATAATCGGTGTATCAAAACTTGATCTCAACAAATTCTGTTATTCATTGCATAAATCTGTATATTGATTAAGCAGATTTTAGTTAAGATCACATAGCTATAGCTTACAGCTATCTTAAGGGCAATTTAAGAAGTGTGGGGACAGCATTCTTAATATTCGGCAACCCGAAAATAAGATATCAATGTGAGCCGCAGCACATGGATTAGGAATATATATACTATATTTATATATATTTATAAGAAAACTCAGATGGATAGCAAATATAAAACATATATGCGGTTATATATCCAATATATCAAATTGGACTTTAATGATTAAGAAATTTGTTGACAAATATCGTGAAAAAATGATTACATTTTGTAATCTCTTTTCTTTTGAAATCTTCAATATATATAAAACGAATGCTACAAATGTTTGTGTATTCAGCTAAGATTTATATCAAAAGAGATTTTAATGATAACATTATAAATACATTCAGTTTTGAAAAAGTTTTTTGATCATATTTCGTGCTCTATCTTCACAAAATATCATAATCTTCAATATGTATAATGCTGATGCTACAAATCTTTGTTTATTCAAGTTTGGATTTATATCAAATGGGATGTTGAAGATAAGATATGGTTTCAATAAAACTGTGGATCATATTTAATGATATTTTTCTCCCAGTGCAGCGGACAATTATTACTGATCTGCGTATGTAGAAATCGAATGTTTTGCAACAAATGGGATTGAATATATCGAATGCTGGACAAATGTTGATAAAAAATAATAGTTCGATAGCTTTTCTCTCTCTTTATATATTAAATAATAGTTCGATATCTTTTCTCTCTATATATACATATATTAAATATATTAAATATAGTTCGATAGCTTTTCTCTCTCTTTATATATTAAATATAGTTCGATATCTTTTCTCTCTCTTTATATATTAAATAATAGTTCGATATCTTTTCTCTCTATATATATATTAAATATATTAAATAATAGTTCGATATCTTTTCTCTCTATATATACATATATTAAATATATTAAATATAGTTCGATAGCTTTTCTCTCTCTTTATATATTAAATAATAGTTCGATATCTTTTCTCTCTATATATACATATATTAAATATATTAAATATAGTTCGATAGCTTTTCTCTCTCTTTATATATTAAATAATAGTTCGATATCTTTTCTCTCTATATATACATATATTAAATATATTAAATAATAGTTCGATATCTTTTCTCTCTGTAAACAGTTTTGTTTTATTTGTTGCCTTTCCTTCGTTGCATAAATTGTTATATTATAAATTACAATTAACTATTTATGGCGCTTTGTTTGTATTGTAACTGATATATATATATGTATATAGTTTTTGGATCATACTCACATTTTGAGCAGCATTTTTGCTTGTGTTGTTGTTGTTCTTGTTGTTGTGGCTCCGACAGCAGCTGGTTTTTGTTGTTGTTGTTGTTGTTGTTGTTATTGAATTTGCACTTTTGAAAGTCAAATGCTCAACTATTGAAAATAAAAAAAAAATAATAATAATAATAAACAATAATGCAAATAAAAAATTAAGCTATTTCTTTTGATTATTAATTGCAAATGCCACGCGAGTTGCTACACATTTTATTTGTTGATTTGTTTATTTGTTTGTTTACTTGATGTTGCTGTTGTGCTTGTTGTTGTTGTTGCTGGCTGTTGTTGTTGTTATATTCACATTGTTGCACTTTCACTTTTCACTTTTTATTTTTCGACACACAAAAATCAATTACAAAAATCTTTTTATCTTTAACTTCAAAATTCAACTTCAGCCGCGCAACATTTGCATTCGATTTTTTTCATTTTTCTATTATTTTTTCTTGCTTCTTTTAAAAATTAAACATCAAAAAAATAGTGATAAAAAAATACGTGAAATTTATGAATTATGCATTGCACTTTGCCGCTATTTGCGGTTGATTTTTTGTCAGATCTCTTGTCAGATATATATATATATATTTGGATTTTTGATTTTTAAGCTTTGAGTTTTGAGTTTGTACGCGTCGCATGCAATGAAGTCGCGGCACTTGCAGCGGCTGCCTTTATATGGCCAACACACACACACACACACACACACACATACACACATACACACATACATACATGCATACATACATACACACAGACTGGCAGTGGCTTATAGCATGAAAAAGGCTGTGGAATCGTCTTGGTCTTGGTCTTGGGCTCTGGGTTCGTCTCCGGATCTCTTCAATCTTAACTCGCAGCTCTCGGAGCAATCACTTTCGATTTCGCTGCCAGCTGAACGTGAAATGGCAAAATGATGAACGCAACAACCATCGAAAACCGTTGCCGTTGCCGTTTCTCGACGTCGCTGCCGCTGCCTCGGTCAACGTCGCCGCTAACGCTGCCGGCAGCGGCGTCAGCAACATAAACCAGAGCAACAAACAGACAGAGACAACAGCAGCAGCAGCAGCAGCAGCAGCAGCAGCAGCAACAGCAGCAACATCAGCGACAGCTGCTCAGATCGTAGCAGGAGCTTGGCTTTGGTTATGGCCATGTTAACACTAAATCATTCACACCTGCCGCTGCTGTGGTTGCTGTTGTTGTTGCTGTATCTGTATCTGTTGCTGTTGCTGTTGCTGTTGCTGTTGCTGTTGCTGTATCTGTATCTATTGCTGTTGTATCTGTGTGTTATACTTTCGGAAAGGCAGCCGCTTTTCAATGGCGCTGCGACACATTACTAGGAAGTTCAGTTCAGTTGAGCTGCACCACTTAGTGGTTGCTCTGCTTGTTGTTGCTGCTGCTGCTGCTGTTGCTGTTGTTGCTGCTTCGTCGACTTTAAAACGCAGCGGGGCAAAACCCAGCGACATTCACTTGCATTTCGGGGGATTCTCTGCAGAGCTGCGCCCTCTCTCACTCTTTCTGCCTCGCACAGCTCTTTCTCCCTCTCTCCCTCGCTCTCTTTCTTTGCTGGTATTTCATAAGCACAAACTGGTTAACGGCTGCTGCTGCTGCTGCTGCTGCTGGCCTCAAGGCCGTTCGTAGTCGTCATCAGCAACATCATCAACCGCATTACACATACGACGCGTTGGCTGCAATTAGCAGGGCGCCGCATGCGCCGAACCCCAAATGTCCGAGTCCGAACCCGAGCTCGAAAACCCGAAACAAAATCCGGCCAGCCATCATCATTAACATGATCAGCATCATCATCATTATTATTGCAAATGATCATCATGTAAATTATGCCAAAGTTTTGGCTACGCTCCGGCCGGCTCTTGGCTCTGAGCTCTGAGCTCTGAGCTCTTGGCCAGCTCCGATCAAGCTCTGGCCAAGTTGACCACTCGCGCAATCTGAACAACAGTTGTTGTTGTAAATATTATTATTCAATCTTTTAGCTTATTGATTAACCGTTGTTCATTTGCCTATTTATGCAATTTTATCATTTATGCCACATTTTTCTCTTTTATTTTACTTTATTTGCCACCAAAGTGAAATGTGTGAGCCGCATGGACTGCGAAATGCACTTTAAAGATACAACTAGATTCATTGAACTGGTTCAAAAATAGCTCTTTGTATAGTATGATCTATATTCTATATGGAAAGTCAATGTCTTAAAGCTATTGAGCCATAGAATATGTTTAAGCTCCAATCTCCGAATGTATTTTAGCTTTAAAGCTGAAATTTAGTATGCGGAATCAGTGTTGTTGAACTGTTTTGAAACAGCTTAGAACCCTGTGCAATAGTTGAAGGATCCGAAAGTATTTAGGTACCATTAAAAGTGTCTTAAGACTGCCTGCGTAGTTTCTTTTCTAATTCTTTCTGTACAATGCTGAAATTTGGTATATGGGCTAGTCAGGAACGAACTGGTTCATTCAAAATACTCGTATGTTGCCCAAAACGAGCTTTGGCGGGAAAAACTGTTTTCAAAATGATGAAGTTTTTGAAATAGGATTAAGCAATTTGGTATGCAGCTTAGTATGAAGTTAAATATATGGATATGTATTTCTAGTTCCAGTCCGGCTGAAGCCTAGTTCGAAACTGGTTCCAAAATGAGTTTATTAGTTTATTTTATTAAAAGATCTGATAAAGTTTTTGAAATAGGATTAGGAAATTTGGTATGCAGCTTAATGTGATGTCAAATATATAAGTCATATAAGTTCAGGTTTTAGCCCAGTTAAAGCCTAGCTCGAAACTGGTTAAAAAATTAGTGGATTTTATTAAATTTCCTACTCTTACACCCACACCATGATCACTATTCATCTAGTTCACTGATCTACTCCCTGGCTCTGGCTCTTTCAGTGCTTATTGGCTTAGTTGTTTTGCGATTGATCAATCGATTTTCTAATTAGCATTGATCGATAAAACTGGCACTCAAAATATCATTCATTTGTTTGTTTATTCGTTTATTTGTTGTTTCTCTTGACTTTGCAATTGGATAACTAATTATGATTATTTATTTTATGACAAATGCTTGCGAAAATGCTTTTAGACAGTTCAAATATTGAATTTGGCATAAGTATAATATGATCTTTGGCTGGAAGACTGGCCCAAAGTTCGGGCCAGCGAACCGGGAAGCAATCCTCTCCAAAATCCCACATTAAAGTATGCCCAAAGTTGGTCATGTAATTTAGGTACAGCTGGTTTTTACCTTTTTATCATCTTTTTGATATTCCTCCCATTATTGCGGTGTTTTTCTTCTTTTCTTTTTTTTTTTTTTTTGGTTTTTTTTTGTGGCCTTGGAGATGGCAAAGTTGCCAGGCCGATTAAATTTCAAGTGATCGTCTGTGCCTGGAGCTGTTGGGTACAGAACTCATTCGAGCTGTGCAAAATGAGTCAAGTTATTCCGAGGTCACGTCGATCAAGTTACCGGCCGAGTTAAGAGCCTCGTTAACAGGCAACAGACAACAGATATTGCTACGGATGCCGTCAGATGGTTGTAAATAACAACTGCAGATATTGTAGCCCTTTTTTACAGGGGGGCGTGGCGACAGTCGAAGGACACTACACACAATGCGGATGATCATAATCATGTAAATACCTAAGCATGTACATACACTAAGGAAAAAGATGAACAAATTGGGTGCGGTATTACGAGGATATAAACTCCTTGTCCAAAATCTGCTCTTAAGGAGAGGTATTTTAGTGATTTTTAAGGAAAATTCGTTCTCATTTTTACACCGGTAGCAACGTTGCGATCGGTTACTCCTGGAAACAGCGGCACACTCTGTTTCTAGTCTGTTTTCTTTTCCTTATTTGTTGGGGCGCTAGTGAGCGTGACAAAAATATTTATAGTCAAACATGATGAGGAGGTCAAAAGTACATCCTATATCAAATTTGATGACTCTCGCTATAAAGGTATGAAAGATACGGGACTTTTGCCGAATTGCAGCGATATGGGAGTGGGGGAAAAACGTAACACTTTATCAAACGCGAATATATACCAGTGTGTGTGAATTGTAATAATATTGAGGACATTGAAGAAGCCCAATACACTTCATTGTGCAATTTTTGAATTTTCACCCTTGTATTATTATTACTTATAACAAAATTGAAATGTTGATTGTATTATTAATTAACTTCAAAACACATAACCCTATTAAGATGACTTTACTTGTAAATAATTATTTTAAATAGACTAAGCAGTCACTTTATATATACAAAATAATACTACCATGGCAGGGACTCGAACCAGGGAACTGTTGATTTAGTTTCATGTCCTGAAGATTGGAATCATTTTAGTTTTACTTAAGAAGTCTTCAATTCAGCTTAATCAGTTTTAGGAAGATTGAGTTTTAAGAATGAGTGATTAAAATGAAGCTGCTCAAAGGTCAGCTAGCTGTAGCTCTACCTCTGTATCCGTCTTTCGTTCCAGCCTGTTGTACTTATATCAAGTTTCTTTGGAACACATAAAAATCGATTATTTATTGAAAATGTGCTGTGTCAGAAACATAAATGCCGTTTTTACTCCCTGTACCCATAAAATGGGTAAAAAGGGGGTATTGGACTTGTGCAAAAGTATGTAACAGGCAGAAGGAGACATCTCCGACCCTATAAAGTATATATATTCTTGATCAGTGTCAAAAGAGATTTCGATTTGGCCATGTCCGTCTGTCTGTCCGTCCGTCCGTCTGTCCGTATGAACGCGTCGATCTCAGCAACTATAAAAGCTAGAGACACCAAATTTGGAATGTAGGTTCCTGTATACCATACGCAGATCAAGTTAGTTTCATATTTCAGATATCTCCCCCCGTTCCCCCGCAAATCGATAAAAACCGTTTTACAGTAACAATTTTCAAGATACAGCTTTAAGATTTGACATGTACAATACTTTAGTGTTTCTTAATCTACTGTCCAAATTTCAAGTCGATCGGATAATAAACACGGAAGTTATTCACGATAGAAGATTCAGTAATGCAGCGAGAGGGGGGAAGAAGAAGCACAGCCACTTTTGCCGCCTGTGTGCGTGCGTCTTTGTGTATGTGTGTGTGTATGGGTAAGTGGACTTAGATGTGATTGGATGTTTTAGACCTGGGTACAGGGAGTTTCGTAGTCGGGTATACTCGACTATAGCATTCTTACTTGTTATATCTGAATGCCTTATAATCTAGAATAGAGCTCACTTCCTAGAAGTTCTCTCCCAGGCTTTGTGCTATTATTGCGAGTACTCGTGATAAGCATCGAATAGCTAGCAACCATATTTGATCGGAGATTAAAAAGGACACTACTTCTACTTATACGAGTATATACCTAGTATACAATGCATATCTGCCTGTATGTGTTTATTGTTTATACATTTCATGATGATTCCGGGCTAGTACCCACAAATATCTTTATTTCTTGTCATTCGCGAACAGACTGATTTGTCAGATAAAATGACTGACTGATTTGTAACCAACGGCCCCCAAATCTACCCCCAAGGGCGGAGTACTGTTGTATGAAACTTGAAAAATCTACTCACACACGTTAGCACGAACGGGAAATGGGCTTTAGGTCAAATATGTGAGAAAAGGTTTCCATTAGTTCGTTTTCTAAGTTCTTCGTACCCTATCAAAAGGCAAGGGAGGGAAATTTGTGGTAAGCTACTTTCGTTTATTTCTCATCCTTGCTACAACAATGTGCAACTACTGCGATGTGTAGTATATCTATATGTTTGTACTTAAAAGAATATACTATTTGATGTGAAGTTTAGGAAAACGCCAACGAGACAGAATAAGTACATCCCCTTGCAGGATTAAGTCTGACTCAGGTCGCACTTTTGAGAAGTTGACTCAGCTCAGCTGTTGATCGGATTAGGGCTGTCAACAGCTTTGTATTCGCATGGCACTTCTTGTAAATCGAAACTTTGAAAACCGAAAACCGAAAAGCGAAAACTGAAAACTAAAAACCAAAAACCGAAAACCGAATCGAAATATCCAAATGACATTCAAATTTGTTTGTATGCGCGCCTGTTGCTGCCGTTTTACGAGCTAACAACAATTTAAAAATGTATATAAATATATGTATATATATTTGTTTTCAAAGGAACTTAACAGACAGTTACACACACACACACACACACACACACACACACACACACACACACACACACATGCGCGCTTGCTTGCATATTTATAGTGAAAAATAAAAATAAAGTTGTCATAAAAGGTAAAAAGTAAAAAAATAACAACAACTGTTATTCAACAGTTTGCAAGTGTGTGTAAACAAATTGACAACAAAAAGTGTGTGTGTGTGTGTGTGTGTGTGTGTGTGAATATATAAATAAACAGGAGTGGCCAACTTGGAATGTTAATGCGCTGCAATCGTTGGTGTTGCCGAGAGGCCACTCCAAAGCCAAAAGAGTCGCACGTAGGCAACAGACCGACGCTGACGTTGGCTGCGCTGCTGCTGCTACTGCCGCAGTCGCTGCCACTGGCGCTGCCAACGCCAACGCCAACGCCAACGCTCGCTGCCCTGCACTGAGCCCAAAAGTTACGTGAACTTTGCAGAGGGCGTTGGGAGGCGGAGAGGCGGTAAACTTGTTGGCAGTCCGTTAAGTGCGATAAGTGGCCATTCCACAGGTAGCGGCTGGACAAAAGCCAAAAGCCAAAAGAATTAACCGGCCAGCGAGTACCCTTTCCCCATTTCCCCTTCTCACTAGCAGCCTATCCCTCCCCCCATAGCCTACCCCACCCTCTTAGCAGCCGCATGTGAAGGCAAGTAAAATTTATAACTGTCAATTATTATGCAAGAGTTGTGAGCAGCGCATTGGAGGCGACTCCTCGCCGCGCCTCGCTCAAGTAATCAGGAAATACCCGAATCCCACAAAACGGCAAGACACAGCCAAGCGGCGACAGAGTTATAAACACTTCACCACACACACACACACGCAAACACGCACACGCGCACACACACACAGTTAACCAAAAATAATGTCTCCCTATACCCCCCAAAACCCTCCTGCTGAACCTATATAAGAAGCATACCGCAATCCAATCGCACAATCGCAACACGTAGTATCCATTCCCCAATCCCAATACCAATCCCAAACCCAAACCCAAACCCGAACCCGAATCCATTGTCCAGTGCCCGTTCGCGTTGCCTCTCCAAATATTTATATGGTTGAGGTAATTTTTGTTCTACCCTATCCCGAGAACCCAAAGTGATTGCTTTACATCTTCTAAAGTGCATACATAAAGTCTCAGTCTGTCAAATAAACCTTAACGCTCCAATTATCGAAATTCTTAAATGAAATTAGGTATGTGTATGCTAGAGTATATTATCTAACCATATTTAATAAAATATTGTCATCAAAATCATATATACTCTTTATATAAAACAAAAAGAAAATATGTATGAAATATCAAAAAAATTATTAAGAAAACGATAATTCGCGATTGGAATTTTCATATGGTTAAGGTACTTTTATGCTATGAATCCAAGGAGATGAAACTTCTAGAGTACTCGTAAGTATATAAGTCCCTGTCAAGATAGGAGCCCTGGCTACCAATTTTCAAATCACCTTCTACACTCCAGTTGTTGAAATATTAAAATGAAATTTGGTATGCGTATGCCTTAAGATGTTATCTAACTATATTCAACAAACCATTGTCTTATTAACTATATAAACTTAATATTCAAGAAAACTGAAATCTAAAAGCAAAAAATGCATTTTCTATGATTGATTGTACAGGGTATCTTGTAGCCAGCTTTACTGGTCTAGAACACTTTTGTTTTGTCGGCTTGTCAATTATTTGATGACTCTTTTTTTTTACAACACTCTTTATTTTAATGTTCTTTTTCTTTTTTTGGTTTATATTGGCCGCATGTTCGTGTTCTTAGGAGTGCCAAGGGACAGACTGGACCGGACCGGACCGAACCTGGCCCAGGTTCAATGTACGTCAATTGCCTGGCCTCAAGAATCTCAAGAAGCTCAAGAACACCTTGTAGACCTCACATCTCGGGGTCTCATCGAGTGCGTGTGTGGGGCGCCAATTGTCAGAATGATGACAGCAAGAAAAACAATAATGATCGCATAATGATCATGATAATGATGGATGTCATGTAGGCTGCTATTAAATGATTCACTGCAATTTTTTGAGACGACAGTCAAAACTTGAGCAGACTGTGACCTTCATTGATGTTTCCACGATTTCCGGTCTCACTCTTTGATTATATATTCAGTATTCACTCTGTCTTCACTTCTGAAGTTCGAGTAGTGCATAATTAAGTTGGCAGTAGTTTTAGCTGATCTGGAGGTCTTTTTAATTTGCATTAAAACGAAACTACAGAAATGAAACAAAAAAGTTAACTGCACAATAAAAAACCACTATTCATATAGAGAAGGACAAAATATATACAATTAAATATAATTGCCTAATTTTTTGTCATTCTTAAAGAAATATGAGTTCGGAGAGAAACAAGGAGAAGAAAATGTATAACGACCTTTTCTGGTTTACACTTCTTGCCAGAAATTCCCTTAATTCTAAAATACTATCTCAATGGCAAGTTTATCAATTCGCAAAATCTTCACTAAAGTGAAAACGGGAACATTAAAAAGAAATTCGCTTTCGCAAATCTTGTGAAAAGTGAAAACGGGAACGGGTCTGACAGAGTTTTGTATTCTTAGTTAAAGAAGAAAGGGAAAATCTACATTATACAAATTGAAAACGAAACGATTTCAGCAGAGAGCGAGAGGGATGAGATCGAAATCGAAGCTAAGAAATTGGAAAAGAAGAGTAAAAAGGAAAAATAAGCAAAACACAAAAAATCTTCCGAAAGTTCTTACATTTTTGAAAACCTAGCCCTTTAAACTAACATCAATGTCAAATTAAATTTGGTATTTAGAGTTGGTACACTGCTAACCATTTGATGAACTGATTAAGTTTAAAATAGCTCTCCCGCTGTTTAATTTGTACAAAGATTTTGAAACTTTGAAGTCACAACTCTTCGCTCTGATCTTTTCCAATACGAACATTTTGTGTTGTCTTTGGAAATACCAAGTTTTCCAGCTCTCAGCTCTCGGCATATACTAATCTGTTGGGCAATAGTTGGGCACAAGGTTATTATCTCAACCTTTGCATATATGGTTACGAAATTTCAAAGCAGTATTAGTGATCGCATGGTTCTTGCATGGTTCGAATTCCAGCGACGACTCAGACGAGTATAACAAATTGTGTAAAGTTTTCTTTGGGTCAAGCTGAAGCCAGTCTGCAAGCTGGTTGGATCATAAATCTTAAAAGGCCACATCATAAGCATGGCAACCTCTTTGCCCCCTGTCTAATGACTGTCCGGCTGCAGTCGCTCACTCAATCAATTCATCAATCAATCTATCAATCAATGTGCCATTGAAACTATGCAGCCAACATTGCCCAGCCTCCGAGCCAAAGTCTCTTGCAATGTCTTTCACACCTAAGTGCAAAAAAAAATATAAAAAATATAAAAATAAAAATAAAAAAAACTCTTATTGATTATTAAATTATGATCAAGTTTTTTAGTTGATAATATGTATTCAGTATTCGATATTGAGTATTAAATCGCGTTGTAGTTTTTGACCCACTTTAATGTTGTTGTTGTTGCTGTTTCCTTTTTACTGTGCTCTTTCATTACAAAATTTGTTTAATTTTAAATTGTTTAACTTGAAATTGAGTCACGCCGTCTGACTGCGCAGCTAGCGGCGACGCTGGCAGCGCAGCCTCGAAGTTACATAAAATGGCATTTAAACGATTCAAAGATTGAGTTGTGGGGACCAAGCCTCACTTTGAGATATGTAGTGGGGGGACGACAGGGGGAAGTAGGTGCCGCGGAGGGCTCCACAGGCGAAAACCTGATGCCAGCTAAAGACGAACAGCCATTTGGCATTTGCATACTAGTGTGCGTGTGCGTGTGTGTGTGTGTGTGTGTGTGTGTGTGTGTGTGTATGTGTATGTGTATGTGTATGTGTGTGTGTGTATCGATCAGGTGGAACAACAACAACATGCAAGTACACACTACAGTGACGAGACAGATCCGAACTGTACCGATCTGTACGATCCGTCGTACGATCCAATCGAACCAACTCTAAAAGGTGAACAACATTTTTTTACTTTTTTAGTCTCTCTTATTCGCTGCTGTTGTTTTTTCACTTTAGTTTAAGTCACTTTTCTCGCGTTGCTTTTTATGGCATTTAACACTTTGACATTATTGCCACATGATCATCATTATATGCTCATGATCATTGATCATCATGATCATTGATGATCATCAATCTTAAGCGCTGCATAACTCGAACACAGGCTGAAATTCGCATTTGGCTTCCGTCTTCAGTTAAGTTGTAGTTCCCTTCAAAAGTTCCCCAACTGACGACAACTTTATTAAAACAATTATTTTTTTTTTTTTTTTTGTAGTTTTTGGTAATTTGCATTAATACGCAACGCTTTGTGGTCTAGATTTTATGGCCAGGCCATTTAAATGGCCGTATACTGAAGCTGAAACTGAAGCTCAAGGCCAGGCCAGGCCCAGACGTCAGTCGCAGCCTTAGAGACAGCTTCGTATGCTAACTAACCCGTTGAACTAGATTTTTGTGGCTATGATCCGGCGCGAGATCGACATAAAGATCGAAACTTGGTAGAGAGATCTCTGCAGGTCGTTTGAGCTCTCCTCTCGTTCTCGATAGCATTTAAGCACACGAGTTCAGTACCATCTCTGGGTTAGAGACACAAGGTGCAAATAAAAGTTGTGTAAATATTTACTTATATATTCTACATTCCTTGTTAATAACATCATTTCATTGTTCATATTTAGAAAGAAGTATTTTTTTGCTTTTAAGAGACTCAAGCGGAACTTCTAGGCACATTTAAAATCGCTTTGTCAAGCTTAAGTGATAATTTAAGACTTTTTTTAGAATTATATATTTAGTTTCAATGTCATCATCATGTGTGATCAAAGGCGAAATAAATAATTACATCTTTTCACGCGATATGCGATACAAGCCCAATTCGTAATTGAAATTGAAATAAAATATAAAAATAAGTATTTGTAATTCGAGGGTCTTTTTCCGCACACGTACACGCAATGATCATCGTGAATGGGGCGCATATTCGAGATCGCATCGAGATGAAAATCAAGATCTCTGCTGTCAGTTTGAGCTCTCGATCTTACACAATGCGTCTGATCAGTGACATCTCTGGAGTGTTCCGTAATTAGTGATAGATGATGAGTGATCAGTAACCATCAACTGGTGAAAGATTGAGATGGAAAACAAGATCCTCTGCTGGTAGAATGTCTCTGATTAGGGCCTGCTCTGGTTTGATATGTGATCACTGATGAGTGATCGGTAACTGGTGTTCAGTGCCAACTGATGAGTAAGCTCGAGATAAAACCCAAGTATTCTGCTGGCAAATTGAGCTCTCGTTTTCTCAGAATGTATCTGATTAGTGTCAGCTCTGTATTGACCCAAGATCAGTGATCAGTAACCAGCAACTGGTGTCCAGTGGCAACTGATGATTAAGTTGTGTTGTGTTCGTGATCTACTTGTCAACACCTACACGATTTTTGGTCTTTATGCCTGGTTCAGTTAATGGCCACTACGAGTCAATGGTTCCGGTTTGCACTTGCTGATCGTTGATCGTTGATCGCTGATCGCTGATCGTTATGCATTTGGCATGCTGGTTGTGTATCGACAGCGGCATTACCTACAGTGTTAACTAATTATGTCTGGCCCGCACTTTGGAATTGAATTTGAATTTTGGGCGCTGACGTAAGCCAAAAAAAGACAGAAAATTGATTTAAGCAAAAAAGAAAGAAAGAAAGAAGATGAAATGATGGGCACAAATGTTGTTAGTGTTTTGGTTGATTGGTGAAAAGTTTTTGTTTGTTTGTTTTATTTTATTTTGGCATTCGAGTTGCATAGCTGTGCATGAAAGGAAAGTGCATGAAGATTCACCGTCAAAGTGAGTCATGAAAGTTGAAAGATGACAGTTGAACCAAGGCAATCAAATGCCAAGCAATTAGCGACAGACTCGCCACATTCAAATCGATATAAAGATCGATAATAAATGACGATTTACGATCCTCAATAGCCCTCAATGTGTATAAGTTGACCATTGATTATTGTCGATCTACAGCAATAAAGTTTTAAAGTGAACGTATTTTATGAGAACTAATTTGATGTCCTACATAAATACTTATTTTAACTGTACGCTTGCATAGTTCAATGGAATATCGGAAATGCAAACCTATAAAACAATATTCCCAGCCTACATACCAAATTTAAGGAGAATATTTTAAACAATTCCTGAGTTGAAACCTAACTTTCCAAACAACATCCTTAAGAACGCTTGTTTTCTGCAGTCTGCGAAGCATATCAAGTTGAAACAGATTCTACTTATAGAGAGACATATATAGATATTGCAATTTCCCGATGCAGAAGATGAAATTGCTTGACTGTCTTTGACATGGAATTCGAATTGGAATTTGACTTCCACTTGCAACTTCCACTTCCACTTTGCGGCTGAAGGCATAACTCGGAATCACGAAGCGGTTCCCATGCTTAGACCTGACCAAATCTGGAGGCTGGACGCCAGTCTTCAGTCTCATCGTTTTCTAAAGACACCAACAACAACAGCAGAAAAACTATTGACGATTTCAAGGCTAATTGTTGCAAGTGGCTTTTTGCTTTTTGTTTTTGCTGGCCATTTGAATTGGCCCGGTCGGATCTGGTGCAGAGCATGAAGATCATGAAGATCATGTGATGCTTGATACTTGCAACAAGTTGTTTGTTGCCAGTTGCTTGTGGCTTGTTGTCGTCGTGTTGTTGTTTGCTGTCATTGCAGTTGCTACTTGGAAATTATATAGAAAACTTGTTGGCAACAACGGCGACGACTTTCATTATTCGATGCCAGCCGATTGAACAATCGATGAGCGTTTTTGGAAATTGGCAAAAGCTAAGAAATTGCCGGCAATAAATACAATATAACAGAAAAAAGAGACAAACCAATGTTGAGATAGGTGTAGTTATGTATATGGCATCATGAGTATGTAACTAAATGGCAAAGACCGTGAAAACAAAACCAACAAAAAATAACAAAAACCGTTTGATATACCCCGCCAATAGAAACGGCATTTCACTTTCATCAACAAGTTTGTAACGCCACTTAAAGCCTCAGATGTAATATATACCTGAGAGCTATTATGGCGCAATTTGATTTGGTTGCTCTTTTTTTAAGGTAAAATATAAATATGCAGTATTTCCTAACCCGATTCTAATCCGGCTCCAAACAGCGCTTAAAGCATTGCCTAAAATCGATTAATCGACAAAAACATCGATAATGCCCGCTAATAATAGTGATAGCTTCGATAGTTACAGTGATTTACTTATAATACTATCCCAAGTAACTATCAAATTTCGACACAATGAAGCCATATTTCAGTCCTTGATTGGCAATATGAATAATATATCTATCTAGAACTTAAAGACTATTCCATGCATTTCGATACTATCGATAGTTACATCGATTGTTTTGAAGCTCCATTTCGAAGGAGTCTCTACTCACGCTCAGCTTACAACAGATTAAATATGCTAGATCATCATTATTTTTCAGAAAATATCGAACCAATTTCAGCACAGTACGGTCAAAACGAAATAAATCATTAAATGAACCAAAAATGTTTGGAAAACATATCGTAATATTGGTATATAGTACATATTACGATATGTTTTTTCATAACAATGAATGTTTACAATTTGAAGCTATTAAAGATTTTGCTAGACACCGAATTCTGCTCATGTGTATCTTGATTTGGTTTTGATAAAAAGCAAGTTAGTATATATTAATAAACATTTTTTAATGGTTTTGCTTAAATTGATATTTGTACTGCCTGTACTCATAATATTGGGTACTAAGATTGGATAAAACAGGACGAAGGAGGCAACTCCGACTCCATATACATACATATATCTACATATATCTATATATATCGTTATATATCTATATATATAAAGGAGTTCGTACTGACTGACTGACTTACTGACTAACTGATTCATAATCAACGCACAGCCCAAACCGTAAGCGGAAAAGTGCTGAAGTTTTCACAGTAGGTTTCATCCATGATGAAAGTCCACCCATAAGCGTGGAAATTCGTGGAAAGCTGTTGGTGGAAACTTTTTTGTTTACCATCCAATATGCTTAATTTTGTAAGATCTCTACGAAAACTGATTTTGGGAAATCCACCCTCATCTGCGGAAATTTGGGGTTAAAAATTTGTATTGGCGAAAGTCCGATCTTGCTTTAACTCATTTTCAAAGCTCTACACATTATATAATTTGGTACGTGTCTCACCAATTTTGGAAAATGCATCCGCATGTTCGGAAAATTCGTGTAACACTCTGAAATTCGACATTTTTAATCTTCAAACTCATTGTTAAGGTTCTACACGAAGACTTAAAAGACAAAGATTGTGGAAAATTCACCCCCACAGTCGGACAATTTGCGGATAACTGTTCTATGAAACTTTTTTTTATAAAATTTCTAGACATGAAATAATTTGACATGGATCTCAACGATTTTGGAAAATACATCCTCACGGCCGGCAAATTAGTGGAAAACTTTGTCATTCGACATTTTTATTTTCATGCGATTGGCTTCAAACTCATTTTCAAGGTTTCAAAATCTTAGATTCTGGAAAATCTATTCCCACGGGCGGGAAAATTGTGGTATTTGTGTATTTAATACAGTTGACGAAAGTAATCAAATTCAACATAATGCATTTTCATCTAAATATATCGCCGGGCAAGGCTGGGGCTCTACCAGCTTGTATAAAATAATTATTAACATTCCCAATATGCAGGATAAATATGCTGTGATTACAACTTATCAACTTATTGTCATTTGAATAAGCACAGAAATTCTGAATATATATTTAAGTATGTTAACAATTAAGAAGCTAAAACAAAATAGTATCGATTTGCTATAATACTTATAACAATATTATAATGTTGATTGTATTATTAAAAACATGAGGAAAAAAGGAAGCTCTTAGGGATTAATTTATAGGCAGGGTATTCAAAGTTGGCTGCTAGTTTTTCTCCTTTCAGTTAGTTGTATTCACTTTTGAGCTGCTCCGGCTGCTTACCAATTGTCATCGGCGAACATCGAGTGCAAATTGTGCGAACAAATGTTGATCAAACTGCACAATTTATATAGTAACAGCAACAACAACAAGCACCCTTTTCACTTTTCAAAAAATCAAAATAAAAATAAATGCATTTTGTGTGTTTTTCTTTTATTTAACAAAGATTTAAAAGCTTGAACTCGACAAGAGGCAAATTTAAATGATTTTTTTGTTGTTTTTTTCTGATTTGGCATAACTTAAAGACACACACACACACATATATACACTCGCTTCTGCCACTCTTCCCCCTACCCCCCCCAACACACACACACACACACTTTTCTGCTCAAAGCATTCGACGAGCTCTTTAAACGCGTCCAATTACCTCAACAGACTTTCCGTTAATGTTTCGAATTTCGAAAAACTGGCAACTGAAAACCCAAAAACCAAAAATATAATAATAATAATAATACGCGTAAAAATAATAAAAAAATAGAAATAAAAATAAAACGAAATAAAACAGCTAGACACATGCAACGGGAATGGAGCTGGGACTCGGACTGCCAGCTGGTTGGGGGTGTATGTGTGTGTGTGTGTGTGTGTGTGTGATTTCATGGCACACTGCTCCCACACACACACACACACACACATTAGGATAAGACTAAGCAGGCTGCAACTTTGACTTGGACCGCGGCAGAGACTTGGCTGGTTGGTTGGTTGGTTGGTTGGTTGGTTGACTGCCTCATGCCACACGGCTTGTGGCTGGGGCAACTGTTGCACACGTCGTCAGCAGCAGACCAGAATTGTTGATTTTGTAATTGTTGTTTGTTGCATTTGTTGTTGCTGCTGTTACTTCAGTTATTTCGCTGCGGTTTCTATATGCATTTTCCCTCTTTTTTTGTTGTTGTTTATTTTTTGTTTCTTATTATTTGTAAGCTTTGCCAGCCAAGACAAAGACTGCACCGAAGATCATTTGATAGCCGCAGTGAGTCATTGGCACATTCACCCATAAGAACTGCATTATGAATGATTCATTCGCCAGCTCCTTAATGGGCTTCCGTTCGATGGCCTCCAATAATGTGCTCAACTTATAAAAGAATGCGCCAAGCGAGCTGTGAGCTGGCCTAGAAGCTACTACTTGCTGGGAATGCCTCAAATTTGGTACAATCATACGACAGCTGTAATTAAATCAAATAAAAAAAATGCATAACATGATTAATTGTAGCAGCTTAAAATTCAAGACAATTTCAACATGTTGCTTTAAGAATTCATGAATTACTAGAATTCCTTATATTTGTATTCCCATTTCCGGTTTATAATTCACACATAAACATAATTCCCTTAGCTGTGTGTCTCGGCTAACTAACGCTTAGGTGCGTGTCTGTGCTATAGCTTTGCAGCCGCATTTCGTTCAATGTGCTAAATGTTGAAAGAGCAACATGCTAGCTTTCGTTAAAAGAGAAAACTCTTTAAAGAGAGCACGTTCGTTAAGCTGTGTGTTTCGTTGAGTGCGAACTTAGCGCAGACATGAACCAAGTGTAACCTAACGATATATGTTCCACACCTGACGAAAGAATAGGCTGAACTATGCTAAGCCAACTCAACGAAGACTGTAGCACACTTTTAGGCAGTCCGATTACAAACTCGTGGGAAATTAACCCATCGAAGCTCCCGACTGCCATATACTCTGTTGTCAGGGTAATACTTTATTGGACCACTATATTATATGGAATAAACTGTATCGGAATAGGGTATACTATTATTTATGATTATATACTATATAAATTCTGGTGCATTACTAATTACTTAAGATAAGCAATCATTTGTATTAGCATTATAAAAGCGCTCCTTATCAACCAAACATGGCTTATCAGAGCCGCTAGAAACTGTGCTCTTTGACTCATGAGACAACTAGGGATGGTAATGCCTATAGCGAACAATGCTATATGTTTAAAGTTGTTGCCATGCAACATTTTTATGGAATTGCGGGGGTGCGGGGGAAGGTATCTTACCTGTGCCTTCTAAAGACGAACCTACATTCCAAATTTGGTGTCTCTAGCTCTTATAGTTTCCGAGATATTGGAGTTTGGTTCCTGGATGGAAAGTGGGTGAAGGCGTGATCCAATTTAAAGAAGAAAAAAATCAAAACTCTATTTTAGTCTGTCTTATGCTAATCCCAAATTGCATGACTCTAGCTTTCTTTTGGAGTCTATGCCAAAATATTGGACTTTTTTCTTATAGTGCATTGGTGGCTTGTAATGGACAGTACTTTGTATGATGGCTGGCAACAGGTTGAATGACTGGTTTTCCCAACGGAACCCTCGTATCTATAGGCATGTGGCTGGTCATATCTTATCCATAGATCGAGATGACATCATGCCCCGTTTGAATGAAATCGATCGCATGAATGATCTAATAAAAAATACTACACATGAATGTCGTGAATCAGCCCGACAATTTCTGCAAATTCTGTGTGAGAAGTGCAATGCATTTACAATTGCAGCTGAATATATCAAATGCAATTACATAACCCCTCCCTCCGTCTATTCCTGCACTATATCCCCCGATCAAGCTCTTCAAAATGAGACTGGAGGGGCAATTGGGGAAACGCCAGACTCGCGCTCTAACAATTTCATCAGAAACAGACGCGGTGTCGCCAGTTCCGCCACCCAGCCTGCCCACCCTTCTAACCTTGCTCCCACACCAGCACACCCCCTTTCACCTCCCTCTATAGCCCTTTACTATCCACCCCTTTTGTAGCTGGCAAGCGTGGGCGTTGGGCGTCAATTGGACAAACGCGTGACGTGAACGCAAATGTTAATTAATTGCAATCGTAGCAATAAAATACATTTTTAACTTGTTTAATCATTTTTAAATGGTGCCGATTGCCGATTACCGATTGCCCCACACACACCCAAACAACCACCCACCCACCCGATCGCCCATCCATCGATACACCCATCAACCTATTACCCATCAGACATCAGATCATCTCTGGCTGATGTTGATGTTAATGCTCTTTCCGACCATTTCTATTACGCATTGGCCTTTAGTGACGCCTTCACCATCGCCAATGTTTATCATTAACACACACTCACACACACACACACACACACACCACAGCATACGCCCACCCACAGCTGCACAGCTCATCCCACAGTTCGGCTGGAGAGTCATCCAGTCATCCAGTCAGCCAGGTAGTCAGTTAGTTAAGCACCTCTGCGATTGTCTTCATGACACGCATATCGCAAATGGCAGCTGGGTTGAGCATGCACGGCCATCATATACTCTGTTTTTTAAATGATATCAACCTAATATTTTCCTTAAACTCAACAATGGGGACTGATTCTCTAAATATCCAACTACTCCAGATATTTTCAATGTGATTTGTCTACATAGCCTTCTACATTAGATATTAGATAGGTGTGTCATATAAATCTTCACATATTTTGTCTGCAAACACAATCTTTCCCATAATATTTTACGAGTATATAAGGTTTATCAAGGGTAACTTGGTGGGATTTCAAGGAAATCCTTAAAAATTGACTTTGCTTTAATCGCATAGTCTATAGTTCTATATTAGATTAATCTACTCACAATTAAGTATCAACTCTGTAATTATATCAAGGGTATCTTAGGCAGGGTTGTCATCGATATCTAAAGATTTTGAGTTCGGGTTTTATTATTAATTTTAATTTATAGCTACTCACTGTGTACTTGGATCAAGGTTAGCTTAGAGTGTACTACCATTTTCCTCCGTAGTCTATTATCTATTTTGTACTAAGATCAACAGTAACTTAGACAGGGATGTTATTTTGACTTTGGGCTTACCACACAGATTTCTTTATACGTTTCGCAGTACAATTACCCACTCAGTTGATATAAACAACCCTTGATATGCAGTAGTCTCAAGGATATTTCTAAGTTTATTCACCTAAGTAAACAATACAATAGAGATGTACTTAACGATCAGTGGTATTCTCGTCGATAGCACAGTTATCGATAACAAGCTTTAAGTAGTAACGATCATTCCAAACAAAACTAATCATAATTAACTATTAATGAAGAGTTCAAGTTGAGATAGATATATAATATAATATATTATGCTTACCCCAAACCCAAACTGTTTGAGATCCGAGTTGAGAGTTGTAAACAGTTCAGTTGGAGCTGTGTCTCGGAACACTCCTCTGTGGGAGGAAAGTCCTATAAATTAGATACTCGTTATTAGTGCTATGAAAGCGGCTTAGTTTTACAATGTTTGCTGAGTGATTCCCACGATTCTGGCTATCAGTGAAACGTTAATGATAAGTTTTCACAAATGCCATATTTAGATAACCATCCCAACAAATATGCTGTTAAGGTGTGTGTGTGTGTGTGTTCCAGTTTTTATATCAACAAACGATAACTCAATAGTCAAAACTGAACCTGAACCTGAACCTGTCATTTGCGTCATCTTTCAACAACAGTCTGTTAGGGCTGGTAGCTAATATGCCCATTGTTTTTGAGTGTATAGCGTATTTAATATTCAAACAACATTCTCAAATAATATTTTCGCCAAATGGTCTTTTTGTTCCTTTGTTCGTCGAAGCCCCAAATAATATTTATCCAGAATTAACCAAAATAAGCATAAATAAGCATAATTTTCAACTTGAATACAAAATCAATTTTCAATATTAATAATAATAATAATAATAGCAACAACAAGGAGAACAGGTGGGTTGAGGGCGGGCGGGAAGTAAAGTTTCATTGCTCATACGCCGCGTTAACCAATTGACAAGTTGTAAAAATGTTGGATAATAAAACGCTTAAAGCTAAACGATGTTGGTGTCATAGACCATTATACATGCCAGCTCTTAACAGCTACCCTATAACCTCCCCCCCCCCACCGCCTAGATACGCTTCAAGAGTGCTTTTATACCCTGTACTCATAAACGTGTCTATAATGGCTGTCATCAAGTTGTGCAAAAGCAGATAACGGCCCGAAGTGAGTATTTCCGACTCTGCAAAAGAAGTATACACTATATTAAAGATGGGATTGGGTTGGAAATTCCGTCAACTTTTAACCATTTTTTATACATTTTCATCAAATGGGTAAGGCTGTGCCAGAGGCGGAAGGAGGCATCTCCGATCCCATTAAGTAAATATATATTGTTGATGAGTATCAATAGATGGTCGATCTGGCCCTGTCCGTTCAGATCATCCTTAGATCACACCCCCCGCAAATCGATAAAGGCGATTTATAATGATATTAAGATATGTAGCTATAGGGTAACCTCTATACTATGTAGATAGGTATTGTATACTCTGGCCGATCCCAGCTGTGAGTAAGCGCACAGCTTGGTGGAATGGCTAAAAATCCTCCCCTTCGGGTCTGAGATTTCCCACTCGTTCTTCTTGCTCTTGTTCTTATCCTATACTTTACTTTCCTAGATCCTTCGTTCCTTAATGAAATCTCTAACCAACCTAGCTGTGAGTTGAGGCACACCTTGCTTGACAGGTTACTACAACTTCCCCCACGGGGTTGCAGATTTCATCCCTATTCCCATTATTGTTCCTTGTTCTTTTTCTTTATGTTTATACCTTCAATCAACTTCAAATTCTATAAGTTTTTTTCTTTATAGCCAATTCTTTACTATCTAGCTATAGGTTCTAATAACGCCACCAACAATTCTAAGCTTTGAATGGGGGCATAGCTAGCCGGACTGGCAAATAAAATTCCCCTAACGCTTGTAATTAGATTCAAATGTAATTTCGTGTTGGCTTTCAATATTTTTCCTTGATTCTATGTCATAAATTATTATTTTCTTTATTCGCGGCAGCATTGTTTTGCCTTCGGAACAAATTAATATAAAATAAAATATATTTTGAAGATATAAACTCAGCATTAATGCTAGTTAGAAGTATCTCATATAGAGTCGGAGAACTTCAGGAAATTATTTGCTTTGCAGAGGGGACAGTATATTTTAGAAACGGCTACGAGGGTATTTGCCATTCGAGCTCACTCGACTAGATCACTTCAACTTGTTGAATTATATTTTTAATGGCAATTTGATGATGTGTGATATATGACACGCAATGAAATGGCACACACACACAACAAGAAAATTATTATGCAAATGCGAGGCTTTGTTTTATGAGCCATAAACTCCACCAGCTTGGAGCTTGGAGATTGGAGCTCGGAGCTCGGAGCCCGGAGCCCGGAGCTTGGTGTGTGCCATGTGTCGAGTTGGACTTGGAGGTGGCCGGTTCGAGTAACCGTAAATTGAAATGCCAGGCAGGCAAATGGCAAATGAATTGCAGCTAATTACAAGCAACAGCAACGGCCACAAGAGCTGCCACAAGGAGCTGGGGGGGAACCTGAAGCCACAAGCTGGGATCATTGGGGATCACAACAAGGGACCACACGTGCTCTCCCCTGCCCCGACAGCACATACCCGGAAGATGACGAGGCACCACACAACACACAACACACAAGCTGATAGCTTGTGCCACTCGAGGGGGGGTCTAGAGAAATGGCATTGCGTTGCGTTGATTAAACCAAGTTGCAACATTGCAACAGTGCAACATTTGCCACAATAAATGCAGTTTCATTGAAGTTAATCAGCCATCGCCGAGTCTCTGAACCCGGCGCCGATCTTCTCGACCGTTTTGCATAAGAAAACAAGCAACAACAACAAATTAACAAATTGAATGAAGCATTGAGTAGAGTAGCAGAGCATACACTGACAAAAATTAGTATGGTACTTGTAGCTCAAACAACTTAATTGCATCTCTCACGAAACTCGCATCTTTCGTTGCATTTTATGTTGCAACATTTTGGGAAATCCTAAAGAACTTGAGATTAATGTTTTTGTTTAAATATTTAAAAGAGCTAGTAAATTAAAATGCATAAACCATTTAAAGATATCTGCGAAAATGATCAAATAATACATTACAAAGTATCGCTGGGAATATAACGATACCGATATTTTCGATATTTATGAAACGAATATCGATTTGATCGATTTTAATAGTGAAAACGCATACAAAAACAATAGTTTTCCTAACTAAAAGTATTGTTTCTCGTTTGATTTCGAGATCTTAATTCAAAAAGTAAACTCACTATTTGCCAGAAATGCAACAAATCGATATTGGCATCGATATTTTCCGAAGTCTATTGGAGCACAGTGGAAATTTATAAAAATTTTGAAACTCACTGAACGTTTATATGATTAAATTAAACAATTAAGATATAGTATGTGTGGTACATGTATGCTTAATTTACATCAAAATGCACATTTCGATGTAACGAAAAAAAACCTCGATAGTTGCAAAAGCCATCGATATCGATAACATTTTAATATTCTTAAATACATCACAAGTTAAAAGTCATTGAATTGAAGGTATCTAATCAGTTAATCCGTTTAATCGCTGGTTGTGAGCACCCCAAAAATGATTACATATGTTATATTCAAAACCTACGATCTTTCATAAGAAGTCAGCTGACAATTGCAGCACTTTTCACTCGCTTAGTTCCTGCCCTGCAATTCTTCTTTTATTCGCCACAGTTAATAGCCTGTTTTTTTGCTCAGTGTAGTTTGGGCGTTTGGGCTGCTGTAGGGTCAAGTTTCTCTGGCATGTTCTCTTTTAAATATTCCGAATGTTGGCGATGCTGCCTTTTATTGGAATTTATTATGGATGTGCATGCATATTTATGTTGTTCATGTTATTATTTTTGTCGAGCTGCATTAAGATGAAGCAGCTACGATAATGTCATCTGTACGAGTATTCTGGTCCACGCTCGTCTGCCATTTGAATTCAAATTGAAATTGAAATGACTTTGTTGCAATGTCGTCCAATCAAATTCACATATCGCCTGGCGCCGTGGGGGGGAGACAGACGGCACAGCATTGACTGCATTATCAGGTCTTAAGATCATTCAAGTAAACAAGTTAATGGCAGACAGCTTAAATGATAATGTTCCAACTTGACCCATCGATCAACAGTTATAGAACCGCATCGTACTCGTATCTATCTATTTATAGGAAGCTTAATTGATTGAATCACTAAAATATGTAGGAAATCACTTTATAGCTTCATAGAACATCACATCTGCACTCCGTAGTTGAGGAAGTATCAGAGAGTATACTTAATGTCTGACTGGGATTGTCTTAGGTCTTAAATATAATATTATTCGAATTCATGTGAATTTCAGAATTTACTTCATTACAAGTTTCACTGGAAATCTATCTGAAGCACATTATTAACCGATCTATTTTAATTTTACTATCTTAATTACAACGGATTAAGTCATTTGTTTAAGATGAATTACATTTAAAATGTCATAAGAAATATATTAATAAAAGGTGTTAGCGTCAACACGTTATATCGACGATATATCCAACCGATTTACATTTTTAATAAATGATGCACGGAAATTATAAAAAAAAAATAATAAATAAATAAATAATAATAATAATCATTATAGAGCCCCACTCCTTAACTATCTGTTTTCATACAATCTAATCTTTCAGTTCTGATCAAACTTAGTACAGATGTTTATTTTCCTTACAGGGTGGACCACTATATCAAAAAGCTGCCAAAGGAAGAATTTTCAGAGTTACAAGCTGGATTCGAAAAATGAGATCAACATGCTAACTTTTGGAATATTTAAAGATTAAGTTAAAACTAAAATATATGTACAAACTTCTGGATATATTTAATATTGTATTTTAAGCCGAAGAAGCTCAAATATGAAAGAGGTCTGAAAATGAGTTTTGAACATTGATTACTATTTGTTCTTTCTTCTGATTTGATTTGTTTACCCTTTCAGACTAACATATAGTTTGTAATTATAGTAGGTAAGTATTCGTTGGAGTCTTTCTATTTGCCATAAAGCTTCCTTCAACACCTTCCCCCTTCAGTTGCCAACGTAAACTGTTTATTGACACTAATCGTCAATAATAAGTTCTATAAATATGCAGTCTAAGCAATTGGCGGCGTTCGACGCCGATGTCGATGGCCTTGCTTCTCCGCGACCGCCTCCGACTCCACTTCCGGCTCCTACCTCCTGCCTACCACCAAGCCAAAGTTTTCCGCTTTTCCGCCTGCAACTGGACAAAGATTCCAGCGCCGATTGGCAGCGTACGTGCGGGCGTGCTGTGATCTGCCAGCTAGGCTGCCAGAGAGGGGTGCGGTGTGGGGTGGGCATGGTGGTGCGTTGACTGCTTAGTGTCAATTGTAAGACATGCCACAGCGCGAGGCACAAACCAAGGGGCACGATTAGAGTTGGCGCGAGTTGGCCAAATGCTATGGGCGTAATTTATGCATGGCTCATGCAAATGTTCTTACAGAGCTCTCAGGGGGAAGGTGGCAATGCAGGAGGGAAGGGGGGAGGGGTGGCAATCGATCGATGGATGGTTGAATCGATTTATCGATGCCAGCGAGCCATCGATCAATTGTAAAGTCGAGGAGCGAACCGAACCTAAATAAATGTCAAATAAATAAAATGAACAGGCAGTAAAAACTGACCAACGGCAGAAGGGGGCCCAGGCAGGGCAGGGCAGGGGCAAATGGCTGTGGGGGGAGAGTGGAGAGGGGTTGCTTGCCGCTTGAAATGGAGGTGCAAATGTGGCCACTTTAATGAAAACAATAAATCTTCATCACAATCGAAACGAAATGCGGCGCAATGCAAAATAAATTCAAATGGGCAAAACTGCAAGTGAAGCGGCTCGGCCAGGGTTGTCGCCGCTGCTTGCCAGGGTTGCCAACGGGCGCCGCTTCACGAGCTGAGCAGCACAATTAATAATTTATTGTATACAAATGTACTTACAATTAAAACGAAACAATTTATGTCCTCCATCTACCATTGCCGCCTCACCCCGAAAAACTTAAACGGAAGCGCAAAATTTGTGTTTAATTGAAATGAAAATGCTACAAAGCAATAAGCGAACAAACACAAAATGTAAGCAGTAGCAGGCCACAAGATACCCTGTAAGCGGATGCCTGCGGTTGACAAAAAGTTTCTCCTTTCTCCTATCTGTGCAAGGAGAGGGTGGACTTCTTGAAATTTCTAGCACCCTGTGCTTGTGGGTTTGGCTGGGAAATTTGTTGAATTACATATGTAGGTTCCTCGAGAAACTCAAAATCCAAAAGAAAAGTTCTGAGAATCCTTGGATGTAAGTCCTGCAGTCTGAGGTATATTCTTTTCAAACTCGCAATAATATACAGTACTATAAAAGAGTTATCCATATGTATGGAAAGTTACTCCTAACGCGGCCACATCCTTGCAGTTTTTTTAAAGGAAATTTGATCGATTGATCATCTAAGAACCATCCTCTTGGAAAATTGGGGTCACATAATCCTCCACTGCTCAAAGATGTAGAGACAATTATAGCTTCCTCTGTCACTTGATAGTCTTGATTGAGACGCTTCGCTTACGAATAAGTCCTTGTAGCTTGGGTACCCGAAGGTCTAGCATCCTCAGAGCTTGACATAAAAATGTCATCTTTCTGTAAGGAAAACATTACAACAGTCCTTTAAATGACTGAGTTACAAGTGCCTGTCTGATTTCAAGTGAGTTCTTTCCTTTGTTCAAAATTTAGTTTCCTTTATCAATTGTACAATTTTGTGCAGTTACGTTCTATGTATTTCTGTTCGCCTGGTACTTTGCCAAGCAGTATCGAAGGTCGACTTGAAGCAAAAGCATGTTGCATACTTTCAGGTTGATTCCCATCCTTTCAGGAAAAATAACTGTAACTTGGCCATATTTTTGCAGATTTTGGAAGGACTCGTTGCATTAGTTTCGCAAAGAATGCCACTGCTGATTGGCATTCAAGGATAATAGGGTCATATAAGGATCATCCACTTCTAAAAATTCAGTCGATAGACAAAGGGAAACCCAAATGCTAAGCGATGGTACTGCTGTGAGTTAAAAACAAGAAAGAACGGCTATCTTCGGGTGCCGAAGCTATATAATACCCTAGCAGCAATGTTTTTTATACAAAACTTAATTTTGGTCTGATTGCTCCCATGTGTTCCGATTTTGATCAAATTATAGGAAACTATTTGAGTATTATAAAACTCTCACTTAGCTTGGATGAAATATTTGTATAAGATAGTGATATAGTGATCTGATTTTGACCAAATTTGGCCAGATTGTATAACCTCTATAGAGTTTCAACTTGGGAAAGTTTGGTAAGGATACATTCATAAACAAAAAAGTTTTTCATACAAAAACATATTTGTCGATCGATCATTCCTATGGCAGCTATATGTTATAGTGGTCCGATCCGGCCGGTTCTGACATATGTACTGCCTGCAGCAAAAAGAAGGGTCTGTGCCAAGTTTCATTACGATATCTTCAAAACTGAGAGACGGACATGGCTATATCGACTCGTCTATTCATGCTGATTCAGAATATATATACTTTGTTGGGTCGCAAATGTCTCCTTCAGTCCATTACACATTTCGAGACAAAATTATAATACCCTGCTAGGGTATAATAATAGGTCCTTTCATGGTTCTTCAGGATACAAGCAGAATACAAAGAATATAATTTTTGAGAACTAGCTCCTGTTGCCGTTTTTGAATTAGTGGAAGAAACTATCGATAACTATCGATGGGTCTTCACCTCTACTAAGGACCTTCAACTTACACACAAGTTGCAAGCACAGAATGTGTTTACAGAAAGTTTATACCCATTTTGAATTGTGTGCAGGGTATTACAAGTGTGCGGGGCGCCGAGTTATAATTAGTAATCTCACGTAATTGGCCCAGAGTGGGTGTGTCCCAGTCCCAGGCCCAGGCCCAGTCCCAGGCCAAGACTGGGGACCATGTCGTCATTGGCACTGACAAATAACTGAAGAGCCGATCGGCCAGATCTATTAGCTCTGAGCTGAGAGCTGTGAGAAATTATCTGTCAGACGACAATTATGCAACCCATTTGCCATTTGCCACTTGCCAATTGCCAATTGCCCAAATGCCATTTGAATTTCCCTATTTGCCAAATGGATGGCGATAAATATGCCGCAAGTGTCGAAGTTAAATGCAATTTATCGATATATTTAGATCGTTTGTCAATCGAGCAATCGCATTTGCATTTCCCACATCACATCAAGCCGCAGAAAAATAATTAACTGAAATAAGCCATAAAATCAACTTTTATTTAGCGTTGCATCCGTTTCAATTCAATGTCAATTACAATTTTGCTTTATTGCCATAATTTTACGTGATATTTATAAGTTTCATTCAGCTAGGGCTTCAATTACTTAATCCAAGACAATGTTTTCAAAATAATCAAAAATCAATATGCTATCCGTGTTACATTATTTAGACTAAAACTGTGACTATCTTTAGTTAAATTAACTAAATGGTCAAATTCAATGATGCTAGAAATGATTAAATAAACCTAAGACTACGACCATGTTTTTAGATTTCTCAACAAAACTTAATGGAAAACTTAATCCACAATCGATTAAAAGTGAAATTTCAAAATTTTATTTTTTTCAAAATTTTAATTTGTCAAATTGTGTCAATATTTGAAAAAATGTTTAAATATAATAATAATATTTTTTCAAAATTTTAATTTTTCAAAATATGTCAATATTTAAAAAAAAAAAATTTAATATGCATAATATTTAAATGCCAAGTTCATTTAGAGTACAAAACATGATCAAAAAGACATTTTGTAAGCAAATCGGTTCACTTTTGACAAAGTTATGGGAGTTGGCAATCTAGGAGAGGTTATTGATGCTGATCAAGAATCTATATTACTATATACACTTCAATGTGTTACATATTTGGTGACCAAATTTGAATAGCCTCTTAGCGGGTATAAAAAGCCACCAAAGTAACAAATATTATATAAGTAAATAATATCTTTATATGCGACATTACAACTATTTTTTCTGCTTTTCAAAGCAAAGATCTTCAGCAGGAAGTCTGCAGGTTTTGCACACATTTTTCGTCATTTTCTGTAGGCTTTTTTCCAAGTGGTTTTCATACAAATTGAAAGCGTGGGCAAATAGCAGTTAAAACCGGTGGTCGAAAACGCGGTAGCTGAGGGGGACGTACTATTTTACGTGATTTAGCTAGCTAATTTGTGGGTGTGGCCTGAGGCTGCCCCCTTGGGCTGACCCCAGCACGCGCCCAGTCAGTCGCACTGGCAATGGCGACAATTCACAATTGACATTCACCGTCGCAATTAATCATCATCACCGACTGATTGACAAACGAATCACAAATAAATCAAAGTTCAACAATAACAACAGCTACGTAATATGCAATTGCAGCTGTAAGCAAGTTGAGTATACTCGAATCTAAGCACATCCTATGCCAATTTTTGATATATATTTTCAGTGTCTTTCGAACGATGCCAATGAAACTTGGTACACCGCTAGCTAATATGCTTTAGCTTACGTGTACCTAATTTCAGAACTCCAGCTCAGTTGGCTTACAAGTTATCGTACAAAATGTTGAAGCTCTTTTGCATTTTATCTGTTTACAGGGCATAAAATCTTGTGGACAAATCATCGCCCAGTCAGACTGCTGTGCATAAATCAATCAATGGCAAGCCGAAACCTACAGTTCGAACAGTTTACAGTTCCCAAGAACGGGCACTGTCGTAATCGTAATCCTGGCCAGGGACTCTGTGCCTTTGGTCGCAAGTGCGTGTCGCATCCATGACAGATGACGCACGTTTTGGGTGCTGCGGTGCGGGGGAAAACCCTGTCGTCTGTTTTTCTTGAAAAGTCTTAACAATAACCTGATAGTTGGCTGTGCAATGATGATCTAGAAACGCGAAAAATGAGAGACAGAGAGGTCACACATCGGGGCCATATGGGTTAAGGTCCCGGAAATTCCCAAACCCGACCAGCGTAACAGGTAGTACGCCCAGTCCAAGGCCTAACAGTTTAGGTTAAGGCCAGGAATGGTTCGGTTTTGGTTTTGGTTTCACAGTTTCTGTTTCGGTGTCGATTTCGATTGCGATTCGCGATGCCCGCCAAGAAGCCAATTTAAATAAGCACCATAAACAAAGGACGACTGCGTTTTATGACGCCGCGCCATCATCAGGATACTATGAAGTGTCATCCCTAGCTGAGAGCCCACTCACCCTCAAAGGCGAGTCCTACAGGTTACTTTCGCCTTTTGGGCTTTTCCCACGATGCCTTATGCTCATCTTATACTATTTGTGCCCCTTTTATGAGGCAGCACCGCATCTGTTTTTCGCACTTTCTACTCGAATTTCAGTTTTTATGATCTTTCGCTTGTGTATGATGGGAATTTACGTGTTTCCGTAAGATCACCCGCTTGTTGTTTCCGTGGATTAGCGCAGCTTACCTGATAACCCACCCAACCAACCAACCAACCAACCACTCAACCGCCTGTCAAGCAGCCACACAAGCAGAAGCTGCTGAACCACAATTCGCTGACTTTGGTGGTTATTCAGAATAAAATAAAGCAATTATTGCTAAATTGTGGCTCGATTGTGATTAATATTTAGTTTGATATAATTAAGTGAACTTAATTTAAGATATTAATACTTTTTGGCATGGCTGAAAGTTGTTAAATATGAACCTATTTGATGTATTACCTAAATACTTACTAGAACCTTCAGGTAGGTCACTCACCCTGGGCTGGAATTCGAGACTGGAACCGCGTTCTTCAGCTACAGGTATATCTATATTGTAAGGAATACAAAATTTTATTTATATTGCCAACTTTTGAGGGAATCATCAACTGAAATTTTCTCATCTTACTTTCAACATGGGTTTTATAACATTTCATTTTCATCTCTTAACGAATAATTCAGTGTTTTTGGAATGTTTTGTATTCTTACTATGTAGTATCAAATAAGGACACCGAGAGGCTTATCTAACTCACAGTTCTCAATAGTAAACCACCCCTTACTTTGTAATCCTTAAATATTTTTGCTTCACAATCTCTGCTGTTATACTTAGGATTATCTCCTATTTACTAACTCAATGTCTTCGATCACTGAAAACATCTTTCAAGGATCTGCTCGTACTATAACATATCATCTAAGCAGCTACCTGAACTGCAACATATATAATTATTTTACTTTGTTTAGTTAATTTCTAGACTTTTGATATGTTTAAGTGCAATTTCAATTCCATTCCCAATCCAAATTCATTTCAATGTATTTCTTTTGTGGCCCATATAATTTGCCATATATACATAAGTATATGGACCCAAATATGTCTGGCACATACTGACGGCCACTTGAGAGCACCCAGCCACCCAAAATTTCATGTTTTCCCTCCGCGTTCCAGCCCCTCCGCACACATTTTGGCCGCACTTGTCGCTGCCTTTTAAGCTGGTGGCGCCGGCGCCGGCGCCTACGTCAGGGTCGTCAATTTTGATGCCACTTTTGAGCGACATTTTGTGTTGGTAGTCGATATACATATCTATATAGTACAAGAATATTTGAGTCTGGGGCTATGCTCTGGTAGAGGCTGCTCGACTAGGAGATTCCCTGCACGCAGGCTTGTAGAACCCTTTCCTAAATACTTTCTTGAGTAACTTTTTTGCTTATTAGTCGATTATTACGAAATTTTCAGAAGTTGTTTATGGGCTATTCAAATGAAGGTGTACCAAAAATCAAGGCTATATCTTTAAAATTGGGGTTACAAAACGTAATAGTTGATTTGCTGGAGAGCGGGGTGAAGAATTTCAACTGTATAACAAACTTCATTTGTATATGATTGTAGATAGGGATGTTACATACACTTGCACCACTTAATTATACACTTTTTAGCCAGCTTTAATTGGTGCAGGGTATTAAAAAATGTTCGGCGCCAGACGGGCATAAAAAGAACGCCAAAAGGAAGGAAACAACGTCGGGCGAAGGTAGGGTGGGTTGGGTTCGGGTAGGCGGGTGGACGTGGCGTAGCGCATTCCCATTTGTTTATTGTTGAAAATGAATTTGTTTTAATGCTTTTCCTTTCAGTAACAAGACAAACAACAAATTTTTGGCAGCTTTATATGACCGGAGCGGCCGGGTCCATATCCAATTAATGCGATGCGATGCGATGCGATTTACTTTATCATCTACACAGCTTTATATCTTTATCCGCTGTGTTTGCCCCCTTTACGACTGCGCATTCATAAATTATATTTTTCTCCTCATCTCTCTCCCACACGCACACCCTCTCTCTCACTGGCTCTTTCTTTTGGCCAAGTCAATGCCATTAATTTGGCCATAAAGCAAAAATGTTGTGTTCTTCGTGTTATTGTTTTTTATTTTGTCTGGTTCTGATTGCCACTCAGTTAGTTCATTTAACGCCCACGCCCACGCCTCATGGCTGTGCCACGCCCAGCATGATTGCTAATTCCCATTGCTATGCCACCCACCGCCCCCACACCCCACAACCAACTACCCAACCGCTCATGCATGATTCATTAAAGTCTAAAGAGCTAACTAATAGTCGAAAATTTCATTTAATTTGCGCGTTTCACATTTTTTTGGCATTTTTTTATACCCTATAACTAAAAGATGACCATTAAGAGACATCACATTGTCTTGTAAACGTTTGTAGCAGACATCTTCGGGCTGATAATGGCTATAACTGCAATCTGTACGCCTATCGCTTTGAAATTTGGTATACATCAGTCTTAAGATTGTATTTACGGAACCTACAAATTTCATAATGATAGAACTATAGGCAAGCAAGTTATTTACAAAAATGTATATTATAAAGTGCGGAGCGGAAGGATGCTGAAGAAGCTGTCTTATATTTGTATTATAGATACAAAGACGAATTTATAACAGCCCTAGAAACACAGAAACGTGTGTTTAGTTCATAAGCGGACTTAGGATACAAGCGTTAAGGAGGCAAAGGGCGGGCAGGAAATGAAAGCTCGCTAAAGGCTCGCAAAACGGACTTGGAACGGGCGTTCGGTAGACATTCGCTACATATTCGCTAAATGGCCTCACAAAGAGAGAGAGTGAGTGTGTGTTGAGTATTTTTCTTGACTTACTTTCAAAATAGTTCACATTTCACGCTGATGAGGCATAGTTTAGCACATAGTAATGTGTTCATCCTTTGATGTATGACTGGCACGTTCCGAATTTCGGTCAGATGTTTCTCTTTAATAACCATTTCCTTACAGACCTTAGAATGGTTGGGTCAAAAAACAACAACAACAAATTATTATGTAATGCTCGTAAAATACTCGCAAAAGGCTCGTTAATGATAACTTTTGCCATTATCCGTACCATGATCAATGTACGTGTAATTTCAAACGTTTTATGGAGATTTTTAAGCGATATTGTTTACACGGTTTTTGCTCGCTAGGGGGTTACAATTGTAGGGTATCAGCTAGTCGCTAATTCGTTTTAAGCACACTAAAATTGGTTTTTTGTTTTGTTTGTGGCCGCATTTTCAAAGCGCTCGACATTACTCGAATTTTGTACAAGCAACAAAAACAATAATAAGAAAATTGGCGAAAAATAGAGAAAACAAATTTATTGTATTTGTATGTGTGTGTGCATGTGTGTGTGTGTGTGTGTGTGTGTGTGTGTGTGTGTGTCTGTGTCGGTCGCTTTCTTTGTGGCCTTTTGATTTCGCTAATCGTCTACATACAAAATCCAACCCAGAGATGATCTAATTATTGACGCACGAATCCGCAATGGCCAAACAACGGCAGCAGCAGCAACAACAACACAAAAGGGAAATTTCAAAAATTGTAGCTAAGCAATTTTGAAAAGCCAGTCAGAGCGCAGCTGGCGGGCCGGGCGGGGGAAAGGGGGTGGCATAAAAACATGGCAAATGAAATGAACGAGATCAAAAATCATTATCCAAGTCATTAGCTCTTTAGCGGCTGTTGTTGTCGCCAGCCATGTTGTTGTTGGCTATAAAACTGCTAATGTATGCGCCACACAACCCGGTACACCCGATACAACCGGTACAACCGATACAAGCGATCCAACCGTTTCGAAAGTGCGCAAATGCAAGTCAATTGTCGCGCGCGTTTTGTGCGCGTTTTAAAACGCCTTGTCAAGCGTCAACTCTTGAACTTGTTGTGGCCAAAAGCACACACAGCCAAACACACACACACGCACACATCTATCTAAATCTATGGCCCATGTACGTAGTGTTATTCTGAGTGCTTGAAATTGGTTCATGGCCAAACAGTTTCGGCCTCGCAAGATAATTTGTTGCTATTGTTTCTTTTGGCTTTTGCTTGAAAAATAAATAAACAAAATAACTAACTGGAAACCCGAAACGTTGGCAAAACACTGATTTGACAACTACGTAATAAAGCAGTCCTTGTCATTTGTTAATAAATTAACCTAAACATAGAACGTATAGTATAAATCTTGAAAATTGGCTTCATCTTGATCAACTATATAACCGACTAAGCTTATAGCGCCAACTAAACGCAATATTATAAGAAGTAAATAAGAAAGAGAAGCCAAATAAATCTACAGAAGAAACAATGGCTAAAAAGATATTCCGCATCAAAATCGGTTAGGTTTAGGAAAAGTTATGGCAGCTGAAGTCTACAAAGAAAATGTACTAGAAAGTTAAGATCCTAACAAGCCAAATCTGTTGTCAATTCTTATATGAAACTTGAACAAAACGCAACTGCCTCAGAATAATCGAGACTACAACTTATTTTACAAAGATTTTCCCGAAAATGTGGGCTAAAATAGTTCAAAAACTTGTTATATACAGAAATGGTATTACAGAAATTTAGATGCCAAATCAATTCAAAGGACAAGTTATGACCAACAAATTAGCTAAGTTAGATTAAGTTTAAGTCAAAACTCAATTTTCGTCTGATTGTTCCTATGGGAGCTATATAATGTGATCCGATTTTGATCAAATGATATGAAACAATATGAAGTATAATAAAGCTCTCAATTGTTGAGCTTGGATGTAATATATATATATATTGTAATATATTCAGAATATAAGTATATACTTTTTTGGGTCGGAAACGTTTGAAAGTATTGAAATTGAAGAAATGTTCTGGCCAAAATTGTCTAACAGTAAGCCTTGTCTTGTAAGCCCGAGAATCGCTTAAAAACCGCCTGAGTTTTGATGGATATATGATTACGAACAGAGTTATCTGAGCAACTCTTGTGGGATTGAGGGAACTGGGCCCAGGGACAGCCTGGATATGTGAGCGAGAGGTGAAACATTGTAAATATACGTGATCCAGATTAAGTTGTTGGCATTATCAGCTGTAATGACGATGTGATTATGATCATTATCAATATGATGGCGACGGCAGTAATTTGCGGGAAAAAAAGCAGCAAAAAATACTAAAAAAACACGCAAAAAAAGGCAACCGAAAAAGGGAAGAAGTTATTTTTTACTACGAGTATATTATTAAAACATTTTGTTGTATTTTTAAGCTGACACTGAAATGTGCAAAAGGCAACAACAAAGGCGACAAGGCGGCCAAGTGATAAGATCGAGTCTGAGTCTGAGTCTGAGTCTGGCAAGGAGACGAAGTCTGAGTCTGAGCCAAGTTGTGGAATGGCCGGGGATTTGGGTTGGGATGGGATGGGATGGTGTGGGATGGTATGGTATGGGATTGCTTGGGCTGCGATGATTCCGCTTGGCGTGCGTATCAAAATATAACCATAATAAAAATGCTCGTAATGATGCATCATAAATCGCGCCAAATGCCGGCGGCTCGCGCGATTTTCAGCCGCCACAAAATTGCACGATGCGGCAGAGGGCACTGCCAGAGAGGCTGAAGAGATGGCAGGGGGCACTGCATACGAGTAGGTGTGTGGGGTAAGACCTACCTGTATAGCCATTTTTCATACAACATTTGAGTTGCCCCGTTTGCTGTTGTTGCTGTCAATTCAGTGTAAATTTCAACTATTAAATGCCAATTTATGGCGCGTAGCTTACAATTTTTTATTATCGTTTTTATAACACCTTCGCCAAAGCGTCAGATACATTTTAGGCTGGCTCAGGCTCAGGCTCAGTGCGGGACGGGACGGGACGGGGTTGGCTGAGGGTAGGATTTTGTCTGTGGCAGCGCACTGGGCGGACACCATTTAACCAAACTGAGGCCCTTCAGCATTGCCAACGCCAACTTCTGCTGCTCCTCCCTTCCCGTCCACCCCTGCTTGCTCCACCTGCTGCCATCCCAGCGCTGTTAAGCTGGGCTCTGTTTTCTGAATTTCTGTTTTCTGTGGCGTGAGAAGAGATTGAAAGAAGGAATTTACAGATAAATCACACTAAATCATTTCAATGCTGCCCCCGGTACACTGCGCATGCGGCAATGCAACTGCAACTGCCACAGACAGCAGACAGCAGACAGCTTGCAACAACAACGGCAACAACAACAAAAGTTCCGCAACAACAAAAAAGCGCTGCGAATTTTTGAACGCCGGCGCGTACTAATCACTCGCATTGTTACACGATCACGAAGCGAAAGACTGAGTGAGAGAAAGAGAGAGGGAGATAGAGAGAGATAGAGAGAGAAGGATTTGAGTGTAAAAGGGGTCGAAAGGGGAGCCTTGACTCTGAAGCAGTCAGCAGACAAGCTGTATACCTGTATACCCTGTAATGCAAAGTGGCGTTTCAAAAGGGTATAATCAAGCCGAGTCTACGAAATTTGGTATGTGCTCCATAGATCAAGTACAACTCAAATTTGCTTAACATTTCAGTTATTCCTTCAGATCTTAAAACAAATGTAAAATGAATTACTAAACTTTAATATATTTTCCGACTAGAGTCACAAACGGCAGAACTTTGAATGTATGGAGCACCATTTTCTGATATCTGATATTACCAGATCAGAATTATATATTTATTAACTATTTCCTTATTAGCTCCATGGTTATCATAGAGAACCCGTTTTGTAAGCCTGGTCTCAGATTTAAAGGAGGTAGAACGTGCAGGCAGCATTCAAAATATCGTCATTCTTTATATGAATAGTTACCGTTTAATATATCCCAACTAGTTCCCAAGTCATGCAAGCAGAACCATAGAACTCACCATGAGTGAGCGGGGTTCATTCCACAAAGAGAGAGTAAGCCGCATTACTCTCTCAAATGAGAGAAGAACCAAGAATATAATACATGTTTATACCCTTTGTTATCCCTATGTCTTTTTCTCGATTTCTCCTCACTCTGCAACTTCATAGGGCTGGTGAAAAGTGAAGTACTGGTGATTAACCAGGTTTTAGGGCTAGCGAAGAGTGAAGTACTAGTGAAGAACTAACTTTTAATCAATGGCATTACTTTTTCACTAGTGAAGAACTGGTGATAAATAGCTAGCGGATAGGTCTCTCCACTCCCTAGCCATTATCCACCACATATGTATTTTGAAAATGAAGAATACGCTTTCATTTGCTATAGGGTATCGAGAGTCAAGTTATTTTTAAAGAGACGTACGGATAGAGGGAACTTTTTACGTTTGCATATTAACAATACTTTATAGAGGGTATCTCCTGGACCAGCACTCCTGAATATTTGCTCACATTTTTAACTATTTTCTGATAGGTCAACTTAGATCAACTTTGGTAGGCTTCTTTCCTGGTTTAAGCACACAACTCTCAACTCTCGAGTTGCTGAATGCTTCTGCAAGGAAACCAATTGTTACTGCCCTGCGTTTTTGCCCCCCTTTTCAGCACGCACTAAATTGTCAATTATATGAACTGATGCTGAGTTTCAAATTGCACTAATAGAGTACTTAAGCATCTCCTAAAGAACTGAAGCCCCAGCTCCCATTGGAGAGGCGACTGCTTAACATTTCGACAGAGCCACGCAGGGGCACAGAGTCAAACTGTGGATCCCAACCGGGGGATGACCACCGCCCAGTTGTCCAGTTGTTCAGCTGTCCAGTTGATCAGCCAGAGCAACTGTCAGCAGTGACATGCACAATGCCTGTCCGTCCCGGCTCTCCAGTTGTCCATTTGTCCATTTGTCCAGCTGTCCAGCTGTCCATCTGCCCAGCAGCTTCACAGACAACGCGGCACAGAGTTGGAGTCAGTTGCTCCTATGGCAGGCAGGCTGGAAGGCAGTCAGTATTAAAATTCCAACAATTAGGGAACATTTCACATGCCTTTCTAATAGCCAACAACAGAGCATGGCCAGTTGGAAAAGAGTGTGGGGGGGGGGGGGGGGCGTATGTTGCAAGAGGGGGAAGTTTGAAGTAGACAAGAGATGCAACAAGCTGATTGTTCAGTGCTGTTGCTTGGGCCAAGGCAGCAGCTCGTCAAGCGACTTTGTTCCTGTTGTTATACCCTGTAGGCAACAATTGTTAAAAGAGTTTATTCGAATTCCACAAATTCTAGGAATGCTCTTCTTGCAACAAAGAACATAGAACTAGAACATATAGAACATTTATTAGTCGCTGTCTATATTTTTATTACAACTGAATCGAGAATTTCAATTAAATTTCACTAAAAAAGTGAACAAAATTCAATTTCAATCAAGTTAAATAACTGATTTAAATTACAGGTAGATTGATTTCAATCTTGATGAATTTCAAATATGTGAATGTGTGAAAAAGTATTGATAATTCTACAGCTGCAATCTCTGAGAATATTATACCTATATTATAAAGTACTAGATCAATTAGTATACATAATCCAATATTCTACAAAACCAATTAACATTTAGTATAATCACTTGGATCTCTGAAAATAGTAAGTCTACGTTTCTGAAATTTGGTATGTGAGTTGTAAATGAACTTAACGTGTCGTAAATATATCATTTAAGATCTTAAGTAAAAAAAAAAATGAAAAAAATAAAATTTACTCCAACCGTACCTATCTCTAAGATATACAAATGAATTTTCAAATCTTTAGGGCTGTCTATGCTACTGTTTGAAGTATTTGAAATACAGGGTGTTTTCTAGCTGAGTGTGCCCTATTGTTTCTGTTGTTGCTGCTGCTGTCGGTCAGGCGCAAAACTATGCAATTTCATAGCAAAGTTCTCACATGCAATAGGCTGGCAACAGCAAGGAGCCAGTCTCGGTCTCAGATCCAGCCTCAGCCCCAGCCCCAGCTCTAGTCCAAGACCAGGTCCAGGTCCAGGTACAGGTCCCAGCCCCAGCCCCAGAGAGAAACAACATGTTGGCATGTCAATAATCTTGTAGTGGAGCCCGAGCCGAGCCTCGGCCTCGTGGTGGGAGTTGCAGCCTGGGCAGGAAAGCAAAAGTGCGCAATGTACAAAAAACTAAATCAAGCAGGAATGTTCTAGTCGAGAGTGCTCGACTAGGTAATGCCCTGTAACCAAAAGATAAATATATAAATAAAAATTGTGTCTTGCAAACTTTGCGGCATAAAGATGATATTTGGAAATATATGAGCCTGATTTGATATACAGTGTACAGTATACGGACGACGGACTGATCAAGAAAATGTATGGCTTACATCTTAGCTGCCTGTTAGCCTGTTTCAGCCTGTTCAGCCAGCGCTCTACAGGGTATAACAAGCAGGCATTGTTGTTGCTGCTGTTGTTGTTGCAACAGCAACAGTTGCTGCTGCGTGTCAGCGATCGCCAAGCCTGAGAAATTGTGAACATACAGAGGCACACACACTCACACACACACATACACTTTGTTGTAGGTGTGAGAAAATCAAAATGGACAGTCGGACAGTTGGAGAGTTGGATTTGAATGTGGCCAACATAAATGGGAACTGGCCCTATGCGACTGCTCGCATCTTGGCCCAGTACGTGACTTTTCATTTCCGTTGCGGCTGCTCTGTTGCCACTTTCTATTGCCGCTGATATTTCCAAGTAAAAATTTCAAATACCGAAAGAAGCAAATCTCTAAAATCCAAAATTGCCACAAACACCGTCACATCCATCAATTATTTTCGCACTGCCGACTCGCCGACTGGCAATCATCATCATGATCATCATCATCATCATCATCTTCACCTCCCTTGTCACGCACCGAGACGTACTATTCGCCTAGGCCTATCCGATCGCACACCCATACACACTCACACACACAGTCGAACGTGCCAAACACAACAAGCACGCACATAGACAAACAACAATTTGTGTCGAAAAATTGCAAGGGGACTCGAACTCAATCGAACCCGGGACCACCCCGCGGTCCCCTTTTGACAAACCGAACGTGAGACGTGGCCAAAACTGAGAGCCAACGGCGGCGACCCTCACACGTTCGATTCCATTGACAAGAACAGCAACAACAACACCTGCCCAATATACTTAGATATATAATAGAATGTATGTAGTTGTCCAACTCCGTACATCTCTGTGCACAAACTACACACATACCCATGTAATTATGAGGGCCATTTGGTATCGGAAGCCTCACTCACACACATAAACGTGTACCAGTTTGCAAACCAATCAAATATTGTCAGCGGTTCGGTTCACGGTTCGAACCAATGTCTTATCTTTGCGCTCGGTTCTCCCTAAGGCGAGGTGCGTTACATGTATATCCAATATTCAAATAATATATTTAAATTAAAAATTTGTATTACTTAATACGGATATCTTCCGATAAACTTGCTTCAATGCTGCTTTTGGCAGATAAAAACCTTAATCGTCTACATATTTGTTGTCAACTGGAGATGGGATCGGAGTATATATGCCATCCCGATCAAGCCCGTCCCGGAACGATATTTTCCTTCCCGTCAGTCATGAATTCCTGGTAACATGATTGATTACACATTCATTTCAATTTTTGCAGCTTATCTATCTGAAATATCACCCAAGTAACATTTTGTAAACTTACATACACTGACTTTCTCACAATCATTTCGTATATTGCCGAAAGTAGGATGGAATTTTGAGAAAAGTTACATCCCATAAGGGTGGAAAAGTGTTGTACGCAAGTTGTTTGTTTATAAATCAAACGACTTCGAATTATATTCAGAATATATGTACACAAAACAAGTAAGAGCGTTGCAGCTGGAATTTCCCGACTGCAAAATAGTCTGTTTTCGAGGGTATAATACTAAATATACAATATATGTATGTACCAAGTTTGGTGGCTCGACGAACAGACAGACGGACATTGCACAAAATCAGTATAATCTCTTCCCATTCGGGAACAAAATATAGAACCTACTTTTAGTTACTTAAGCTCAGCAAATGGAATACCCTGTGTCATAAAGGGGGCAGTGTGGGCAGGGAGGGGTTGTATGGGCACTAGTTTAAACTTATGCCGATAAGTAGCTAATCAATGTTAGTTACAATAATCGTAATTGCTTTCTAAATAGTGAGTTTCAGGACCCCAGCGTGACGAGTTAGTTATATTCCCGATATGATGCGGGTCCCCACCGATTATGCGGGACCAGAACGATAAAGTGTTGTAACATTCGTTGGGGAATCAGGGGTATATAATGAAGTGCATTCCCAGATTGCAACATTAGTGTAAAGACTGCAACCAAGGCAAACATGAAATCCGCAATTGTAATATTTGTGTTCCTGGCTGTTGGGTACGCGCAGGAAAACATTAGCTACGACGATGTGCTTGAAGCGGAGTTTCTATCCTTCAAGGTGGAGTACGAGAAAAGCTACGCGGATGTCCTCGAGGAGCAGTTGCGCAAACAGATCTTCAAGGACAACAAGGAGTTGATTGACAAGCACAACGAACGCCATGCCGCCGGCAAAGTGTCCTACGAGATGGGCGTAAACCAGTTTACGGATTTGCTGCCACAGGAATTTCAAGAGCTCATGCTATCCAGCCTCGATCCAAGTGAGATGGATTCCGGCATCGATTTTATTATTTCGCCCAAGAATGTTGGGACTGCGGAGAGCGTCGATTGGCGTGAGAAGGGCGCGGTTACCGATGTGAAGAACCAGGGACATTGCGGCTCCTGTTGGGCCTTTTCCGCCACGGGCGCCCTGGAGGGTCAGCAATTTATTAAAAATAAGCAGCTGGTATCCCTATCCGAACAGAATTTGGTGGATTGCGCCAAGGAAAACCATGGCTGCCATGGTGGCTGGCCCCATTCTGCGCTGTCTTATGTCAAGCAAAATGGTGGACTCGATTTGGAGCAGTCATATCCTTATGAGGGCCACCAAGCTTCCTGTCGTTTCAAAGCGGATTCAGTTGGCGCCAAGGTCGCCAAAGTAGCCGGAATCCGTCCGGACGAGGAGGCATTGGCCCATGTTGTCGCCGAAAATGGCCCCGTTTCGGTAGCCGTCGATGCGACCACCTTCCAGCACTACAGAGGCGGCATCTTTAGCGATCCATCCTGCCAAAGGCAGCCCAATCATGCCGTCCTTGCGGTGGGCTATGCTGCCGATTATTGGCTAATCAAGAACTCCTGGTCGACCAGGTGGGGAGAGAAGGGCTACATGCGATTGGCCCGCAACAAAAACAACCTCTGCCACGTTGCCAGCTATGCATGTATCCCGTTCGTTTAAAGTACAGTACTGTCTAAAGTGCAGTGCAGTACAGTCAGCCATCTTTCAATCTACATAACCTAACTTTTTTTTTATTTTTTTTATTATTATATATATTCTTTTCTATAACATCATTTAACCTAAATAAATATAAAGCATTTTCATATAGGCAATATTAATATCTTTAGGCTTAAAAGGCCACAATTAAAATATAAGAATTATGTATACTACAAAATACTAGCTCTAGTCGAGTATACCCAATGAAATATAAGTATTATGTATATGACAAAATACTAGTTCTAGTCGGGTATACCCGACTTCAAGACGCCCAGTACCCAGGTCTAAGATTTCCGCTGCGTCACACGCTCTGCAGTACTGAATCTTGTTTCTTCAATAACTTCTGTGTTTATAAGCAGATTGATTTGAAGTTTGAACAGTACAATAAATGTAACCAATGTATTAAACGTGCCAAATCACAAAACTATATCTTCAAAACTGTTGCTGTTAGACGTTTTTATCGAATTGCGGGGGTGCGGGGAGAAATATTCAAAAAGTGAAACAATCTTTATCTAGCCTACTTGGAACCCACACTCCAAATTTGGGGTCTCTAGCTCTTATAGTTTCCAAGATCGACGCGATCATCGGGATGGACAGACGGACGGACAGGGTTAGATCGACTCGGCTATGGATAGTGATCAAGAATATACATTCATTATACGGTCGGAGATGTCTCCTTCTGTGTGTTACATACCGTTGTACAGATTGTATGCACGCTTTTTACCCATATTATGGGTACGGGGAGTAATAATAAAGAGAGAAAAACTCGAAGTTTAATACGCTTTCAGAGGGTGCCTTAGGAACGATCTGTACAAAAATGAGTTTTTGTATTAACAACTTTGTTGTTTTTCGAGATGTTGCACTGAAGCTCGGCAATCCTAAGTTTCGGCTTACTCAATAGTCTCTTACTAAGATTTATCAAAATCCGTTTATTATATCTTAATGCTGACATAGGAACAATCAGATGAAAAATGGGTTTTTGGTATGAAAATTTGTTGCTTTATGAAGATATTTCAATCAAACTCGGTAATTGCGAATTTTGTTATTCCTTATACATTTCCTTATAAATTGAAATATTCTTCCTTTATCGTTAATAGATGTGACCAGCTCTTTCATAGTATACTCAACTTTCATATACCCTGCTTGTTCTAGTACAGCGAGCAGGGTATTCAAGTTGCTGTATTATAACTGAAGATCATAAAATTTATGGTCTCAATTGAAATCATTCTGAAGCAGCTGAGTCTATACGATAACATCCGTCTGTCTTAATGAATCAGACTCCCACAGTTATGTCCGAAGAGGCTCTGTAGTTGAATGGATTTGCTGAAAGACCAAATACAAATACGCGTATTATGATAATAATTATAATATAATAAAAGCCAACAAACAGCTGAGCAAATTAACAAAGTCAAGGCAGCGCTAATCAAGGCAAAAGAACGGTCGTAAAAGTCGTGTGTAGTATAGTATTAGTATTATAATCGTAGTCGTGTGGTGTTACGGCAGGTGTCTAATAAAATTAAGCAAATATTGCGCATACGCCGGCTGTGCAAATATTGCGCATACGCCGCGTAGCCAACTGACAAATTTTGATGTGACGATCAATAGAAAATGTGTGCGATTATTTTGTGCATGTGTATAAAAACAAAATAAATGTTACATATAGGATACATATGTACATACATACATACATATAAATAATAAATAAATATATAATTGCTTAAGAAATTTGTTGTGTGCTGTCTGCAAATTGCGATTGCGATCAATGATCATCAGTCGGCGCAAAATACTGTGCCGCTGTCACAGTGGCCGCTATAGATACAACATTCGCATTGTGTATCTGACAGATACACGTACTCTCTCTCTTAATACGTACTATGGCAGTGTATTGTCTTAATTATGGGAAGCCTTTCTGCGCTGCCGCTGTTTCTCAAGGCATGACTATCTAATGCTAGACAGTCGCAGCCGCTTGGCTTACTCATCGCCTCATCAACAGTCCCCCGCTGCTGCTCCTGCTGCCCCCTGGTCACCAGGTCCCCAGCTCCCCAGTTCCCCACCCGACACAACTGTTGGCTGACCGTTGCGTTCCGCTCTCTTTGTCGGCTGTGGTGACCATCGCCGATCGGCATCGGCATCGCCATCGCCATCGACATCATCGGCATCAACGTCACCGGCGGCCGCCACTTGTTTATTTCTATTTGGGGCCTCTCGCAAGATCACGCGCTGCTGCGATCGCTGATAAAATTGTTTTGGGCGCTCTATGGCTATCAAGGGGGAGGCGCAGAGTGTTCCACGTTCATATGTCTAATCTTCGAGTGTTCTTATTTAGAGATGGGCGCGACCCAATACAGCCCAGACACGAACTGCGCTAACATTCGAACATAAATTTGATGAATCTCAAAGTCTTAACAAAAATTCACATAATACACATTTCCGAGTAAATATTTCACATAAGTTTGTATGACATTTGAAGGATCAGTTCAATTAAGTTGGCTTAAGAAGCATACCTTTGAAATCCCAAGCACAATTCTCTTGGGATAAGTTGAAAACTGAGCGGCTGGTTTGATGGCCTAAAATTATATTGCGGTTTTAATGTTACTGCTAGGAAAAAACAGGAGAATTCATCCGCAACACATAAATGAAATTTACTATATTACAATGCTGAAATATCTTAACTAAGCTGTAGCGTTTTAAAATCAAAGTTATACAAAAGACTTCGCCAATCTATAAAGTATTCATCCTACCCAAACATGTTATATCGTGTCATAAGGTTTAAGGGATCAAGAAAGTCTTCAGGAGAACTTTAGAATGATATGAGCAAATATGAGTTCATTAAGTTGGAAAAGTGATGCAATTAATTCACCCTGGTGGAAATGAAAAGGATATGAGAAAGTACAGGTTAAGAACTAGAAAATGAGCTTGAAAAGAGTTGGCGGTTAGTAAGGTTAGTAAAAAGAGACCATGGAGTACATGAGAATGAAAAGCAAGCAAGCATTAAATAAAATATGAGCAAATATGATGCACGTGGAATGGAAAAATGAAATAAGTGATCAAGGAGCATATGAGATTAAAAGGATTAAAATTGGTGGTTATTATGGAGTACGTAGAAAGTGCACAGCATATTAGATCGAATATAAGAAAAGATGACTTCTTAAAGAGGAAAGATAGAAAGTGGCCAAGAGCAGAGCTTATGGGATTAAAACAGAGAGTTCTAGCTAGATTAGAGTTCGATAAATTGACTGTTAATATATATGTGGAGTTTGAGGGCACGAACACGGCGGATCTTCTCTGTTATTGTCTTCTCTCCTCTATTATCCGATTTCTAATATATGGCTGGGTATACGAGGGCTCGTAATTATGTCCATTCGCGCGGAGTCAGCCATTGTTTGGACTGCAATAAGTTATTGACTTTGCATCATGCGCTCGCACATGTCCAGCGCTGATTTATGTGGGTCTCGGGATCTGCCCAGTAGCTGGTCATATGGCCAGCCAGTGGATTGGTCGGAGGGGGGGCCGGAGCGGATATGGTAGAGGCTTTAGCCGCATTAACAAACGCACGTGCCGTTATATTTATGATCGCGTGTTGTTTGTTTGCTTTGCCAACACTTTTCTAATGAAAGCCCCTCACAAAACGCGCTAATTGATGCCACATTCTGGAATCGCCCAAAGCCCACATCGGAGCGGTAAAATCAGCAGCTGATTTGGCGCTAAGTGGGTGGTAAACATTGCGAATATGAAAGGGTAAACAATTCGCATTGTGGTCTACCAGAGCTGCTTAAAGACTTTAAACACGACAACTAGTCGGAAAAAGGCTGGAAATAGCAAGGAATTGGAACAGTGAAAAAACAAATGCTGAATAAATTAGTTGAAAGGAGCATGGAAAGGATCATACACTGGATATTTATAGGTTATGGGGTCGAAGATGCCTGCTTCTGAGGATGAACGCGGTGGAAATGAAAAATGATGAAGTGTGAAAACGATGAAGGGGGAACCCGTTCAATGGAACTGTGATTTTGGAACAACTGAAGAAAAGGAAGCAGTTGAAAATTAAAAATTATGAAGGGTGAACCTTTAAACGGAACAGTGGTTTTGGAACAACGGAAGAATGATAGCAGCTGGAAATTAAAAGTTGTGAAGGGTGAAAATGTTGAAAATCTTAAAAGGTGAAGGCTGCATCTGTTCAATGGAGTTGTGATTTTGGAACAACGGATCAAAGGGAGCAGTTGAAAATGAAAAATGATGAAAGGTGATAATGATGAATTGTTAACCCTTACAAGGGAACAGTGGTTTTGGAACAACGGAAGAAAGGTAGCAGCTGGAAATGAAAAATTATGAAAGATGATAATGATGAAGAATTAACCCCTTAAAAGGAACCGTGGTTTTGGAACAACGGATGAAAGGGAGCAGATGAAAATGAAAAGTGATGAAGGTTCAACGTAACTGTGAGGAAAGGTAAGTTGAGAATGAAAAATGATGAAAGGTGATAATGATGAAGTGTTAACCCCTTAAACGGAACCGTGGTTTTGGAACAACGGATGAAAGGGAGCAGATGAAAATGAAAAGTGATGAAGGGTGAAAATGATGAAGGTTCAACGTAGCTGTGAAGAAAAGGTAAGTTGAGAATGAAAAATTATGTAGTGTGATAATGATGAAGTGTGAACCCTTTAAAGGGAACAGTGGTTTTGGAACAACGGAAGAAAAGTAGCAGCTGGAAATGAAAAATGATGAAAGGTAATAATGAAGAAGGGTGAACCCTGTTCAACGGAACTGTGGTATTGGAAGAACTGATGAAAGGGAGCAGTTGAAAATGAAAAATGATGAATGGTGAAGGGTGAATCTACTCAACGTAACTGTGGTTTTGGAACAACGGCTGAAAAGGGACAATTAAAAATAATAAAAAAGGCTATAGCACAGTTAAAAAGTATATAAATATCAAAAAATTTACATAAATGTCTCAAGAATAACCAAGTATGAAGTCACAACCTGACGTCATAGTCAAGATCGGAGAAATCACCCCCCATCCAAGGTTGCTGTCCTATTGAGTTGCATTTGAGCAGTTGTTGTTTTGAATGCACACTGAGAACGGCGGATCGTGACAGAATATGAATTGAATTGAAACCAGATTATAGTCACATACATGGGTGTACCTGGGCGAGTATTTAGCTAGGTAAAAACTTGAACTTACAAGCCTGTAATGACTGCGTCCACCACGAGACATTCCATGAGAAAAGTTAAGCGACTATTTTTAGACACCTCGAAACTGCACACATTCGAAATATTCGTACTTGAATTTTATATGTTATATCTTATGTCTGAATCTAACAGACCGTCACACATTGGGCTGTCGAGGGGCTGGTGATGATGATGATGGATCATCGTGATGGCATCTCCAGCTCGCCGAATGACGTCAGCAGCTGCACAAACTGTGGAATTCGGTTAAAATTCATGCGTTGCGGCATGGCGAGAGTGTAATTGTAATACCACTAGCCAAATATCCAAGAATAGCTCAGCAATGTTTGCAAAATTATAAATATATTTTTGCATCTACGCACTGTTGCAATAATAAACCAGATAGAACGTCTATTTTCGGCATACCGAAGAAATATACCCTTGCAGCAATCTTTTTATACAATAACTCAATCGATTATTCTGGTTTTATATATAGACGGACAGATGGACATCGCTATATATGTTGATGCTGGCTAAGGATATATACACTTTGTGGGGTCCGAAACATCTCCATCATTTAGGTCATTCGGGGCAGAGGTGACTTGGTCAGTTGGTGATTAAAATATGAAATCAGCAGTCTGCAATATAAAAACTATACATTTTTTAATAACCTAAAAATACATTTTTGGCTTTGGCGGGGTATTGAGGGATATCCAGTTTCCCGATTTCTTCCATTTTGAGTAACCACCTCCTGAACCTCCTGGTTCAAGCGGCAAGAAAGGGGTGCTGATGGATGAGCCCTAACGCAGTTGTTCCGGTGATGTGGCAGGAAGAGGAATTATTGTAGCTGTGTGTACAGAAAGTACATCGATACACAACTGATCCATAGAAAGCGAGTCAAGACTTAGTTTGCTCAATAAATTATTTATTTATTTATAAACAACCACTTCTACCTGAAATCTATACAGAACCATTTTTGGGATACAGAATTCCAGTTGGAGTTTATAGAGCCTTATGATATAAATTACAACATAGAAGAAAATATTTAATTGTTTAATGCCACCTTAAAAGTTGCTCAGTTAATTGATAGATAACAAAAAAATATTACCAAAAAAAAAACAGTCAAAAGACCAATTTCTTATAATTAGTACAACTGATCCATATTAATCGACAGGAGGCTTAATTGAATGATTTTTTATTTATAAACAATCCGTTGCACCTGAAGCCAAACAATAGAACATCCTATTTGGGATACAGAATACCAGCTGTAGCTTATTTATTTATTTTTATTTATTTATTTATAAAACTTTATAATGTAAGTTCAAATATATTGTAGAATGAAGGAATAGAGCTATAGCTTATAGACTTTTGACTCAATAAATTATTTATTTATTTATAAATAAACACTTCTACCTGAAATCTATACAGAACCATTTTTGGGATACATAATTCCAGGTGGAGTTTATAGAGCCTTATGATATAAATTCAAATATAGAAGAAAACATTTAATTGTTTAATGCCACTAAAAGTTGCTTAGTTAATTGATAGATGACAAAAAAATATTACCAAAAGTAAAAAGACCAATTTCTTATAATTAGTACAACTGATCCATATTAATCGACAGGAGGCTTAGTTGAATGATTTTTGTATTTCTAAACAATCCGTTGCACCTGAAGCCAAGCAATAGAGTTTCCCCATTTTGAATACAGAGTACCAGGTGGAGTTTATAAAACTTTATAATGTAAGTTCAAATATATATTTTATAATGCAGGAATATAGTTACATTAAATATTAAAAGGAAAGTAGAAAAAAAATCATTTGTGATGGGCAGCTTAAAAGACGAAGAACCAATAGAACTTATGAATACGAGATAGAAAAAAAAAACATTGGACTACAAATCCAAATTACTGTTTAAGTACTACAGCGCATGTATGCAAAACAAGAAATTCTTTTTAAATAAAGACAGAGTATCAAAAAAAAAAAAAGTACACTTGCAAAAACAGAATGCGATTCTTTGTTATATGTATGCCCAGTGTGGTCAGTGTTAATGGCAATCCATAAAAACACTTTTATCTGGGAATTATTTAAATAAGATATGTAATGATTATGAAGATATGCTCTTTGAGCTTCTTTCTTGATTGAGTGCAAAAGATATGCTTTTTGAGCTTCTTTCTTGGTTAAGTACTGAGTTATCTCAACAAATATTTAAAGAAATATATGACTTGGTCAATGCCGAAGTAAACTATGCCAATAATCAGCAGCAAGGTAACCACTTTTTCGCTAGAACCATTTGGGAATTATAGGCGCCCATATTGAAAAACTTGCTCTGATTGAGCAAACTATTTGAGAATTATAAGCGCTTATCATTTGAGAATTATAAGCTGCAGGCAGTACACATGTGGGAACAGGCCGGCACACATGGCTATAACATATAGCTGCCATAGGAACAATCGGTGGAAAATGAGATATTTTTTAAGAAAACTCTTATGTTTTTCAATATATCCTAACCAAATTGAAGTAACGCTATAGCTTATACAGATTGATCAAGTTTGGTCAAAATCTGAATACTATGTCATATGGCTGCTGGAACAATCGGTCGAAAATTGAGTTCTTGTATGAAAAATATTGCTGCAAGTGTACATACATACATACATATGTATATATGTACATACATAGCTTTGAGTAGAGATAGCAAGAGATGACATTTTTACTCCCTGTACCCATAAAACGGGTAAAAAGGGGGTATTAAATCTGTGCATATGTATGTAACAGGCAGAAGTAGACATCTCCGACCCTATAAAGTATATATATTCTTGATCAGTATCAAAAGAAAATTCGATTTTCTCCGTCTGTCCGGATGAACGAGTCGATCTCAGCAACTAGAAAACCTAGAGACACCAAATTTGACATGTAGCTTCCTGTATACCATACGCCGATCAAGTTTTTCTCCGATTTTAGATATTTCCCCCCGCACCCCCGCAATTTTATAAGAACGGTTCACAGCCACAATTTTAAGGATATAGCCCTCGGGCTTGACATATGTTATGCTTGAGTCACTCTTCATCTACTGTCCAAATTTCAAGTCGGATAATAAACACGGAAGTTATTCACGAAAGAAGATTCAGTCCTGCAGACCGGGGGAAGAAGAAGCACAACCGCCACTTAAAATGCCTCGCTTGCGCTGTCGCTTGTGTGTCTGCGTGTTTGTGTATGTGTGTGTGCATGTGTAAGTGGACGAAGATGTGATTGGAAGTTTTAGACCTGGGTACAGGGAGTTTCGTAGTCGGGTATATTCGACAGGAACATTTGTACTTGTTAAGAATAGAAAAGTTTGGTCGGAAATCTTGAAAAACAAAGGAATATTTCATATAACTGCTGAAATTTCGGCCTGTGTTATATATGTAGTTGTATATATCGATCCCATCCGATCAATCAAATTTAATATAGAAATCTGAGTGACAGAAACAGAAGGCAGAAGGATATCAAATCAGCTTGTCGGACCGAGGAAGAATTTATTATTGTTACGGTTCACGGTTCGGTTCATGAGCCTCGTTTTTATGATCATTTGTTCAGCGTAGTCTGTTCAGAATACAAGAATATCTGGAATTCCGGGCACGAACCGGTACGGAGGGAAACCGGTTAGCAGACATTTTCGGTCTACTGCCCAATGAGGTTAGAAATGCGTTACACAATTCGGGGCAAAACTATCATACCCTTTACAAGGGTTATAATGAGAATATAAGAAATAAAACAAAAAAGCTCAACAACAAAAGAACGTCAACGCTGACGGCGACATCAGCAACAGCAGCAGCAGCGCAGCGTCGCGGCGTAAGCGTCAGTGTCAAGCAGCGCAGCTGTCGGCTGTTGTCTATTTGCTAGTTGTGTGTTTGTCACATAGAGAATAGAGAGGCACGAGCTAACAGAGAGCGAGGTGAGGCGCAATGAGGCGTGCGATGGTGTGGGGTGGGTGGACCGCTGGGAGGGGCGCAGACGTATTTTCTATGGCGCTGGCGACGCTGTCAGCGTCAATCTAACTTCAGTTTGTCCAAGATCGCGTCGACCGAACGAACGCCGCTAGAAAAGACGCGCGCGCGCCAAACGACGAAGCGAGCGACGATAACGAAAACCGCAGCGAATATCGAAATTAGGAACGAAACCCGAAGTACAGCCGAAGCATTAACGAAGCGCAGGCGAGCACGTCAACCGCGAAACGTTAACCGCTAAAATCGCGAGCCGAGCGAGACCCGAAAACCGAGAACCGATCGTCATCCTGAAATTGCAAAGAAACGAACTGTTTTCCTGAACTTTAACAAAACGTGTGTAATTTAGGTGAAACATTCTTTACATACACATAGTATGTAGTATATATGTACATATGTATGTATATACCCCTATATGATATATACACACACATACACATACATATGTATGTATGTATGTACCTACTATAGCTGTAACTTTCAGTTCAATTGCGCTATCAAGCCCAGTCGTACAATTTGAAACGAGCAATCTTTTCAAATAATACAATTTTAACTCCAATGATTTTTAAGACTCTACACTTTGGAATGAACTTAAATATGTGCAGAAAAACAGCGCTGAAACTGACAAATTAGAACTTTAAAGATCAAAACGAACGATAAATGGACTCAAACGAACTAAATGAGCGAACTAGATGATTATTTTTGGTTCATTTTATGTTTGTTGATATTCTAAAATTATTTTATATGCCATGTGGAAAATAAGAAATTGGAAAAGGATTACAAATCAAAACGAACAAAATGAACGTGCCAGCTGAACGACACTCAGAAGAAGTTCACTGGTTCATTCGTTCAAAACGAATTCACACACTCACACTTGCAATTACAGTTATTGGCAACAGAAATTGCACTTAAGCGATATATATATTATAGCATGAGACGCTGATTAATGATTTGATGCATTTGATTGATGGGGCTGGTCAATCAATAGATATAGTCACTATTAGATGTGGGCATTAGCACTCAATGGAACTCAAATGTGGAGTCAATTAAAAGCATGCGAATGGATTAAGAACCACTTAGGAAACACAACAATTTATTTGGTTGCTAAGGGGGCACATGAAATTCAATATTCCAACGCATTCTTGGCTAATTTCCAGGCCAACTGATCAAGTTATTAAGGCTGGAATGTTGGTACCAGAGCCCAGGCCCAAGGCCCCAACACTTAGCCCTGATACACACCCAAAAACAAAAAATGGGAGAAAAACAATAACTTCAATTATCTGGCAATGAAGTTGACGTTTATTACTATGTTTAGACTAAAGGGCAGACCACAAAAAACAAAAACAAAAAATAAGAAAACACAAATCAATCGATCGATTATAGCCGGGGAATCTGTAGACCCCATTGGAACTGTCAGCAAAAAAAAAAAGAAAAATAATAATACAATCTACAATTTACAATTCAATGGCTGCTCGGCTCGGATCGCGCCGGGCATTAGCAATTGGTGTGACTTACAGCATGGCTGAGGGCGTGGCAAGCAGCGCTGCTGGGCTGCTGGGCTGCGGGCCAAAGGGGTTGCCACGGCGTGCCAAGGGGCGCACGGGGGCCACGGGTGGCAACCGGCGACGTTGCCATTAAATAAGCACATAAATTGCTGGCGCTGATGACGCAGCCGTCGCTATTTTTTGTTTTCCTCCCTACACAGTCTTTAGGCATTTCGTTGTTGTTGTTGTTGTTTTCGTTTGGCATTTGCTATTGTTTTAAGGTTTTTTAAGCGCTACACTTGTCGAGCATTCAAAACGCAGCGCAGCTTTTGCAGTGCACTTCAAAGTCGACCTCAAAGAAGCCAAAAAGGAAGGCAAGTCTCGTTTTTGTGTAAGAGAGAAAGAGAAACAAAGAGAGGGAAGCAGAGGGAGAGCAACAAAGAGCTTTAAGTGAGCTTAATTGTAATTAATCTAGTACGGAGCTTTGATGTGCTTTAAAAGCTATTGACAGAAGTCAGCACAGGGTGTTAAAAGTCAGGAGGAAAAAAGACAGAGAGAGAGAGAGAGACAAAGTCAAAGCCTAAAGCTTAGTTGGACATCATACCATTAATTTGGTACGGAGCTTTAATGTGCTTTCAAAGCACCTTAACCGAATCCGCATTGTGTGCTTAATTCAAAGGAAGAGTAACCAAGCGAGGTAAACAGCTTTTAGAGTGATAAATTCAGAGGAAGAGAGCGAGACCAAGCAAGACAAACAGCTTTACGTAGGCTTCATTTGACTAACTAATTATAATTTCTAATTTGTTAGAGCTTTAAGGTGCTTTCAAAACTACCAAAGCTCATCTCACAAACATTCACAGTGTGATCAAAACAGAGGGAGTAAATCTTATGCAATTTAATCACAATCATTTTTGATATGTCTTCAAAGCTTCTCTTACAAAACTTCACAGAGAGAAGATAGATAATGTAGACGCCTGATGTGGTGAATATAGCAAACACAAAAAAAAACCAAGTAGTGGTCGAAAAGTCTACAGACAATCGATATAGGCGATCGATCGATCGATCAATTTGATCTATGATTCGAATCAGTCACTTTTTGCCTGGCTTACGGCTGTTGTCAGCCAGTTGCCAGTTTGGCAAATACTCGTATAAATATTCATACAAAACGTTAAGTGCTGGAAATCCACTTTAAACTTTCCAACGTTTAAATGCTTTGCCGGTTGAAACACTAAACACATGACGTATACTTTATATTTGGTTGGTCTTCCCAGAACGATAGACAGTGTGAGAGATAAAAGAGGTTGGGCTTAGTCAGCTAGTTAATATTTGCTTAGATTACAACTTTCAAGTTGCGTTTAGTTATAAGACGAGCATTTGCTGCCTTTTTTGATACAACAAAGATTCTTTTGACATTTCATCATCTATCATTAACAGACACTTGGAGAAGTGGAAAGAATTAGAAATGATGGGAATTACTATATCCTTAGATTGAAAACAAAATCTCCCTTTAAAATTGTAGTCAGTCAGGGTTAGCGATGGCAAAAACATTGTATTAATCGATTATTGAATCAAGCCGAGCGATTATTAGTAGTCGCAATTTACCGAAGAAAAATGAAAACAATCGATTAATCAAATGATTTTTTGAATTTGCACCAATTCTTGATATTTTTACATGTGAATGTGTAATACAAACCATTTGATACCAACAATAATAAACAAATACATAAAAGTGCACATAAGTGATCTTTTTCATTAGTTTTGGAATAATATTTCCACACTTGGCTGTATGTTGATGTCATAATCAATCTTTGCAAATTGTTATACCATCTTTTGTTTTGCATTTACTCGCAAATAGTGATGTGATTTGAGCATATAATCGATTAACGATTCAATTAATCGAATCCCATTTTGCGATACAATTAAATCGTGAGTTGAGACATAATAATCGATTAATGTGTATCATATGATTAATCAGGCTTAAAACTTAACCCGAGCTTGAAATTGGAGCTACTATGTGCCTTGTAATGGTCCATTAATATGCTGTATAGCTTTAACTGAGCTTTCCTTGAATTTCCCATGTAATTAATCTCGCTTAAAGCTTTAATGTGCTTATATAGGTCGTTATAAAGTTGCTAAGGGCGCTTTCACCATAAAGGCAGCTTTGAACGAACTTACCTATTGTTAATAAGTATTTATGATTGATCATGCCAGCAACTTGTGCGGTTGTTCATTGTTCATTGCTCATTGGGTGGCAAGGCAACTACATATTAAACAATAAACAATAAACAATCTCATATGATTTCAATGTGAAACACATGTTATGCGCCTTTTGCTGAGTGCCTTTTGCCATTTGCCATTTAAATCAGACACAATTTTTTGTGATTTACTTTGATTGGCATCTAATTTATGATTGACAGTTACAAACGTTGCCTCGACCAAACGTTCAGCCGATCAACGAGCAATGAGCGATGTGACAACGGCAACGACATCGCCAGCAGCGGCAGCAGATACATTTGAGCCTACCGCAAAATGCGGATACAGATACAAGCACACACTAACAGATACAGATACAGAAACAAATGCAAATGGATTGGTATAAAGTGAACGGGTTAGATAATGCTGAGCATAGTTATTCGACAAAAAAGATACACAGCTACAAATGAAATTGTTGTAGATACAGATACAGATACAGACATTTGAAAACGTGCTGCAAAAGAACGAAATACTACTAAGCAGCTCGCAAACAGTCAAAGAGATACAGATACAAATGCAGCACATACAAATACAGATACAGATACATTTCGAGTGAGTCTGAGAGATACTTGCGATTACAATTAACGTCTTGATTTACGTACTCGATTACTCGATTTGATTTGGTTAGCTGCGGTTTTCAGCTTTTGACGGCATTGTCAAAAACTTAACACACGCTGTTAGCTACCGTTCGGATGGATTTTGTTCATGCTCGGATTACGCGTCGTATGCGCAATTTTCATCGAACGTTCGAGTCAAGCCAATTACTGAGTTATCAGTCAGCCCAATTAGTGGTTTAGTTACGCTCACATACTGGGCCAACAATTGCAGCCGCTATATTACGATGATATAATGCTTTGGACTATCTAACAAATGATCGAGCGATCGAGCGATCGAACGATCCGCGCACCGTGTGCGTATTCCATGTAAGCCCATTAAAGTCTTAACTTGGACAATGGACATATCTAGGGGCAATCGATGTTGCCCAACTAACAGCCCCGATAAGCAATTGACTGCACTCTGCTATAATATATACTAACTACCCTATATCAAGTTTGATATACTAGTATACACTTTATAGGGTTATTAAGTATATACGTACCTAGGAACGTGTAAGCACGCGGCAACCTTTAAGGGCAAAATAATATTTCATTTGTAGTATCATAATGGGAAAGAGATTGCCTATGGCCTATGTGAAAACGAATACATATAGTAAGTGTTAAGTGTTCCGTTTCTTTACACAATATACTCAACATAACAGCTACAATAGATAGAGATCAAGAGGATCTATAGTCATTGACATTCTTAATCTTCCCACTCCTCTAACTTTGTGAAGATAAGTTTAACAAGTTAGTCAATTCTCTAGATTTCTTTTATTTACAAGTGCAAATAATTTTGTAGAAGTTTCCTTATAAATTATACATAATCTTTCTCATTTCAGATGTAGTTTAAAAAAGAATGTTTTTATCAGAGACCAAGGTGTATAGATGATAGACTTTGAACATCATTTGAATGGAATTCGTGCCCAACACAAATATCCTTCAGACTAGACTCAATAATTTCGATACTTAATACCATCATTATAAAGTTAACTTATAATGTTGTGCTAGACTTAAACATTTTAAATACATTTCTTAATTTGAGTGTTATTTGGGTAGTTCTAGATGAAGGAGTTTTAACAGGTGGTATTATATACATATATCAATCTTTCTTCTTTATGTTAATAAAATTATTCATTTTAATTACATTTCTTACATTTCCCTGTACCCATAAAATGGGAAAGGCGGTACTTAAACTATGCATATGTATGTAACAGGCAGGAGGAGACATCTGCGACCCTATAAAGTATATATATTCTTGATCCCTAACTATAGCTGAGTTGTTTTAGCCGTTATCTCCGGAACTATATGAGCTAGAACCACCAAATTTGGAATGTAGGTTCCTGTACACAGATCAAGTTGGTTTCTAACACCAAAAGTATGCAAAATATATCAGACTGGCTTAGAGAATACTGCAGTCGGGAAACTGCGACAGCAATGTTCTTACTTGTTTCCCAATGGCTTGATCCACCAAGGATAAGATATTTGGCGTGTTATAATCAGAAATGCCCGACTGCGATATACTCTGTTTCCAGTCCATGCACAGTACCTTTATTATCGATAGTGCAACCGAAACTTTGGCAACACTATCAACTGCATGTGCAGCGCTGCTGACTGTGACTGCGACTGCGATGTTGACGTTGACGCTGACGCTTACGCTTACGTTAGCGTCGCTCGCTAAAACTACATAAATCAAAGGAAATGCATTTTTTCTGTTCTTTTCCTTTTCTTTGCTGATTCGGCGGCCGTCTAGAAAACTGTTGTTGTTTTATTTCTTTGTTACTTTTTGTTTTCGTATTTTGCTGCTGATTGTTGATTGCTCTTCGTTGTTGTTGTTGTAGTTGCTGTTGTTGCTGCGGCTGCGGCTGCTGCTGCGGCTGCTGCGGCTGCTGCTGCTGCTGCTGCTGCTGCTGCTGCTGCTGCTGCTGCTGCTTTTGCATTAGCATTTTGTACGCATGTTTCAGACATTTAACATTTCTTTTCATATAGACAAGAGACAGATATCGCACTTATTCATATGTTACTGCTATATATGTACAAACGTACATACATATACATATATGCTATATACCACGATCTGTGCATACATATGTATATGCATATGTATGTATGTATATTTGTTTTTGGTTTTGGTGTTTTGGTTTCTTTTTTGTGTGTTTTTTCTGTGTTTTTTCTTTGCGGCGGGGGCCGTGAGGCCAAAACATTTATAGGAATATTTCAAATCGCAGACGACGCCAGCAGTAGCAGCAGCAGCAGCAACGTCAGCGTCAGCGTCGACGTCGACTTCGACTTCGACTTCGGCTGCTGGCAGCGGGTTAAATGAGGCTGACAAAAAAAGTACAACAAAAATGTCTCGCGTAAAATATTCTATGCAAAAAAAAAAACAAAAAAAATTATGAAATGAAAATGCGGCTAAAAGCAAACAAAAAAACAAAAATATGAAAGAAAAATGCGTGCTGTTGTTGTTGTTGTTGTTGTTGTTGTTGTTGTTATTGCTGTGTTGCCATCTGCCTATTTTCGTGCACATTATTTCATAATTTTCCGCGCATTCTTCTTTTATTTGTGGCCTTTCCAACAAGTTTTCCAACTATTTTAATATGTTTTAGTTTTGCCTTAAAAGTGACAGAAATGATTGTTAGCGCTATAATCGCGCGATTTAATGGCCAACGCCTGGCGCTATATACTATATATACACATATAGTATATTATATATACCATATATGTATATACACACACACACACATACATATATACTTTACTTGCCTCTTGTTGATAATGCATCATGGGGCATCGAAAACTAGCGGCAAGCAAATTAATTAACTGAACATACCCTATGCCCTGCCCCGCACCACTCCCCACTCCCCACTCCCCACTTCCCATTCGTCCTCTCGTCACTCGTCGTGCCGCACTCGTCACTCGCCACTCGTCACTCGCCACTCGTCACTGCAGCTAGAAAACTGTCAGCTCTCGGGTAGATTTTTGCCTCGTATTTTCCCATATTTTCATACTTGTTTCTCAAATATTCTTTTCACACATTATTTATTACTAATACTTAATATATTTGTGTTCCGTTTTTTAATTACGCTCACACGTGCCCCAGTCAGATCAACAGAAAAAAAAACGAAACAACAAGAATCAGACATCTTTGGGTTGATAAATATACCCGTCCTATATACCCTTACAGAAAGTTTTTTCCACATTTCCAATTTCAATTTTCGAAGGATTACACCTATGACCGCTATATGGTATAATGCTTAGATTTAGACTTTCGCTTAAGTATTTAAAATCTTTCAATGTCTGTAAAAACAAGAAAGTTGTTCTTACAGAAACTCAGTTTTCATCCGACTGTTTCCTTGGCAGCCATGGGAAATTATAATCCGATTTCAACTACATTTATTCAACATCAGTAAATCTTCGAGTAATTGAGTTTGATTGCATTATCTTCAAAAACAAAAAAGGTGTTCATACAACAACCTATGACCTATCGTTTCTATAGCAGCTATGTGATATGGTAGTCCAATTTTGACCAAATTTTGTCAGCTTGTAGAGAACATAATATAACTTGGATATGGTTAGTTTGGTCAGGATAACTTTATAAGCTAAAGAATTGTTCATTTCAAAACGGAACTTTTGAACCAACTTTCTTATATGATATGGTGATCCGATCCGGCCAGTTCCGCCAGAGTAACATCAATAGATCGACTTGTCTATTCGTGCGGATTAGAAATAAATACTGTGTTGTGATCGGAAAAGTTTCCTCCAATGCGTTGCACATTTCGTGACAGAACTATAATACCCTCTGCAAGAGTATACAAACAAATAAAAAATCTACTACAAGAGACAACAAAAAGTGGCGAATCACATAAATATTTTTGTTTGTTTGTGTGTGTTCTGGCTTTAAAATGATATATCGGCGGCCATAAAGGGATTTGTCGCTAGCCAGAGCAACAAAAAAAACAAAAAACATATAGAGAAAAAGAAGGAAAAATTAAAAAATTAAAGAAAAGCAATGCGAAGAATAGGAAATCGAAATATGCCAAAAATCATCCAACAATTTTTTTTTTGGTACAGCCTTTAAATCACCAGCCAAACATTTGTTATAGCAAATTCTTGAGTGATTAATCTTTTGGTTTAGTCAGTCTTATTATATTTAGTTGCTAGCCATAGTTAATTGATCGCATAATCAAGAAATTAGCAGCATTTGCCAGCATGACTGGGCAGAAATAAATCTTTAAAGAAGAGCCCCAAGCTAAAATTGTTCAGGGTTTAATCTAACAGGACTGTTGAACTCCTTAAAGAAATATAAAATACTAGCTGATGATCTAGATGAATAGAAAAATGTTACATATACATATTCGGGATGCAGTATCCTGGAAACAGGATAAACTTTTATTTTTAATTATTATCAAAATATTTAAAAATAACTCTTATTTTTTGATCGACAACATTAACGAATAAGCATAATACAAATTGGAAATAGCAGTTATAAAATGATTATTAAATAAAATAAAAACAAATTATGAAATAAAAATCGTTTTATAACTCTTATTTTAAATTTATATTATGTTCTATTATTATCTCTGCTAAGTGGAGTAGTAACTGTTCTTTTCATCTATGTTACATTTGCCTAACAACAGTTTTCCGCGAACTTCCACATTTACGGAAGGAATTTTCCGGAAATTATTTGAAAGTGCCAACCTACACCAACCTACTACTACCATTTGGCCTGCCCGTGAGTCATCCAATCAATATATAGATTAGCATTGATAGAATTTGAGTTTATAGGAACATAGCCTAAGTGATAGCCTACTAGTTCCTGACACACAATCCCAACTCAAAACTTTATTTGTATTTCAACGAATTGTTGCCACTAATTGGCGACACACAAATTGCTATTATCGATTATACAAATGTCTTTGATTTCATATATTATTTATTATTTATAAATTATAAATGAAAGGTTTGACTGGGGACTCGAACCCGGAGCTTTGTGTGTCAGGAGCAAGCAGTCTATCATCTAGGCTACGCCTTGACACCATATCAAGCCTTTAATTTAGAGTTTATAAATGTCAGGTAATATTTTCAGTATACAGGATGACACTTATTGATAAGGATGAAATTTAAACAAGGGTAAAATTATAGCAAATGCAGAGAAAGACAGGAAAATTAAACAAAATATAAGACTTCTCCTGTAAAGTGATCTATCTTTCTGCAAGCCCAAACTTTTGATAATTTCCGAATCAAAATAAAAAGCTTAGCAAAAATCTATACATTGCGAATGACGAAACCATACTAAACTTCAAAACTTATCTCCCTTAATAATAGAATTACACATAGTAGTACTATGCTAGATAAGTATCTAAAGATAGTAATATGAGTATACCATGTAGGTATTGTACTATCTGTAATGCTATAAAGAGCGCGAAATATGATATGTAACCCCAGCGTATCTCCCAAAAACTTATAGACACACAAACTACGAGTACATGACTAACTGACTAATTGGATGGGACTAGCTCAGCACTTGGTAGACTCATTAGCACAGAAAAAAAACACAAAAGCCGACGGACAGGCTCCCATATGAGCTTATCTTATCAAGTTAATTGAGCATAGATACAGATATAGATACAGATACAGATACATATGCAAGGACAAATCTATAATCTCGACCAAAAATGCAATAGCTACATAGTACATATGTAGTTTATACTCGGAATATATCGAATTGCGGAGATGCGGGAGGGAATATCTGAAATACGAAATATACTTGCCCTAGACGAACCTACAATCTAAATTTGGTGCCTCTAGCTCATAGAGTTTCCCAGATATTGGATTTTTGTTTCCATAGTTTGATGGGGAGGGGGTAAAGGCGTGGTCCAATTTAAAGAAGAAAAAATCCAAAATTCTACTTTAGTCTTTCTTATATTTATGCCAAATTTCATGACTCTAGCTTTATATTAAGAGTGAATGCCAAAAAAAATTGACGGAAATGTATATAACAGGCAGAAAGTGCTTGCACTGCCGCTGAACTGCTTGATGCATATGTGTGTGACTTTGAAAATTTGTTAAGGAATTTCCGAACTGGGTACACTGCGTCTTTCTTCTTACTTGATATGATTGAATTTCGGTAAGCTCAATAAATTTTAAGTGAATGTAAAACTGATAAGTTGGTTAATGAGGAATTCATATTCCAGATATTGAAGAAATTTGTGATTTCAATATATACATACATACATAAGATTTTCGGCATAAGGCAAATATTATTTTGGGTTTGGATTTCAAACTTTTTGTTAAAAGGCGGGAAATAGAAGTAAGCAGGAAATATTTAAATACTGAAATCGGCGCAATCAGCAGAAACAAGTAAGAATGCTATAGTCGAGTATACCCGACTACGAAACTCCTGTACCCAGGTCTAAAACATCCAATCACATCTAAGTCCACTTACCCATACACACACACATACACAAAGACGCACGCACACAGGCGGCAAAAGTGGCTGTGCTTCTTCTTCCCCCTCTCGCTGCATTACTGAATCTTCTATCGTGAATAACTTCCGTGTTTATTATCCGATCGACTTGAAATTTGGACAGTAGATTAAGAGAGACTAAAGTATTGTACATGCCAAATCTTAAAGCTATATCTTGAAAATTGTTACTGTAAAACGTGTTTAATCGATTTGCGGGGGAACGGGGGGAGATATTTGAAATTGGAAACAAACTTGATCTGCGTATGGTATACAGGAACCTACATTCCAAATTTGGTGTCTCTAGCTTTTATAGTTGCTGAGATCGACGCGTTCATCCGGACAGACGGACAGACGGACGGACGGACAGACGGACAGACGGACAGACGGACAGACAGACGGACATGGCCAAATCAAAATCTCTTTTGATACTGATCAAGAATATATATACTTTATAGGGTCGGAGATGTCTCCTTCTGCCTGTTACATACTTTTGCACAAATCCAATACCCCTTTTTACCCATTTTATGGGTACAGGGAGTAAAAATCGCTGAGTGATTTCCGCTGACGTCTGCAGTTCCAAAAAGAAAAAATTATTATCCCAAATTCCCAGTGAAGGATTCGAACCCGGTACACGCCCGTTCAGGTGTTTCGATGAACCGGAGATTTGGTCAACTCCTCCACCAGCAGCGGAGAGAGTAAATTTGAATTCACTCTCCGAGCTTAATTAAAAAATGTTATACTTAAATTAAGTGCTAATGGGACTTGAGGATCCTGTTGAGAATGTTTTGATTTGAGTTAAGTATGGATTCGAGATTGAGTAGGAATAGTATCCTGTCGGTGTGTACTTGTTTGTATCTATAACAAATTACAGGATAACATCTGACTGAAGCAACAAATGTAGGTTATAGGGGGTCAACAGACCCCCCGTGCCTTGCTGTTGCTACGCCCATGTGCCCATGTACGAGTATATACTGCTTATGTAGCACACAGGAAATCTTCGGTGCGACCCTCTCCCGTCCGGCGTCTTGCGATTGGCTCGAAAGGATGCGCAGGCAGCAAAGTGTCACACACTCGCTGCTGCTGCTGCGCGCTCTCTCGTTCTCTCTCGCTCACTCTTGCGTGTTCCTAGCTTGGTTGCACTCGCCCACAGCCTATGCTCACGCCCACGCGCAGTCAACGCAATTTGCACAATGCGCCAGGTAAAGGCCTGTCAAGTGCTGGGGTGAGGGTGGGGGTAGGGCGGTGAACGGGCGGTCTGGCAACATGTTGCGCCAATGCATTGGCAACATGTTGCGCGCGCACGCTACAGCCAAACAAAATCAAAGAGGGGGCAGCGCACGCACGCATGCGCCGCTGCTGCCGCTATTGCTATTGCCGTCGATGTCGATGTCGCTGTCGCAGCCGCTGCCAGCGCTGACGCGCTCATTCAACTTTGCATTGAACGCGACGCGTCGTTCGTCATCGGGCAAGCATCTCTGCGACACGCGACTCACCAACACCAGGCGCAAGTTTAACCCAAAAGCAAACGGCAAACAATAGCAGGCAGTAACAACAACAGCAGCAATATTAACAGCGGCAGCAAAAGAAAATTGCTAGCTGCTGCTGCTGCTGCTGCCAAAACCGCTAGCAACAGCCGCGCGCACGATCAGCAACGACGACAAACGACAGCAGCAACTTTGTTGCTCTCGCATTGCGCGCTAGCGCTCTCCCACTCTCTCGCGCGCTCACTCGCTCTTACGCTCTCTGTCTGCAATTTTTTGTTGTTTTTGTTTTTGGTTTTTGCCTCACCTGCCTGCCTGCCTGCCTGTCTGGCTGCCCGGTCTTTGTGGGCCGCTCTCTTGCGCTCTCTCTTGCAGCACGACGTCGCTGTTGCTGTTAGCAGCGCTGCCGCTGCCGCTGTTGTTGCTGCTGCTGCTGCTGCTGCTGTCATCGTCGTTTGCGCTTGTTGGGCTTTAGTTTATTTATTCAACCGACCGATACCGTGTGTGGACATTATTTTCCGAAACGTTCGCAACCGCACAACACAGACACACACACACACGCACACATATACACGCACGCCGTCGCCGTCGTCGTCATCGCACACACACACACAAACAGTCGCAAGCAGCGGCGCAGCAGCCAGAGCCCATATACACGGCGTGTGCGCCCCGTGAGCTATCTAGTAGATAAAAACTCGCCGACTCGCCGACAACAGAACAACCAACAACAGCAACAGCAACAGCAACAACAACAACCAACAACCAACAACAACTTTTGGAAACTGCGTTAAGAAAAGTCTGAGAAAAATGTGCAAAAAACAAGTCTTGATAAATAATAAAAACAAATGCCGAAATTCAAAAAGATTTCCAATTATTTTGTGTAGAGTTTCAATTCAAGATAAAGGTGTTTTTTATATTTTTTCGAAATTTTTGCAAAATAAAATCAAATCGAATGCAAGAAGAAAAAAACCGAAAGAAAACAACACACGCGTGTGTTATCTAATCTTAAAAAGAAAAATCAAATAGAAACGGAAATAAAAATCAAGAATAATAATAATAATAATAATAATATTGTATTGTACAATATATATACTATACAATATAAGTACATAAAGCAAAAAGCAAACGAAACGTCGTCAGGTCGGGTCGCTCGGTCGTCTCAATAACAAAACAAATAATATACATAAATACATTTTTTTTTCTGTGTGTAACTCATATATAAATATATATACAACATATTTTTTTTGGTTTGTGTTCGAAACGTGCTTAAATATTGAAATTTTGCTAAACTTAAGGAAAGCCAAGTTAAAGGAAAACAAGCTCTTAACGAAATGATCAACCAACTAACGAATGTTGCCGCCTTGGCCACGGCCACAGGCACCGTGCAAACAACACTGGACAAGAGCACAGAGCGGCAGCGGGAGCAGGCAGCAGGGGGAGCAGATGCAACAACAGCCGCAACAACAGCAACAGCAACAACAACAGATTGCAACACCAGCATCACATATCATTATCAAAGCCGTTTGCATCACCTGCTCCTCGTTGCACTGATCATCTGCCTCTCCAGCTGCTGGCCCCAAACGGTCCAAGCGCGACGCCACGCCCCGCTGATGTTCGAGGAGGCCGATACGGCCAGGCGCTCCAATAGACCAGCGGGTAAGTACAGTCATATATATTATAGCATATCATATATATCATACACATAACACATTAGATATTAGACATTAGCTAACTCTACGGCAAATCTTTTTTCGCCCCCTAAAAGTGTGAATTCAAATGGCAGGCAGGCCTGTTCCCATTTCCGATCGACAGCGTTTCTGTTTGGATAGTTTTCCCTGTTGGGAAAAGAAAACGAAATGTTTCAGAACGAAAAGCTCTCGTAAATTGGGTCTATTTAACTATATATTTGATTTATAACATTTTGAGCGAACCTATTCTATCGTTTTTCATCCTGTAACCGTCCTTGGTTATGTAAGCTATCAATAGATTGCGCATACGCCCGTTGGGCCATACAAATGGACACTACACAATTTTTGGGTTTTACACCACCCGCAGGTAGCAGGATACGACATGTACGGTGCCTCTAGCCCCGGGCCCTCGCTCGCACCCTTAATCCCCGGGGCACAAAAGAACAGCCGGTCCACTGGGCTGCCTGGATTTTCCAGCACTTGGCCCGTTTCCATATCTTTGTGTGTGTGTATGCTGTTGCTGTTGTTGTTCATTTTTTTTATGCTTGTGCTAATCCGGAAAACGGGAATTCCCTTCCGCTTGCGCGCCTGCCTGCCTAGACACAACGGCGTCGGCAACCCCAAAACCCAGTAGAAAGTAACACACAGTTTGTCTTTAAGCCTCTTAGTCTTAGTCCCAGTCCCAGTTGCAGTCCCAGTCCCAGTCCCAGTTGCAGTTCCAGTCCCTGGCGTATAGTAGCTCCTCCATTTGCAGTGCCCAGCTCAATTTGTTACAACTCACACGCTTGATTAGCTGCATTTCCTGTTTCTCAACAGAAATACTGAAATCGGGGGCAAAGAGTTGGGAGCATGGCAGGGGGGACACTGTATTGTATAGCCTATGAGCGCTGTAGCGATACAGTTTTGTATTTTCTTCCATTTTTTCAGCAGTTTTTTGTTTTCTTTTATGTATTAGCTATTTTTTTATTACTATTTTTTTTTCAATTAAAAACAGATTGCGGTTTTATTGCAACGACTTTGAGCTGTTTCTCGTCTTACAATGTAAATGTGCCTCAAATTCTACTTAGTTATTGTTAATGTTCATCTTGATGAGCAACTAACAATTTCATTTTGTTTTATTTAAATTGCTTGTCGTTTAGATAAAGCTTAATATTTGTAAGTGTCGTAACTTTCTAGTTCGTGCAGGTATTTGCTAAGAAGCTTGGGTACATTTTAAATTTCCTGACGCATTCCACTTTATTTTCTTCATATCGATTGTCTTTTACTTCAAGTTAATACCTTAAGTTGAGCAATTTTTAAAATTTTCATTAAAATGTGCATATTTTGTTAGAATATCATCTTAACTTTCAAAAACATTGATCGTCGCTTATATAAAGTTAATATCTGAAGATGCTGCTCAATTTGTTGGATAATCTTTAAAATGCATAGTCAAATAAACATATCCCTTCAAAATCTCGTATTTTGCCAAATTTCAACAAAATCTCGCGTCAAGTATATTTATATAAATAAGTATACTATTTATTTGCTCAGTCAATTTTCTTGCCAATCCTTGAAATTCTCAGTAGAATATGCATATTCCATTAAAATCTCACCCTTTTTTAAGTTTAAGCAAAATAGCTCGTCGTTTATATAAAGCAAGCAACCGGAAATGATCAAAACCCCCGAATTTATAAAGCAAGCTTCAAAATGCTGGGTAGAACTAAATATTCCTTTAGTATGTTCCCTTTTGTTAAGTTTTAACTAAATTGCATGTCGTTTCCCTAAAGCCAGCAAAGAAAAATGAACACAACTATCCAATTTGTATAGATAGATTATTAAATCTCAATGTTATATTAATATTTCATTATTATACCACTTTCCGTTAACTTTCAACAAAATTGCGTGTAGTTTACATAAAGCAAACAACTTAAGATTGGTCTAACGTGAGCATTTAAAGGGTCATATCATTAAAACTTTGAAAAAAAAACTGAGTGTATTCATGTTGGGGCCCATTCACAAACAGCAACCAATCAATGGCTTATCATGTCTCGCACCTGCCACCCACCCAGCCATGGAGGTAGAGCAGGGTGCTAATTAAAAGCTCAGCATAATTTAGTCGTTAGTCGTTGGACGTTATATAGTGTGGCCCACAGACGATTACAAATTCGGGCAACGGCAAATCCCACCAACACACAACACACAACACACACACACACACACTCGCACACACAGCATGGGCATTATTTTTTTTAATGAATGAAAAACCAACGCACACACAACACACAGGCGAAATCAACCGTTCTTCTTAGCCGTATTTCTACATTGTGTATAGTTTTGTTGTTGTATATATATATTTTGGATTGTGTTAGGGGGGCATTGGGGGGGGGATTGAGCTAATCAAACATCAAAAACCACGCACGTTTTCAGACGTCGGTTGGCGGAAAGGGAGGCAGACAGATCTGGCCAACTACTAACTACCAATTCGTTTTGTTCATTTCGCATTTAATTTAGCTGATTAACAAGCGCTGCTGCTGCTGCTGCTGCCTGGCTCTACCTCTCCCCCCCCCCTACGCCGTTGCCCCTTACCCCTTTTAAGAGACCGGACGATCCGACAAGACGACGATCGGTCGCTCGATTGGGGCTGCCTACGTTGGGGCTCTCGTCGCCATTCGCCATTCGTCAGCATAATTCATTTATTCAACTGTCTGCCGCCCAGTTAGGTGTTAAAAAGTTGCTAACTTATTTTTAATGAATGCGTGTAAAATACAACAACAACAACAAGAACAACAACAACAACAACAACAACATCAACCAAAATCAAGATGTGCCTACGTAAAGCAGCAAACGAGACGTCGGACCGTTCCGTTTGGCATCTCGGCAAACATATCCATGATCTTTAACGAACAACGAATACAACAAGAAGATGAAAAAAACAACAACAACAAATAATACAAAAAACAAAAAACACGTTAAAACGTTAAGTCTCTGAGCCAGCAGAGCCACAGCCACGACGTCTGTCAGACGCCAAGTTTTTTTTCCCCCCCATTTTTTTCCTTTTCTTTGCTGTTTTTCATACACACAACGCGAGTACTAACATTTTGTCATGGAATGTGTGACGTAGCCAATAATAATTCATACCCTGTCATATAATATCATATTATATAGAATCTACTCCAACTGTTTCTATAGTATAAGCTAAACAGCCCTCTATTACAGCCTCAAGTTAGAATCAGGAGTATAAATATGTATCCCAAAGAATGAAAAGTTTTTATTTATCAGTGTTTGCTGTATGAAGTAGGAACCTAAGTGTGACATAGCCAAATATGTATGATATCATGTCATGTATCATATTATCAAGAATCTTTTCCGACTTTTTCCATAGTATAAACTAATCAGCCCTCCGTAACTGCCTGAAGTTAGGATCAGAAGTATAAATGTGAGTCCCAAAGGATCCAAAGCTATTATTGTTGGGAAGAAGATATGAACTAAACTCACAGTTTTCTCGGTGAAATTTGGTACAGTTGCTGTCGTAAGCTTGTATCGTAAATTGTTATTCTTATATTCGAGTATATGCAAATCTAGCATTGTCTATATGATCTAAACTGTCGGATTTTAAAGTAATGTTGCTGAAACTTGGTACAGTGGCAGTTTTAAGTTCAAATTGTAAATTTCTATACCTATAGACTTGAAGATATGCACCTAAGTAGCAAGTATTTAGCTTAGCAATTTCTATATGATCGAATCTTTCAGTTCTAACAGTTAGCTTGCTGAAATTTGATATAATCAGTGGCTTAGGCTTGAATCGCGCATAGTAGGAACCTAAATGCCAAAGAAATAATTTCTTAAAATGGGAAAAGAAAATATAAGTATGATATTCTATTGCTTTCTACATGATCCAAACTGTTTGATCTTAGGCTAATGAAATTTGGTACAGTTGTCGCTTAGCTTGATATAATTAGGGTAGAGCAGTTATGCTTCGGCCTGCTAAGGTCTTTCCTTATGTTTTTTGCTTTCTTCATGTTTTTTCTGTTTGGGGCTGTCGCGACAGCCTCCCAAAAACGAATGAACGGACGGCCGCCGCCGTCGTCGTCGTCAGTGTCAGTTGCATGTCAGGCAGTCGAAAACGAAATGCAACCAATTTGTTGCCGGTTGCGGCAATGGTTGCAACAACTGCAACATTGCAACCGCTGCAGCCTTTTTTGGCTTGGAGACGAGGCGTCGCCATCGCCATCGCCATCGCCATCCTCTGCGGCTTACGACGGAGTCGCGTGTAGGCAGAGGAAGCACTTAATGCCCACAAGGTGTCAAATTGCAGCAGAGTTCGGAGCTGGAGTTGGAGTTCGGATACGGATTTGGATTTGGATACGAGTTTGGGCTGTCGCCCACCCAGCTCCAAAAGAGCTAAAGAAAAGCCAGCTATAGCTAGAAAATAGCTAAATATTGCCCCGTCTGTGTGTGCGTGCGTGTGTGTGTGTTAATTAATTTGACTCTTTTTATTTCGGCTGTCTACTGTCGACTGCAGCAGCGTAGGCAAATAAGATACAGATACACCGTCTATAGATACAGATACGCTTCACAGATTCGTGGGTTTTTGTTTTCAACGTCGCTTTTTTTCATTTTTTTTTTATTTTTTTTTTTTGGCAGTTTTGTTGCGCATTTCCGTTCCATTGGGGCGGACCGGGGAGGGGGGGCTTGGGGCTAGAAACGTTTGAATTGGAAGCCGGAATGAATGCAAATCAAACGGGAGATCGTTGGCTCCGCTTCTGGTTCGAACTGGGCTACGTCCAATTCAGCCAATAGCTGAATATCTCTCATTTTATTGGCGCCATTCATCGCGCTGGCATCACATTTGCCATGCCTTTCATTAGCACATGCCGCACTCGTAATTCCCCATTCCCCACTTACCCCATACCTCGTACCTCCTACCTCAAGCCCCCACTCGCAATTTCACATCTCGCATTTGGCATTCTTGCTATGCATTAATTATCAAGGCGCAATCAGCGCCCAAAGAGCCCCCTCAAGATACTAAATATCTCAGTTTCTTTTTTCATGTTCACGTTCATGTTTAATGTTTATTGTTCTTGTTGTTCCTTGTTGTTGTTGCTGTTGCTGTTGTTGTTGTTGTTGTTGTTGTTGTTGTTGTTGTTGTTGTTCCTTGTTGCTCGTTTCGCATCATCTAAATTGTGCATCTCTGATAGGCGGCAGCTTTTGCGGCATCAACTCATTGCAGTCAGTTTCTATGTTGTATGCAACTGTTTAGACATTTTGTGTGCTCCCATTTGAGATACGCCAACAGTTGTTCGAACTTAGAAGATGCCTGAGCACAAACCCAGACCATTTCTACAGTTCTCAACAACATTGCAACTTTTTAAAGAATATACAATTTTATAAATGCTTCATTTTAATACGACATTTCGGTTTTTTCAAGCTTATTCATGACATGTTTCTGTATTGCATGCAAATATTAGTTGGTGTTCAATCTGATTATTTTTTGTGCTAGCAGCAGTCAAAAAGTTGTGTTTAGAACACTGAGAAGTTTCAAAAGGATACATTTTACAACACTGTTCAAAGGTCACATGCAAGTCTGGCCCGCAATCAAACTTTTTTGCTGATCACACTTGGTGACATCAGCAATAGCGCAATATTGCACGTGAATATGAGATGGTGTGAAGTAGCATTAAGCCGCCTGTGCTTGGAGCTGTAGAAAAAGCAGCTGAGTGCGCAGTCTTGAAATCAGTTGAAAGCTGTAAAGCTTTAAGCCAGATTAAGTTCTTTTCTTATTAATATCACAATCAACATTTCAATATTGTTATAAGTGGTATGCTGTCTAGCTTAATCGCAGGGCTTGTATATTTTATGCAAAATGATTATTAACTAGATTAAGTGTAGGAAGAAAAAGCTGTGAGCTAGTTTAAATGTATTGATAGATGGAGAGCTTTAAGCTAGATTAAACTGATTGAATGTAAGACTTAGAAGCCTTAAACTATATAAAATGTGTGCAGTAAAAGCTTTAAATTGGATTAAACAGTTTTGAGTAAACTGAGATTGCAAGCCCTAAGCCCTTGAGTAGACTAGATTGCAAGCCCTAAACTCGATTAAGTGTGTGCAGTAAAAGCGTTGATTAAACAGTTTTGAGTAACAGCTTTAAGCTAGATTGAGTGTGTGACTTTAAAGCTCTTAACTAGATTAAATGTGTGCATCAAGAGCTTTAAGCTGCATAAAACAATTTTCAGCAAAAGCTTTAGGCTAGAGTGAATGTATGACTTAAAAGCTCTAACCTACATTCATGCTGTGCCGTAAAAGCTGTAAGCTTGATTAAACAGTTTTGAGCAAAGCTTTAGGCTGAATTGAATGTATGACTTAAAAGCTTTAAGCTAGATGAAATGTCAGCAGTAAAAGCTTTAAATTGGATTAAACAGTTTTGAGAAAAGCTTTAGGCTGAATTGATGGTATGACTTAAAAGCTTTAAACTAGATTAAATGTGTGCAGTAAAAGCTTTAGGCTGAATTGCATGTATGACTCTAAGCTACATTGATTGTGTGCAGTAAAAGCTTTAAGCTAGATTCAACTATTTCAATTAAAAGCTTTAAGCTGTTTTAAATGCAGCCAATGCAGTTTTGTATGATATTGGCACTTCAAATGGATACTTAGATGGTTCTACTGGGTTCTGAACGAAAGTCTCGTGATTATTTGAAATCTCTCTGGCATACTATATATACTATATCTGATGTCTCAACGTGCAACGTGCGATCAGCTTCAACGTCATTATCAAACCACAGCCCCTCCCCCAACCCGCGGCGTCACCTTAAGGCACATCCTTAGAATATTTGTGCAACTTATCAGCGCATTTAAAATTAGCCACCAGCAGCAACAACAACAACAACAACAAAACGCCAACGTATATTCAGAATTGTTGTTTTTGCCGTCTGCGGTGACGGCAACTGCGACGCCGACTGCGACGGCGACGGCGACTGCGACGGCGACGGCGACGGCGGCTGTGGCTGCGGCGGCTGCGGCTGAACTTTTGACGACATCTGCGACGGGGCAAGTCGCAGTCGCGTGATTTGTTTTGTAAATGAGGAAAAATGCAAAACTAAAACAAAAAAAAAGCAAAAAAAAACAGCACCAAAAAAAAACAAATAAAAACAAGTAAGAATGTTATAGTCGAGTATACCCGACTACGTAACTCCCTGTACCCAGGTCTAAAACATTCAATCGCAAATTTATCAAAATCGGAACTCGATGACGAACGATGACGATGACGAACGACGGTAGAGTGAAAGAAATACTAGCAGCACAATGCAGAGATGAGCGAGACTGATCGAAGAGCTGATACTTATCGATATTTTATCGAAGAGGCCAATTGGCTGCGCGCCAACAGTCAATTTTTGAATTTTGATGCATAGTCTGCACTATGCAGAGCATTGATAACAATATGTTTCAAGAAAATAAAGTCATGCAGATGGCGCATATCTCACAAAGAAAAATGTCAAGCAGATCAGGTGCTTAAAATTTATCGTATGGTTTGCGTACCGATAAGCAATTATGAAACCATATGGGCTTGTGTTGCTTAAAAGCGACATGTGCATCAGCTGATGCCGTGTGTTTTGGTATGTCGTGACGTCACGAGTACAAGACCCGCTGCACTTTCGCGCTCGCTCGCACACATGGTTAAGCCTTAAGTACTTAATAGAAAATGCACGCGCTTCGCGCTCGCTCGCCCATATGTACATACATATGCTGAAGCCTTCATGTTGCTGCTTGCCAAGCCTGCAGTACTGAATCTTGTTTGTTGAATAACTTCCTTGTTTATTATCCGATTGATTTGAAATTTGGACAGAAGATTAAGAGTGACTTAAGTAATATACATGTCGAATTCTAAAGCTATATCTTTAAAAGTGTGGCTGTAAAACGTTTTTATCGAATTGCGGGGGAACGGGGGAAGATATCTAAGATCGGAAACAAACTTGATCTGCGTATGGTATACAGGAAGCTACATTCCAAATTTGGTGTCTCTAGCTATTATAGTTGCTGAGATCGACGCGTTCATCCGGACAGACGGACAGACGGACAGACGGACAGACGGACAGACAGACGGACATGGCCAAATCGAAATCTCTTTTGATACTGATCAAGAATATATATACTTTATAGGGTCGGAGATGTCTCCTTCTGCCTGTTACATACTTTTGCACAAATCCAATACCCCCTTTTTACCCATTTTATGGGTACAGGGAGTAATAAAAATAGTCATTGAAAATGTTTACGGCCAGAGACGTTGCCAGTTGCCTTTTACTCAGTTCCAAAATAGCCGACACACACACACACACACACACAACACACACACACACACAACCACAAATTAGCTGCTTTGGTAGCTCATGCGCAATTGTCTAAACAAATTTTACAGACACTAAAATAATTGCAACGATTGCAACAGTCTACCATCTACAGTGGCTCACAGAATTGTTCACTTTTCTATTATTTTACAACTTGCAACACTATTATAGTCCATACAACACTCAATTAGTCAGTTTTGTGCTCTTCTCTGAAAGATTTTGAAGCATTCCTAGAGCTTCTGAACTTCTTTTTGAAAACTACGTAAAACTTCAGATAGAACTAGACTTTATTTTGTGTCTAGCTCAAGTTTTCTTAGGTTTTCTTTAAGAAAATGTATTTTTCTGTCATATTTCTTATATATATTTCATACTACACCGAATTCTTTAGTTTTGTGCTCATCTCTGGAAGATTTTGAAGCATTCCTCGAAGTTCTTAAGTTCTTTTGGGAACTACGTAGAATTTCAGGTGCATATTCATTGAAAAGTTGGTACTAGCTTTTATTTTGTGCTATATGTGATCTAGCTAAAGTTTTCTTGCGTTTTCTTTAAGAAAACTTATATTTTTCCGTCATATTTCTATTATATTCCATACTACACCGAATTCTTCAGTTTTGTCCTGGATAAAACTAAAACTTCTTTTAGAGAACTAGACAGTTTTTGCTTGGGCATGTTCATTCAAAAGTTGGTACTAGCTCTTAATTTTTAACTATCCTTAGTTTCGTTGGGTTTTCCTTGAGTAAGCCACATGACTTCAATATCTATAAAGAGTATACGTAGATATACTCTACTCTATAGTATATACTAGTCTATTATCCATCAAGCATCCTCGCCGGATGTATGCTACTCAGGTCTCAAGCAATTGGTCGTTATATCATAACCGCATATCGTATAATATATAGTATAGTACGGTCTGAACTGTAGGCTAATTGGATACCAATTGTCACTCATTATGATTGAGGTTCGCTTTTCATTTTTCTCTCTGTCACTTCCCCTGTAACTTCCTCTTGCCGTTTCCCCTGCCAATTTCACCTTATTTAGCTGCGATTGACGCGTTTTTTTACATAAGCAGCGACCGAGAAAAAAACATTTTGGTCTCAATAGATTTTCACAAGGCGATTTTCTTGCTGTTAGCAATTGTTGTTGCCAAGGCGCTCAGCAGCTGCAACAACAACAGCAACAACAACAACTGAACGAGCCCCTTTTTGTGTGTTGTTTTTGTGCGCGTTTTACTAGCGACTTTAAACGCGTCGCGTTTGCGGCTTTTTCACTTTTGAACTTTTTGTTTTTGGTTTTAGGTAATGAGCAACGTTTGGGAATGGGGGGCGGGTGAGGCGTGAATAACGCCCAGCGGCAACGGTTCTTGTTTGCTTTGTTACCAACGCAGCCGCCGCCGCCGCCGCCGCCTGTTTGCTCCCGCCTCTTTCCGCTCCCCCACTCCTTCTCACACCTACCGCAGCTGTCATAAATTATCAACAACAAGCGTCTCTCAACTCTGTCGCGGCGGCCGCTCTTAATCAGCCATTAGAGATCTTCATTTCGTACCGTCGTGTGTCCCAAAAAAAAAAAAAAAAAAAGAAAAGAAAATAATAAGTAAAAGTGCCCCCAACGTGTGTATCAGACTAGAAGATAACCTGCACGGCTCTTGAATACGAAATAGTTTCTTGAAATTTGCAGAATCAATGTTATATCATCATTATTTATACAGATTTTAAGGTTTTTGCACATGGTATATATCAAACTTTAGGCATACCAAATTTGCTGACTCTAGCTCTCAAAGTGCTTGAGTTATTTCTTAATTAAGATTTTCAACCAATTTCGATGCTGTTTGGCTAATAGATTATGGTTATGGCATATATGAACAATTTCCTGACTCTAGAATTTATAGTTCTAGAGTTATTACTCTACAACAATATATCATTATTATTTTGATCAATTTTTTAGATTGAAAAGCTTATAAGCACAAATTGTTGTTAATCAGACTATGCGTATGGCATATGAGATGCTGCATACCAAATTTACTGACTCTAGCTCATATAGGTCCTGAGATATGTTAACATTATGCCATGATCCAATTTACAAACTGTGTGTGGCCTCTATGGTCAGGTATACAGGGTATATTGGTAATGGAAAAAGTACTAAGAAATGCAGCGCGCAAACGTTTTCAAGTTTTGTAGTTTTTGTTGTTAGCTTTGCACTTAAATAATTTAATTGCTTATAAAATAAATAAACTGGAACGGGATAACGAGCCATCAAAATGTTGTGTCGCCTCTTTAATGCATTTTCCCAAAAATACTCGTATGAGCTCTTCAGGTCGTCTTTTTGTGTACTTTTATTTACACAAATTTATCATATGTATATATATATATATACAATATATATGTTTGTACGTAATATATTTTCCTTTTGCGGTCTTCTTTTTGTTCTATGCCGCCTCTCTGCCGTTCCCTTTTGCTTTATTCATTGATTCAACGATCGATCGATCTATTGAATCGTTTGCCCGGCTTGATTGATTGCCCAAATGGACTGATTGACAGTTCAACACTCGTAGCTGTCAAATTTAAGCAACGCAAATAAAAACAGAAAACCGATCCGATCCGATCCGATCCGAACAGAACAGAACAGAACCAAACCGTATCGAACCAAGAAACTCATCAGACGAGGACCACGCCCACACTGCCCACCTTGGACTTGCATTCTTAAGTTATTTCTGTTTATTTTAATACAGTTTTTTTCATTTTCGTTTTTTTTTGTGTTGTTAACTTTTTCTTTATTTTGTTTGGGCGTAGGTTCAATATATTTCATTTAATTTCATTTTTATTTCTTTTGCATTTTCATTTCGCGTATATTTTATTCAATTTTATTAAATTCAGCGTTGAGCTTTAACTTCTGCGCTAATTATTTTGCAACAATTAATTAAGGCGCAAAACAAAAATAATATCTTAACAGCAAAAGCAACAAATACATTGCCTGCTCTATATATTCCCTGCCTCCCATATCCCCACATACCCCCTCTCTTAACACAGCTACTATATGCGCTGATCTGTGCTGATCTTTTAACTCAATTAAAAGCGCACGCAGCCAAAAGAAAAAAAGGCAACAAGAAAGGTTATTCTGGTCGAAAGTGTGCGACTAAAAGTTGCGCTGTACCAAATTTTGATGAAATATTATAAAGAATACGCTCTAAATTCATTTCAATGGCTTGTATATTCCTGGTGGTTAATATTTTTCTAGGGATTTACTTGACAAGACTGGGGAACTTTGGAATATGAGAAGTCACATACCAAATTTGTTAGCTCTAACTTTAATAGTTCCCGAGATCATATCCCTTTCATAACTACAGTAAATTGACCTTAACAGTATTTATTGGCATATGTGGAAGACTTTAGCATAGCAAATTTTACTATTTCTCTTGTGTTATATGGAGGACTTTGACTCGTGCGAAAGTACATACCAAAATGTACCTGGTCTTTTGCCAACTTTTATAGTGTCTGAGCTTGTATGCCCTATGGCTAAAGTAAATAGCTTATAGCAATTTTTGTTGGCATATTTGGGGACTTTGGCCTATGAGAAGCTACATACCAAATTTGCTAGCTCTAACTTTTACAATTGCTGAATTCATATGCCTTTCGTGACAACACAAAATAGTTTTTGGCTTCTTTTTTGAGATATTTGGGGAACTTTGGCCTATAAGAAGCTACATACCAAATTTGCTAGCTCTAACTAGAACAGCGGCTGAGTTCATGTCCCTATCAAAATTACAGGGTATACAACAAATGAAAATAAACCAAAGCAACATTTTCAAAGGCACTTTTGAGATGTGCGTGTGTGTGCGTACAGAGTATGTGTGTGTATTGGCTACCAAAAAAATAGCCAAAAAAAGCACACTGCGCCAGTTCGACGCCGCTGTCGATGCCAACGTTGACGTCAACGTTGACGGCGACGCAGAGGTTCTGCGTCATGTGAGTCAGCAACGCATTTGGCAAGACACAACAAACGCCAAGGCGAATTTTAGTTCTCTGCTTCGTTGGCTAAAACAAATGACCAGAGGAAGAAGCCCAAAGACACACACCACACACACACACACACACACACACACACACACACACACACATTGGTGTGTCTCTCTGTGTGTGTGTGTGTGTGTGTGTAGTTGTTGTTGCTGTGGGCCACGTGTTGGCGGCGACGGCAGCCCCACAATGTTTATTAGAAGTTGAAATGCCTGTCGCTGCCTTTTGACTGTAATTAGCACATTGTGCGAATATTCAACTGTTTGTTGTTGTCTCTAAATGCAGCACACACACACACACACACACACACACACACACACATAAAATACTAAAATATTCCGCGTACACTAGCCACTAAAAATTGTCTGCAAATTGATTGCACTTAAGCCAAAAGCTTTTCTCAGAGTTTGACAAGCAAAAGCTTTTGGCAAAGTTTGAGCGAGAGCTGCAAGTTCCAAGAGCTTTCAGCTTGAATAGAGCTTTCAGGTGCTTTCAAAGCACTTTTTGTGTGTTGTCGCGCGCAAACGCACATAAAATGTTAAAATATACATAAAAAAAATTGAAATTTTATTTGCTGCATTTGTGGCTGTTGAGTCAATGCACTGTCAGACAACAGCTATAAAAAAATAATACAAAAAGTAACAAATTTATTTCTAGACATTTCGTCTTAAATTAAAATTAAAATTAGCATATATGCCGATGTATATTTTTATATATATTAAGATATTTCTGTACGTGCTGTGTTTGTGTGTGCTGAATGCACTTGTTCAAGCCGTTGTTGTTGTTGTTGTTGTTGTTGTTGTTGTTGTTGTTGTTTCTGTGAGTGCCGCCCACGCTGCACAAATATTTGTTTTTGGCTCTAATAATTTCGCTTGAGAAATGTGGCTTGTTGTTGTTGCACGCTTTGCTTGTCAAGACCTGTGCATCAATGAATGAATTTGGCGAAAACAATCGAATGCCTGGAACGGGCACAGCAACAACAACAACAACAACAACAACAACAACAACAACAACAATTAATAATAGCCTGCAATGCCAACAATTTGTTGAAATATCATTTTTTCTGCTTTTTTTTGTGATTTTTGCGCCTTGCAAATACATTTTTGCGCCCATAAATCAAATGTCTAGAGTCTAGACAAATTTGCAGCAACAATTTCAGGCAGCTCAAAATACACACACACGCACACACACACACGCACGCACACACACACATATACTACCTATAAACAAATAAAGCTATAGATCAACAGTGCATAATTAACAGCTGCCTTTTAAATGATGAATTGCAGTTGTTGTTGTTGTTGCTGTTGTTGCTGTTGTTGCTGTTGTTGCTGTTGTTGTTATTGAACGATGAACGGAAATGAGGGGCGGGTCAACATTTGGCCGCAACAGGAAGAGCAACTGTTAATCAAGCGCATTCTGTTATTAACAGACATTACACTCTTTAACAGCTAACGGAAGCGACAACATTTTAAGGCCTCTCAACATTGTTGCTAAGCACAGAGATTTTGGCAACATTTGCTGCAAGGCTTCAACTGCAATTGAAGTCTTAAAACAAGCGTTTTACTGTGCAAAACGTATTGTATTTAGTATATTTAGTATATTTTGAGTCAGAAACTAGTTAAACAAACAAGCTAACGAACAAAACAAACAACAAACGGCGACAAGTTTTGCAGGCTGAGGCTCAGCAACAATGTTGAAATGTTGCCAAGCTCAGCTTGGCAGCAACATTTGCCGCTACATAAATAAACTCTTTAAGCCACAAACTTGAACAGCTCTGCATAAAAAACAACAATGTTTCAGTTCAATTCTAATTACTTAACTATAATTGTAAATCAAATGTATTTTAATATATAACAAACAAAGCATTTAAGCAGTCGAAACGGAAGCATAACGCTTAGCAACATTGCTGATATGCTGCTTAAGGTTGCGCAACATTTGAGGCTTTAGTTTAATTGCATTAAGCCGTTAACGAACAAGCAGGCGTGAACAGCCCCAAAATCAATATATTTGCTTAATTAATTTTAAGGTCACGCTATTTACAATTTCTGTAGCATTTTTGGCTGTCATTCATTAAGCAGCAAATATGCATGCATATAAGTCTTAAAATATACTATAAATATATATACTTATAATATATAAATATCTATAGATATATGCACAATTTTGTGCTGATTTAGCATGCAAAATTGTATGCAGAAAATGTGAAATCAAGCGCAAAAATTGCAGCGCCAATTAACGTAAATTTCAATTATATGAACAGAGTAAAAGTATTTTCGTTTATTTTTTGTTTCTGTTTTTCTATTTTTCTGTTTTTCTTTTAAATTGCGCAAGGAAAACAGAAAAGCAGCAAGAGCAACAAATCAAATCAAATCAAATCAAATCAAATCAAATAAAATCAACAGAATTATGACTAAAATGGGTATATAATGAGAGTTGAGCATTTCTTTTGATAATCGCATTGGTTTTAATTGTTTTGTTGAATTTGTAGCTGTTGTTGCTTGGTTTTTAGTAAAATATACATACATAAATATTTATAAATGTATTGCGCGTAGATCGGCAGCTTGGTATCAAAGGCGATTCAAATTGTTGTCTTTTGTGATTATTTTGTTGTTGCTTGCATTTAAATTGTGTTTCTTTATTTTCGCACGCAAATAAAACTGGCGCCAATGAAAACAACAATAACATTAACATTAACAATAACAATAACAATAACAATAGCAACAATTTCATTTTATAATAAGGCCGCCACTTGATAAACGTCGCGCGTCGTTAGCGCCACTTATCACGTATACGCCATGTCGGGCAATGCCGCCCCTGGTTGTGCTAGTTGTTGTTTAGTTGTTGTGTTAGGTTGTGTTTGGCTCTGGGGTGGGTGGGCGTTTTTGCCTAGTTAGATAGCCGATTTGCCCGCTGTCTATAATGCTTCATTTTCATTTTTTAGCTAATTAGTTGTTGGCTTTTGCTTTGCTTTGCTTTTCCAATCAGCAGCTGCGTTGATAAGCACCAAATTGTGGAAACAACAAACAAGAAACCATCAATAACGCGCTGATATTTACGCGCACATCATACCCTACAATCTGTAGTCCATGTGGCAGCTGAAGTTAGCAAATTTGGTATGCAGCTGGTCAAAGGCAGTGCGCATATGAAATCAAACACAAACTTGCCATATCAAACAAGGCCGGCCAGCAAAAAGGCCAGCAATTGAGTTGGCCAAAGCATAGCTAGCGCACTTTACGTGGTATGTGCTAGTCGGGGCGCTCATTTGCTTGACTTTTGGGCATTATATGTGCTATTTTTATGGGCTGTCGTCGTCGTCGTCGGGCATTTGGTTGATGTGTGGCGCCAAAGAGTTTAAAGTTTTAGCATTTGTAATTTGGCCGCCTGAGAGCGGTGCGCGTGGTAATTAAAATATATTAATAATTTAACGCGCTTTGGACCGATTTGCATACCAAAGCCCCCAACGATTTAGTGGCCATCCAATTAACAACAACAATAACAGGAACAGCAACAGCAACAGCAACAGCAACAAAACAACGCTAATGAAATTAAGTCTACAAGCAAATGGCCAAATCTGTTGCCAGTTGCCAGTTGCCAGTTGCCAGTTGCCAGTTGCCAGTTGCCTCCCTGCTAACAACTTGACACTTGTTGGCGCCATTGACAACAGCAACAGTTGCTGCTGTGTTCATGTTGTTGTTGTTGTCGCTGTTGCTTCTTTTGGCTGTAATTGAAAACGCTGCCGGAAATGCCGCACAAACGGTATTCAATTGCAGCCAAGTGTAAAGTCTGGCAGCAAACAAACTGCAGCCCGAGCCGCTTTTGGCCGCTTTTGGCCGCTTTTGCTTTTGCTTTGCGGCTTTCTCGGGTGCAATATCATCATTATAAGGTCTTATTGTAGCACGCCTCTTCACAATTTACTGGCCATGCCCCTCTATAAGCATTTTGCCATCGACATTGACTAATTTTATATATATGGGCAAATGCAATTAGCTGGCGCCACAATTCCTCATCAACAACAACAACAACAACAACAAAGCAAATATGAAATAAAAATAAAAATATATTTAAAATCTATATATAAGCAAATATACTTTTATAGCCATACGGCAGCAACAACAATTTGATGAGGAAAAACCTAAATGCAATTGATTTCATATACTAGAAGTATTTTTCAGTGACCGTAACATTTATGATTTTCATTTTACAAATTTCTCGCAAACAGAATTTATTAAGTATTATTTAATTTTTCCCCGAATATAAAACTTAATTTGGCAATTTCTTTAATATTGCAATACTTTTGAAGCATTTGTTATGAATAATATTAAATATATTAAAACAATTTGAAAATATTTTATTTGGTATTTTTTTTTAGTATTTTCTCAAAAGTTCAAGTAAAAGTCTCAAAATCAGTTTTGATTTAGTGTTTTTGAACAGTAAAAAAAAATACCTAAAAAATACTGAAAACCCTCAAATCAAGGTTGTTTCAGTATTTTGTTTCAAATCAATATATTACAACATAAAAATACCTTGAATTTCAAAATCAGTTATTTTCAGTGTTAAAAAGTATTTGAAAAAGTCAAAAAATACCAATAAAATACTGAAAACCCTAAAATCAACGTTAGTTCAATATCTTTTAAATCAAAATAATACAGCACAAAAAATACCTAGAATTTCAAAATTAGTTGTTTTCAGTGTTAAAAAGTATTTGAAAATATACCAAAAAATACTGAAATTCCGAAATTCATGTTGTTTCAGTATTTTTTTTGAAAAATCAAATTATTACAAGAACAAAATACTTAAATTTCAACATCAGTTCATTTCAGTATTTTAAAAAATTCATTAAATACCAAATTATAGCATTACTAAATAATAAAGCTTAATTCTAATTGATTTCATATATACTTATTATTCTCCCATTTCTCATTTTCAGTTACCGAATGTCAGTTTGGCAAAGTTCTGCGAGAGTTGGGCTCCACTTGGTACGCGGATTTGGGACCACCATTTGGCGTCATGTACTGCATCAAATGTGAATGTGTGGCGGTAAGTACAGCTATTGAGTTAAGATCAGCAAATACTGGATTAATCCAGCAATTGTGAGCGCTATGAAACTGAGAACCGCCTGAAGCGAGCTCAATTTGGTGTCAATTGGTGCTCAGTTAGTTGAGCTTTAAGCTTTAGACGAGCTTTATTGCGTGCTCATTGCCTTTAAAGCTTTCAAATGCTATGAAAGTTCAGCTTATGATCATTTAGCAGCTTAAAGCTTTAAGTAGCAAAGCTTTCAGGTGCTTTCAATGCTTGGTGTCAATTGGTAGTCAGTTAGTTGAGCTTTAAGCTGTAGACGGGCTTTATTGCGTGCTCATTGCCTTTAAAGCTTTCAAATGCTATGAAAGTTCAGCTTATGATCATTTAGCAGCTTAAAGCTTTAAGTAGCAAAGCTTTCAGGTGCTTTCAATGCTTAATTCAGCATTAAAGTACATTTCTACTCTATTAATTTTGAGTAACTTTATTGCGCAGTGTCTGCAATATTGCAGATACAAGCGACTAGATATAGATACAATACGCTATACAGATTGAGATACATTTAGCATATGTATCTTTTGGTGGGCCATATGCCTGAACAAATTAAGTCAAGCCAAAATGATAGGCGGCACACTAATTGACTAATGACTGCCGACATTTGCTACAAGCTACAAAACAACAACAACAATTGCGAGACAAACAACAAACAACGTTGCCAAAAAAAAAGTAAAAACAAAATATTGGCGAAATTTTCACTTAACGATAGTTGTCTGGGTTGGGTAGGGGGGAAGGGAGGGCAAGCGGAAAATAAAGCGCATAATTTATGGCATTCTTACGCATGATTAATATTGATTTGAAAGCTCTTTTTATAACGAATCATACTACTATATACTCTATAACAAATACTATATGCCATATATACTATATATGCTCTATAAGAAACGCAGCCTTGCCAAAACTCAGCCAAGAAACAACAACAAAATAAAACAAATTTAAGATTGTGTTTGTTGTTGTTGATCGAATTACGCAAAAACAAATAAAATAAATTTAAAAAAAACACAAAAAATTTGCATTGCCATACAAATTACGTAGAGCACGTAACAAGTGCAAAGGAGAGTGGCCAATGAGGGGAGGGGCAAGCGCTGCGGAGAGGGAAAGGCGACAATTCCCAAGCGACACATAAAAAAAAATGTCAAACTTGTGTCCTCGTTCAAGTTCTGCGTAAAGTAAAAATAACAAAAACAAATTCTATATGTGCATATACATATATAGATTATATATAGCTCTACAAATGTATGTGTGTAACATATATATATATATATTGTATAAATATATATATAGGCAGCATTGTATGTATGTTTATAAGGCAGGCCCCGAAAATTAATTGACGCCATAAAGTCTTGGCGCATTTGTTGCTTTTGTTGTTGTTGTTGTGCGTCTGCCAACGACCAGACGACAGCCGACCCAGACAAGAAACAACCCAACCAATCTTGATATAGTATAACCATATATGTGGCACTCCACATGGCTGACAATCAATATCAAACACTCCAGATTCCTTGTATAATTTGGCAGCCTCAAATGTTTTTTATGATTCCGTTTCAAGCAACTCTATAGGGTGTACTATCTACAACACATGTTCCAAGTTCTTAAAAAGAAACAAGCCAAGCAATCTTCATAAAATATGTTTCCATTTTAAAGAATCTAGAAATCCTATGCCACTCCACAAGGCTGACAATCTATATCAAAAACTTTAAGAACCAAATCTTCTTAGTTGTAGAATCTACGCTGAATGTTCCAAGTTTTTGAAAAGAAACCACCCAACCAATGTTCATAATAGCATGATTCCGTTTCTTAGTCAAACCAAACAAATCGTAATGACTATAACCATATACCTACTCTATAAGGCTGACAATCTATAGCCCACAAATTTAAAGGCCGCATCTTCCATGCGCAATTTAACAGCTTTAAATGTGTTTTATGATACCATTTTTGAAGTCAACACAAACCACTCTATAAGATGGTATACAATCTATACCAAAACACTTTAAAGCGCAAAATGTTTCATGTTTCTTAATGTCTTTTATGACTGCGTTCTTTTTTTAGTTAGTTTTTTGCAAATTGTTGGAACTAATTGGACCTGTCGCCCTCTATAGAGCCGCTTCTTGACTTGTTTTAATGGACCTGTCCAGTCGCTGGGCATTTGTACATTGCATAAAAGTCATTTTTGTATTAATTAATTATAATTTATGTGGCTGCAAGCGTTATAAACGAGCACATCATAAAATGATTGCTGATGCTGGTGCTGCTGTAAGAGCTTAAGAACCGATATACCATATCATAAAAAGCAACAACGTTGGCCAGCCAATAAAAATAAAAACAGATTTCATATAAACATCAAAAAGAAACTAAACAAAAATCTCTCAGTCGAGCAGATCCGAAAATGAATTAATAAAAAATCATATTATAAATATATTCATATATTTATATTAAGAAAATCGCAGCTTGATTTAGTTCTAAATTTAAAGTAGTCGCCGAAATAAAGAGATAGAACACAATCAATCAGTTAAGTGCTAGACTGGCAAACACCCTACCTTACTATAAATATTACAATAATTTCTTAATAATCTTATTATTAAATTATGTTGAAATTATCAGCATCGATAAATATTAAGCTAAAATAAACATATACCAAATTTCAGAGCCATAACTTTACAAATTTGATTGTATATACTTGGTGTACTAGAATCGGTATACCTGATTTGATAGCTCAGGCTTTTAATCACTCAGACAAGCTGTCCAGCGTCATAATAAGATACAGGGTATCAAATACAAATAGCAAACAAGCAACATAAAATTTGAGTCAGTTTTCAGTTATGCGAATGGCAGCGCTTATTAATTTTGTGGCTACAAAAATTATATAAAAAGTAAATAAAAAAGTAAATAAAATATACAGTAATGGCATAAGGCAGACAGAAGTGACACATTGGCCATCCACTCAGCATAACTAATGAGCTACCACAATGTTTTTTCTTCTTTTTTTCGTTGTTTTTCCTCTTTAATTTTTAAGAGCCACAACAGACAAAACGCAACAACATTATATACATTTTTTTAATGCATTATTAGGCTATATCCAAAGTTTCATAAGGCTATCAAATGTTTAGGGTTAATTGTAAACTGAATTATGATCCATAGCTAACGTTTTCCACCACTTTTCCAGATACCCAAAAAGCGTCGCATTGTTGCACGCGTTCAGTGTCGCAATATCAAAAACGAATGTCCGCCAGCTAAATGCGATGATCCCATCTCATTGCCTGGCAAATGCTGTAAGACCTGTCCCGGCGATCGCAACGGTAAGTGCAAACCATATCATATTAGATTGTAATCATATCATATGATTATCATATCATGCCAGTACTTATACTATCTCTCAACTATGCCCAACTCATCAAAGAACTGAATAAACACTTTCACTCACCATTAGCTAGCCAAAGATCATGCCAAATATATGCGTCATAGCAGGCCAATGGGCCATGATAGGGTAGTAGCTAGACCATATTGCGGGGGGAACTTTTGTTGGGAGGGGAAGAAGAAAGGAAATGTTCAAAGCATTTTGTGGGACTTATAAATTTGCGAAATATCTCAATATTTTGACACATGCAATTGTTTGTTACGCATAATAAAAGAATAAATGGAAATATTGAATATGTGGGATTATAATAACAGACCGATTCAGATTAAGATATATATGCATGTGGATATAAAATGTTGTGTCTGCTTGTAAAGATTTTGGCAAGTTGTTGGTCAAAGCATATATCTTCCACTTATAGATCATATATCTATGAATAATTAAGCGTAGCAGCTACGGCAGCTGTACAACACTTTTCAGCGCGACGTAGACCATAAAAAAAATACAAAAAAAAAAGAAAACACAATCAGGCAACAGAAGGGGTTGGGTAAAGACATGCTAAACAGATCTATGTAGTAGGATAGGATAAATATATAGATGGGCAGCTATATAGATAGATATGATGTAGGATAGATAGTTCGGTTTCGGTCGGGTTCAGTTCGGTTGACGACGAAACGCGTAAATTGTTTATGAAAAATTACTTGGCCCGAAATGAAGGTCAACGCTACGCAATTTATAATTCTTTTTTATGCCATTGGCTGTTGTCGCCTCTACCCCAGCATATTCCAATCTATACTTAGTATATATGCACACGTTCAACCCATTTTCACACACACACACACACACACACATGTGTGTATATTCTTGATGTATGCTATTTCATTTTGGCGATCTCTGCATTTATTTATTGTATGTAGCATTCCAAGTTTTGCATGTTTCGTGTTTCTACACAATTTATTTTATATCGTCCAACTGGGCAACATTATGGGACACAACCAAACAGCCCACTGGGAATCGGTTATGGCCATCAAAATTGGTATGTCTCTTAAAGACTGGCCAGCTAGAAGATTGCTCTACTCTTCGCAGAAATGCCTTGGGGCACACTGGGGACACACGTGCCGCATTCAACAATTTCAACAACTATTTCCTACGATTTATTATTTATGGTATTATACAGAAAACAAAAACATTCTCCCAATGTTTGGGAGCGCAAATGAAGCGGGAGAGCAGTCAGGAAGGAAAGTGAGCTTAGCCAGTGACAGTCAAAAGCTTGTTGCTATGGTACGGCACAAGCAGCTGGCAACCCTTAGAACTATGCAACTGTACACAAAATGAAATACATCTACATGAGATTTTAAACATGGGTCTGTTAATTCTTAAAAGTTGCTATACATACTTTCTTGACTGCTACCTACAACCGGCAACCCTAAGATCTTGCAACTCTGTCGCCGAGTGGCGGTTCTAAGGAAAGTACTATACTTATATCCAATTTGTGAGATTCCAGAATGTATGTCTCTATCTTTTTAAAGTACTTAGCTTAGCATGGGGCAGTCAAAACTTGTTGCTGGTACTGTCGGCCACAGCTGGCAACCCTTGAAGTTATCCCTAACCAAGCAACTCTGGAAAAACTCTTCATTTTTAGCAAAGCATTTACAATAATTTCTTTTCAATTCGCGCCTTGACTGCTAGCTGCAGCTGGCAACCCTAGAACTTATCACCAACATAGCAAAGTTGTTAACAGTTGGCAACTCTGAAACTACTCTCGCTTTGAAAAAATTGTGCACATTTTAGACACTAGGCAAGTTTAGCTGCTCACATGTGGTCTTAAAGCCTAAGCATATGCTTATGAACACACACACACACCACACACACCACACACACACCACACGCACACACACAACATACATCAGCGTCTGAATCACTGGCAATTCTTTTGGCTTTAGCTAATTTTCTGCATGAATTGAATTCATAATTAGAAAAAACTTATGAGGAAAGTTTTACAACGTGTGTGTGTGTGGTGTGTGTACTCGTGTGTGTGTGTGTGTGTGTGTGTGTGTGTGTGTGTGTGTGTGACATTTTTCACATAATCAGCCAAGTGCTGCCTGAATTCCAGTCTGCGTCTCCCAGTTACTGTTGCTGTGTGGCATGGCTCAGTTAAACTGGTTGCCCGAACCGGCAACATTGCCGTGCTTGCAACTGCTGCTTGCAACTGCAGCTAGTTGCAACTACAACAACTGCTGCTGCTGCTGCTGCTGCTGCATCACATCATTAGTTTCCGTTTTGCGGCAATTTTTCATTTGCTTATGCAAAGCCGTTGACCTTTGGCGTCGCCCCTTTTGGCCGCCCCTTTTGACGGAAAATTTCACTTTTATTTAGATGGCCAGTTGGCTAAAACTGCTGCCACGTCAAATTGCAACAGCAACAGCAACGGCAACAGCAGCAACTATTGCCAGCCAGCCAGCTTGCCTCTTGTTGCCTGTTGCCTTGCTGCCTTGCTGCCTGCTGCCTGTTTGGCTGCTCAGCTCCAACTCGTTTGCCATAAATAGTTAGAAGGCACGGGCGCGGCCCCAACTTGGCTCGAGTCTTGCCTCATGCCTCATGCCACTTGCCTCTTGGATCTCACGCAGTCGCTGGCTATTGTAAAAATATTTTGCAGCAACAACAAGAACGCGCTTTGTTGCCTGCTTTTGATTTACCAAAGTTATTTTTTTTTTGCCTAACTTGGTGTATGCCTCGCCTGCAGCTTTTGTCAGCGTATATATATATACTATATATATATACATATCTAGCTATATATATTTAGAAGCTTGGCACCAAGTTTAGTGTGGCTGCAACGGCCGCAACATCTTCAGAATCACAATCCTCAGCAACTTAAGTATCTTTTGCCCATTTTTGGGCCCTGTCGCCTGTCGCCTGCTTCTGGATCGCTGCATTAATTTATGCATTTTTTCGTTATTTTTTCTTCATTTTTTTCTTTTTTTGTCATCGTTGTTTTTGTATTTTTATAATGACATAACTCGAGCATTTTAACGCTTATTAAATTATCTCATTTACCGCCACTAACAGCGGGCGGTCCCCCCAGTCCCAATGAGACAAGGCGCACAACTAAGTAGTGTAGAGTAGTAGTGTGGGAAGGGGTAGTGTGGTGTTGGGTAACGGGGGGGATTGCTTCCCAGGTAGACAATAAAATTTAATGCTTTGTGGCAATGTCTTTCATGCGATCGTTTGGCTTGTGGTTCGTTCATTCGATTCGATACGATTCCAGCGATTCCAGCGATCGATCGATCGTTCGATCGCTCGATCTTGCCTCGTTGCCTCGATAAGGCCTCAAAACTGTCGACTGGCGTCCATTAAGAGCTGACAATTCAAGTTGATGACATCTTTTGTGGTCACTGCGTTTCCTTTTTAGTTCATTTTATGGGGATCCCAAGACCCCGTGCCCGTAACCGTACCCATAACCATACCCGTACCCATAGACATACCCATAGAACCATACCCGTACCTTTATCTTACTCGCACTCTATCGATCCACATACCAACTATGTGTGTGTGTGCTCACACAAAAGGATAGCCAAAACAGATTTTTATCGCTGGGGCGTGAGTGTACCTCTCTATCCCACAGGTCTGCTCTCCTCTGTCTGCGATTCCTTTAAACTGAGACAATAAAACTTTCAACTTTATCGCTATCGCCAATGGCATCAAAACGGAACTGTCTATTAAAAATTATGCTGCACGTTACCATTTAGATTGTTTAGCGCGATTGAGTGCGGTCTTCAGGTAGTTAAGTGTGTGTCTTATGTGTGTGTGTTTGACAGGCTCCAAGTGTGTGAGAAACCGAGAGGATGATAGGCGCCGCAGCTTTTGCCCAAAGTGAGTTCATCCTACCGATCGGATGGGTCACAAGGGTAGGGTCTCTGTTTCTTATATTACTCAATAGAGTAAGGCTTCGTTGCCTGAGAACGGAAGCTTTTCCTCTCAGTTGTCATGCAAATAAAGCTTTCTGCTTTGAGCTTTAATTCTTTGTTCTAATGAACTATACGAAGGTTAGCGCTCCCCTTTCGCTCCTTTCGAAGAGCTGTCGCTCTTTGGTTTAACACATGAGAGTAAAGAGAGCGCTTGCATTTCTCTCCTGCACAAATTTTGCACATTTCCCAAGCACAGGATGACTTTTCGCTCTCCCTAAAATGCCCCACATGACAATCTTTCGCTCTCCGGTATCATACTCCTGCATTAGAGTAAAGAGAGTGCCACACACAACGTTTGGAATTCCATGGAAGAACCAGAGCAATGAGTTTACTTTTGTGTGCAGCTCGTTTCTATGGATAGACAGTAAATGCTAAATGCTGTGATTCCATTCAGAGCATTTGAAAAAAAATGGAAAAACACTTTGAAAGCTTTTGTTAATGAGCTGCGGTACGCGGTACCCGATGATGTTTTTGTTGTTGTTGTTTTTTTCGGGGTCTGAGACGCCAAGCCACATACCAAAGCGTTGACTCAATGCCTGCCGAAGGTGTCGTTTCGTCTTACCCTCTGGCTTTGTCGGCTTCTGTCCGTCCGTCCAGGCTGTACCGGCTGTCCAGGCTGTCTGGTCGTTCGTCCAACTGCCCGCTCCTCGTGGTTGTCATGATGGGCAACGTGTCGTCGTCTTTGTGCGCACCAAAACTCATTTATCTTGGCTTACAAAAACGGCCGAAATACCAACAACAAGAACCACACACACGGCATAAAAATGAAACGAAACGAAACGAAATTCATTCATCTGCAATGCGAGCGCGAGTCAAGGGCAGACCCTGGTCCCAGGTTCCAGATTCCAGGTCCCCAGCTCTCAGCTCTCAGGCCCAGAAACTCTGCCTCGAACCTCACTTCAGCGATCTTTAGCGATCTCCAATAAGCAAAAGAATGTGCCGAGCCGCCGCAGACGACGCGTCAAATTGAAAAACGCAGCACAGCACCGTGGCGAGGCGGAGAGGTGCGGAGTGTGGGGTTGAAGAATTGGTAGAAGAACAGGGGCTAGCGGCTCTCCGGTCAGAAGTGGCTCGTATTAAGATCAGGCGATAAGATCGGACAGCCAGAGACATTGGGATGGCACACACACTCACACACACAAAACACACACAACACACAGTTGCAACACAGGCAACCGCAGCGTGGTCTTGGCCCGGTCTTGCCCCGGTCTTGGCCCGGTCTCGGCCTCGGCTCAATAAAATGCTATACAAGGTGTCAGATTTGTCGCCCTTCATTATGCGGCAAGAAGTTGGTTTTTTTTGCGGCTTAAAGCAAACAGCTATAGATAAAGAGTGAGGGAGAGGGCGAGGGCGAGATAGAGAGGGGGTGGAGGGAATGAAAATAATCGAAATTCCAATGCGGCATCAACTTCAGCTTTAGCCTTACCTTTAGCCTTTGCTATACCCTATACACATACAAATTAGCTCAAAAGAAAGGGTATCACAACAGGCAACTTCGATCTAAATGATCTCAGGATCTGTAAGAGCTAGAGCCAGTAAATTTGGTATGTAGCTTCTATATATTATATACTTACTATATGCTCAATCAAAAGCCAAGTTTCTCTAGCCTTTGTCATCCAACTAACTAAAGGACCTCAAAGGCTATAAGAGCTAGAGTCAGCAAATTTTGTATGTGGCTTCTCTTATGGCATATAAAGCTAAATTTGTTTAAAAATTGGTGAAAAGTTCCATGTAAAACATTTCTAGGGTATTTTAGTGTTGACAACAGGGTAACTAATAGTCAAGCAGTCTGTACTAAAGCTTCTTTACTTGTTTTTAGCTGTTTTTTTAAAAATATTTTTAATCAGCTTTAGGAAGCGACTTCTAACGAAGTTGAAGCTGTAGCTGAATGTGATTTATGTGCCTGGCTGCGGCTCAGGCTACTGTCAATCAAGTTGTTGTGCGTACGTGTGTGTGTGTGTGTGTGTGTGTGTATGTGCGCCCCTGTCACGCCGGAAATGTCCACCTACTTTCACGCCGAAAACTGAATGTGTGTGAAATTCCTGGAAGTTGCATATTTTTGTTTTGTTTCTTTTGTTGTTGTTGTTTCTGTTCGGCCTTACTCTAGAGCTAGTTTACCTGCCTCACTCAATTTATGCACGATTAATGAATGCCACCTGGACAGGTAAGCCCCGCAGACCCGCTGGGCCCTCTGGCCCGCTGGCCCGCTGCCTTGTCTACCTGTGTGAGTCGCCCTTTTATTCAGATTCATTCATACATTGCATTCATTGCATTCACTGCAGCCAGCGGCAGCTCTTTGATGCTATTCTGTTATCTAAATTCCATTTAAGTAGAGCAGATCTTAACTCACGAAATCTTTTATGCTTATTTACAGATACGGATGTGGCCTTGGATGTGCCAGTGCCCAGCGAGGAAGAGGAGCGCAATATGAAACGTAAGTAAACGAAGTTTTACTATCCTATCTTCCAAACCCAAAACCCATTATCCTCATTCTCACACACATACACACACACACACACACAATCACATTGTAACCATAATTGTTTTGCATTCCATTCACAGATTACGCAGCGCTGCTAACGGGTCGCACATCCTATTTCCTGAAGGGTGAGGAAATGAAATCCATGTATACCACATACAATCCACAGAATGTGGTTGCCACCGCACGCTTTCTCTTCCACAAGAAGAATCTGTATTACTCGTTCTACACATCCGCGAGAATTGGTCGCCCCCGTGCCATACAATTTGTGGACGATGCCGGCGTCATACTTGAGGAGCATCAATTGGAGACGACTCTAAGTGGCACGCTGAGCGTCTATCAAAATGCCACCGGTAAAATTTGTGGCGTCTGGCGTCGCGTGCCCCGCGATTACAAACGCATCCTGCGCGATGATCGCCTGCATGTCGTCCTGCTCTGGGGAAACAAGCATCAGGCTGAGTTGGCCCTGGCCGGCAAGATCGCCAAGTATACGGCACTGCAGACGGAGCTCTTCAGCTCGCTGCTGGAGCCGCCATTGACCGCCAGCGGCAAGCCGGATCCCCAGCTGGCTGGCGCCGGTGGCACAGCCATTGTGTCCACCAGCAGCGGTGCGGCAAGCTCCATGCATCTGACACTCGTATTCAATGGCATCTTTGGCGCCGAGGAGTTTGCGGATGCGGCGCTCAGCGTACGCATTGAGCTCGCCGAGCGCAAGGAGCTGATCTTTGATGAGCTGCCCCGCGTGCGCAAGCCCTCCGCGGAGATCAATGTCCTGGAGCTGTCATCGCCCATATCCATACAAAATCTGAGATTGATGTCGCGTGGCAAGCTGCTGCTCACCGTCGAGTCCAAGAAGTATCCACAGCTGCGCATCCAGGGTCACATTGTCACCCGTGCCAGCTGTGAGATCTTCCAGACGCTGTTGGCGCCACCACATGGCAGCGAAGTCGCCACACGCAGCAGCGGCCTGGCCTGGGTCTATCTGAATACGGATGGCTCGCTGGCATACAACATTGAGACGGATCATGTGAACACCAAGGATCGCCCAAACATCAGCCTGATCGAGGAGCAGGGCAAGCGCAAGGCCAAGCTGGAGGATTTGACACCAAGCTTTAACTTCAATCAGGCCATTGGCAGTGTGGAGAAACTGGGACCCAAGGTCCTTGAATCCCTCTACGCCGGCGAGCTGGGCGTCAATGTGGCCACCGAGCACGAGTCCAGCCTCATACGCGGCCGCCTCGTGCCACGCCCCGTTGCCGATGCCCGCGACTCCGCGGAGCCCATTCTGTTGAAGCAACATGGCGAACATGGCAGCTCCGGCCTGGGTGTTAATCATGCCATGGGCATGGCCTGGATGTCCATTGATAACGAGTGCAATCTTCACTATGAGCTAACGCTGAGCGGTGTGCCCGCCCAGGACTTGCAGCTGTATCTGGAGGAGAAGCCCATTGAGGCAATTGGAGCACCCGTGACACGCAAACTGCTCGAGGAATTCAATGGACCCTACATGGAGGGCTTTGTCTTGGGCATGCCCTCCGCGGAGCTGATCAAGCTGGAGACCAGCGTCTGCTACCTGGAGCTGCATGCAAAGCACAGCAGCAAGCACCAGCTGCTGCTACGTGGCAAGCTGAAGAGCACCAAGGTTCCGGCACACTGTTTCCCCATCTATACCGACAACAATGTGCCCGTCCCTGGTGATCACAATGACAATCAGATGCTGAACGGGGAGACAAAGTGCTTTCACTCTGGACGCTTCTACAATGAGTCGGAGCAGTGGCGCAGCGCCCTGGATACTTGCCACATGTGTGCGTGCCAGCGTGGCCAGGCCAACTGTGAGCTGATCAAGTGTCCCGTGCTCAAGTGTAAGGCTGGCAGCGAGCAGCTGCTGCAGCGTGACGGCGAATGCTGCCCCATCTGTGTGGCACGCCCCGAGTGGCTGGCACCGCTTCCAGCGGTGACGGCAGCAGCGGCGGCCACCGCTCTGGCAGCAGCCACAGCACCGAGTGGCACGGGCAGCTCGTTGGCATTGAATGGTAGCGAATTGTTGCAACAACGACGCGGTTGCCGGCTTGGCGATCAGTTCCATGCGGCTGGTGCCAGTTGGCATCCATTCTTGCCACCCAATGGCTTTGACACGTGCACCACATGCAGCTGCGATATGCTGACGCTGGAGGTGCGCTGCCCCCGCATGGTCTGTCCGCCGCTGCAGTGCAGCGAGAAGTTGGCCTATCGACCGGATAAGAAGGCCTGCTGCAAGGTCTGCCCGGAGGGCAAACAGAGCACCCATGGCCAGAGTAGCAAGAATACGCCCAATAATCCCAATGTGCTGCAGGATCAGGCCATTCAGCGTACGGCGGCGCATAGCGCCGAGGAGGTCCTTTCTGCCGGCGGCTGTAAGGCGGTCAACAAGGTCTACGAGAACGGACAGGAATGGCATCCCGTACTCTTGTCCCATGGCGAACAGAAGTGCATCAAGTGCCGCTGCAAGGTATGTTCAACTCACTTAATCTTCCTTTCAATCTTCCTTTCAATCTCAGTTTTCAACACGTTTTAAATTCTACTTCCGATCTCTCTTTGTTATCCTCTTACAATTCTTCAAATTATATTTCTTCTGATTCATCTTTCAATTCCTCTTTCAATTAATATTTCAAATTATATTTAAATTCATCTTTGAACTCCTCTTCCATCACCCTTTCAATTTCACTTTCCATCCCAATTTTTATTTTATTTCCTCTTTCAATCTCATTTTAACACTACTTCCAATCGATCCCTTTAAATCACTTTCAATTCTTTTGCTAAGTTCTCATTCAATTCCTCTGTGAATTGCTCTTTCAATTCCTCTGTGATTTCATTTGTGAATTCCTCTTTCAATTGTTCTTTGAATTCCTCTTCCAATTCCCTTTTCAATCGCCATTCAATTCTTTTGCAATCCCTCTATAGCACCCTTCCAACCTCTATTCAAATATCCAAATTCCATCTCCCTTTCAATATGATATCAAGTTAAATTCTTCTTTCAATCCGCTTTTTTCCTCTTGCAATCCCTTTTTGAGTCCCCATACAATTCTTCGTTGAATCCCCCTGTAAATTCCTCCTTCAATTCTTCTTCCATGCCCAACATTTCGTAACCTATACTTAACTGTTTAACTCATACCCAACATTTTTCTTCTGATCCTTCTTTGCAGGACTCCAAGGTGACCTGCGATCGCAAGCGCTGCTCGAGGTCCACCTGCCAGCAGACGCGCGTCTCCAGCAAGCGGCGTCTCTTCGACAAGCCCGGCAGCGAGCCGGCCCCCCAGCCCATCGATGAGTGCTGCTCCACGCAATGCCGGCGTTCCCGGCGTCATCACAAGCGTCAGCCGCACCATCAGCAGCGCACAGCCAGCAGCTGAGCGGCGCAGTCAGCGGCATAAAGAGGGTAAACAGTTTGTACTTTGTGTGTGTGTGAGAGAGAAACAGAGAGAGCGAGAGAGAGAGAGAGAGAGAGAGTTTGAGAGAGGTAGTTGAGTTGCACACACATACAGAGAAAGCGAAAGAGAAAGAGAGAAATGTAAACTTGTATTATATAAAAACTACAAAAGCATACACAGAAGGAAAGAGAGCGAGCATGCGAGAGAGAACGAGGCGAAAGATGAAAGAGTGCGAGAGCGCCACTAAAGAAAACATTAAAGAGAACGTAGTAGAAAGAAAGTAAACAAAAAATATACATATATATATGAATATATATAACTATATGAATAACCAGTGCAGTTGCTTTAAATTCTCCCGATAGAATTTAACAGGAGAGCATTTTTCAGAATTTCTTTGAAATTTTTAAAATTGATATGGAAAACTGTGCTGTGTTTTGATAAGTTGATGCTTTTCTTTAAATTATATAACTTCTTCTTCTACATCATCTTTTTCTTAACTTCAATTAATTTAAATTCACATTTAAATTACAATTTGAAAACGAAAGAAAACAAAAATACAATTTGAAAAAAAAGAAAGAAAGAATGAAACCCGTAATGAGCTAATAATGAGCTGAAGACGATAAACTTATATATATATAACAATTATACATATATATATATATATACATATATGTATATAAATATATATTAATATATATATGATTTTTTTTATAATTTATGAGAAACAAAACGCAGTGGGAAACGCTTTTGGCGCGATCTAAGTTGGTATCGATGAATGTATGTATATGTTATCGATGTTATCGATATTATCGATAGGTTTTTGCCGCCCCACATGCAGCGGCGCCAACCAAAAGTTTCGACTGATTGACTGAATGGCAAAAATTAAAAAATATTTAGTTCATAAGCGAGATTTTTTTTTGTGGCAAACAGCAAGAGAAAAGGAGAAAGAAAAGTTAAGGGAAAATTGAAAATTGAGTTTTTCAATGTGAAATTATTTTGTACTAATTGTTACTTACTCACCACCCACACAACCACACCCACACCCACACACACACACACACACACACACACACACACACACTACAGACATCACAACATTTTCAGAGCGTATTACATAAAGAATTATATTTGTATTATAAAAAGAAGCAACAAAAAATGTCAAAAATTATGTACAAAATTTGTTTTAAAGAAATTATTGAAAAAATGCCATGTACACATATTTATACAAACACACACACACACACACACACATACACACAAACAAACAAATCATACATATGCAATGAAACACAACAAAAACAACAACAAAACAAACAAAAATGAAATTGTATTAATTTTTATTAAATTTTATTCTATTAAATTATTCTTATTATTATAATTTTTATGTTTATTTTTTGTAGTTTATATATGATATACATACATATAAATATACAAACATATATATATATTTATATATATATATATATATATATTGATGAATTAATTATAAACAATTCATTGCGAGAAAAAACTTACTAAAAAAAACAATTACAAAAAGAAATGACACACAACAAAATATGAAAAGCAAATGCAAATTGTACTAATAATTGAAATAATTTAAATTTAGTGTTTAAAATTTTAAAAAAAAACAACAAAACTCCCCAAAACAACAACAAAAACACACAATAAACAACAACAAAAAACATAAACATTTTTTTATGTTTAAACAACAAATTTCAAAGCTTTTATTTTCTAATTTTTTATTTATTATAATTTTTTTTTATTATCATTTGATTTTTTTATGCAGCCCAAAAATGTTAAAAACGCAAAACAAAAAAAAAGTAATATATACGAAATACATAAATTAAAAAATATTTAATAACAATTGTGATATGTGTTTTTATTCATTGTGAGGAAATTTCAGGATATTTCAAACAAGAGATGGTAACGGAACGGGAATCTCGCCGGTCCCGAACAATACTACGCGATTGGGAGAATTTTTTAAATCCTGCGTCGTTTCGGGAGGAAAAATATTTTACGGGACGGATGAATTTTGTATCCCAATCACATTTGAATTTACATAGCTTAATAGTGTTTGATATTTCAATATGTCTAGTATCTGAAGTTGTTAAGATCTAATTTTGGTGCACAAATGATGATTGTATTGCTCCAAATAAGAATAGTCATTTAAAGTCAAGAAGAACATTTAGTATGAACATATCCGGCGGAAGTTGTGATAGCCAGAAGCAACAGGCAGATGCCAATAAAAGTTCAGTGAAACTTAACAGATATCATAAAGACTAGATTTTGCACTTTAGGTGAACTCGTATAGATACGAATGTTTTCAAGTTTTTCTCACAATTAATTAAGATGCATGCTAGCAAAGTCTTAACCAGATTAATATCTTGACTGAGTAATAATAACAAGAAAGATTGACCAAATGCCAAAAATATATACTCTAGCAGGAAAGTCTTTCATAGAGAATCTTAATTTTAATAATGTCATCCCTAACGCAGCTTTATGATACTATAGTCATCCGAGTCATCCTAGCAGAAAAGTCTTTCATAGAGAATCTTAATTTTAATAATGTCATCCCTAAATCAGCTTTATGATACTATAGTCATCCTAGCAGAAAAGTCTTTCATAGATATCTAAATTTTAGAAATCTCATTCCTATGGCAGCTATATAATATAGTCATCCGACATTGATCAAATGTGATCACTATCTTAAAAGCATAATTTATTCCAGTTTAGAGCTGGCGAGTTTGATCAAGATGTCTAGTGAAACATAAAAGTATTTAATACAGCTCAATTTGATACCGACCGTAACTATGTTATATAGTGATTCGAAACAAGACTGTTGAAAACTGAGAAACTAGTCGTCATAGAAACAGTAAGAAGATACGACTATAAAGAGAACCCCATACTAAGCTTCGTTTAAGCTTTGACCTTCAAGAGCAAACTCTGTGAGTAAAAGTCACAGATGCAGATACAAAGATAGTACAAAAAGAATATTAGTATGGGAATCTTTCGATGAGTATCTTAAGCACTTTGAACTGGGTGTACTTGTGGACAGTCGTCAACTCTTTAAGTCAAATGTTTTTATGCAAATGTTTAACAAATTTTAAGCAACATCGGCAGCAGCAACAAAAACATATAAACTCAAGTAGTACTTCAGCTAATGCGATGAGAGAGAGAGCGGCTAACTAAGAAACAGTAGTAGGTCTATGTGAGCGACTACAAGATACCCTGTCAAAAGTTGTATGCTATCATAGGAATATTTGATATGCAAATGAATATATGTATATACAATTATGTGAAGACAATTCTAACTATGCATCTACTCGTTTTTAATGGATTATCTCGTTGAATAAAATTTATTACAAATTTTTTAACAAAAAATAAAATATAAGAATCCTGCAGTGACGTCCACAAGTTTCATAACAATTGAATATTGAACAATATTAATTTATTTCATTTAATTTATCTATGATTGCAATGAAACCTGCAGAAGTTTGTGTATGATCAAATTATTTAATTTTACAACTAATGGTTGTTTATGGAATTGTGTTTCACAAAGTATTTTATTAATAATTTGGTTGTTTATTATGTGTTTCCTATGAAACTGACAGGAAATATAGTAAACAAGCTTAGACGTTTGTGTACTAAATTTCATGGTTATATCTTATCATTTGTGTACTAAATTTATCCATTTCCATTTTGCCAAAGTAAGGATGGGTTGCGCTCTACAACAAATTCACTGATGCTAGATATAATAAATGTAGACCATTTCCAGCCTTTTAGTCTTATACTAACTAAAGATGAGATCGGGATAAAAATTCTATTGCAATCCCGATAAAATTGTTTCCATCTTGATGCCACACGTCCCGGGTTTTTATTTAAACTATCCCAAGGCTAACAAATTCCTTGTAAGATAAACACTATTTTTTTAAATTTTCGTATTTTTAAAAAAGTTTTGAAAAAGAGAATTTTGGGCTTGTAAAATGAACGCAATTTTGTCCACACCCTTAAAGGTAGAGCAACTAAACTTGGTACACATGTTGGTGTATACCCTCGGCTTATAAAGTGTCAAGGTCGACCCCCCACGTCCACCCACTCCTCCGTAACCTATATCTCCAAAATTGCATTTTAAGTTAGAGTCACCAAATTTGGCATACAGACTAATGTTGACCTCCTTAACAGATCCGCATCAAAACATTTTTGCTTCCCTCCACCGACACGTCCTTTTAAGAAATATCGAGATAATTACTAGAGGAATTTTGTAATTTGTCCCAAGCCCCACGGATACCAAAGACTTTGTCGGGAACAGGCTGGATGTCTCGCTCCCTTCTCCTGTACGGACCCAGCTCGGTGTGACAATTTATATACCCACTTTACTTGAAACATTTGTGTTTACAGGGTATTAGCATCGAGCATTCGCTGCCTCAACCGGCGCAGGCTTCGCAGTTGGTGCGAATGAAAAGCAAATGAAATCAAATAATTAAATATTGGCATAGTCACACCTTGTTGACAATTATTGACAGGCTGATTGGCAAACAGCAAACAAATGAATACGTCGCCATTTGTTAGAGAGGGGCACGGTTCGGGCACGACATGAACACCACACCACAGCAGCGGCAGTGAGGTGCAGTGCGGTGCGGTGCGGTGCGGTGGGGCTGCGGTATTGTGGTGTTGAGGTTGTTGTGGTGGGTGTGGCCGCAGTTCTAGGCCAAACAGCTACTGAAAGCACGCAAGGGCCAAAAGCGCAATGCAATACTGATCAAACCAAACTCAAACTCATACCCGAGCCCCAAACGCAATCACATTGCATCCAAATCCCAATCCCAATCCCAATCCCAATTCCAATCCGAATCGCAATCGCAATCCCAATCCAAACATGGCACCAAGTGGCGCTTGGCGTTGGCGTCTGTCGTGTCGGATGGGAGATGGCATCTTCCAAGTGCCATATATGGTCTTTATAAGTCGGCCGATATGGTGAACTGTCATTTGCATTGCTATCAAGCGAATGAGTTGAATTGGCCAAACCTTTGCGCCCACATTTGGACTGCAAATGGCACGAATTGCGCTGTCTATACTTTAGATGATATCTAACAGCTCTCAAGCTCAACTCAGCGGCTACCATTGGCTCCACTTGATTTACGAGGCATCTAACCCTACATACCTACATATATTTAGATATATATCATATATACATACATATAGTATTCATACATACAAACATATATTGCAATAACACGCTCACGACATTTAGCCGACACACTCATAATCATCAATTATCTGAGCTGTCGACTCTGGCAATTGAAATTGAAATTGAAAATGCAATTGGAATTAGAATTGGAATTAGAATTAGAATTGCGGCAAAATACTTGTATGCAAAGCAAACTTTATTGATATATATGTACATACATATCTACTAGTCTGTCAGTCAGTGGCTCTTATTCTGTTTATAATCTTAATATCATTTAAAATTTCGATACTAACTTTGTTTTGATTGCAGCTGTCAGTTGAACATGGAATGGTTGACTGACTGCTTGACCGATTGACCGATTGACCGATTGATTGAAATGGCGATTGTTCAACACCTTAACTTTTAAGTAATTGCCATTCAACATTCATTCAACATTGAATTGCTGTTCAAGTGTATAATGGATAATGGATTATGGAATTAAAATTGCTGCTAATATGCTTAACATATTAAAACTTTTTTGCATTCAATGGTTGAAAGTTGTTAAATTTCCATTCAAACTTGAATTATAATTGAAACATCTGATGAAACTTATGAAAATAGACCCAGCAATCTTTATTAAATTACTATTTTAGACTGCCTGCATCTATATCTTATTGTCAATTCGATTAAGAGTTCTATTCAATCATCACTTTGGAGTCTATTAGAAATACTATCAAATTATACTGCAAAAGTCTCAAAGAAATTGCTTCCTACACGACTTCTAACCATTCAACAGAATTGATTGAAAATTACATTGAAATAGATTTGAAATAGAATTGAATTAGAATAGAAAATGTAATCATAATTTACTTACAAGATGTCACCATTATGTCCAGTTGTATGTTGATTAAAGCTATGCCTTTCAGCTATTTGCCATTCAACATGGGGTTCAACATTGAATTGAAATTGAATTTGATTGCATTTGTTAAGAGTTTTTACTTCCACTCTGCTGTTGCAGTTGCTGTTGTTGCCTGATTGCGAATGCAAATGTGCCAATGGGTCAAATCACGTTGACACTCGCTGTCGCTGGCTAATTGCTGCAACAAGCTCAGACAACAACAACAACAACACCAACAACACATAACGTGGCACACACGATCATCACTGCGATCCCAACGATCCCACAGATTGCCAAGAGTTATCCGGAGAGTTTCTTCAATTGTTGCTGTGTGCTTGACTCGCAATACTTCAGCTTATAGTTGCTCTTCCTAAATCTGCAGAGCAAATAAATAAATCCAAATTTTCTCAATTTTTATAGAATTATGCCCTTTTAAGTCAAATGAAAGTATTGGAATTAGATAAAATACATTTTTTAATTGCATTTTGCTTAAAATACTTTTTTATTTTTATGTTACAAATCGGAACCCACTAAATTGGATTACTATAAACTATATAGTATTCATGTGTCCAACAAAGTTCTCTATCAGTTCTGTTCCCATTTCCGCTTAGATAATACGGAATCGAATTTGTTGGGTGTTCTGAATTCCGCAAAACAATTAACTATACCGTTTGAAAAGATTTGTTTCTGAGCTATTCGAGCGTAATTTCATAAGCAAACAAGTAAGTTGCAGTCGGAAGTTACCGACTGCAGTATACTCTGTTTTCAGTTTGCAAAATTTTGCGTATTTCGTGACAAATTCGGTAGTGAAATTCGAGATGTTTGGAGATCTAGATTTGCATCCTCTATGGGGAAGAAGGTAAAACAACTTTTGTTTACGCTTTATCAGACTACAAAATATTACTACATATGTTCCAAATTAGGTTACTTGAACTAAACTCATTAAATATACGTGTCATGGCAATCGTATTTTAAAAAACTTTGTCAAAATGAATGTAGTAGATAAGATAGAACCATAAAAAAATGAATCGGTTAAAACTTTGTTTTTATGCTCAAAACTTTATGTCAAACCACAAAAGCGTATCATCGTGATTTATACAAATTTGTTCAAAACTTGATCGATCGTTAAATTAGTTTACTTTCAAAACATTTTTGTTTTGTAGTATGAAATTTGATAAGTTATGATTTAGCACAGCTCTCTGCTGTTTTGACACACGTTTATATGGATGGGTACATTTATTTATCATATATATTATAGATACTATATATCATAAGAAGTTATGCTTTATTTATATGAAATTTCGGCAGTTCTCAAGCAATGTTTGGAAATTGATAGTTCTGTCAAATGAAACATTTTTGAACTGAGCTTAACCATTTATTAGAATACTAAAACAATAGTTGGGGGGGAGTGGAACTACAATCCAAAAACAGTCCATGGCCACACAATTACACACACACACACACACACACACCATCAAATTATCTATCTGTGAAAATAAAGAATGGAGATTGGAGAATGTGTTGTTTGGCTTGGTTTCAAATAAAATAAGCTTTGTGCTGGGGCAATTTGTTGAACACGCGTTTTGATCAAATAAAGTTTTGAGCATATAAAAGTATAAAAATCAAAAATAATCAAAATAATAATAACAAAAACAAAAACAATAACAATACAAAACAAGTAAGTATGCCTTGAACAACTACTGGACTGGAAGATACCCTGTCTTAACAGCATTTTGTTGAAAACATTTGTGGATTTTATGTTTATTCTATGCATTAGTTAGTATATAATGCTGATGTGATGATTTGAGGATTTGCGTATGGTATTCGTAATCGCACATACCAAATTTACCGGCTCTAGCTCTTTTAGTTATTGAGTTCCTTCAGACAGACGACATACCAAATTTGTAGACTCTAGCTCTTTTAGTCACTGAGGTCCTTCAGATAGACAAACATGTCTTGATTGTCTCCGCTGCTGAAACTGATTATGAAAAGCAATATTTAGGATAAGTACTCATAATACTATAGAGGGATCGCAAGTGCCAAGTCTGTTGCACAATCCTATTATACACTTTGGTACCCATTTGATGTATGTAGGGTATGAAAAAGCAACGAAAATTTCATTTTTATGAATTGTACGCCAATTTGGACAGAACATGTTGACCAGAGACAGAGACGCGGGGCAAAGGCTGGGACTGGACACGGCCATAAACCGGCTGAAGACAAATTTGGAGCTAATTATAAATGCAGGCAGCACCAAAAGTGACTCCGCCGGGTCTCTCTGTCAATGGGTGGGCGGACTGCTGCCAGCCTGTGTCTGAGAGGGTGGTGGTGGGGCAGGTCTGTGACTGGGGCTGAGGTAGTGGCTGAGGTAGCGGCATGTAGCACCACACCGGATGGTGATCATGAATGAAAGCCAAGAGCTGAGTTCCAGGCAGTTGTGGGCGAATACAACGTGGAACGTCGACGTTTGGCGATTTGCAAAGTGTGAAACTAATTTGTCAGCATGACAATAACAGCCAAAAGCTATAAACATCATAATAATATTCAATAAACATCAACAAAATGCGCCAATTAGCGGCCACCGATTTGGCCAGACGACTCGCAACTTAAGAATTTCAACTTTAAGTGATTGCCTAGAAATACAGTTAATCAATACACAAACAAAGTTAAGGATTAAAAGATTACAAAATTTGTTACATTTTCAGAAAGATTCAACAGAAAAGTACAAAGTAAAGATAATCAAAATAATAATAGCAAATATTAGGGATTAAATAACGGGATTTAAAGTTGGACAAATTAAAAAAAAATTTTTCAAAATGTATTTTAGAACATTAATGAAATTGAAATCCCAAGTCAATTAAGAGTACAAAACATGATCACAAAGGCTGTCCGCATGGAGATCGATAAAGTTTTGCCAAAGTTATGTGTGTTGGTAATCTAGGAGGTAGACCTCCTAAGGTCTTTAGTAATCGAAACCAACTAAAAACGAGTATGAACGTTGCGATCGGACGTATCTGACAGCAGAATACTCTGTTGCCAGTTCGGTATAATTTGCTCATGTGTGGGTTCGAAATAAGACGTGTAAAAAACAGTAGTCTGTATGTCAAACAGGTGTGGAAGATATACATTTTGCTCATTTGCAAGGGAAGGGGGTGGAGGTGACTTAATATTTTAATGCAGATCTGTCAAGGAGCTCAATATTAGTCGGTATGCCAAATTTGATGACCTTGACACTTTATAAACTGAGGGTACACATCAACATGTGTACCAAGTTTGGCTGCTCTAGCTTCAAAGGTGAGGAAACAATTTTTCATATACGCTTTTTCCCTTCGGGAACAGAGCATAATAATCTGACAAAATTATGATAATGAAGAAGATCTAACGATTATTTATTGTTGGCTTTTAAATAATCTTTAGTTTGGATGAACAATGTGCAAATTGTAGGGGGAAACTCTCAGGGATGCGTTCCAGGGGCAACACTCGAGGAAACTTGTGACGAATGCAAATGCATTTGATTATTGTTTATTCGCTTGCAACAATTTAATTGAATTATAAACGTTGAGCTAATAAAATCGATGATGTAAATTGCGCTCGCTTGCATTTAACACCTTCAACTATGGAATTTCATCTATTTTTATTTATGATCCATTCATGTGGAACAAAACATGTTGCCCACTCTCGACTCTGCCCCTTGCCCCGCTACTTGGCTCCCCACGCCATCGTCTATCGATGTCGCTGCTAATCGCATGCAAATTGTATGCAATCGTAGCGCTAAAACAAAACCAAATCAAATCGCGAACCTAAAGCCAAAGCTAGAGCTATAGTGAAAACTATACGAGGGGCTGCTAAAAAGTACTCGGCCCTGCTGACATCTCTAACTATCGATCATTTTCACCAGTCTTGTTATCGATTACTTAATGTGTGACCCTACAGTGGGTATTACCATTTCGTTACTAAATGTGTATCGCATTGAAGTGGATGTTTCCAACCTCATCAAGTATAGTATATCTGTATTCTTGATCAGCGTCTACACTCTGTTTGTATGCAGCCTTTGAAACTTCTTGATGAGGCTTCTTTTTGCTGCAGATAGAACATGTGTTGGAACCAGTCGGATCGTGTCTGTATAACATATAGATGCCATAGGTCAAATCGCTTCAGAATTGAGTTATTGCATAAGAAATTATTATTTTTCAAAATATCGCAACGAAACTTTGCAATTGCGAATTCAATTATACTTTATATAGCTTGGTGAAATTTGATTAAAATATGTTCTCAGATATCATAAGCTGGTATAAGATGAATCGGTCGAAAATTGAGTTAGACTTAGCGTTTACAATACCAATCCAAAGCCCATAATCCTCGCTATAGACATAACTATTCAAGCACCTTTAGGTAATAAGATCAATTCAAACTGCCTGGTACTTATCTTTATCAATGATGTCTCCCCATTAGCCTAACTAACCCAAGTCAAAGCAAATCTCAAAACCTGATCACAAACACAGCTGTATTATATTTCTAGCATTAAAATTCAATAAAACTAACTTGTTCTATATAGAAATATCTTTTAATAATTTACAATGACGTGATAAAAACTCTAGTTCATGTCTGTACACAAGAAGGTTCTACGTTCTATACGTCAATTCCAATTAAATTTGTGACTGACTATAAACGAGCATTTTTTATCAATATATCAAAGGATAATCCTTCCGGTTTTCTATATAAAAGTCATAAGGTTTGGTCACACTTTAAAACACCTTATGAAAGACCGCACATACCTAATCGATAATTATCGATTACTCATCAATTGGCCCTCGTACGAGTAGTACGAGCTAAACTGAACAACAGGCTCCAAGACACGGAACGGGAATGGATCGTATCGTATCGTATCGTACGACATTGTATCGTATCATGTCGTGTTGTAGTCGTTGGTGTTGGTGTTGTTTTGGCCTGGTCTGCTTGACTCCGTAGATGTATCTGTAGTTGTAGTTGTAGTTGTAGTTGTAGTTGTAGTTGTAGTTGTATCTGTATCTGTATCTGTATCTGTATCTGCAACTGACTCTGTCTGGGTCTGGTCGAAACGCCTCAAATGCCGCCGGGCTGTGTAATTGTAACGCAACAATCAAAATCAATTGCTATGTAAATAAAATTGCAAATTAAATTACAAATTGATTACCTCACTGAGTCATTAATTAAATCGACAAAACTCAACAAAGCAGCTCACAAATTAAGTGAGACAGACAGAGAGAGAGAGAGAGAGAGCGAGAGAGTAAAGATGGAGAGTCCTGTATACGTAGTCATCCTATAACTAGGAAACCACTAAGTAAGCAATTTAGTTTAATATAAACAAAGCGACGCTGATTAAAATAAGGAAAGCTGTCAGTTGAGATCTGAAGATCCAGATCAATCTGATAATAATAATATTAATAAAAAAAAATTATTACATTTAAATCAGCTTTACAAGAAGTTATACATAGGAAAACGATGGAAAAACAATCAATAAAATGTTACAACTCCAAACATAATGTCAAGTCAATCTGGCACAAGAAATCGAGTCCAAAATTATGAAAAGATAAGATCCAAGAAGACCATGTTACTATTCCTTATAACTCATACTATATAGTTTTTTATTTGCGTTTGAAAATTGACTTTTATTTCACATAACGAGCAGCATGACAATTCTATTTTTTCCTTGCAATTCTCAAAAAGTTCTTCCACAAGTGGAGTTTACTTATCACCTTTCATAAAAGGCCAAAATATTGTTTCATTAAATTTGACTCTACTTCAGTCACAGCTCTCAATTAATATTGGTTCCGTTTAAGGATCTTGATGCTCATGATGAAGATTTAGTAAATCTATTATAAGGGTAATTTAAGACTTTAATTAAATACTGGCTTGTTTTATCCGAACCACCTCATAAGGGTACTAAAAGTTAAAACAGAACCCTTTATGTGTGGTTTTTCAAATCAATTAATCCTACATGGCTTGGCTATTACTAAGAAGTAATAAAAGTTTCTTGTGTTCATTATGTTACCACACTTGACTCAGAAGAGGTCATGTGCGATATACACAATTATATATTATTAATCAAAGCTATACAATTTAACCATATTACAAATGTAATTATATAAACTTGTAATAAATAAATAAACCAAGAAAAAACGGCTATCTACTCCAGCAATGTTTTTTAATGTGGTGCCAGTTTGTTCAAATTATATGAAACTATGTGAAGTATAATAAAACTCTCAATTGTTGAGTTTGGATGTCATTTTTCATACAAAGACTCATTTTTCACCCGATCGTTCCCATTACAACTATAAGATATAGTAGTCCGATTTTAACTAAATTTAGGCAGATTGTATAAACTTTCCAGAGACTCAATTTGGGTGAGTTTGGTGAGGATATCTTCATGAACAAAAAAGTTTTTCCTACAAAAACATAGTTATCGATCGATCATTCCTATGGCAGCTATATGTTATAGTGGTCCGATCCGGCTGGTTCCGACATATGTACTGCTTGCGGAAAAAAAATGGATCTGTGTCAAGTTTCATTACGATAGCTTTAAAACTGAGAGACTAGCTTGCATAGAAACAGAAGGATCTCGCTATATCGACTCGACTATTGATGCTGATTTAGAATATACTCGTATATACTTTTTGTGGTACGATACGTCTCGTTTATAATACCCTCTGCAAGGATATAATAAATACTTATGTACTTTAATTAAGAGAGAATCAGTAAATATATCTTTTTGCTGTTCTTATGGAACAGTCGTGGGTCGAAAAAGTGAGATGTGTGTACAATTTTTTTGTTTTTTAAGATAACTTAACTAATCTCACTAATTCACCATATGCACTTAACATGTTTACTAATTTTGATCAAAATCTGACATATTTATATTAAAAATTTAAAAATATGTTGTTGATACTAAACTCAAATGAAAATCGGATGAAAATGTAGTTTTTTTATGAAAAATTTTCCTGCAAGGGTATATGTATCACGAACCTGTTCATTCTTAGTATGCCATTTCATATGGGAGCTGCATTTAAAAGCGCTCGTTACTCAGCTCAAATCAGCGATGACAGCTTTCTCCTGTCCCATCGAACAGAGCTATCCAAAGAGCTCCTTCCCCCGGTTAGCTGTGCCCCCTGTCAGCAGTAAGAGGCATGTGTGGATCGTTATCTTTGCATCATGTAGTGGGAGTAAAAACTGCAATAAACTATCATTTGAGAACGGGTCCCAATGACAGTCGGTCGGTCGGTCGGTCGGTCGGTTGGTCGTACGATCTATCGATCGATCGATCGATTGCTAATGGACCAAAGACGGTGGCAGTTGGAACTCGGCACCGGGCCATGGTTAATGGATAATGCAATCGAAACAAAGTAAAAAGCCATTTAACAAATGCTCCAATTAGCATAGTGGGCGGCAACGGGGGCGACGTGTGGGGTGTTCCGTGTGGGACAGTGGGGCAAGGGAACACCGACGCGTGCCAATAAGCCTAATGAGCGGAAAAGGAAGGAGAGGAATTGAAATTGGAGTTGGATGTGGACTTGATTTTCGATTTCAAAGTTTTGGGCGCAGCAAACAAATGTCAGGCGGGGCACAAAAGAAACGACTTTATAATACCCTGCACTGTCAAACGGAGCATTGCAGGCCAAATTATCACGAATTGTTATATATAGTACTATAGATGTTTCCGAAGGATTAATTTTTGAATACTTTCAAAAGTTATTGATTGTTGCTTTCTGACTATTAACACAATCAATCAAGTTATCGATTAGATCATTAGTTAGAGCATTCAATCTTCAATACTTCGTAAGAGTTTGTATTCTAAAAATGGGTATATATTTCAAATTGAAAGGGAAGCAAGAAAAGGTTTCATAATTACGTATAATTGAAATTAATGACTTAAGAAAATATCTACTAACATTCGAAGAATTAATATTAAAATATACTTATTATATATGTAGATAGATCAATAGAGGTGTCGTTTAGCGATAATAGATATTCTTAAGCTATGGATATTATTGAACTATCGCTTATTCTCCAGGTCTATCAATTATATTCTATATGGGCCTGAAACCTAAAATATTCGCTCCAAGGACATTAAAACACTCGACAGATTCCATCTACTCCATTTGGTTAGTGTATACAAGTAGAATTTGAGCGTATATACTTATGTACATATGTAGAGCTAGAATATCTTATGATAATATCAATGTTATCGATAGTGTCGATTAAATTCCTTAACTAATAGGTATTTAGGTACTTAAAAGGTATTTTCGTTATCTTAGCTTTATGAAAATTAGCTTTCTATAAGAAAATAATAATGTAAGGCATCAAATAATTTCAACAACTTCTGTCAATATTATCGAGGAAAATTCACTTTTTTTAGTAATACAAGACTTGGTACTTTCCGCCCAGACATATCCCTTCAAAATCTATTTAAAATACATGTCTTATTCTCAATATGATTAACTAAAATTGTCGATTAACGATCAAGAGAACCAGCATTGACAGTTGACAATCGATACTATCGATAAGGCCATCGAATGTTTTTATTATCGATGTGGTGCACGTGTATGTATGTACGATTGTAAGCCAGAGCCGCGATTAGTTGATCAACAACGTTGAATATCGATATTATCGATATATTCATTGATTGTTTTCCAGCTCTACTATGCATGTATGCGTTAGAGGTGGAGAACTATCGATAGTTAACAATTGTTTTCTTGAATCCATTGAAAGTTATCGAAAGTCTCGTTCACTAATTCAATTTCAAAAGAGATGGGCTATGGAATAGACCGAACCATCGAGTAGGGTCGATAGTGACATCGATAGTTCTCCACCTCTATGCATGCGTGTGGCCATATGTATGTGTATTTAAGCCAGATCCGCGATCTATTGACTGGCAATGCTGATTATCCATAATATCGATATATTCACTGATTGTTTTCCATCTATGTGTGTCCATATGTATGTAAGTCACGTTCAGTCGACCGCCAACGTTGACTATCGATACTATCGATATATGCATTGACTGTCTTCCAGCTCTACTATGCATGTATGCGTGTGTCCATATATAGTTCTGTTGATCTGGCAACGCTGACTGTCGATAGTATCGAGATATTCACTGGTTGTTTTCCATCTGTGTCTATATCTTTGTAAGTCACGTTCAGTCGACCGCCAACGTTGACTATCGATACTATCGATATATGCATTGATTGTCTTCCAGCTCTACTATGCATGTATGCGTGTGTCCATATATAGTTCTGTTGATCTGGCAACGCTGACTGTCGATAATGTTGATATATTCATTGATTTTCTTCCATCTGTGTTTATATCTTTGTAAGTCACGTTCAGTCGACCGCCAACGTTGACTATCGATACTATCGATATATGCATTGATTGTTCACCAGCTCTACTATGCATGTATGCGTGTGTCCATATGTATGTGTGTTTAAGCCAGATCCGCGATCTGTTGACTGGCAATGCTGACTTTGTCGTTGGCACGACATTTGGCTAAGTTATGGCCTGGCCTGGGTTGGCCCGGCCCGGCTTGGCCTGGCTTGGCACGGCTTGGCCTGGCTTGGCCTGGCCTGGCCAGCGTCGGGTGACCAAACGAGGACAGTTGGCTCAATCTGATTCTCTGGCAACCCTCTTTACCCTCCTCTCTCTCGCTGTCTCTCTCTCTCTCCCTCTGTCGCTGCCTGCACAACTTCCTCCAATTGTTTGGCTCTTGGCCGTGCCCAGGCCTGGCGCTCTGTCAATCAACAGCAGCAACAACAACATTTGCGGCGGGGGCGGCCACTTTTGGGGCGTGTTCGACCCCAAATGCCAATCTAAGTTGCTGCTTGTGTTGTTGTCTTTCATTAGTCGTGATTAGTTTTGAAAAGTCAACAACGGCATAAAACTTGCCAATTTTAGCTGTTTGTTGCTGTTGTTGTTGCTATTTTAAAGCTGCCATGCGCCACAGAAAAACAGCAAAAAGCAACAACTCAAGCGCCACTTGGACTCTTGACAAATTGTGAGCAACATTTGCAATTGAAACAATTTAATCCAAGCAACAACAACAACAAGAAAAATAACAAAAATAACAACCAGACCAAATAACGGTGGCAAATCAACTAAAATGCAACGCTGAGTTGCGCATGCGCAGAATGGGGCAGTTAGCAAAGCGAACAACCAACAACTAATCAGATTCCGGTTCAGAATGACCGACAATGAAATACCCTGTAAAGGCAGCGAAGTTTCCGGCACAAACAAGCACAAGGCGCAAGGATGTTCCCTTGAAAATAACCTAATAGAATTCATTTCAATTAATTGATCCTTAAAAAACAATAAAGTTGTTCACACAACAGCTCAATTCTCGATCGTTGGTTCCTAAAATACTTAAAAACAATTTGATCAACTTATAAAAAGCATACGGTAACTTCAAATTGCTTACTTTGTTTGAGTTATCTAGAGAAAACAAAAAGGTTGTTCATATTACAACGTTATTTTTGAACGATTCTGCCCATGGCAGCTTTAAGATATAGTATTCTGATCTTCATAAAATTTTAATCAATTTCAAATTTACAATTGCTGAGTTTGCTTGAGATATCTTGAAAAAAAAACAAAAAGGTTGTTCATATGACAGCTATATATTTATTCAAATTTACTTGGAAGAGACTAGTTTACATAGAATCGAAACTTGATTGGATTTACTTGACTTTTAAAGGGGATCATGACTAGATATACTCTGGAATATATCCAAGAAACTCGTTTAATGCCTTGCAACCTTTCATAGGTTGCAGGAGTACGAAAAACTACGAAAAAATTATATTTTTAGAATCAAATAAAACATAATATAATACATCCTTTGTCAGTCTGGAGCACATAAATAAAAGGACATTCATGAGTTGAGTTTTAGGAAAGTTATGGGTGTTTAAAACATAGAAATATTATTATGATTAGAGTTAAAAACTTATACCATTTTTTTTTGTACTTTCAATATGAATTTTGACCAAATTTAAGTTGGAATCTTAAACAAATTTTGATGTTAATATTCGATTAGAAATCAAATAAATTGATCCTTTATCCTAAAGGTATTTAGCATATAAATCAGATCAGTTTTGGCAAAATGATAATATAATAAGTTGTAATAAAATCCGATGAACTAGAAGATAAGTACTTGGGCATCTATCACTCAGAATACTTAAGTTATAATGGCTAAATTTGGTGTGCCACCTGCCGATATAAAGTACAATATAAAAGCATTTGGAAACCGATTTAAAGTAAGTTAATGTTCGGCTTGAAACTGGTTGAAGAATCAGTCAAATGAGATCTTAATGAGCTGGGGAAAAACCAGATAACTAGGCTTGAATGAAGTACAAAATGTGTTCATTTGAACCAGAAACTGGTTCGCAGCCAAAATAACAAATAAAAACATCAAATTTCGATGAATGTAATTTATTTGTGCATTTAAGCCACAAAATCTATAACCAAACGAGCGAACGAACGAATGAACCGGTTCACACGCACACAAACCAGTATACAAATGTGATCAATTGAGCGCTTTGTTCATTTGAACCAGTTCGCGTGCCAAAAAGGAAAGAGTTCCGAGTAGTTGACAAGAAATCAACACAAGAACTTAAAACAAAACTCGGACACAGTCAAAAGTGACAAAATAAAATGAGAAAATAATAGTAGTGTTATCCGCAGAATCAAATGTGCGAATACGTGAGTGCTTTGAGTCAAAGAACTGGTTCCGCGAAACGCATTAAAATACCAATCAATCGATTAATAGCCTATTACCGTTGAAGTGTGCTATCGGGGAGCAATAAGCAATAAGTGGGGCTGGTTTATGTATCAAACTCAATTAATGAGAAAAGCCCTTGACAGGCCGATTCGCAAGAGGTTTTTACTTGGCCGTTGAATGCATCGATAAGCGCTGTGTGTGTGTGTGTGTGTGTGTGTGTGTGTGTATTTATCGATAACACAGCGCATGCATAAACATGTCAGCGAGCGCGTTTTATGCAAATGCCAACGAGCAAACACATGTCCAAAGGTGCGGGTGGTGAACGGGGGCTCTGAAATCAGCTCCTTTGCGTGTGTGTAACACCGGGCGTATGATGAATGTGCATTTAATTGTGGCCTGCCAATTGGCATGGCCAGAGGAGAGGGCGCGCTGCGGCGGCGGGGGCGCTTGTAGGCGGCAGCTGTGGGCCGCTAAATGTTTCCATTAACTCGTATTAAAGATTAAATTCTAAAAGGCAGCTAGCTAAAAAGACAAAAACAACATTAGCTCAAGCATACGACACGACAGCTAAATAGATAATAAATAAATAATAAAGTAAACAAACAGCCAACAACAACAATAACAACAATAACAACAATAACAACAACAGTTTGTTCAAGATGAGGGCAGCAAAAACACAGGCGCATTTGCATATCAACATTTCACATTAAATTCAATTGAAAGCTTTTCTCACTTTAGCGTCATTTTTTTGAAATTAAAATTCAATGAGCCGCATTTTCAGCCTCAATCGCCGGCTACTTACTATCTGACGATCTGACTATCTATTCGACCTATACGAACCGAACGATCCGATACAATCCATAATTTATTTATTGCCATAGTTTAACATACTCTGTTTTCAATGGTTTCAAGCGTATATTCCATTCTATTCTACTACACAATCGATGTCTTTATCGATTTATCGCCACTATCGATTGCTTTTTTCACTATCGGCTATATGCTACTACAAGATCGAACTGGTTTATTAAACACAGCGCGCAAAAGCTTAATATCTTAAGACTTTATTCACCTTCTCCTAGAACTTCAAAGCAATCGATGTTCTTATCGATAATATCGATAGTTTCGTATTAATCGCCACTATCTTTTGTTTTATTATCTCCGCAATAGTTTAGCGTCTCTTTATAATTAACTTTTCAATAATGATATACATTTTCTTGTCGAAAAAATCATTCACTTGTAGTAACTTTGAGAAAGTGGAAAATAGACTAATATACTCCTTTAAGGGTAATCTAGGAACTTTCACCGTGATTTCAAAACCTATGAGTTTTATAGATTCTTTCACCAAATACTGATTAACTTTGAGCATTATTTTACATCTAAACCAACAATCATTACTAGATTTGTGAGCAAAAAAAGGAAACTCAAGGAATAATCATTATCTTATGAGTTTTATATTTTTCCTCAAAGTCATAGAATCATAAATAATCATTATAATATGTGTTTAATTTTCTTCCTTAAAGTCATAAAATAATGATTATTCCTTGAGTTTTATTTTTTTCCCCAAAATTAATGAATATATGGTTGTGATGTAAAATAATACTCAAAATTAATCCTTATAGGGAATTTTTATATTAAAACCTAAAAAATGATTACAGTCCCTGCTTTTTACTCAAAAATCGATCATTTTTTTAGTAATTATAATATTTTTATTTTATTCTTTTCATCCTGGCGCTGCAAGACAATCAAAATTATCGATGGTTACTTATTTATCGCAAATATCGATTGTTTTTACACTTTTGTGATAATTGATCGCTTTTGTATTTGTATTTGCGCTAAAATCTATCAGCTTTAAGTACTTATAATATTTTTATTGCCAAATATACTTATATTCTCTTTGGCCTAGGCAATCGGTCCTATACAATCGATGAGACGTTCAATAAAATCGATAATTTTGTTTTATTTATCACCACTAACAATTTGTTTTCTCACTTTCGTTAGCGTATTTCAACAAGTTGCTGTTTATTTCAAAATCTACCAGTTAAATTTGGATTTTAGATGGGAAATTGTATATTTATAGAACCAAATAATTTGAATATATAGTTCATTTTGTTTATTACATGCTAATTGGGCTTGGTATTGGTTTATTATGAGCACAATGGCCACGAGCATGATTGTTGCCTAAATGGTATTATAAAATGAAATTGAATCGCAAATATTATGTAAAACCGATCAAGCTTTCGATTAGTTTTCAACTAAACATTGTATTTCCTTTTATTTTTTGCAATACTAACGAAACTATAGATATTTTTCAGTTATACTTTATACCATGTGTGCCTGACTTTCCTTCTAACTCAATTTCCTGCAACATTTTAAAAGCTAGAGCTACGAAATTTGGTATACATGTTCTCATATACTCTAGTTAGTAACAGTGTTAAGAACTTCATGTTCTGCCCATTTTTGCTTCCATAAATTAGGAAAAACCTATATATATGCCACACATTCACAGCTAGAATCTGAAAATGTGTTATGAGTATTACGGCTGATCTCCTTGAAAGACGCAACCAAATATAAATTACACAAATAAGCAAAACTAGTGAGCTGAGTACAGGGTATTTGGCAGTCGGGAACTCATTACTGTGACGTTCTCACTTGTCTCTGCCCCGGGGCACTGGGCACGAAATTTATGATGGCATTTACCTAATGGCAACGCAGTAATGTAAAATGCTAAATAACTTAAATAATGTACGGGCAATATGCAAAAATGTATAGTGTTATTTGTAATTTACACGAAATATAACATATAATACATAGTATAATAAATTATTTGCTGTTGTTTGTTATTTCGCAACAGATTCTACATAAAAATGTCATATTACAAGTTCAATTAATCGTTATATGATAAAATCAAATAACTGCGAATTTAATTATTGCTTGCATTTCAATACAAATTTATTTATTTAAGCTTAACAATTTTGAAACTAAACTAAACAATATTTGTTGCATTTAATCGATGCCAATTAATTATTGTATTTGAATATTTCTTAAAGCATAGATTCTTATAAATTTACAATTTTAACATATATAACTCTAACATTCTGTGGCATAAATTTAAACTTGGTTTTTTAAAAGTTTAATGATCCTTTATCACAAGAGCCTAAAAGGCTGCAACGTTTTTCTTATATATTGCCTTGATAAAGCGTTAGCGAAGTCAAGAAGCCACCTGCATGCAGTTAGCTAAGACGCACACCTTTGCTCACTGAACGACAACTGACCGACTGACTCCTCACGTAGCAGATAGCTGCTCCACACGCTGAATGCTTGACTACATAACAGAAAGCTTAACAACTTAACAGAGAGCTATGCACATTTGCAATAGCAACCGATATAATTTCCAATTCGCTGTTGGCCACTTTTTTGTGTCAGCTTGAGCAGTTTCAATCGATATATTTGAAAGACAGCTCGGCTCGTATTTAAAAACGAGCCAATTGCCTGGCAAGAAACTATCTGCACTCCAGTCATGAGCTTAAGCCACAGCTTAATAAGCGCAATCGATAACATTAACACTTTGTATATCGGTATATCGATGCGCAGAAATCAACTCTGCTTCAGGCTGCTCGATAAACGCCTCAGGCAGCATAGCAACAACGCTCACTTAGCAACATTGGCCGCTGTCTGATCAACATTTCATACAGTTGGCAACACTCCTACGGAAAAGCCGAAGACGACGGCAGCTGAATCGGTCGGTTTAATTTAAAATTAATTTCCAATTACACTTACACACACACAATTACAAAATTGTTAAAACATATTGCTGTTTTTTGTTTTTTTTTTGTCGTTTTTCTTTCCAAGTGACACACAGCCGTCCAAGCAAACATACACATGTGCATATGTATGTGTATGTATACATTTGAAGTGCATTTAAAATTAAAGTGCGATTTTCTATTGAACTGTTGGTATTTTTAATTATTTTTGATTTGATTTTCGTTGATGCAGTGCAAAAACATATAAATATAATTCTAATTGCGGCAGTTTTGCAACTACTGTGCAATGCCGAGAAGATAATTAAGTTTCCAGTGAAAAATCAATACCATTATACCGTTACTGTTTTATTGTTGCGCCTGGCGTGCGTGAGTGTGTGTGTGTGTGTGTGCAAATTCTAGGTATTCCTTGGAAGTTAAAGCAATTATAAAACACGAACTAAACGTTAAGGGAAAATATTCTAATTGAGCAGTTACTGTTATGTACACATGCATACTTAAATAAGTATATACACATACCTAACATTTGTAACATTTGTATGTGTTAGTTTTGTATATGTGTGTATACATTCCTGTTGCCAACCAGGGCAACGCATTGCCAGCAAACCCTTCCAACAGCTGCACCCCCCCCCCCCCCCACCCCCACCCACACTCACACCCACACTGACACCCACGTCCAACACAATGCAACTCGCTGCATCGTTTTCTTACAGTTATCCGCTATCCTCATCCTTTATCCGTTTTCTATGTTTTTTTGCTGCTCTTCTTTTTTTTAGGTCAGCCCGCAGTTGACATTTGATTTACTCCGCCTTTTATTTCATACATCGCTCCGACTGCGGCCAGTTGAGGAAGTCAAAAGGCGAACGCAACAAACACAAGCACACACGCACACATGCATGTAAGTATGTGAGTATGCATGTGTGTGTGTATGTGTGCACATGTATTTGCTGCACATAGGGGGGGCATATGCTTAGCACTTACGCAACGCTAGCGACATCTGACGGCCGAATTAGCCAACGTTGATTAAGCTGCGCTGCAGAAGTTGGGACAACAATAACAACAACAAGAAACGCAACAACAACAACAATGGCAACAACAACCAGCATGTCCTCGGCAACACCATCGCTGGCGACAACACCGGCTACAACGCCAACGGCAATGACAACAGCGGCCACAACAGCCAAGCGGTTGGGCTACACATCCCCATCGGTGACCGCTTCCGTCATTTGCGAGGAGGTCTTCGATGACGCCTGCCTGCCATCGTCCGAGGGTGAGTTTTGTGACAATCCCCCATCCCACCAATCCCCAGACGCCCCAGACGTGTGTTCCCTTGGAACTCTTCCTTGCGGCAGGTTTATTATATTATGCACTTTAACATGATATGACCGAGCACAGGCAACAGCTGTTAGTCTGTTAGATGCGATGATGTTAGCGTGACGCTGCTAATGTAACGTAACGCTGTTACGGACGCAGTTAAGGTGAAGCTCCCAAAGCAGCACTGTTAAAGTGACAGTTCAGGTGTACATTTATATGTTACGACTGTGCCATGCTAACAGTTATTACAGTGACGCTGTTAATGTGACATTGTTAAGGGTGACGTTGCTAAAACTAAGGCATTTATCTCTCTTCATTTCAAATTGTGTTATTTCCTCGATCTGCTGTGGATTTATATTTATAGAAATAAGTAGATAGGTATGCACATTTAATACTAATGCGTAATAAACAAGTAAGAGCGTTGCAGTGGGACGTAACCGACAGCAGAATACTCGTTTTCAAGTCCGGTATAATTTGGTTATTTGTGAGGTGGGAACGTGAGAAATCACAGTAGTCTATATCTCAAATTTGGTTATCTACCTGAACAGGTGTTTGAGAGATACATTTCATTTGCGGGGGTGTGGCTGGGATTGCCAAAATTGTTTTTGTCAAATCTGTCAAGGGACTCAGCGCTAGTCTGTGTGCTAAATTTGGTGACTCTACCTATACAGGTGTGGGAGATATAGATGGTCGATCTTGACACTATAAATCGAGGGTATACAAAAATGTATGTGTACAAAGTTTGGTTTTTTTTCGCGAATTACTTCACATCCAAATCGTATTTTCTTTTCACAACATCAGCCATATTGACAGGTTTATGTCTTGCTTTTTAAAATTTCTAATCGTTTTAAGAATGTAGAATCTTTTTCGGGGTAATCCTTTTACCATAATTTCTTTACCATTTTTTAGATCAACTAACAAGCGAACCTTTAAATAATATAAAGGCTGATATCTGTCATCGCAAGAGTTTACTGTTGTGTGGCAACATAATAGAGTTTCTCTCAATGGGTTTGTGTGTTGCATTTGTTACGTTCCTATAGACCACATACTGTGGATATGGTCAGCAACTGAACAAAGGCAACTAATACATATACATTTGTATATTATATACATTTTATAATGAATATGCGAGTATGTATGCTTAGTATAGTTCAGTGTAGGTATGGTCTATAGGGTTTGTCGTGTTGTCCTTCAATTTCTGGTTAATGGGTCAGCTAAATATATATGTATATATTATATATATAGTATGTATGCATATATTTAACAATGGGTGGTTGGTTTCTGGTTTTGTTTGCTTAGTTCGGTCAGCTGTTAAGGAACTGAGAAACTGTAAAACTATAGAGCTGTGCAACTGTTGACAAGTTCTCATTTAACCTGGCAACCTGGTTGCTTCGGTATGTGTGTGGGTGGGTGTATTTCCTATGACGACCAACCGCCCTCTTGAATGAGTGTGGGAGGAGAGTCTAAAACGAACTGAAACTAAATATAAACAAGCAACGATGGTTGCCTTTGAGTTGCCGCAAATTAGATACCCTTGCAGATGTATACTATTTATATCAAACAATTCTTATAATAGACATGCGATATTGTAATGTTATCCTAAACAAAAACTAGCTTAAGAGCTAGCTGTTCAATAAGATTTACACAATGTTATTTGGTGTAGTTTATGAACAAGTTTTATAAACAGAAAAAACTTTATAATTCAGCTCAGTCTCCCATTCATTCCTATGTGCATGATATAGTAATCTGATCCAGTTGATACGTGTACCGCCTGCTAGCATAACAAGCAGCCTCTATAGAAAATTTCATGAATATAGCTTGACTGAGAGTCTATTTATAGGATTAACAAACTGGTTCACTGTTTGAACCAATGTCCGCTCTTTGGTTCCGTCCGTAAACCTTAGTTTTAAGATCTTTCGATTGGTTTAGTTCACAAAAGAAGAAACAACACTAAGATAAATAAATTCCCTAAAATACAAAAAGTCGCCATACTTTTGTAGCCAAAGGCATCTGACCATATTCTTTTCTGAATTTAAGAAATATATTTCTTTAATTTACAAATTATTTCTATTAAACAGAACTTATTTCTGGCTTTAAGGGTGATTTTCTAAATTCTATGGCGTTTATTTTTGTGGATGAAGAAACTCGTGCTGAAGATAGTCGTATATACCCCTAAGTTTGTTTGGGATAAATTTAAAAACAAAAAAGTTGTTGATACAACCCGTTATTCTACCGATTATAACTATGGCAAACACAAGATATCTTTTTCTGCTTTCGATCAAGCTTAATCAGAGTGTGTAAAGCATATTTAAACGAGGATGTGGTGAGTTTGTCCAGCATACCTGAAGGATTTCATACAAAAGCTTCATTTTTTCAAAGAAGGATCTAACCAAAGTTTCATTAAGACTGGAGCAGATTAGATTGGCATGGCTAAAACGACTCATACTGATCATATACGTAGAGAATGTCGTCAGAAACTCCGCTTTCCATACGTTAAGGATATAAAATAGTGAAATCTCCGAAGCGGAAGAGTATACACTTTATGGTATCAGAAATGTCTCTCTAAGTGCGTTATACATTTCGAGCCATATAATTATAATACTCGCTATTAAAAGTGTATTATAAATTAAGCGCACAAGTTGGCCAAAAGCAGTTTGTGGTGATTGGCGTTGCCATGGAAGGCTGACCGCTGCTTAAGATACCGAGTATGTATTTTGAGTCATGCCTGACGGTTGCGGTGCTTGCGGTGGTTGTTGTGGCTGTCCTGGCTGTAGTCCTGTCGGTGGTGTCGATGTTGTTGGTGGTGCTTAAGCTGACTGTCAGCTGAAATCAATAAGCGCAATGCAAATGCAGGCCACGTCAACGGACGACGCGTCGTTGTCAACGTTTGGCATTCAGTTGCTCGCCGGGCTTTCTATGGCCAATGTTTGCATAGCCAAATGGAATTTTTAAGCGCTTTAATTCGGTATGAGCTTGAGATTGAGATTGCCTCGACCCGCTGCTCGAGGGCTTTTTAATAACAGCCACGTCTATTGAAAGGAAATTCTCGTTGCTTTCGCTTACATTGAGTAGTGAGTGGACAGATTAGGGGGCTGTTCACTGAAGGAGGCTTATTTGGTTTGGGCTGACACAGTTTGCAGGGTTTTCATTAGTCTTAATTGCTACTATAAACGTTATTCTGACCATACAGGCTAATAGCTATGCCGCATAAACACAAACAGTTAAGTGGGGCAGTGCAACCCGATAGGGGCCTTTGGGGATCTACTTTAATGCAGAAAGCACCGAGCTGAAAATATGTATTTAGTTCGTATTGGACAGGCGGTTTGAGCTTATAATGAATAAACCTCTCAGGAACTGTAAGGTCTAATTAATCCACGTAATTGTAATTCCTTTATTAACTTCCAATAGGAACCACATTTGTGTAACTGTCTAATAAGTTTAGAGAGGTTTTTGTAGCGGTAGAAAGTAACTAGTTATACCACATTCCGCATCGTACTATTTAGTTTCCTTTACTTTTAAGAATTTACAACCGTGCTTAATACAATTTTCACCCGAATTTCTAAGACAGGCTGAGATATACCTTATCGTACTTGAACATATCCATTTTCCTTCCTATTTAAGACCATATTAGACCAACTCTTAAACGCTTCCAGTCTTCAAAAAGAGTCTCCAGATCTAACTCATGGACTTAATTTGTTTATTTGGCACCTAATAAGACCCAATTTTCTAAGAGACTTACTAAATCTAACTCATCTAATTAGACTAACTTTTAAAGTTGTTTGGAAACATCCTTATAACAGTTTTCTACATTGTACAAGGAGGCTCCTCTCCCCAACCAATTGGGAGCTTAATAGACTATTTGGTTTCTATGCTGGTATTCTTAAGGAGGATGCTTAGGGATTTATTTTTTGCCACGCCCACTTCCCTCCCCGGAAATCGGAAAAACCTCTATCTCCCACAATTTTAAAGCTAGAGTCAGTAAATTTATTACGAGTACTACTGATGATCTTCGTGAAAGATGAGAGAAGAAATATTTTTGGTTTCGGTATCTTAAAAGTGTAAAATTATTCGACAGTTAAAAAAGTACGAATAAAGCAGTCCGAAGCTTTAAATAAAATTCAAAGAAGTCTGTCTAAAACGTTGTTATAAAATATTTCGCTTGATTCAGAGCTAGTATTTACACACGCAACAAAAGACAACCGAATAAAATTGATACAATTGTTTAATTTTTCTGCCAGTGTAATTAACGTTTTCGCCTTGCAGAGATCAACGATTATGCAACTCTAATTGGCATTGAAGCCAGCAAGGAGCCGCATTTGCTTTACCTGGCCAAAGAGGGTCTTATGGCCGCATTGCCACCGGAGTGGAAGATTTGGTAAGTGCTGAGCTTGAGTTAACACACACCTTCAATTTAACACACATTTCGTTTACAACTTGCAGCTACTCAGAGGAAAAGAGCGGACATTATTATCACAATACCCGTACGAAGCAATCGCAGTGGGATCATCCATTGGATGCCGTTTATCGTGAACTTGTTGAGCAAACACGCCAGAAATTGTTGTCCAGCGCTGGCGGTGCCACGCCCATAATTGATAATTCGGATGACGTGTCGCAGCTAGACTCGGGCATACGCAGCATGCAGGGCACGGACGAGCTGCTCGACGATATGAGCTCACCGCTGAACAATGGCAGCAGCCATCAGGCGCACTCGAGTGGCGGCAACAAGCCAAATCCCAGCACAACAACAGCTTTTCCCGGTCCAAGCGCTTTCAGCGGCGGCGTCAGTCGCTTTCTGGAGTCGCGTGGCAAGAACTTGGCCCCATCTTTCAGCCGGTGAAGAACTCACGCTTCGAGGTCGCCAAGACCAATACACAGATCAGTTTGGCCATGAAATTGAATCAGTCGCAGGCCCAGAGCGGCGTCCACAGCAATGGCATGGAGCCAACGTTGGAGCAGCGCAAGGGCGCCTTTCAGCTCTCCGGCACAGGCGCCATGTTCTTGAAATCACGACGCCAGATGGAGCAGCAGCCGCCGGCTTCTGTGGAGTCAATTGCTGGACCCACACCTGGGGTAAAGGGCATACTGCGTGACTCCAGCCTGACGGACATGCGGCGACGCTTTGACCGCGATGATGAGACGCTCTCGGGCGCCGGCGGCACTGAGGATAAGAAGAGCGTGCGTTTCAATCTGGTGGAGACGACACGCATACGCAGCTCACCCGAACCGGAGGAGAGCGCACGCAAGCCAACCCAAAGTCCCGAGCTCTCCATTAATTCGGATGAGGAAGAGGATGAAGAAGTGGTCGACGAGGCGGAGCGGGAGGATGATGCCGATGAGGATGACGATGATGATGTCTGGGATGAGGATGTGCTCGATCCGGATGCCATGGAGGGCATGTGCAGTCTAAATCCATTCATAAGCGATGCCGCCAAACCCATACGCGTTATAAGTCTGCCCAAATCGCAGACCATTCAAATGATGAAGTCGCAGGGCCCCAACGCCGAGCTGGATGCCCAGGGGCAAGGAGCAGCTGGTGTAGCCAGCAGCTATCTGGATAAGCTGAAGGAGAGCGCTAGCGTTAAGCCGCTCTACGATGACACAGACTCCGACTCGAAGGGCAGCTCGGTGCGCAGCTTTATAATCAATAAATCGGAACAGGAATCGCTGCACGGCAGCAATCCCTTCGATCTGGACGAGCTGGCACGTAAGCACAGCCACGAATTGGAGCAGCTGCAGCGCAAATCGGCGCAGGCCGCCCAAATGGCCAGCGATAAGCTGGGCATGCGCTCCCTGAAAATGGCCAGCAAGCTGGTGGGCATGCTCAAGCAGAAGGATACAAGCGGTGGCGGTGGCAGCAGCAGCGGTGGCGGCGCTGATGTCCTTAACGAGGCGACAGCATTGCAGCAGCTGCAGCAGGACATGGAGGGCATTAAGCGAGAGCACGAGGCGCGCCTGAAGACCTTGCGTCATGAATACGATCTACGCTTGGCCTCGCACCAGCACCAACTGGAGGAGGCCTTCGAGCTGCAGCTGGAGGAGTATCGCGATCAGCTGGAGCATCAGCTGCAAACCAAGCGCGCCCAGGTGGTCAGCGAGCACAAGACGCGCATGGCGACGCTGCAATCGAATCATGCAGAGCTGCTGCACGAGCTGGAGCGCGATTTGCGCAGCGAGCAGGAGATACTGCGACGCGAGCATGCCGCCAAGTTGAACCAAATGCGCGACAAGCTTGCCCATGAGCTGGAGCTGGAGAAGCAGCGGCTGCGCGACAATGGCGAGGAGCGCCTCTTCGAGAAGGTGCGCTGCGAGAAGCGGCTGCTGGAGGACAAGTATCGCTGCCTCAAGGAGAAGTATGTGCGGCTCAAGACCGATGTGAAGCTGTCGCTGGAGCGGCGCAGTCGTCGGCGCGAGGCGCAGGCGCTGCAACAGCACGCACACGCGCACACACACACGCACACACACGGCGGGCACAACAATACCAATACGAATACCACAACCGGCTCCGAAACGGAGCGTTCCATCTCGCAGAAGCCATCCATTGGCAACAGCGAGAATCGCTCGCTCAGCTACTCCGAGCAGGCAACGGCGGCACTCAGCACGGGCGCGGGGCCAAGTCAGGGCCAAGGAGGCGCCAAAATGAAGCCACCGGTGCCGCCCAAGACGCATCTCAGCAAGCCGGGCATTGCCAGCAAGTATATCAAGCAGCTGCAGCTCCAAGATGATACCAACACCTCGCTCAGCCAGTCGGACACAACCATATCGAATAACTATAGCAAGGGGCGGTATCTAACCGCACCCGGCCCCTCCGCCTCGGCTGTGGTGCTCAGCGACAATGGTAACTCCGACTCGGAGGCGGTGGCCATCCACTGCAACCAGGAGAACAACAATAACAACAATAGCAACAAATCTCTGGCGCCGCCACGCAAGAAACTCTTCTCACGCACGAAATCGGCGTCGACATCACGCCTCAACTCGGATAATTCCAATAACTATAAGCAAATGGAGCGTCCCTGTACGCCCGTGGAGAATCTGCGCCATCAGCTGCAAAAGCTGGAGGATTTGGAGGATCAGTTTCCGGAGCATACGCTAGATACGACCTATCACTTGCGCTATCCCTTCACGGACATCTCCAACGAGCATGCGGCCGTTGTCGGGTCCGTTGTGGGCTCAGAGCTAGAGTTCTTTAAGCATCGCATACATCTGGAACGGGATTCAGTACGTCGGGCCAAGGAGTCGCTGCGCACGCAGCGCACCAACTTTCGGGCGCGCCAGCGTGAGATTAAGCAGCGCCACAAGAGCATTGCTTTGGCCGCGCCGCGCCACTCGCTGGATCAGCTCATTCAGGAGGAGAAGGAGCTGACCGAAATGGAGGTGAATCTGCATAGGACGCGTGCGCTGCTCGGCGAGAAGGTTATACGGCTGCGCCACCTTGAGCAGAGCCTGTTGCGCATCTACGAGAAGGAGAAGCCCAGCTTGGAGCAGGAGCCCAAGGATGATGCAGCCACACTGAGCGATCTCTCGTCGCACTCCAGCTCCGGCTTTAGCAGCACCGATTTCGCCAGCGGTGCCGATTTGCACAAACGTAAGGAGTACTTCCAGCAGGAGTCCAATGAGTGCATACAAAACCTGGAGATACTCAATGCGGAGATACGTGAGATACTTGATATACTCGGCCAGAAGCAGCTGCACCATCAGCAGCAGCAGCAGCAGCTGGCCATGCCAATGCCGATGATCTCGCCCAATGAGCTCAGCTGGTCGCATATGCTGAGCCAGCAGAGCAACACAACGGCGGCAACGGCCGCACCGTTGCAGACAAGCAGCTCGGGGCATAGCATGAGCGCCAGCGCTGTGGTGCATGCCCCACAATCCATACCCACGCTGGCCGATCGCCTCGAAACGTATCGCCAGCTGGCCGCCGGACGCATGCACAGCTCGATGGGCGGCGCCATACTCGCCGCAAATACGATCGTCTCGCAGAGTCCGCGTGCGGTTAACTACACTACCAGCCTGGTGGAGCGCACCAGGGATTTGCGCAACTGGCTGCGGCAGGCGAAGACCGAGCACGAGCTCCTCACCGGCATGGGTGTCCAGCACGGTCTGGCCATGCACTCCGCCCAGTCGGTGGGCGGTGGCATTAGTGGCATCGGTGGCATTGGTGCGGCCGTTGGCGGGCATGTCAGTGGTGCTGGAGGTGCTGCTACCAGTGCCAGTGGCAGTGGCAGTGCTGCGGCTAGTGGTGCAGCTGGCGGTGCTAGCGGCGCTAACTAATTTCCAAAGCTTACAAAATGTTTCAAAACTTATTGTGTGAGCGATTCAAATTGTTAAATATTATACTATATTTAAGTTCAAGTTATAGTTTAGTTCTTCTTAGATACTCGCATCTATAATGCTATATATAACTATATTATTATGCCTTTGTATGCCTTTTGTTGCAAACACACAAACTCAGTTCAGAGCCTAGCATTTTAGTTCAAGTTTTATGCTTCCTAATATACCCTGTGCCTAAAAAGTGTAAATAGGATGTAGCAGGCTATACTTAAGATTTGTCAGAACATGAAATATTATCCATTATTTATCAGTAATTGCAGTTTTGGAAACATTCATTTATTGTACAGGGTGTTTTATAGTCCAGCAGCTTTCTTTGTTGCACGAACTCAGCTCAGTTCAAGTATATTTCTTCCTTATATACCCTGTGTCTGCAAAGTGTAAATATAATGAAGCAGGCTATACCTAAGATCTGTCAGAACATGAAATATCCAATATTTATCAGTAATTGCACTTTTGGAAAGTATTTATTTATTGTACAGGGTGTTTTGTAGTCAAGCAGCTTACTTTGTTGCACAAACTCTCAGTTCAAGTTTATTCCTTCATTAAATACCCTGTACCTACAAAGTGTAAATAGGATGTAGCAGACTATACTTAAATCCGGCAAAAAAAATAAGATATATAAGCAATGTTTATGAAAACTTCCAGTCTTGGAATACATTTGACTTACAGAGTATTTTGTAGTCGAGCTGTTTCTGTCTTATATTGTGAAACAAGAAAAAACAAACTCAAATTTGAGCCTTGAATTGATTTGAAGCTCAAGTCTTATCCTTTTTAATATACCCTGTGCCTGCAAAGTGTACATAGCATATAATAGATTATAGTTAAGGATATAGCAGACTATATTTACGATCTGCTTTATCATATAATATTACAATATCCAGCCAATATTTATAATTAATAGCTGTTGTGAAATCTATTTAATTTCGTACAGGGTATTTTGTAGTATAGTCAGGGCTTCAACGAGTTATTCTTCTCTTTTCTTGTAAAGACGATATTCTATGCTAAGCTTAGCAGTTCAGTTCAAATAATACCCTGTACCCTGAAATGTACATAGGATGTATTAGACCAGAGTTAAAATTTGTCGAAATATCAAGAAATAAATATTGTAATATCACATCATCAATTATTGCAGTCATAGTAAACGTGCACTCGCACTTTACTATTTGTTAGCAGGTACAGGGTATGCGTAGTTGAGCAATATTTTTCTAGTATGTATGCCTCAGAGCATGTTTAGCCCGGAGCAATAAACTTGATTAATTCTAGTACCACATACTTGCAACCTGTGCGTGTATGCCTTTAATCTATATACATATAATATATATATACATTTAAGATACCGCAATATACCCTATAATTTGCTGAAAATATTTATATGTACGTATGTACTCAGAGTCTGATTAAAAAAAAGTGAAGTTCTTAACGGATCTCGAGATGAGTTGAAGTATAACCAATCGAATCAAATGCAAATATCTTCACATTGCAGTGTGCCCAAGTACTCAAGAATATATAATAGCTTAACTAAGTAAATTAACTTCAAGTTAATCTGACTGTCATAGTTAATTAACACCAAAATCAAAATCAAAATAATTATTGAATATTATTTATCGATTGTTGCAAATGTTTGAACCGTGCAAATGTTTAGCCAACCAATTTGCATACAATTTATAAGCAAATGCTAATAGCAAAGGAAATATATGAAATAAAAGAGATACATCTCATTCCCAAATGATAAAAGACCGAACCAAATGAAATGCCCGAATCGAGGCAAAGCTTTATACACTCATTTTAATTTATAAGATTGATCTGACAGGATGTATCAAAATAAGACCGAAATGTGTCAAATGTTCTATTAACTCGAATATTTTATAAGATTGATCTGATAAAATGTTTGTAATTAGTTATGATTTCTAAATGTGACTAACGAAAATGCACAATTATATGTAAGTGAGATAATCCCAATGCTAATCATTATTTGGCAAAGCAAAAATTGAAATAAAACAAAAAACTTAAGACATCATACTAAATACGTAAGCAAGGCGAACGAAGATCTCAATTTGAAAAAACCTTTTTAGAAAATCTATTCGAAAGATAGTTCTTTAAAACTCAAATATTTCAAAGGAAAATCCTCTTAAAGATATTTATCAAAAATACTATATACAAATTAGCTAAATAATATCTATACAAATGAAACAGTGTCAAACTGTGCCACAGGCAAACAAAACTTGGCAGATCTAATCTCCTCATTTCGAATTTATTATTTGATATTCACATATCGGAAGTCCTTTCCTACTTTAATATTATACTCAAATATTTAGAAGCCCAAACCTATTGAGATCTCCAATGTTTGTTTGCCTGGGCAACGTTGAAACTTTGGCAGAGATTCTACCAAAGCAGGTTAAAGAATACATAAAAAACAAAAAGAAATATTAAATGTTTAACTGTGTTATCTTATAGATATAAACCAGCGATAAAGATCGAATGAATGAAAGAGATGGAAAGCAAATGAATAAGCAAAACCCAAGCACAATTTAACGGTATGCAGGAAACATTGTTGAAGGTTGTTTAACTTAGGCATGGAGTAGCTAATGGCTCGTGGCAACCCAAGTAAATTATTATATAATATAATATACATATATGTATACTTATACAATAATCGTAACAATTAGACGATCCTCCTCTGAGAACTATTGAGATTATAACGATTGACCCTATCCAAAGTACTTACACATTATTCAATATACCTAGCTAATGTTTTTTCTAAATATTTTTATGGATAGACCATCAGATTACAGATTACAGATACAGATACAAGTATAAATACTTTTCTACTATTTTCTATGGCATTTCTAGAGTACTACGTATTAATACTTGACACTTTCAGTTCCTGAGCAAGAAACCTAACCAATGCACACAAACACACACACAAACATGCAGGACATAGATACTTATTGTAGAAGGTTAAGTCTGAATCTGGAAAATCGACAGTTGTGCCCCCCGACCCATCAATAGTGAAAGGAATAGAGATCGAAAATGAGATTAAGATGTATCAGAGCGTAGCGTTCCCATATATGCCATATACATACATATAAATTACTATTCCAGTTTTCACTTTCGGCAAGTTACTGCTAAAGTGAATTACCATTAAGTGTTTTGATTTTCCCTATTCACAAGATTTTGCGGATTAAATTCACTTGTCTTCAAGATAGATGGATTCAGTTCAGTAGCTCAAGGGCGATAATGTTAACTGGAACGTTTTTATGGGAAATTCACATACGCAGTAATTGATGAAAGTGAAAACCGGAACAGATCTGATATACTCGTACTTAATATGATGCCTACGATTATTATCGATTACCGATTATGATATATGTACTTATGTATATGTGATGTTGTGATATTTGACTCTAGCAGAATAAGGCTTTAGTTGAGGTATTTCGTTTATAAGTCTATTCAGTGAAAGATTGCACCATTTAGTTTCTACTTCAAGCCGTCCCTACGTTGGCAGTTCCCTCCCCCCTTAGAGCCCTCAATGAAAACGCGTTTTTTATCCGTCAATTGGTTTTCCTAGATGTATTCATGTGATAGCTACTCGAAATTGAATCTGATCAATGGCATTGCGAGTTCATTTTGCTAGATTAGTATTACCGAAATACCAAAATCGAATCGAAGATATATATATATATATATCTATATATATGCTACATATAATATTCATAAAGAATTATGTTTGTGTGCACAGCAAAAACTACGAAATGCACCGCTATTCATATACATAAATACATACAATATATAATATATATATATATATGTATATATATATAAATGATATCAATTCTATATACCTACGATATATACTCGTACAACTTGTAACACTTATCGAAATTCATAGTTTACCGTTAGCAATTTCAATTAAACAGTTTTCGAAGCGAAACAGAAAGCACAATTAACAATTTGTTGGTAGCATGGAAATTATATGGAACTGGAACTCATATATATACATATATATATATAGAAAAAGTCCTTATATGTATTTCAATTATATTTGAAATATTGAAATTTGAAAATTGTTGTTTCGGTTTTTCGATGGTTGAGTACAAACGTTTTTTGGCATACAGATACAAGAAATAATTAATGAGAATACTACGAAACATGTTTATTAATACATTAATTATCTGAATATAAATGTGAACAAATTATTATAATGATTATTTATTATGAATGATATGATATGTGAGAGCAGCCTTACAAGCAGTCAAACCACAAGAGATCTGGTCTAAACTGAAGGACAAATTAAAGGAATGTTTATTGAATTTGCTTGAAATGAAAAGAAATGAACGAGTTTACCATAAATGAAATAGAACAAAAATTACAGTGAAAACGTAAATAATTAGCACGAAATTTAACAAGAACTAGTAAAGAACAGCAAATAAAAACTACAAAAAAAAAAACAAATAATACGTCTTTTATTTAATTACAACAAATATAATGAATCTAAAAAGAACGGTTTTCTTCGGCGTGCCAAAGATATATTTATGTTTACCCTTACAACAATGTTTTTTATAATCAATTTTCGCACTGATTGCTCCTATGACAGCATATAATGTGGTCCGATTTTGATCAAATTACAGCAAACTACATAAAGTATAGAAAAAAGATCTCAATTGTTGAGTTTCGATGAAATATCTGTGTAAGCAAAAAAGTTTTCATCAAGAACTCATTTTATATTCAATTCTTTCTGACAACTAAAAGATATAGTACCAAATTTCGATATAGTCGTCCGACTTTAATGATGCAGTTACTCCGATTTGATCAGTTTGGTCAGGATATATTGACAAACATAAAAGATTTCAAACAAAAACATAGTTGTCAACCGATCATTTCTATATCAGCTATAAGCGAGTGATCTTTTTGAACACTTTTCAGAAACAGAAGCAATCAATATTTTTACCGTGAGAAGAAACTATCGGCCCCGTATATTTCTTATCGGGGAAAAAGTCGTAACATAACTTTTTGCGATAGTTCCCTAATAAAAGGTCTAAACATGGTATATACTAACGACAGTTTCGATAATTTATGTTTTTGCATACTTTCTAGTACTGTTATAATATGCGTTGCATTTTACAACACTGCCGCTGATGACACTTTGAAGCAATTGTCAAGCTAGGTGACTTGAAATTTTATCCTCATACTGACAACATCAGTTAATTGTGTCTGAAATATTTCGAAATAAAAATTTGCGTGTTCGCTTCGTATCGTGTTATTCGTATCGCTGACAACTTTATATCACGATGTTGCCGGATATCTTTAGCTGGGTAGTTGATGAATTTTGGTTCCCGGTGGTTGCTTCTGTGATCGGACTGGTGCTTTTTAGCCTCTTTACGGGAATGCATGTGTTTGAGCTGTTTGATTGGCTGACTAGACCGCGTGAGGCTGGAGATCGAGGAATGCGCTTCAATCATATCAACGGGATGGGGCTACAGGGCACACAACTAAATGGTGGACACAACCAGAGCCCCATCAATGTTGATAATGCTCGTGTCCACCATCACTTTTTTATTCATCCGCTGATCTGGGTGGGCTACGAGGAAATACCCATGAATATTCGCCTGGAGAATAATGGCCATACACTGCTGCTGCGCGCCACATACCCATGTGAGTCTTGGCAATAACCATACAATACAAAGTATACAATAAGCCTTCGAGACGTATTGCAAAATAGCTTCGATATATCGCCAGCTAATACGATTTTGCGGCCAACGATTTGCTTTTCGAATTCCAAAGATTAGAGATAGGATTGGAATTTGAAACATGGCTCAGACTCCCGCTCAAAATGGTTTTTTATTTTTCTTATAATTATCTTTAAGCCACAGTTCTTAAAATTTTGTCCTAATCCCATCTCTATTTTGTACAATATATAATCCGTAAATAGTATTGGTCCGATATATGGAAGATGTGCATCGAAAAATGTATGTCTAATGGCTATCAAAAGTTTCGCTTTCTTTCATATATCTTGTTGACTTTGCTTGATATCAAACCTATCAATATACATATGTCCATATATAGTATATCGTTACATTAATATATTTCGTGCAGCTCCAGAAGATACGCCGCACATCTTTGGTGGCAATCTGCGGAGCTACTACTTTTTAGATGAGATCAGCTTCCGTTGGAGCTGGAATGATGCAGGATCCGAGCATTCGGTGGACAATGTGCATATGGCCTTGGAGATGCAGTGCCTGCACACTAATGATGGCAACCATGGTGATGATCCATCCATTAGCAACTACCTGATGGTGTCCTATATGTTTTCCGTGTCGGCTCATAATCCTTTAATGGATACGATCATTCAGCATTTGGCATCGGTGCAGCCGGCGGGCGAATACGTGGATATTCCAGCCTTTCCGCTCCACAATCTGATGGCGCCCTTCAGTACAAGCTTCTATAGCTACCAGGGCTCCCTCACTCAAGAACCCTGTTACGACGGTGTGGACTGGTTCATCAATCCTGTGGCTATTCCGATCAGTGAGCGTCAGCTAAACAAGTTCCGTAAATTACGCACTCCAACCGGTGCTCCAATTGGACGCAATGGACGACCCGTTCAGGCTCTGGGTAATCGAGTCGTTCAATTTAATTATTTTACTGGTTAAACAAGTCTGTAAAATAAAAATACACATACATATGCACACAAACTACTAATAAATAATAAAATCCGTTCATTTGCATCACAAGAGCTGGTAGTTTTCTTTGAATTCCACCCCACAAGGGTGGAAAATGAATAGTCGCAGAATGGTTGAATGAAAGTTCGTTATCTATCGAATCTATCCAAGCTTCAAACTCCTAATTAGGGAACTTAAGTCCCATTTGCTCTTTTGTGGTACCTCAAACAACTTGAATACCCTAAGTCCAAAGAACTTTTATACTTACATGCAATCTAAAAACGAACCATACAATGTATCTCTAACTTGTATTTCCTTATGAAATCAAAGGTTTTCGACGAACAATTCTAAACAAAAACAAGCACCGAAGATACCTCTCTATCTGTTAAGGGTAAAGGTATGAAGGATTTAGCATAGAAACTTTGAAATATTACTTTGCAAGGCTACAGACTCAATAGGGCACCACGGATGTCCTTTAAAAGCTAATTTAAATTCATACATGTACACATAGATAAAAAAATTCCTGAATAAAGAACAGAAAATAAATGAAATTTTCAGAGACTTTTCATTTTATTACGTATTTGGGGGCTGGATGTTAAACATGCTATCCTGTAATTGGCTTTCGTCCACAGAAGGATTCCTAATCCATATATAGAAGCATATCCTCTGGATCAACATAACTGCAACAGTTGCTCAGCACCCACTTGAAGATATGGACAGTTGCACGCATTAAGATATTTAACAATTTGCCAAGGATATCGCCGATTTTCCCCTCATCGCAGTGCTTTTCGAAGTTCTCCTGCGTCTGGGTTCCATTAGTATTCAACCAGCGATCCATTCTGGTGTTTTCGTTAGCAAAATACTTAACTTAATATCCATTCAATGTTTCAGGTATACATCATGCAGACTTACCCAACGGCTTATTATTAAGAGCTCAAATACACATATTAACTTTTTGAAAAGTTTTACAAATTTTGAATTTCGACAGACAGACATGTAAAAAAAACTGATTTTAGAAAGTAGACATTGACGATATAGAAAACTAATTGTTAAACTAAAATATCTTTAATATTTGACAGGACTTAATAAAACTACATTTTCTTGTAGTACTTCCCAAGCCCACAATATTCCTATATTTGGATGATCTTGTTCACAAGTCCCCATAACTTGATTTCAAATCATGTCTCCTTTAACTTGGTTTGATCTTTAGATTGATTGCGGACATCAAACATAACACAAGCATGTCTGGTCTTAAGCCTACTCTAAGATAAACTGTTTATCTAGTAAAAAAGTATGGGTGCCAACAAATCAAGACCATATCTTGAAAGTTGGGCTTGTTAATTGGTTTTAACGATTCGCGAGGGTCCGTGGGTAATATCTGGTATTTAAAATAAATTGCATTTCTTTTGTACAAGAACTTCTATAAATTTGTAATTGAACCTTATTGGCCATTTTAATAGGTTCTGCATATAAATCGAAGAAAACATGAGCTTAAAGCTCTACTGTATAACGGTACTGTCAAAGCTATCGCTCCGCCTGTCGTCGTCCATTTACTATTTCTGTCTACCTTGGCCGCCCTCACCTTTCTTTCTGTTGTAGTTCTTGTTTCTGTCTGTTTTTTATGGCCATTTCACTTGCCAATTCTTGTCAATTCGATAATGTCAGCGAGGGAGGCGGGTGGCGTCGCTGATTTTGTTGTTTGTCGCCTTCAATTATTGTATACCCTTGCAGAGGGTATTATCATTTCGTCATGAAATGTGTAACACATTGAAAGAGGCGTTATCGACCCCATAAAGTGTACATATCAATATACTATATATGTACATATGTAAAAAAGTCGTTGATTTGGCTATAATCGAACTACTATATCTTATAGCTTGCTGTGGGAATAATCGGTTGAAAAATGAGTTGTTGTGTTTTTGGTTTGTACAGATATTTTTCTGGGAATCTTAGCAATTGCTGGTTTTGACATAACCTATTTAAATTTGATGGGATCTGTATATCATCTGGACCAATCGGTCAAATATCAAGTTTTTGTGTGACAAACATTTCTGTTAGGGTATACATTCTCGGCACCCCAAAGATAACGGTGCTTACTAGTTTTTTGTTTGCTTGCTCACATTTTGGCATGCAACTATGTACATACATACATACATACATACATACAAATCGACAAGCCCTGGGTATTCTAGGAGGAAACTAAACAGTCGCTAACTGTGGCCACCATTCGCCGAATGCCCGTGGTTATAGCCGACTGTGCGGTTCGATAGTTACGCAAAAAATACGTTTTGTCAATAATATGAATTACCTCAGTCCGCCCGCCCATATGGACGAGCTGCGGAGCAGCAGCAGCAGCAGCAGCAACAAGAAGAACAAGAACAGCAACGCAATGCGTTTGACCAGTCGCTCAGCTTCGCCGCATCGCCGCGGGCGTGCGAATTCGCTGACGCCCTCACAAGATTCGGCCGGTCCATCGCCGTCGCAGTCGCCGCTGCCTTCGCCGCTGCCGTCTCCTTTGCCGCTGCGCAAACGGCCGCCGCGGCCCACGCAGCTCAACGAGATCTTTCGGCCGCGCTGCAACACTGATCCCAGCCGGCAGAGCAACAACAACATTAAGAAGCCTACACGCAGCGTTTTGGGCTCTCTGCTGCGACAGACACTCAAAGTGACGACCGCGTCGGTGGGCTTCAGTGCCAGCGAGGAGCGGTAAGCTTGAGAACAGTTTATCAACAGTCTGAGAACAGTTGATCAGCAGATTGAAAACAGTTGGAAGAGCTCTTTTTTTAACCTGTAGCGATTAGGGATGTGCAACAATATATACACAGTCACAGTATGAAATTTGACTGTGACCGTGACTGCCAGAGAGGCATAATATTAATATTTAGCAGTCACAGTGACAACTGGTATTGTTTCTTTCAAATATCTGTAAAAATGACTACCACCATCAACGAAATAGATACATACATATACATATATGCTCTTTCATTGGTGCTCGTACAGATGTGCGAAATTGTTATATTACAGTCACAATGACCGCTGTGAATGTTACAGCGAATAATCACACTACGATCAGTTAATCCGTTACTCTGTAACGGCGAATAGTAATGCTTGACGTGTGACTGTTAAAATTCGAATTGTTGCTATCATTGTGATAACCGGCCTTTGGTCCCAATTTGACAGTGACTGTTTATTAACAGTGCTTGACTATGCGGACTTTATTCCTGATATTCGGTCACAGTGTAACACGATATTCGTCAGTCACTGCGACTCTGTCACAGGTAGGCCAGCATTGCTCACATCTATTTCATTATCTGTTGCATTGCGTTGCGCTCCAATTTGCTCTTCGGCAAGGTCACGGCATTAAAATTCACAGGTAATTGTAGTTTTTGTTAGTTCGTTGAAATTATATTTGTTTGACTGTTTATTTATTGTGTTCATCAGCTGGGCACATTTTTGGCACTCGTCGGCTAAGCGTGACGTCTGCCCATCGTTGCCAATAAATTTATTGCATCAACTTTTTGCTTTATTTTCTTAATAAACAAATACAATACAAACATACATATTTATGTACATACACGTGTATTTGGTTTCGACTGAGCGCCGCTAGATGGCGCTTTGCAACTTACATCAGCGCCAGCTAATGAGCTTGACCTTTGTTTCATTTTCTGCTTTTGCTATGATGCGGTCTTTCGCACTAGAGATGAGCGTGCGCTGACAGATCTCACAAGGCACGCGTGTCACGAGCAAGAAAATATGATGCTCATGACAGCGCATACATATGTCCATATATATGTATGTACATACTATATACAACTGAATTTATGTATGAATGTACACACATACATACATGGAAATGCAGTTTCCTCTTTGTCTCATGTAATAAATCTTATCTTGTCAGCCGTTAACGATCTTATAAACTAATCCTACAACTACTCGTAGTCGTCCACAGATGACGTTAGGCCTGCATATCACAATCGCACAATGTACATATGTACATACATATGTACATATGTATGTATGCAAGTTCGCATAGCGCACATATGTATGTACATACATATGTGTGCATTTCTATGTGAGCTGCCCTTTGGGCCACTTATTTACTAATTAGACAACGCAAACATAGCGCGCGTGACCTTTTGCATAATCATATGTATGTACATTGTACATATGTACATATATGTACAGGAGTAGGCGCATGCAAACATCATACATACATACATACATATGTATGTGTGTGTTGGTGCGTGCATGCGCAGTTTGCGACAAAAAACACCTTAATTCGCTCGCAAAGAGAGAGAGAGAGAGCGTGAGTGCGGCAAATGCAGGCTCCCGAAACAGCATCTGAACAGAGCTCGCCATATCATGCAATGACGTTTGCAATTTTTCAAAAATTTACCATAAATGGATATAATATATCAAAGCACAATTTTTTTAAGAATTGTTTTAAATTAACCAAGCTTTTAACGTCTCTTGAAGAGACAAGCTTCACACAAAGTATCTTTATATTATCTTAACCTTTCCTTCAGCGTTGTGAGACGGAATTGATATTGAATATGAGTTAAGAAACTCTCCAAAGTTCTTATTCTAAACTTCAGAAGAGTGCTCGCTAAGCGCTTGCTTTATTGTTCGTTGGGTATGCAAATGTGTGTGTGTACATATGTTTACATGTATGCATGCTGCTCTTGACAACAGCGTTGTTGTTGTGCAGCTCGCTCGTTGCCAATTTCCTTTTTGCACTCTTTAGACGGCGTACGCTTTCTAACTCTATTTGCTCATTACTAACTTTATTTACTAACCAGATTTCGGGATATGAGGCACCAATAAATAAGCACAAATATACATAAATAAATGCAAACATTCATACATACATACATATGTATGTAAATACATACTCTCACATAATTAAGTCCTTAGCCAAATATTCGCACTCGTTGTATTGCGAATGTTTGCGCCACTGTAGTTTTTTGGGGGTTGCTTGCAAGCTCACAGCCGCGCCGCACCTCAGTTCTCCCGCACAAAGCTGCCACCGCCCAGCGACAGCTGCGTGGCGACGTCGCGTCGCTGCATGCTAACGGTACTGCTGCTGTGAATGTCATAATGCCACAGAGACAGCAGAGCAGTAGCAGCAGCAGGAGCAGCAGCAGCAGAAGCGGCAAAATTGGCGGCATTAGTTGCCATATTATTTGAGAAGAGAGCGCGGTCGTGTTGTTAACGGAACTTTTACGGCATTCGAGAGCATTTCTAATACTCGTAGTATAACAACAAATGCAATAAATTAAATTATTTTCTTTTTGCACAACACGCAATAAAAAATCGCAAATTCATTATCCTGTGCTCGTGAGTGTGTGTGTGTGTGTGTGTGTGTCCGTGTGTAGCCCGCAACATACACAAGCACCACAACAACAACAAGAGCGCAAGCAAAAGTTAAGGCGCAAGCACAAAAGCCAACAACAACAATTCACAAAAAGTGCAAAAAGTGCTTGGAAAACTTTTATCAAACGCAACAACATGTAAAACTATTGCGAAAATTTGGCAAAAATCTCTGCGCGAGTGCTAAATCAAGGTGAGCTTGTGTGTATTGTATCTACATTATGTATGTGCAATACATACATACATACATACATACATACATACATACACACAATACATACATACATATGTGCGTGCATTTGAGCAAGAAGAAGCAGCACCTGCCCCGCCCCGTTGAATACAAAATGTTCGCTGGGTTTGTTGATTTCCTGCTGCTGCTGCACCTTTCCCCGCCCAACATACGCACACACACACACAGACAGACAGACGCACACACACACACGCATTTTGGGGCTTCCTTCTGATTGTGTAATTGGGAATTATAAAAGTGGAAAACCTTTAAGTTCTGCCTGCCTCTGTCGCCGTTTTGCAAATATCAACAACAGAATTTTTATGCAAATAGTAGATTACCAGAGGTGTACTTCAGAGCTACATTCGTATTTACACACATATGCAAGTAAATATACATACACACATATGTATGTATGTGTGTATGTATGTATTTGACATAAATTGTGTAACGCATTGAAAAAGACGTTTCTAACCTCGCAAAATATATATATTCCTGATCATTAATAGCCAAGTCGATACATCCCCAGTTTTAGAGCTATCTTGATGAAACTTAACGGAAATGTTTTTTTTTTACTCGGATCGAAACACTATAACATATGTATGTAGCTGTCGATCAACAATTGAGTTGTTGCATGAGCAACTTTTTTGTTTTTCAAATTCACCAAATCATGGTATCATAATGTTCATTACAAGCTTTTGGTCAAAGTCGATTCACTATGTACATATATCATATATCTGCCATAAGAACGATCGCTATAAAATTGAGTTGTATATATAAAAATCTGTTGAAATTAAACTTTTATATAAAAAAACTTCTACAAGCTTGTATATGTACATACATAGTATGTACTCATGTAACTTCGTCATGAAGATTTTGTTTCTTTCCTTCTTTTTACTAATATCTATTTTAGTTGAAGGTGGTTTAAAATTAAAAGATTGTTGTCTGAAATTTAGTATGTAGATTGGTGGTATCGAATCAAATGTACCTACTAAATCAGGTTCTGGTCAACTTAACATTATAATTCCGAAACAGTTTGAATAACCATTTTATATACCTACGTATATGGCTTACAAAACGGGTGTGTTGCTTTTCTCTTTGAGCTTTTTGAAATACATGCATAATAAACTTGAAAGTAACTAACTGTTTCCAATTGGTCATCTGCTTTTTACAGACTAGCACAACTCGCCACAACTGGTTCGTTGGGCGACAATGCGAAACGGAAGCACTCCAGGTGAGTCTCTAATGGTTATGATAATCAAATGTTACAGAAAAACTAAGAAAAGTCTAGGAAATGGCTCCGGCCTATCATATAGTGAAGATGCGGGATATGCCTGATATTTTCAAATTATCAAAAGACAGTGAGTTCACCAATCTGCCCTTGAAAAAGATTGGTGAAAACTGATGAACGCATTTGCTCACAGTAATTCAAGATGAGATAAGATGGGATGAGATATGGATCCCATAAAAATAAAGTTGACAGTAGTTCGATTTGTATCAAATTAGGTCAGCCTGGACATCATAGAATTCCGATTTGGTGAGTTTGGTCAGGATATTTTCATAAACAAAAAAAGTCTTCATATAACGACTTAATTATCGAACGATCGTTCCTATGGCAGCTACTATTATATATAGTCCCGTTTTGATCAAATTGAATCAGCAGGTAAAGACCATACCGTTACTCCTGTTCTGTGAGTTTGATGAGGATATCTTAAATAATCTTACGAACTTATTGAGCAATGTGTTAAAATTGCTTTTTCGAATGTAGTGACAGGTTTTCTCCTTTCACTTATTCTCTAATCAAAAAGTTATTGTAAATGTAAGGAAAACATATTACAAATATTGTTTAACTTAATTCTTTGTTGTGCTCAAACAATTGAGAGTGATCTCACCTTCTTGGTTAAGTACATGTGAATGTGATTTTCGCTATTCGATGACTTCTTTTGAACCGGTTCGGAGGTTTTAGTATGCGCAATATGTTCCCTAAAGTCGAACGCTAAGAAACTGAATATGCAGTAGATTATGAGATTGAATATTGAGCCACAGCGCATGATCAACTATGGCCTGGAGCAGTGCCAATCATTGGTATCACTTCACAAATTCCAGTACACGATCGTTCTATATGCTACGCTCGTAAACACGCATTTGATTCTACATACACATAAACATCTGAAGACCGGTGTGGACTAGTTCTTGATAGTCAACAAACCACTAGAGAAAGACGTACTAGTAGCTCCGTGTGGTAGTATCAAGTAGTATTTATATTGTTTAAATAAATGTCGTGCTGTGATTTATTAGACCCACCATATCGATGCTATATATAGCCAAGCTACACAGTACAAAATGTTGCTTTAAATTTAAATGCTTGTTAACATTTTAACTTTTAAAGAATAAGCACATAAAGAATGTAGCTCTACCTGGTTAGAAACATACACCGAAATTGAAATAGATTTAATGTGATCTTTGGTATTAAGAGCTTTAAGTAAATACTATGCGAATATTTCTTACTGTGTAGAAGTATGTAAACAAAACGTTCCGATTCGCCTGCGTCAATTCCAGAGCCAAAGAGCGAGATCATTTGATTAAAACTCTTTTGTCATCAACGTTTGTTGTCGTTTTTTTTTTTGGACTATCATCTTCTCTGATTGTCGTCTCTGCGGATTGTCGTCTATTTGTATTGTCGTGGCTGATAGCACGCTCGCATCTGTTCTTATAAAGCTTGCGAAATATATACATATATGTATACATATATGTATATATTTCGCTTGTGCCGATGCCATATAATACCTAAGTTCGGTACACATACTTATAGGTCTGAGAATGTATGATCATAAATTTGTACGACTTATGTCAAAATATTTGGCTGCGCATTAAAATGGATCTGTCACAAAAACGCTGGGTGGTCTTTCCCGATGAAAGTCTGCATAAATAATACGATCAATTGACAAGAATCAAGATAATAAAGATATATTTAAAGGAATGTGTATAAATATAATACAGAAAGAATCGCTAACAAATCCAAATTCGAGATTTGGTAAAATTCTCCCTCCGAATTTGAAGCTGTGAACTTAATGGGAAGAAAAAAGCAAGGAAGCAAAGTGCATACAACCTTATTTAGGGTATTACGGGAGATTCTCCACGCCAGCGTGTTGCTTTATCCAATTCAAGTACGACGTAACCCGTGTAAAGTATACCGGAGTGTTGGTTGTACAGTATTTGTTCCAAGCAAACGAAGTAATCCCCACAATAGTGGCAGAACCATCAGCATGCCTGATCGCCATTGGGCCTCCAGAATCCCCACTGCATGCACCGCTTTTACCGGGTGCACTACATACGCCCGATAAATTAAATTTAAAGCCGAAAGGAAATCCTTTATTCCAATACGAGCTGCACACTTGATTCGTCAGAATATATGTATTATAATATTGAAGAATTGGACTCCAGGCTACGGCGCCATTATGATACACTGAAAATGAATGTGAAATACGTAAACTTGGAAATATGATATGGGGATATGGGGTATAGACTAACCTTTGTTAAGACCCCATCCAGATATGGTTACCAAGTAGTTTACATATAGATTATTTGCATCCGGCAACTTGGCAGGTTGAATATATTCATTGAATTCCAATTTACTTGGCAGCTTAATTAAAGCAATGTCATTAACCAATTTCTTTAGGTTCCATTTTTCATGTAACACAAAATGTTCCCTTCCCACTATCATTTGTTTTTGTCCTATTTCGGATGCATCCGATTTATTCACAGCTCCAAAGTAAATACGAGCAACATCGCTGTATATTTATGAGTATACATTTGAAAGATTTTTTCGTATAAATAAATGTTTTGGAAAAATTATCACATTTTACTTACAATATCCCATCCACGCAGTGAGCTGCTGTCAGGATAACCCCCGTTGATATAATAGTGCCTCCACAATTTGGCCTCCAAAACGAAGTGATATTACCAATATCAAAGAATATTTGATAGGGAAATTGCTTAGGGACCGCTTTGACACCATTAACAATCCGCTCTAGTTGTGAGGATCGAGCTTCTACCTTCGTTTGGAGACATAGAAAGGCAAAGCAAAATAAAACCCAGATTAGTTGGCCTCTCATGCTGAAACCTGAAAACAAACTAAGATACTAAGTGAGGGATTTTTGAGGTATTTATAAAACCAAGTTTCGCTAAAGAATGTGCTACTTTTGGGATTTACGATTATGACAAGCGCAACACTTCTGTTAAGTTTTCTAATTAGTCAAGCTACTATATTTCCAACTTGAAATATTCTTGATATCGAATCAGTTAATTTCCGTTTCTTATCAATGAACATGTAACTCAAGCAATCAACAAATTCGATTTACATAAGCTTGGAAGAGCTTGAATTATTAACCAAAATAGTAAATTGGTTTCAGACCGAAACGGGTCGAACCTGGAATACCAGCTCTTTACACCCTATAGCCAATTTACAGGTAGAAGGGAGTGCTACGACTGCAACTGTATGTGACAGGCCGATGATGTCGTCTACAACCCAATATAGTATATATATTCTTGATCAATCTCAATAGCTGAGTCGATCTAGCCGTTTTCATCTGGCTATTTCAGGATCTCCCCAACTACAGGAGCTGCAGATACAAAATTTGTCACGTAGGTTTCTGTATAGCGGGGGCAGTTCCATTTCTAAAGACAACTTAAAGGATATGACTTGGGATTTATAATACGATTTCGTATTTTCGCTGTTCAAGGGAAGCAGCCACCTAAAATGATCTGCTTGCTTGCACTTCCGCTGCACTGCTTGTTGCATATGTGTCGAAGTGTGTGTGTGTGTACGAAGATGTTCTGTATTTACCTTCCTAGACTGGATGTTTGTTTCCGACCTTTACAGGTTATAAGGTAATCGCCGACTTCTGGGAATACCCCAGTACACAAATACCGCGCGCGTTTGTCATCGAGGAAGTCTTCCGTGTCTTAATTGAAAATTAAATATTACGAATTATATACGGCTGGTAAGGCTGCGTCAGGCCACCTGCATGGTAATATAGATAAATAGGTAAGAGTGTTTGGGTGGACTTATGTATACTATATATGTCCATATCATAATTAACTTGGTTCATTAGCCAGGTGTACAGCATATGTTGCTGTCATATCTGTAGAATTCAACACCTGGGAAGCATTAGTCATATGATTTTCAGGGTGCAAAGATTAAATTTGACTTCTGTTTGATAGTTTACCTTTTTTTGCCAATGGGTTTTACGCAATGGCTTTATCAGTGTGACGTATGTATTTCTTTTGTGAACCTAAATGCAACGATTCTCATAGTTTTTCCATTCTTTAAAGATGTACATTTCTCTTTCAGCTTTGCTTTTCTTTTGTGTGTCATCTTTGATTCCAATGCAGTTCCCCACCATGAACCACAAGTGTGTCATTTTCTGGGTATTATTATTTTCTAATGTTATGTGTGACGCATTGTAAGGGCCACCAGTTCTTGAGGTAGATTTTGAGTTCAGTCTATATGATCTAGAAACTCATTTAAGCTACATATGATCATGAAATTAGCCACAAATGGCAAATGTAAGCAGTACATATGTCTGAACCGGATTGGAACTGGATTTGTTTTCTATAAGCTATAGCTGTCATCGTTCGGTGCATCGCAATTAGGTTATTGGTTCAGTATTTGAGAGCCTGGAATCATTAAATTTGATATGAGTAATGATGATCTCTCCTTAAAAGATGGCACCAAAAATATTCATTCGTAGATCAGCAAGAACATATAGTACTATGTATCTCATACAATTTTAAAGCTAGAGTCACGAAATTTGATATAGATACTGTCAATGATAATCCTTAAAGATAAGTACAAAAATATTGTTGCTACGCCTACTACTGCTCCCGTAAATAAGCAAAGTCGGGAGCTTTTGATTGCAATGCATTTTTTTGTTTGGGTTTTAATTACATACACGCTTACATTTATTATTTATTTGCCATAGATAAAGTATCTTTTAATGTGACTATTAAACAAACAAAACGCCCCATGGAAGCGACGCCCCACATTTAAATAAACACAACCCGACAGATCAAAAGTTAGACAATGTGAAGGTTGCGTTTGTTGTTTATGTCGGATTAGATGTTGCTGCGGTTTTTGCAAGACCCATCTCTAGGCTGGCCAAGGCACTGGGCGGGTTGGGGGTTAAGGGGCTCGAACTTGACAGATGCGTGTGGTTTTCTGTGGGGAGGAGGAGGGGCAAGGCAATGGCGGGCGCCAGTGTCACCCCATTCTATGCATAGTTTAATGGAGCACTTAACAACAGTGTTGCCATATCGATAAACGTTTGCGCACTTATCTTTGATTTTTATCAAATAATAATATGGTAAAAGTTCAATTAAGGCTGCAGAACTATGAGAATGGGTGTGCCGTCAAAGGGGGGAGGTGGAGGATGAGGCAGGCGGCTCGCAGTAAATAACATTTATATTTCAAGTACGATAGCAAAAGCGTTTTATATGACTGTAGAAGGTGTCGGGGGTGACAGGGCTGGCGGGGGTGATTGTATTTATTTCTCTTTTGCCATTTTGTAAATTTTAATACTCTTGCTTAGTTTTTTTTCGCTGTCAATATTTTTGCACAATAGCAAAAGCAAAACTGACAAATCATCATGTAGAGCCAAATGGATAAAAAGAGTATGCTGTGTGTGTGTGTGTGTGTGTGTGTGTGTGTGTGCGTGTGCGTGTATTGGCCAACAATTTTAGGGTCAGTTGGAAAAAAAGAAGAAAAATAAACACTGCGATGGTAAAAAATAAATTTGCAAAGCGAAAGGTGGGCAAAGGGAGAGCAACGTAACGGTTAAAGCCAAAGCTTTTGTGGGCTAAAACCCAGCTGCGCATCTTGCGGCATCAGCTGCTCTTCCTTAGATAAACTTGGCACCTGCCAGACATGCGAGAGCGAGATGGTGATAGGAAGAGGGAGCGCGCGAGGCACAGCAGCTGTGCGGCGGTCACTGAGTAATCTGCTTGTTCCACTCTGCCTCTTCTCTCTTTTCATTGTTAAATTTCTTAGCAACAATAACAAGACAGCAACAGCAACAGCAACAGCGACGTCGACGCTAACGCCAACGCACCGCAGCATGATAAGCGCGCCGAAGAAGAAGTAAAAAAACACACATACATATGCATATGTATATGTGCATGTGGCCACGATTCAACGTCGTTCGTCGCGTCGCTTCGTCGTCTCAGATGTTGTTGCTATTTTGTTGATGTAGGGCCGCTGCTTCTGCTGCTGCTGTCGCTGTTGCTGCTGCCGCTGCCGCTGCTGCCAGCATTGCTGGACGTTCGGTCTGGCAGCAACGGTGCTTCAATTTCAAATTCAGTGCGAAAGCGAACGACAACGCAAACGGGCACCAGTAGAGAGAGAGAGCGAGAGAGGGAGAGCGAGATAGATAGAGAGCGCAAGCTTTGGAGCGGTGTCCGCTATTCCATATTTTGTTTCATTATTCTTTCAAATAATTTGTTGTATTTTTTTTGTTGTATTTTTCTGTGTGTGTTCTGTTTGTTTTTGTTTGCTGTGCCCAGCTATCTCGCGCGAAAATAAAGGAACAACAACAACATACATATTTTATCAACAAATAAAGTGCTATTTGTGTGTAAATGTTTATAAATTGCGACGAATTAATTTTGGCGTTAATAACAAAACAAAAGCCGTTATAAAAAGTAACAACAACGTCTATCTGGCCAAACAATTCACATAGAGCGGTGCCGGGAGCCGTAAACATAGACGTAGCCGTAGCCCCGGAGTACGGCCAAGTGACATCATAAAGCAAAAGTGACGGAAACTGCTGGCTGTGTCGTGGCCAAAAATAAATGCAAAAATAAATATAAAAAACAAAAATAAGAAAGAATTGTACTACGACAGCCGACAACAGCAACAACAACAGCATGCGGTAAAAGCAAATGCACAGCAAGCAGTCCGAGAGTTGCTAGCCAGACCAAAACAACATGACAAAGCTGTCTACGCGGAGTGAGAGCGTGTGTGTGTAGTGGATGGAGAAAGAGAGCAAAAAGAGAGAGTTGACAAAAGCCGGGCGGCTGCTGCGTGGCGCCATCTATTGTCGTGCATAGCAGTAACTCGCATGCAAAACCATAGAGACAGTTGTTTGTGGGTGTACAACAGCTGATATTTGCGCAGAGAGTCTTCATAAGCATATATGTACATACATACATACATACATACTATGTATGTATATTTATCTAAGCTTATAAATATAATGATTGATTTACTAAAAGTTATCAGTTCGGCACCTGAAAGCTTCAATTTAAAACTTGTTCTGCACGACTGCTAACTTGAGATATTAGCCGTTACTTGTTTAGTTAAAAAACGCATTAATTAAAGTTATATAATGTGAAGTCTAAATTTAACAAGTTTTTTTTTTATTGCTAACAACTTTGGAATCCAATTGAATGAGCAAAATTTAAGAATATTATGTTGCTTTCGAAGATACCAAACAGCTTTTTTTTAAAATGGCCCAAGCATTATAGAGCATGTCAAATTACAAAGCTATATCTTTAAAACTGTTACAGTAAAACGTTTTTATCAAATTGCGGGGGAACAGGGGGAGATATCTAAAATCGGAGAAAAACTTGATCTGCGTATGGTATACAGGAACCTACCAAATTTGGTGTCTCTAGCTCTTATAGTTGCTTATAGACGAACATGGCCAAATCGAAATTTCTCTTGATACTGATCAAGAATATATATACTTAATAGCGTCGGAGATGACTCCTTTTGCCTGTTACATACATTTGCACAGATTTAGTACCCCCCTTTTTACCCATTTTATGGGTACAGGGAGTAAAAAGTACATATGTATAAACCCATATAAATTAACTGAAAAGTTATTAGTTTATTCTACATTTGTTAACTTTCAATATCTGCGGACGTTACTTTGCGGACGTTACATTTCTAACTGCTAAGTCTCTCATGTAACTAAACAAACTTTCTTTTTTAATTAACTATCATAATCAAGCAAAGAAAACTGAATAATCGAGTTTCCCAAATAGCAATTTACATAAATTTTGTTTTAAGCTAAAGATTTGACGAACTTAAAAGCACGCATGTTTTGGCAAATATCAATAATTATAGGTTTGCGAAGGTAAACCCTTGATTATAGTAAAGTAAATCACTGGAGCAGCATTTCCTGGTGAGATTTCTATATACATTATAGTTTACTCTTCAATTCACTAAAAAATAGGTTAGAGCTCAGTGCTTTTAAGCACATACACGTCTCATGCTTATAGCAGCAGTCGCATATTGCTTGTCTGCAGTAGCAGAGCTTTTAAAAGCTCACTAATACTAATGCATGTGCGAGGTACTACGTTCACCAGCCCAACTGACACCTTCCGCTCTCACTCCGCCAGCCTATACGCAATGTCACCGCAATCATTGGGCCGGTGCGAGTGCGTATAAAAATAACTTAAATTCTCTTTTCTCGGCAGTGATTAATTGATGATGATGAGATTATAATGATGTTAATAGTGAAATTTAGCAAAGGCTGCCAACTAGAACAATAAACTACTACATAGAGTAAACTGTGAATAAAAAGCAACAAGAAGAACTATAACAATGTCCACAGGCAGCGAGAAGGCCAACGCCAATGTGAACGTCGAGCCATTGACGGACACGGACACAAGCACATTGCAACAGATAAAGGCCAAAAAGAACAAATCCAATCTGTTTCTCATCAAATCCTACAGTTTCATTGAGAAGAACAACAACACCAGCAGTAACAATAACAATACCAATACCAATAACAATAATAATAACAATAGCAAGGCAATTGCCAAGATGTCAACAGTCAGCGCACCATCCGGAGAGTTGCTGCAGTCACCGGACATGGCACCATTTCCGGACATTGGATCCATGATGCTGGCCCAGGCGACAGTCGTCCCCGAGGAGCCCACAAAGAAGGCGCGTCTGAAGAAGGCCAAGAAACAAAAGCAGCCGAAAACAAAGACAAAGCGAAGCAAAGCTGAAGCCCAGGCAGAGCTGGAGGCAGAGACGGAGGAGCCGGATGCGCAGCTGCTGCGGCGCAAAGTACACGAGTATGAGGAGCTGTTGGAGCATACGCCCAGTCCCCATAGCACGCTGCCACGCCCACAATCCTTGCCAGCGAAGGTGCACTTTGAGACAGCCGCCGCAAGCATCAGCATTGAGCCAATTGCCCCCTCTCCCATGCCCGCCAAGCGTCTCAGTGGCAACATAAAACGTGAATCCTTTCTGCGCCAAAGCCTGCAGAGCATACGCCGCAGCTTTGGCTCGAACAAGCACTCGTCCAAGTTGTCGATGGCCGTTGCAGCATCGGCATTGCCCTCGCCGGGCTCATCGAACGCCTCCACGACGTCCAACTCATCGACTGTCTCGTCCTCGACGTCCTCGTGCTTGTCAACGACGGCTATCACTCTGCTGACCAAGGCACAGACTCAGAATCATCTCCTCGACGAGTTCCTGCCCACGCCCGTCGTTCTACTCCTCAACGATGACTTAATGGCTGAACAAAAGCACCATCTTCACCAGGATGTAGATATCTGCGATGGCGTGCTCGTGGCAATGAGGTAAGCAGCTCTGATTGATCGAGCTAATCAACTAGAACAGCGTTTCCCAAAGTGTGGGTCGCGACCCGGTACCGGGTCGTGGAAAAAAGCCAAAAAGTTTGGGAAACTCTGAACTAGAAAGTTTCAGCACGGCCTACTAGCCATCAACTTTTCTTATTTCAAAAGCGAGCTTTAAGCTTTCAGTTCCTACCAAGATTTCAAGCGAAGCTGGTAACTTTCATGTGCTTTCAAAGCTCTCAAGACTACAAGTGATCTAGGTTTCTCAGTTCCCATCAAGAAATCTTGAGTAGCTTGGAACTCTCCTTGCAGTTTTGAAGTTACACATTAACTTGTCGTGTTCTTATTTCAGCTAGCGATGCTTGGAGCTTTCATGTGCTTTCTTTTTAGTAATATACACCCAGACCATCAAAAATTCTAGCGTGTACTAAGGCCTTAATGTGCAAGAATCTGCTGATGAGCTAGCTAGGGCCGGTTCAGCGACCCCTCTACACGGTCCTGAGCCCTACTGCGGCTTCAATCAAGTGCCTGGTTGTGGACCGGGGATGCGGCAAGCCAAATAACTGGTCGGCCCCACCTTATACAGGAAGACAGTTAATATTTCTAGGGAGGAACTGAGGCTTCTGGTCGCCTATCTAACAGGTCACCACACCGTAAAGTACCACCTTAAAAACATGCGCCTATTCACTGATGCAGAGTGTAGACTCTGCAGGAATGTTGACGAAACAACTATCCACATTCTTTGTGTCTGTCTCGCCATGAGTAGAAGGAGACATCTATGCAGGGGGTTTATGACTCCTGAGCACGTTAAGAATGTCTCGACAAGTGACCTGCTCTCTTTCATAAGGGAGAGTGAAGCAACTCTTCTTCCTATAGGGAGCCTTTCTGGCACAATAGACCAACACTGGTTCTTCTAGTCGGACTTCCTTCTCATTATTATTATTATTATAATTATTAGTAAGGCCTTTATGTGCTTTCAAAGCTTGTACGCTTTGTTTTCAAAATTCAAAGCTATTATGTGGCTAGAGACTGTGATATTTCTCAAACAGCCCGCGTATTACGTATACGAACCCTGTTTACAGTTTGCATTCCATGTGCAGCATTTTCCCTTGTGTGTGCTGGCATTGAACATTGATTTTTTCTATGCAGACACAGTCAAGGCTAAACTTTTCAAGTATCTGCAGCAGAGGCCGTAAATCCCGCCCCGGATACCTCGTTGCAACAAATCAAGTGGCAGAAACAATAGACGAGCCGCAGCTGTGCTCTGTTCAGAATTGATAGCCAATACCAGATCTGATCAGCATGTGGACGACAACTTCCCAGTTGCCACTCGACATCCATCGCTGGGCAATTGAGAGCTCTTGATATTCCCATTTGCATGCAGGCAGTGTGCACACAGCTGAGGGATTGCCAGATTGACTGAATGGCTAAATGACAGACTTTTAGATAAATATATGCACTTAATTACGCACGCGTCCACATAATGCCCTGACATATTTGGTTTCCATAGCTATTCGTATTTGGACTCTGCAATGCAATTGCCGTTGCCAAAGTTGAGCGCTAAACGAACAATGGAATTTTTATGGCGTCACAATTTTGAATATATTGCAAGTTCCCAATATTTATACGGGTATATAAAGAGAGTTTTCATTATGAAGTTGATAGATCTACAAGCTAAAATTAGTGGTACTTTTACAATTTAAGCAACAAAATTTATAAAATTTAGTTTAATACTTTTAATTAAGTTGGGTTCTATGATTACATATGAATTTCCAACTATTTCTTAAAACAAAGTTAAGGGGTCTTCATACCATGTAATACTTGCGTGTCATAATTTCCGACATGATTCCCACGGAACTGTCAAAATATTACACGAAACAATATTAAAATGTTTATTAAGCAAAAATGTACAACACTGGTAAACAAATTCATCCAAATAGAAACGGAGCTATCTCTAAAAATGACACTTCACAATATTTTTCCTATTTGTATACCCTAGCAGAGGGTATTGTAATTAGTTTCTTGACTCTCAGTTTTCAAGCTATCGTAATAGAACTTGGCACAGGCCCTTCTTTTTGCTGCAGGCAGTACATACATATGTATGTATGTATGTCGGAACCGGCTGGATCGTAACACTCTAACATATATGTACATAGCTGCCATGGGATTGATCGGTCGAAAACTATGTTTTTGTATTGAAAACTTTGTTTTTTATGAAGATGTCTTCACCAAACTCACGCAAAGCGAGTCTCTAGAAAGTTTATACAATCTGACCAGATTTGCTCAAAATCTGACCACTATATCATATAGCTGCGATTGGAACGATCGGGTGAAATATTAGTTTTTGTGTGAAAAACTATTATATAAGTGTTACATCCAAACTGAACAATTGAGAGTTGTATTTTACTTCATATTTCTTATAATTTTTCAAAATGGGACCACATATGTAGGTCCCATAGGAACAATTAGACGAAAATTGAGAGTTGCCCCGATAGGGTATATATCTACTGCACGCCGAAGATAACCATTCTTTCTTGTTTTTTATGATGTCCTATGATTATTTAGAAGTAAATTTGATTACATTATAAGATAGCTTTGACAAAGTTAGGGAGCGTAATTATATACATACAATAGAAACAACATTTGCTACAGATATTATGGTAAAATATTAGATAACCCTCTGTAAACTCAACTTTATCGCTACCCAATAATTGAAAAGAAACATTTGTATTGGAAGAAGCTACTTTTGTAAACCCGTTGACGCAATGTACATAAAGTGGGATCTAGTTGATATTATCAACATGTTGATATTGTCAAAGTGTCATGTTCAGATACGGCGTAGCACAATGTCTATATATATATATATATATATGTATATGTAGTGTGTATATATTAGAGTTGTGCATTGTAGTTAAATTGAAGCAATCAGTTCAGTAGTTCAATTTTTATAAACGAACTAATATAATTAGTTAATAGTCATAGTCATATATTATATAGCATACATTATAGTATAGTTTATTCATTCGTTTAGTTGCTTGGTTCGTTAAGTTGGTTGACTCGCTTTGTTCGTTTAGTTCGTTCATTTCGTTCCTTAAGTTGATTGAGTCTTCTTTCTTTTCTTCAATTGAATGCATTTTTGCTTGAAACTTATTTGCTTGCAAAAAAAGAAGAATATATATCAAAATATACTTCAGACTTTAATCAATAATAAAAATAAGTAAATATATAAAATAACAAGTAAGAATGCTATAGTCGAGTATACCCGACTACGAAACTCCCTGTACCCAGGTCTAAAACATCCAATCACATCTAAGTCCACTTACCCATACACACACACATACACAAAGACGCACGCACACAGGCGGCAAAAGTGGCTGTGCTTCTTCTTCCCCCTCTCGATGCATTACTGAATCTTCTATCGTTATCCGATCGACTTGAAATTTGTACAGTAGATTAAGAGAGACTTAAGTATTGTACATGCCAAATCTTAAAGCTATATCTTGAAAATTGTTACTGTAAAACGGTTTTAATCGATTTGCGGGGGAACGGGGAGATATTTGAAATTGGAAACAAACTTGATCTGCGTATGGTATACAGGAACCTACATTCCAAATTTGGTGTCTCTAGCTTTTATAGTTGCTGAGATCGACGCGTTCATCCGGACAGACGGACAGACGGACGGACATGGCCAAATCGAAATCTCTTTTGATACTGATCAAGAATATATATACTTTATAGGGTCGGAGATGTCTTCTTCTGCCTGTTACATACTTTTGCACAAATCCAATACCCCCTTTTTACCCATTTTATGGGTACAGGGAGTAAAAATGTAAAATAAATTGAACTAACTACTCGGAAGGTCGCTGTCAAATGAGTAAAACGAACTACAATCCGACAAAACGAACAAAAACATGAGATGAACGCAAATCAAGGATATTCACTCAGTTTAGTGCAGCTTTTCCCAAACTTTAAAAAAATTTCTCAACCCATCTAATAAACAAGTAAGAATGCTATAGTCGAGTATACCCGACTACGAAACTCCCTGTACCCAGGTCTAAAACATCCAATCACATCTAAGTCCACTTACCCATACACACACACATACACAAAGACGCACGCACACAGGCGGCAAAAGTGGCTGTGCTTCTTCTTCCCCCTCTCGCTGCATCACTGAATCTTCTTTCGTGAATAACTTCCGTGTTTATTATCCGATCGACTTGAAATTTGGACAGTATATTAAGAGAGACTAAAGTATTGTACATGCCAAATCCTAAAGCTATATCTTGAAAATTGTTACTGTAAAACGGTTTTAATCGATTTGCGGGGGAACGGGGGAGATATCTGAAATATGAAACAAACTTGATCTGCGTATGCTATACAGGAACCTACATTTCAAATTTGGTGTCTCTAGCTCTTGTAGTTGCTGAGATCGACGCGTTCATCCGGACAGACGGACGGACGGACAGACGGACAGACGGACAGACAGACGGACATGGCCAAATCAAAATCTCTGTTGATACTGATCAAGAATATATATACTTTATAGGGTCGGAGATGTCTCCTTCTGCCTGTTACATACTTTTGCACAAATCCAATACCCCCTTTTTACCCATTTTATGGGTACAGGGAGTAAATACCGAACGTGTCCATTTCGAACGCTATCTAGTACTTTACAAAATGGAAGCTGCCCTTATGCCATTATATTTTACTGCGTTGCTCATCTTGTAGTATTGTAGTCTTTGGTTTACCTGATGTAAAAATATACTACTTAACAAATCTTTTCCTTTTTTAACATTTTTTTCGCGAACTCACAAAATTTTTCCACGACCCGGTAACTGTGCGTGACCCATACTTTGGGAAACGCTGGTTTAGTGAGTAGCTTGAAGTTATTCTGAACTATTCGATGCAACTCTAAGGCACATAAAAGTATGTATATGTATGCAACCTTCTTTCTCTCTTACCCCCTCTTTGCTACGTTGCATATCATGCCCTTAATGAATACCCTGCAAATGCAATCAGTGCAATTTAGCGTCAGAATGCGTGCAATTTGTAGGCGTCGTTCTATGCAATTTTCAACCGATTGTGTGTGTGTGTGTGAATGTATGTATGTGTGTTGGTGTGCGTGCATGTATTTTGCATGTGAACGAGTCACTTTACTCCAAATACATTGAAATATTTCGAGTGCATTTTTGTTCATTGAATTTCCAGCGTTTTGTTATCAAAGGCGTTGTGCACTACACGTCCAACTGGGACCCCAAGTGAGACCCCAAGTGGTCCCGGGCCCAAACCCCTGACCCCCATCCCCCATCCCCACCCCACTCCACCCCCCTTTTGCATTTACATTTGTTTCCTTGACTCGCTCCCCCCGGGGGCCCTCTTCTCATTGTGATTGAAGTGACAGCGATAACATAACACAAATGGGTCAATTGTTCGTTATAGGTTTTGAATTTCATTGCAATTTGTTGACACATGTAAAAAATGTTGTAAATTTGTTAAATAAATGAGCTGAGAACCGGAAAAATCTGAATATATTTTGTGCGAAATGAATATTTTAAAGTTGACACTTGGTATATTTAGTATATAATATGATAAGATAATGATAGGATTACACAAAATACATATTTGTTAAATAATTAATTATATATATTACGTTGTGATATAATGACCACTTATTAAAAACGTGAAAACTATCATTAGATCTTAAAATTTGAGTTAAGCTTTATATTTCACCTTTTTTCAAGTAAGGTTAAATGTGGAGTTTTGTAAGCTTTCATTGAATATTATTACGCCTGTTATCTGATTTTAAGCTTAGTCTTACACTTAATCCAGCTTAAAGCTTTACATTTAACATTTCTTCAGTGTGCAATGTTGAATGTGAAGTTTGAAAGCTTTAATTGACTATAATTTCGACTGTTATCTGATTTTAAGCTTAGTTTTACACTTAATCCAACTTAAAGCTTTACATTTAACATTTCTTCAGTGTGTAATGTTCAATGTGGAGTTTTGTGAGCGTTAATTGACTATAATTTCGCGCGTAATCTGTCTTAAAGCTTAGTTTTACACTTAATCCAGCTTAAAGCCTTACATTTAACATTTCTTCAGTGTGTAATGTGGAGTTTTGTGAGCTTTAATTGACTATCATTTCGCGCGTAATCGATCTTAAAGCTTAGTTTTACACTTAATCCAGCTTAAAGCTTTTATGTGCTTTTATATTTTTTATTTTTATCAGCTGTTTGCTTGATTTACCATTGCCCCACTTATCTAGGCTGCTTGCAAAACTGAATTTAATGCTTAAGTGCCAGCTTTCAGCTAGTGTCATTGTCACTTTGACACTCATTGTTACCTAAAACTGAGAGTGATGAGAGTGAATACTTGAACCATTGTGATGACTGATAGAAGAAAAAAAACAAGTCAAAATCAAGTGGAAAGCGTGAATCTATTGATTGGATGTGCTCCACTTACAGTTCAACAACAAATAAGAATTGCCAATCCAACGTTACCAAACGAACTGCAATCAGCTGTTGCTTGACTTCAGATTAGAGGTGACAAAACAACTCGCAACAGTTTAAAGTATCGATGACATCGATAGTTACTAAATATATCAAATAAATAGAGGCGAATTTGGTTTTATTTTTTCATGTATTACTTTAATTTTTAATAAACCACACAGCGGAAGTATATATTGTTAGACACAATCAAGTTCAATCTATTAAAACTATTAAACCAGTCAACTCTTGATGGTTTTTCATGCAACTTTCATCTCACACCGTGTAAAGTCGAACTAATCTTGCGCGCAAGCCTGTTTCAGGCAACTAGGAAAGAAATAGAAATGTTTCTATCCGTTGCAGGAAAACGAGGCAGTGAGATTTTACGGAAGTGTTGTGAAACGCGCTCGTAAACTTTCTGACTCGCACTTTTCACGCAATATCTGTCGCGCAAGCCATTTCTTCACGCAAGAATTGCCTTGTCAGTAAGTTAACAAGCTATTTTCGTGTAAAGATTAAAGAAAATATATTAAAGTTGAAGACTTCTCTTGCGAGCATAGAAAAAGTAAATTCACACTATCGATATATTGAAAAGAGTCATCGATATTGAGATGTTAAGCAATCGATATGATTGATAGTGCCATCGATAGCTAGCCAGAACTACAGTTCAGGGCATGATCGTCATGTGAGCCCTGGCTGCCACCATAGTTAATCCACGATGATAGCTCTCCTAACCCCTCCCTCGATTGCCGAGCAACATTTGCTGCGATTAGCGTTGCGTCTAAAGATAATCGCTTGCATTTAAAGCATTGCACTCACAAGTGTCACACTCTATATAGGCACAACCACACACACACACACACACACAAATTGTGCTTGATAATGTCCGCCGTCTTGCCCCACTATTGCCGTTCACCCCTTGTTGGCTGTCCCCCTTTGTGGCTCATGGAAATCTGCGATCTGAGCGTTCACATTCAATTGACAGCAAAACGCTCAGTCTCTTTGCTCTGTGTGTGTGTGTGTGTGTGTGTGCGTGCGTGTGTGTGTGTGTGTGTGTGTGTATCTGTGTGTACTTCTACTTAGATGCCATGCCATTGAATGGATTTTAATAATTTCACATATTTCAGTTTGTCAGTCGTTTCAGTCGCCATCCAGCGACCGGCGAAATTTGCCGCACCAACAAAAATTCAAATTATAATACAAAAAAAAATCAAATAAAAAAATATATATTTAAAAAAGAAATACGTACATATTTAGCACGCACCATCAATTGTTTTTTGGGTATGTTTAATTAACATAATTCATTTCTACAAATATTTTGACAGCAAGTGAAAGTGTTTTGCGATTTCGTAGATTGAAATTCAATTTTATATTAACTTCAACCTATAAATTTAAGAAAACAAAACTCTAAAAGCACCAAATATTTTTAAAAGAGCTTAGTTTTTCTATATAAAAGATACAACTTGCACTGATGCTAATAAATAATATCTTGTTGTTTATTTTTTATTATTTAATTGCAGGTATGCAACTTCTTTAAGATAAGTAAGAACGACAGTTTCTTGGGGTATAACAGCGCCACAACTCACAAACACAAGTATTTCTATATATATATATGTATACTCTATATATAAATCTGAAGTGTAAACCGGTTCGGCACTAGCTCTATTAAATTTGAAGATAGCAACGGTTAGCAAAACAAGAAAATTATCGCAAACAAACAAACAAACAGTCGGGACAGATGAAACTTGGTAGATTGTCGTAATTATATCATCGCAATTATAAAAGAACGTAACAAATATCGCCATAAAACATTTTGAACTTTGTGCTAAACTAATCAGCAATATGTGCATATATATATATATATATATATACATACTATATACAGATATATCAAGTATAGTCTCTTGTATGCATATATACAATGGATACTAATGGACTGACGCTGAGCGTGAAAAGATCATTAGCTGTATACATATAGTATATATATATTAAAGCCCTGCCGAATTAATGGCATATACAGAGAAAGAGACAAAACAGAAGACAGAAAGAGAGAGAGTATGTCTCCAAGCTACAAAATGTTCATACCTGTGAAATATTATACATTTACACAATACAGTCATAAATCGTTGAACATGCCTATAATGTATACAGTTCAACAGGGGCAATTATACAGGTATATATATGTATTTATGTATATATTTTGTATATATGTGTGCATACCATATAATATGGCAGTGAACTTCAAAGCTGACGCAAGCTAAAATTGCCAATTATTTGATTATTTTTCACTATTTTGTTTATTGTTTTCATTTCTTTTAAATTCGAGCCATTTTACAATTCAGCGAAGCGATTTCTATACTTCTTTTTTTTAGTTATATCATATCATTATATTCTAGAATAATCAGCTACTATTATGATATATATTTTTTTTCATGAAATATTTAGCAGGCTCGACGTCAACAATTCAGGGTGAATATAGAAAGGTAGATATTTGAAAAGTATTGGCTGGTCATATAGCGCTATTTCGGATGCTGCCAAGCATCCTCATCAGTGACCTTATTGTTAGAAATTTTTTGTCCAAACTTGTCCGTATATGAGAAGTAGTCGGCTAGATTCGAACCCGAGTGCTCCCGTCTGTAAGGCGGATGCCTTAACCTCTGACCCACTTGCTGTCCGATAATATCGTGAAAAACAAATTGGCATTAAGTAATCAGGTAATATATTTATATAATACATATAAATATGTATATAGTATTGCACAAAGACAACATGATAGGATAGATTTCATCCTTAAATCATATTATAAGTACATCCCTGAAGAGTGTATTGAGGATACCGCTGAACCAACACTTCAAATTCGCAAAAGTTATCTTTAAACACATGCGGTACCACTAAGAACCAGTCGGTCTATGTGAGCCCATTCGTGGGGTTGACTTGCCGTTTTAAGCTAACCTAACCTATAATTACGTCACATCTATACGATCCCATAACTATAGCATTTATTTGTCTGCCTACTTATTTCTAGTAATCTTAGTTTTGAAATTACACTGCCTATAGTAAGTTGTAATATTCGAATAAGAGTATTACAATTGACAACGATCCTTTTTCCATTTCTGAACAGTTAACAAATGACTTCAAATTATAAAACAATGCTTAGAAAATCTATCTTCGGGTTACTGAAGTTAGATATCCTTAACCTTGCATGCAAAAACTCAATTTTCGCTTGATTGTTTCTAAATCAGCTTAAATTAAAACTCGCAGTTGCTGATTTCGGTTGAAATATCTGTAAAAACCAAAAAAGTTGTTCATGCAAGAATCATTTCTCTTCCGATTCTTCAAATGGAAACTATAGGGTACACCCTAAATAGGAACGTCTAACTACATAAAGCTCTACACGACCCTATGAATAATATATATTCTTGATTATCATCAATAGCTTACGAAGAAATTATGAACGCGTCGATCTCAGCAACTTTAAGAGCTAGGGACACCAAATTTTGAATATAGGTTCCTGTATACCATACAAAGATCAAGTTTTTTCAAATTTAAGATATCTTCCCCCGTTCCCGCGCAATTTGATTAAACCGTTTCATACCTAGAATTTTCAAGTTATAGCTTTGGGATTTGGCATGTATAATACTTTGGTCACTCGTAATCTGCTGTTTAAATTTCAAGTCGATCAGATATTAAACACGGAAGTTATTCACGGAAGAAGATTCAGTGTTGCAGCGCGGGGAAGAAGAAGCACAGCCACCACTTAAAATGCCTCGCTTGCGCTGTCGCTCGTGCGTGTGCGTCTTTGTGTATGTGTGTGTGTATGTGTAAGTGTACGAAGATGCGATCGGAAATTTTTGACCTGGGTACAGGGAGTTTTGTAGTCGGGTATACTCGACTATAGCATTCTTACTTGTTTATGCAGAATTACTGCATAAATAAAACAATCTTACATAAGCTAATAATCATATTATGGTTATAGGAATTGTTAAATAGTTAGTATACAACGGTTGAGATGCAAATTTATGATTAAGCTAAGCATAAATACTGCATAACATTTCTCAACGTGCACTTTCGTTTGTCTGCCCCGTATACCATAGATGTTTACTTGGACCTGTGTGTGGGGTATTGCCCTTATATTTACACATTTAACCACAATTAAAAGACCTGATAAGCAATATGGGTTGGCATACATATGTTTTTGTGTGAACATACATATATAATTACATATATACATGGATATAAGCAGATGACTCACAGTTTTCTTAGTTAATGGGCCAGGGAAAAACCCGACCCTCTGGCTTGTGTTTGTGGGAGATACATGGAGACGCCTACATATCGTACGGACTCGTATACAAATCTTATTCTTGGTTGTTCTTTTCTATATGTTTCTTTTTTTATTATTATTTTCTTTTGGCATTCATAAATTCTTCTTCCGGGATTTAGTTATTTAGGTGTAGTTTGTGGGCATGTTTAGTGCTTGAAAGCATTCGGCAACGCAGTAAATAACATTCCCAACAAATTTCCGTAATATTTACGACCAGCGTCAAAGGCAAAATTTGCTTCCATTTTCATTTTGCTAGAGAATTTTCTTTTTGGCACGAAATTAAATTTTCACTCAGTTTTTGTAAACGTTTCTAATTCTGAAAACTGTTTGTCAATTAAATGGACGAGGGAAAGCGAAGAACTTTTGACTATTAAATTGTTGATGATATTCCACGGAAAATGACATAACACTAGTTAACAACAATTTTTGACACAAAGCTTTTGTGATGTAAGATTTCAAATATTTAGTATGGGTTCTTAAGATATTTATTGATTTTAATACTATAATGGATACGTTTTTATTTAAAGAGTAGTTTGTATAGTTTAAATGAAAGAATGCTAAAGGTACTAAAAGTAAGTTTGAGCTTACATTATAATATATTTCACCTTGAATCTTCTACAATCTTATTCTTTTTCTGCTTATCTGTTGTATAGTTATAGGTTAAAAAATTAACTAATTTATAAACTAATTGATCAATATCTTGAGAAGCGAAAACTATTAAATGAACCCAGATAAATAAACGAAAATATCCATAACACAAGTAAAAATAAAGAAAATATTTAATATACACAAATAAAAACAAGTAAGAATGCTATAGTCGAGTAAACCCGACTACAAAACTCCCTGTACAAAAACTCCCAGGTCAAAAAGTTCCAATCGCATCTTCGTACACATACACACACACACATACAGACACATGTACACACACACATACACAAAAGACGCACACACACGAGCGACAGCTCGAGCGCAGCGCAAGCGAAGCATTTTAAGTGGTGGCTGTGCTTCTTCTTCCCTTGCGCTGAAGCACTGAATCTTCTTTCGTTAATAACTTCCGTGTTTATTATCCTTTAAATTTGGACAGTAGATTAGGAGTGACTAAAGTATTGCACTTGCCAAATCCCAAAGCTATATCTTTAAAATTGTTCCTGTAAAACGGTTTTTATCGCGGGGGAACGGGGGAGATATCTCAAATCTAAGCTCTCTCTAGCTCTTATAGTTGCTGAGATCCTTGCGTTCATACATACGGACGGACAGACGGACATGGCCAAATCGAAATCTGTTTTGATACTGATCAAGAATATATATACTTTATAGGGTCGGAGATGTCTCCTTCTGCCTGTTACATACATTTGCACAGATTTAGTACCCCCTTTTTACCCATTTTATGGGTACAGGGAATAATAAAAAATAAGTAAGAATGTAAATAAATATTAACATAAATTAACGAACAATTTCTTAAACTTGTTTCTAAATATAGATAAAATGATTGCAAATGTTTCTAGAATTCGTAAACTAGTGTAATTAATAAACTTCCAACAGCCGTTTGAAAGCTAGGCAGGGGGAGCGAGCAGGGGGCACACTCACAATTTTGCGATAATTTAGTGCCATAATTTCCGCTGAAAAAAAATGAAAATAAAAATCATGCGATTGTCGTCAAGTGTTCTTTTTTTGTATTTTTATTTTGTTCCTCTTTTCTGTTCCGGCTTGGCGGGGGTACAGGATGACGAGGAGAGGTGCGCTGGGCGGGTGCCTCAGACAACGCCGTCGCCATTTAATTAGTTGCGTGCTGACTATTCAACACATCTCCCCTCTTCCACCTTCCACCCCCTGTCTGTTCCTTGTTCCCCTGTGAAACTCTTATTGTCGACAGGCATGAAAATTTAATGCTGACCTGTCGCCGTTGGCTCTTCAGTTTGTTGGGGCAGCGGAGGTGGCGGAGGCGTCTGCTTAATGCAATTTGCACTGCAATCGGTTTGCCCCACCGCCGCACCTGCCCCGTGCCCCTTGCCAAAAGCTTTGAGCACGCGGTGGTTGCACATGCCACACAATGGGTTAATAAACTTTGCCCTTGCTCAGCTCAAACTGTGCAATTGAATTCTTTCCAAAGGGTTGCATATCGTTACGTACTCATATCGTATCGTATCGCAACGTAACGTTATTTAACGTAAGGTAGCGTATATTATAATATGTTGCATAAGTCATCGAGGCCCTCGGATGGACTCTGGTAATCGATACTCGCTTTGGCTTACCTTCCACCATCAAATTTGGAATGAAATTGGCAAATATATTTTCAGGGACAGAGCCATGAAAAACCACACACAGCTCTGCCAATTCGTGGACTACTCCTCCGGGTCTTTCTCCTCCCCAAAAATTTGTTACGTTGCATTTGCAGTTGAGTGGTTCACTTCGCTTAGTTCACCATAAGTTCCAGACTTGAACTGGTAAGAATGCTCTCGTCTAGTGTACCCGGCAACGAGAGTCCCTGTACCTGGGTACAGGTAAGACTTCCAAACAGATCTTCGTACACTTACACAATACAAGCGACATCGCAAAGCAAGGCATTTCAAGTGGTGACTGCGCTGTTGTTTGTTGAATAACTTCCATGTTTACTATCCGATCGACTTGAAACTTTTAGAGTATAAAAGGAGTGACCCAAGTATTATTAATGTCAAGCCCCAAGGCTATATTTTGCAAAATTGTCCTTACAAATTGTTTTTATCGTTTTGCGGGGGAGTGGGGGGAATAACTTGAAACATACTTGGCGTACGGTATACAACCTACGAACCTACATCCTCTAGTCGCTGTTGCTGAGATCGACGCGTTCATTTGAATGGAGGGACAGACGGACAGGGACAGATCGACTCCGCTGTTGATACTGATCAAGAATATATATATAGGGTCTCCTTCTGCTTGTTACATACATTTGCACAGATTTTCTACCCCTTTATTAACCATTTTCTGAACGTGTTTGCAAATTTTACGGGTATACTCGACTATAGCATTCTTACTTGTTTTCAATCTATATTTAACCTGCAATCAAGGATGCAAGGACTATAAGCAAGAACCTAAGAATATACGTTATCAAGGAAAGGTATCTATCTGAGGTTATGTAACTGGCTTATCATTTGGCTCACTTACTGGGTCACGAACCTTAGAACAAAACATTAAGAAGATTGAAGCCGAACACCTTACACACAAAATAGACCTGTGTTATTTGCAATTAAATCAATCCTTTAAGGGATATAAACAAATGTATTTCACTGTCGAACCTTAAAAGTGGTGCTTCACTATGCTATCTTTCCCTCTATTCATATAATTAGAATATAGATTATTTTCTGTATTTTTACTGAACCAGCAATGTGCTAAAGCTTATGTAACTGAGCCTCTGTCCTATCCTCCTGTGCACTGTTTCCAACCCTGGCATAAGCCTGTGCATGTATATAATCGCCGTGTAGACCCTTTGGGGCTCCCAGTCAGCGTTGAGTTACTTTGTCGCGTTAAGCAAATTGCAATTGCCAGTCGGTATGACAATATTCGTAGGCGTATGTGAATAATGTCATACAGAAGGACACAGTATTCGTATGTAAGAGAAGTGGATATCAAATGTTGCACATGTAACACAAGAAGACACGTTGTGGAAGTGCTCTTGTTCCGTATCTCTATCTGTTTCTGAGTGTATAACCTGATGTGTGTGTGTGTGGGTGTTTTGATGCTTATCAAAGCGTTTAACGCTACACGTTTTATATAAGTACTTACTCGCCTACACAACCACAAGCGCATAAAAGTTAATTTAATTAAGCTATCAAGCTGCAAATTTGACGCGTGTTGTATCTATAGGATACGTAAGTGTGGCAATAACAAAATGTATCGCAGTGCTCTGCTCAGCCTGGCCCAAAGCTTGACTGCCATATATATCCCTGGCCACAACAAAAACATCAACAGCCAAGAGGCTGCCCAGCAAGTTGAAAATAAACGCATTTTGCTCAAGTCCAGGTACGATTAACTCAAAAGTTAGCTGTTATTACAAAGAAATCAATAAGAATTGATTGAGAGATGACTAATGCAGATGAGATTTTATAGAAAAGCATTCCAAAACGCTCCAACTTAACCTTAAATCGATTACAACTCATGCTAAAGGAAATACGATGAAAGATGTTTTAAAATATTAAGTTTCCTGGCATAACTAACCTCTACTAGGAAATCAGATCTCTCTATTCATTGAAGAATCTTGAATCGCATATCCATCACTTCATCATTTACTTAAGTACTGCAGAATCTCTCCCTATCAATAGGGATGTCTGTTTTTGTAGAATAAATTGGAAATGTACTTAGAAAAGGGTTAAGGTTAATCTGCTCCTGAACTGCACTTCTACAACACTTTTGACCCTTTACAAGATAGGATAGGACAGGATAGATAGGATAGGATAGGATAGGATAGGATAGATAGATAGGATAGGATAGATAGATAGATAGGATAGATAGATAGGATAGATAGGATAGGATAGATAGATAGATAGATAGGATAGATAGGATAGGATAGGATAGATAGGATAGATAGGATAGGATAGGATAGGATAGGATAGGATAGGATAGATAGATAGATAGGATAGGATAGGATAGGATAGGATAGGATAGGATAGGATAGGATAGGATAGGATAGGATAGATAGGATAGGATAGGATAGGATAGGATAGGATAGGATAGGATAGGATAGGATAGGATAGGATAGGATAGGATAGGATAGGATAGGATAGGATAAGATAAGATAAGATAAGATAAGATAAGATAAGATAAGATAAGATAAGATAGGATACGATAGGATAGGATACGATAGGATAGGATAGGATAGGATTCGATTCAATACAAAACGTAACATCGTTTAGTCGGGTTAGGTTTATTGGGTTTTATATTTTTTGGATTCATCGCTACATCGATGACTTTTCCGTAGTTCCTGCCAGATTTACATCTCTGAATGAAATCAAGCTATGCTTAACTTTTGCTGTCAAGTTTTGTTTTAGTCATTTAAAACTATAATAAAATTTTGTTTATTAAATTTTTGACTTCTCCCCAAAGTAAAATTAAATGCAGTTTTGGGCATGTTCACTTGGAACTTATTCGGAAAACTAACTGGAAATTAATGATGTGGTCTAATAGGATCGCTTTGAAATGGATTGGAATTGAATGGGAAGGAGGCTTTCAAAATAATTTACTCCGTGGAACCTTGAATTAAGGGAATACAACATAATTATGAAGCTATTGCGATTTACTACACAACGATATATATAATAAACTAGATCTTGTAACGTCTCGAACTCTGGTCCCCTTGTTGCGCTTTCTCTTTAGGTCTCACAGCGGTTCTTTCTGATTATCCCCACAATACTACGGTTGGGGCTAGTCTGAAGAAGCTGGCGTATTGGGATGACGCTTGCGTATTGTTCCTAGGCCCTCAAAGCTGATCATAGAGCTGGATGCTACACGTGTGGGGGAGCTAGAGCAGCTAATGCGTGGGGGCGTGGTGCAGATTTTGACAGGAGGAGCCTTGCCCATCTGCATAAGCAGCTCATCAATACGTTCCGTCTTGACCTTAATGATGTTCTCCATATGATCCAAACGCTTTTGATTTGCCTCAATGATGGCCTCCTTGGCCTGATTATCGCGCACCATGTTCTCATAGAGCGAGTAGAGTATCATCTTCTGTGGCACCTGGACAATGCCATCGCCCACCTGTTTGTTAACCACCACAGTCTTGACCTCGTCATTCTCCTCCCAGATAAGCTCCTGTGCCAATATCGCATTACGCGACTCCACCACACGCTGGCGCTTCTTCAAGCGCATTATCTCATGCATTAACACCTCGGCGGCACCATGGGCGCCCGTTGATAGAAGCTCAATAAACTCACGACTTAGTGTTAGATTGAATTTGGACAACACCTTGTAGTTGAACGTCTCCCAGTTGGCCACCTTCAGCTGAACGCTGCTCTTCTTCGGAAAATTATTGAGATCCACCAGACGTGGATGATCCCTCTTCATCATCTCGGCCAGGGGCAGCACATCGGAGAACTCGCGGTGCAATCGGGTTGTATTTATATCATTCTGCTGGAGCCAATTGTGCACCTCGGCGATCTCCTCATTGCTGAGTGTCTTGATAGTTATGGTGTGCATCCTTCTGGCTTGCCGCAGGACCAGTTACTTTCGATAAAATATATTCACAAATTTTGTGTATTTATGGGGTATACACACTGTAAATATGTATAACGCATGTGTCTGAGCTCAGTGCGTAAGACTGAGCTGAGAACTAACTGCTCCAGTGAAATCAACCTCAAAGTCTACTCTGATCCCAAGAATAACGTCAGCTAACGAATGACTCACAAAATTGATTTCGGTTCCTAGTTGCAGCCCATTGTCTTTCGCGAACAAAACATCCCTTTAAAATCCTTGTTCGCGCTGATTTTGTTTAACAAAGTTCAGTCCAAAATGTTGACAAACTTCATTGCTTCGAAACATTAGGTGGCAGGACCTAGCTTAGCGATAAGAAGTCCGAGGTTCGAACATCAATCAGGAAAGCATAGATTACCAAAAAACAAATAAAAACAAAAGATTGCAAATTTCATTATTATTCATATATTTGCATTAAAGGTCAAAATATATTTTTGTTTGTTTTGTTGTCACATTTAAAATATATCAATTTTATAAGCTCAACCTCAGCTGATTGATTTTAATAATAACATAGCTGCAAAACCAATAAATCCATGTTGTATCCGGTACGGCTGAAGATTGGTCTGTTGCTTTAATTTCAACCTTTGAGCCACAAGTGGAGTTAGGTCACATTTCCCGGTCAGTCAATCATCTATCATCAATCGTATGTCCATGAGCTTTCATAACCAAATCAAACATAGTATTTATAAGCGTGTAACCCAAAATTTTGAATAGATCGGCATAAACAGAGCCGTATTGATGGAGTAGCTAATGACTAGTTATTGACATCTTCCTTGGGAACATCCTCGTTGATTTCTTCAATGACCTGCTCCTCTGGCAATACGACCGCATTAGATGACAGCTCCTCCACCTGAGGCTGAGGGTGCGGCTTCTTTAAACGCATTATCTCATACATAAGCACCTCACCGGCGCCAAGGGTCCCACCGGCCAATTGATCAATAAATTCATAACTTAACCTTAGATTAAATTTAGAAAGAATTTTGTAATTAAAAGTCTTCCAATTCGCCACCTTCAGTTGAAAGCTGCTTTTCTTTGGATAATTATTGAGATCCACCAGACGCGGATAGTCCTTCTTAATGATTTCCGCAAACGGAAGCACATTGGAGAGTCCACGGTGCAAGCGTGTAGTATTCATATCATGCTTCTCCATAAAGCTGTGCACCTCGGCGACCTCCTCATCGGTTAAAGTCTTGAAACTTAGAACATGCATCTTTGATTCGCTTCGTTAGTTATTAAATGAACTTTCGTTGTCGAAATGTACAAATATTTTACAAAAATATACTTTCAATTATTTTGGAAAATAATATTTCTTACGAGCTTGTTGTAGTTACAATGTTCGACTGAGCTAAAAGCTGACTGCCTCAGTTAGGTTAACTTTTGAGTTATGTCAATTTCAAAGTCTACTATGATCCCAGAAAACAACAGGTCGAATATCTCACTAAAATATGCAATTATTCAGATCTATTTCATTGTTTCGGAAGCTAGCCTAGTCGTAAGGTGTTTGGTACTCATTTTTACTCCCTGTGCTCATAAAAAGAGTAAAAGGTTATAGTACAAATGTGCAACTGTATTAAACAGGCACAAATAGACATCTCCCACGCTATAAAGCATATACATTCTTAATTGATCTGTCCCATCGATACGTTTGTATGTGTGAACACAAGGATCTCGGGAACTATAGGTGCTAAAGATACCAAGCTTAAGCCGTAGGTTCCAGTATAGCGGGCCCCAGTCAATTTTATTTCGAACTTTGGAAAACCCTGCCCCACCCCCTTCCCCCCCACACCCAGGCAAGTTTATAAAAACGTTATTGCCCCGATTTTTAGCATGCATAATTCTTGGTCCACTCTAGATCAGCACTAATTTCAAGTCGATCGGATCATAAACACAGAAGTTATTCATGGAACTAGGAAAAACGGCGGGGGCTTCTTCCGCAGCCACCACTTAAAGTGCCCTGCTTGCCTGCAATGCCGCTGAACTGCTTGATGCATTTGTATGTGTACGCAAATCTATGAATCAGTTCGCGAACCATGGTTTTAGACATGCCTAAAAACAGATATGTCTTCCAGCCTTGGTTAGTCTCATTTTTTCTTCCGAACTCTAAAATAAATGGGTTTTGCGCAAAACTTAACTAATTGCTACTAGACATATTATATATCAACATGGTCAATACATATTATTACATTGGATTTAGGAAAAGTTAGTTTGGTTCGGTTTAGGTACGATAAATTTATTAATTAGTTCCAGAGTAGGAAAGAAACTATTAAACTGCGCTGGAGCCATTTTGCATCCTTGAATTAAAGCATTGTCCTGTCCTTAGTTAATTGAGAACGTTTATCGATTCCTCTTAGTTTATTTCATTGAATACAGTTAGTAAATTTACCCAAATTATCAAATCAAATCAAATATATTATAACCTATAATTTTGAACAAATCAGATCCCACTCAAACAGCTGCCATGCAGATGGAACATGGACTATTGACAATAGTTTTCATTGGCAGCTCAATTGCCAGGCTCGATACTTGAGTGCTTTTTGACTTTTAAACGTTCGGTCCGCGCCGGTTTGAGACGCTCCACGGCCAGGGCCACCTGCTCCTGTAGCTCATCGATGCGATCGCATTTCAATTGAAGCATATTCTCCAAATGGGCGCTCAATTGATTAAACCGGGCGATCTTAGCGTTTTTTCGCTGCAGCTGATTGGCGGCCTGCATATAGGTGGAATAAAGAACCGTACGTTTTTTGGGTAGCTCAGTAACTAGTTCACCTCTTTGACGTGATGCAGCATGCGATAGACCCTCGCTGACAATAGCGGCTAGCTTCTTGCTCCTGCCCTGCAGTGCGCTGCCACGTGTCCTGGATGCAGCGCCACGAAGCATGGTTCCCGTCGTCCTGGTATTACCGCCCATACTACTCGATCTTTTCTTAAGGGCAGCCTGTGCCTGCTTCAATGTCTTGGGCATTAGCTCATTGTCTTTGGCATCGCGCACATTCTCATTATCCAGCTCCGTCTCATCCTCGTCATCGGGGTGTTCGGCATCATCATCTTCCTCGGTACTATCCTTCGCCTCACGTGCCTTGCGCTCCGCTGCCATTTGCATGCGCATTATGCTATATAGAAGCAAATCGACGGAACCGGGAACGCTGCGTGCCACACGAACCATTTGATCACGTGTTAGATGCACGCCCAAACGTCCAAGGACACGTTTGTTGAAGGATTCCCAGTTGCATAGCTTGTTCTGCACACTGTTCCGCGGTGGATAATAGTTCAGATCAATCAGTTCTGGATAATAGCGGGCCAGCAGGCGCGCCAGGGGTAGAACGTCTGTGAATGAACGCCTCAGGTTATTGGAATTGATATGGTTCTCTTCGAGCCATTGATTCAGCTCGTACTGCTCCACAGGACTCAGCGATGTCTTCTTGGGGCTAGATGATATCTTCGGCATATTGTACCAATTGCTTGCTTCGGGCTTCTTATAAGATTTGAATTGTATTTTAAAAATTACAACAACAAAAATATTGAGTTAAAGAAATATACGTATACTATTTAAATTTATATACACTTTTCTGTGCTCTGTGTGCTGTTCTCCAAAAGCAACTGCCATATGATTATCGTACACATTGACACATTCCCATGTTGTTTCCCAAAGTTAACTAGATGTAATTTTCCGAGTTTTCTAGAAGGGTCTTATGAAGTTTTCGAATATGATTTCAAAGGCATTCTAGATTTACCATCATCAAGTGTTTAAAGTATTGTAGATTCTTCGAAGGAAGAATATTTCATGGAATGTTTTAAAAAAGATGTTTCTGAACATTACGAATATAAATATTTTAAGGAGACATGGCAAATGGATCTCGGAGATAGAAAGGGAACTGAAAAGCTTCTAATAATTACGAACGCGAGAGGAGGACAGTTCTTAGACATATCAGGTTACTCTTTGCTCAATGTCCCAATTATATAAGATTGAAAACCAAAAGCTAAATATAATATATTTAAGTTTATTATTTAATTTAATTTATTTAATTGCAACTTTGTCCGCAGACTTCTTGCGTATCCTAAAATAGAAAATTTCTTATAAAATATGCATTTCCCATTATCGAAGTGTCCACGTGTCCAGGGCAGGCACAGACATCAACAGGACAGGATGGTTTGTGGGTGCCAGGACGTTAGGACATCAATTTGTATGAACGGGGCTACTCAATTATTCAAGGGACTATATTGGTGTCCGCATATTGAATATTTATTGCAGCCAACGGGTAATGGGCCTTTCGAATTACTGTTGCATGTGTATTTAATCCCAAACAAATTGTCCAATTTAAAATTGACGCAATCTTAATTAATTGGCGTGATGCATGGTTTCCATCAATTTATTGTTTTATATTAATAACGAGCAGAATATAGTAGATACAGTTCAAATTTATAAAAGTCAAATATAGCACATGGGCTTTTTCATTACCAGATATTCGATAGGTTTAACAAGTAAGAATGCTATAGTCGAGTATACCCGACTACGAAACTCCCTGTACCCAGGTCTAAAACATTCAATCACATCTACGTCCACTTACACATACACACACACATACACAAAGACGCACGCACACAGGCGGCAAAAGCGACAGCGCAAGCGAGGCATTTTAAGTGGTGGCTGTGCTTTCCCTTCCCCCTCTCGCTGCATTTCTGAATATTCTTTCGTGAATAACTTCCGTGTTTATTATCCGATCGACTTGAAATTTGGACAGTAGATTAAGAGAGACTAAAGTATTGTACATGCTAAATCTTAAGGCTGTATCTTGAAAAATGTTACTTTAAAACGGTTTTTATCGATTTGGGGGGGAACGGGGGAGATATCTGAAATATGAAACAAACTTGATCTGCGTATGGTATACAGGAACCTACATTTCAAATTTGGTGTCTCTAGCTCTTGTAGTTGCTGAGATCGACGCGTTCATCCGGACAGACGGACAGACGGACAGACAGACGGACATGGCCAAATCGAAATCTCTTTTGACACTGATCAAGAATATATATACTTTATAGGGTCGGAGATGTCTCCTTCTGCCTGTTACATACTTTTGCACAAATCCAATACCCCCTTTTTACCCATTTTATGGGTACAGGGAGTAAAAATAGCATGTTCAATTGGGGTTTTTTCCTTTACAGAAACCTCTTATCCTTTATGCTCTCTCTCTCTCTCTCTCTCTCTCTCTCTCTCTCTCTTCGTATCTCTCTCTGTACAGAAACCCCGAATTTTATAGCAAATACTTTTTGTATTTCTCAAAACTGAACCAATAAATATGGGTGTTATAGTAGAATCTTTCGTTCCATATTAATTTACTATTTTCACATTATTCATATTATTACTGAGTTTACAATTTTTGCAATTTTTTTTTTACCTTTTACCGTATATATTTTAGACAGCAAAAAATAATGAAAAATGTCGATCTTGACACTTTATAAGTCGAGGGTATACACCAACATGTATACCAAGTTTGGTTGGACAAAAATTGAGTTCATACGGACGGACAGACTGACATTTCATAAACCCACTATACGCTTTTTCAAAAACTTTTCTTTGAAACCGAGTATAAAAATTTGTGCTTGTAAAGCTTCCAACTCTAATAATAATCTTCCCAGACTCGAAACTCTCATAACTTTGTCAAAGTTCAACCGATTTTTCTATCGAATGTCTTTTTATCATGCTTTATATTGATTTGATACATACTTTTTATTCCTATTGAATACCTCTCTTAAGAGTCCACGAATATTTCTGCACAGCAAAACACACAAAACTATTAAACAGAAAGCAGTGCATAAAGCAGTCGCGTACTATTCGACTGCAGCGTTTGAAATTTGTTTGAGCTGCTTTTTGGCGCTGCCTAAAAGTATGCAACAGTATTTTTATATATGTATATCGCACACAATACTCATGCGCCGCGTTGCGTTGTGTTTTGCTTGAACTACTTGCAGATCTGCTAGCAGCGTTAGTACAGTCGCCATTGGTGGCAATAGCGGTACCAATGAGCTCGCAACGACTTCCATGGCACCACTGCAGTTGCCGGCTACACGTGCAACAACAGCAACAACGTCAGCAGGCGACAGCTCAGCAGCAGCAGCAGCAGCAGCAACAACAGCAGCAACAGCGACCGCGTCAGCGGCAACAACAACAGCCGCACTAAACGAGCAACAACAACAACAACAACAACAGCAGCAACAAGAACAGCTACAACAACGACGTCAACAATACGGACAACAGTTTTCCCTACCAGAGACATTTGGTCCAGAGGACGGGTGAGTTTCAATACATTCAAGTACACTGTAGGGATAATGGACATAAACTCAATTTTTAAAACTATATAGAACGCATATCTTTTAGCAATACATTACGAATACATCAAACTGTAATTTTACATAACAGCGATGGTAACATTACCAACGACTGTAAAGATAACAGCTGTTGCGGCAAAACTAAATCTCATTGTTAGAAGCTATTTTTGTTTGTGATTATTAATAAACCAAAACAAGAACGGTTATCAGCAGTGTGCCGAAGATATATACCCAAACAGCCATTTTTTTAATAGAAAAACCAAATTTTTCATCCGAGTGATCCTTTGGCAAACGTGGTCAGCTTGTTTGATGAAGTATGTTAGTTCGATTTGGTGAGTTTGGTTAACATACGACTATCTTCATAAGATATATAGAAGTTGAAAAGCTTATAACGAGTTCGACTTCAGAGAATGTTGTAATATAGCGTTTTATACGAAATTTTAAAATGCTTCATGGGTTTTTATCAGATAATACACACGGAAGTTATTCAACAAACAAGATTCAGTGCTGGAGAAAGGGGGGGGGGGGGGGGGGGAGAAGAAGTACAGCCACAGTCGCTTGAAGTATGTGTGTTTGTATGTGCAAGTGTACGAAGACGCGATCGGAAATATTTGAACTGGGTACAGGGAGTTTTGTAGTCGGGTATACTCGACTATAGCATTCTTACTTGTTTGAATTGTGAGCATGAATTAAACAATTAAACAAAAGTGAAATTTCAAAAATTACATTTTTTGTTGTTAAATTTTATGTTGCACATGCAAATGACAAGGCTATTGGGGAGCCTCGTGACGAGAGCAACTGGACGATAAGAAAGACCCTGGGCTGAAGCGCAGTTGGCGACATTGATCGCCCCAAGCTTCCACCTGTTGGTTGGCAAACAGCTTATCGATATTTTGTTTATTTTGTTTGCCAGCTGGCAGACGACTGGCGACCGGAGCGGGGGCCAACCGGGGAGGTCAGTCATGCGTTATCATTGATAAAAAGCAAACCGTTGATTCTTAGAAATCGAATAACTTGCTCTCATGTTTTTGTCTGCTCGTAAAGTTCAGTCGGTCCAATATCGAGATATAGTATCTAGCTCTCCTCCCCACTGCCACCACTCGAACCATTGTTATTGACTGAACAGGTGTGCTCTGCACACAGTTGGCAGCTGCGGGATATAGTGCTCTACATCATAGATTACTGCTACAGGCAGCTGCGAAGCTCAGCTAATTGAGCGTAATCAATTTGCAGATAAACAACTCAATTGTTTTCCTGTCGCGTTCACAAAATTTCGTTAAGGTTCTATTGTTTATTTGTTGATAGCCAACAAATTGGCCAAATTGGCCAAATTGAATCTTCACTCGCTAGCGCAAAAGCAACGAATATTCTTTTTTATTTTTCATGGTTGCTTGCAATGATTTCCCATCCTGTTGATTCAACATATATATACATATAGCAAGCGGAAAAGGCCAGGTTGCCTGAACTCTTAGTTAAGAATGTCAATACTCAAAAACCTGTATATTAAATTGGATAAATAAATGAAATGAAAAATAATGAATTTGATCACTCGATAGTTTGAGCAACCGTATAATCAAATAATTTCTCACTTTCCGACTTGCTGAATCATAATGGAAATGTTAAAGCCAATGGGTTATGTCTCAAGCAGGGATCGCAAATAAGAATTATGAGTTTCAAAAAATCAAACCCGAAAAAAAATACTTAGAGATATGGGAACATTTGAGAAATACTATTTTTGTATGGGGTATCCTGGGAACAGGATAAACTTTTATTTTCGATTTTTATAAAAACTAGAAAGAACAGCTATCTTCGAAGTGCCGAAGCTATATACCCTAGCAGCAATGTTTTTATTAAAATCTCAATTTTCGTCACATTGCTCCTATGTATGAAGTATTTGAAGTATTATAAAACTCTCACTAAGTTTGGATGAAATATTTGTATAAACAAAAATTTTGATGTAGTGATATGGTAATCCGATGTTGACCAAATTTTGTCAGATTGTATAAACTTTCTAGAGACTCTGTTTGGGAAAGTTTGGTAAGGATACCTCTATAAACAAAAAAGTTTTTCTTACAAAAACATATTTGTCGATCGATCATTCCTATGGCAGCTATATGTTATAGTGATCCGATTTTACCGGTTCCGACATATGTATTGCCTGCAGCAAAAAGAAGGGTCTGTGTCAAGTTTCATTACGATACCTTTAAAACTGGGAGACTAGTTCGCATAGAAACAGACGGACAGACGGGCATGGCTATATCGACTCGGCTATTCATGCTGATTCAGAATATATATGCTTTGTTGGGTCGGAAATGTCTCCTTCAGTTCATTACACATTTCGAGACAAAATAATAATACCCTCTGCCAGGGTGTAATAGTGATTTCGCTCACTCGTTAGTTTGAGCAACCGTATAACCAAATAATTTCTCACTTTCTGACTCGCTGAATCATAATGGAGATGTTCAAGCGAGTCGATTATATATTACTCGTTAGTCTCAAGCAACTATTGATTGACTCGTTACTCTGTGAGAGCGAGTAGGTTTCTCGTCACTCGTTGGTTTCCTACTTACTCGTTGCGGAATAAATAAGATCAGTTGCTTGACTATTCAGCTTGCATACATATTATGTATGTTTAATTTAAACTTGAACTCAATAGCATTAATGTTCTCGCCCGACGTTGATAAGACTCATGTGATTCATAGCTCACATGTTATCATGAAGCCTCTCGCTAAGTGATAAAAAGAAAGGCAACGCGTGCCGTGCCTCCAATCCTACGATAATGACTCACAGACGTGTCGTTCAACAGGTAGCCAATTGTACAAACAATTGTACAAACAATTAATGTCATATAGCCATCATATGGGTGCATAATCAGTGGCCAATCGATTTTATGGAACATCACTTGACAACGCTGTTTGATGAATCATTCACCATTCACCATCCCCCCCGACTGGTCACAATCTGTGCTATTTTTAATTACAAAAACCCAAAGGGATTATCCTTTATAGCAATGCATCATACCATTTCCCAACTTATCACTGACAATTATTATCTCTGTTGTGGGTGGGTGGAAAGTGAAAAACAACTCAAACAGTTAATGCGTATAACCAATTTTATTGATAAATAAAAATGAAAGTGAACTGAAAGAAAAAAAAACAATGGAAAGGAAGTTCTCGCTCTCTCTCTCTCTCTCTCTCTCTCTCTCTCTGTCATACTCGCTCTCGCTATCATTTTTGTTTTCGTTCTACATTTATTGGGACCATTTATTACTTATTTTAAGTCTTGATAGCATGTATTATCTTGAACCAAAATACTTGCAATATTGTTTTGCATTTTATTTTAAATTCAATCAGCTAATCAGATAATTAAGTTACACCTTATCATCCGCTTATTGAGAAAGGAATGCCACAGAATTTAAATTTTAACAGTTAACTAATTGTGATAGAACTAAGTGATATCTCAAGGCGTCTGCAATCGCAAGACCGAAAGCAAAACTAAGCACGTTCTCATGTACATTTTATACCCTGTAATATAGATACAAACTGGTATCTCAGTTATATTTCTCAATGATTCAAGATAATTACGATTTATGTGGCATACTTTTAGGTTTTATAGGATTTATTAACTATATAACTCAAGAATTAACAGTTTCCGTCGAATTGCAAACTTAAACTCAAAAAAGCATATAAAAAGCTTGACACTTTATAAATCGATGGTATACACCAACATGTGTACCAAGTTTGGTTGCTCTAGCTTCAAGGGTGTGGAAAAAACTGCGTTCATACGAACGGACAGCCAAAAAAACATTTCACAAACCCAATATACTCTTTTTAAAAATTTTATTTTTAAATCGAGTATAATAACTGGGAAATTCACAAACAAACACATAATACTCAGAAATAAAATCGACAAAATTCATTAAATCGATATCATTGATGTTTTCCTAACTCTAAAGGGTATATCACAAGTTGATCATCAGCGCTTTCGTTGCTGTTGTTGACTGCAGCGCTGTATAAACAAACGTCGAACAGCGCTGCCGCTGCTGCTGCTGGCGTCGACGCACGCAATGGCCATAGCAAAAGTCCAACAACGCCAGCTGCTGTTAAACGTTTCAGTTAACGCAGAGACGCTGGCGCAGACACGACCGGCGACGGCAGCGAAGCACGATAATTCAAAACAAAAGAAGAGCAATAACAACAAGAACAAAAGCGCCGTTAGTGAGGGTGAGCGCCCAATTTCGACGGTTAACAGTTAAAAAGCTCTTTCGGATTCTGTTTCTAGTGCTGCTTCTGCTTAGATTGATTTGCAGTTGCATTGCGATTGCAGCAGACAGCACGCGCTTTTAAGCACTTGTTATAAATTATTTTGTTGTTGTGCAGTGTTGAAACAAAAAGTGTTGAAATTATTCAAAACAAAACAATAAACAATGCATGTAGACGAGAGTCCGCGCATTAATGGCCGCCTTACCGTCTACTTCGAGCAAGATCTTGCTGTTAACGAAGAGTTGGAGCTGACGGAGCTGACAGAACTTCTTGAACTGCGCAGCGATGCGGATGATTCGCTGGAAAATGCAAAAAATGACAGCAACAACAACAACGAGAGCGTTGAGACTAACGAGAAGCACAACGACAGCGGCGAATGCAACAATGCCACGCTGCCGCCACCTGTTGTCAGACGCCGCAAGAACACAACGCGCTCAACTTCTCGAACACGCGAGCGCAGCTTTGTCTACGCTGCCGGCGGCGCTGTCGTCGGCGGCGCACGGACTGTGGCGCGCACGTTTAAGCGCATGTCCCTTATCGAATCCAGCAGCAACAGCAGCAGCGTCCGAGAACGAGCAGCACGTGAGAGCAGCATTCAAGATGGCGACGAGGGTCTCATAGCGAATGCCAAGCACAAGAAGCACTACAACTCCACGCCGTAAGTTAAGCCCAAGGTGGTGTCATGCTAAAGAGGTAACAGGTACCTGTTGATAGTAGTAAGATGCTGTCTGCGGCATTGTGACGGTGTAAGATACAATACTCAAACAAATTCTTGGTACCTCAAAGAACACACCACCTTGTATTTGTACATCGTGATCAAGCCCAGCCACAAATATTCCTTGAAGGGAATATGGATTTGAAACAATTACCAGTTTCTCCTGTAGTCTCTGAGTCCCAATTGAGCCGAGAGTAAAGGAGCGTACAGTTAAGTTAGTATGATTTGGTTTAGAGTCTAAACCTTAAACGATAAAGTTCCCTCTAGAAGTTTTTCGTTTAGTTTATGTTTGTAGAAAAGTGGTGAAGCTGAGCTGGCAATCTTTCGAAACTTCTTCACTACAAACATAAAAATGGCAAAGAAAATTCATAACACTAAATTTTGTAAGACTGATATTAGATGAAGAAGTGTTAAGTTTTGGTTTATTGAGAAGAGATGGTGAAGGAAATGCATAGGGTTAACTCAGCATCTAAATTAAATATGTTCCTTTGTTTATAGTCACCAACCCTCCCAACCCCCCCATATTTCACAACCTTATCATCTTCACAGAATGATATTTTCAGGAGTAAATTTCATTCATTTATTGAATCTTGAAAGTTCTTTAAGCAAATACAAAGCTATGCCTCTCAGAGATAGCTTATCTAGATACCGATCAGAGCACGTTTTTAACTCAATAAGATTCTCAAATGTTCGTTACCATTTTCTTTAATATTTAATCGCAATTGCATAAGTTGGTTGTCATAAATACTTAATCGCTTTCTTTTTTGCTTTCTTCTGCAATATTTCCACAAGAGTGTGAGCATATTTCATAAGTTTCGCACAGGTGCCCGCCACTTGACATTTACCAGATAACCCAATTGCCTTACGAACTTTTGACTACGTAAAACATGTTTAAAATTGGACAATGACAACATTTTATAATCAAATGACTCAAAAGTTTTGGTGACTTGCCAAAGTTCACAGCTGAGTTCAGTCTTTTGGCGCAGTCCTTATACAATCCATGGGGCTTGGAAGTACCAATTTTCTTCAGGCAGGCCTCCCAGATTTAAAGCTGATAAGACTTTTCGTAAGAATTACAGTTCCCAACTGTAAGATTCAATTAGTTAGATTCATTACCTCTTATCGAAAAGAATGAATTTGTATTGTAGTGTCAATAGAAATGTGTATTTATAGAGCTCGGTCTTCTCAATGTTGTGGGCTGCTGAAGCGTTGTCTGACTCACGCCTGAGTTCTTCGTAATATTGTAGATAAAAAACGAACAGCAACAAGGGCTTATCAGTTGAAATTTGGAATGTGTGGCACATTAGATCATTTTGATCCGAGACAGCGCACTGCAGCGTCGCTGATCGACCAGAGGAAGGGGCACCATAAATTTTGTTGCGAACGGTGTTAAGCTCATTCAATAAATCGAGCATAAGTTTCCTGATAAACTCTATCAATAAAACGAGTATAACAATCCAGCATTTATTCAGTATGTCAATAACAGCGAGACTTTAATGAGCGTCCTAACATTGTTGAGCTGGTTCCAGTCAGTTGGGGGTAGACAGCTTATCGTCATGACGTTTATCACCTGCCACCTGACACCTGTTACCGTTGGATCAGTCAGCTGAGCCAACCTTATCTTTAGCTAATTGCACCTTCGATTGGGTCATTAAAACGCGACAGTTTCCTCAGCTGCTGCTATGCAATCAACATAACGACACCCAGAGCCTTCATTATGAAGGCCCAATACTTCAATATTCCTTGCATCCTGACCTTGTCATTCAAAAGGTTCACATTTGATAGCCCTGTGACCATGGTCGGGGTTGATATCTGAGTGTGTGTGATGGGTCTATAACGTTAAGCTTCTATTGATAAAGCTACATATCAGCTGAGACTGAGCAGTCAATTGCTTCCCAACTGGCTGTGTACAAAGTTGAGAACCACACATACATATGTATTACTGAATATGCGTGTATTAGTGCACTTTTGTACAAAAAGCTCTGTAAGATATGCTGATGCAACTAAGCGAGCTTTAAGCTTGTAAAGCTTCAGCGTGCGTATGCACAGTACGTGAGAGAAGAGTATGGGAAATCAAGTTCACGGAAACTAATTACTCTAAGTTATAAATTCTCATGTTATAACAAATTAAAATATATTGCCATTAGTAGATTCTGAAAGCATTTAAAGTCTCTTATCTGAAAGAACAACAGAGCAACAGCGCGGCATTAGCCGTTAGCTAAAATGCTCTGCTTACTTGCACTGCCGCTGAACTGCTTGATGCGTATAGTATTGTGAATGAGTTGGGGATTTCAAGTCTGGGTACGATATATGATTGACTTTTACCGTTAACTATACAGTATTTCCCTTGCAATACCTAATTCAGTTTCTCTTTCTCTTTGTTGCTTGCAGCTCCTTGCCACAGAGTTACTCCAACTCCATTGTCCCGCTGCAATTGAGCGGCAGCGCCCACAGCCTGGGCAGCAGCTCCAACCCCAGTCCAAGGAGCAGCCAGAGCCATAGTCAGTCGGGCAACGGCTCGACGGGCGGCAAAGGCGGCAACACGGCCAAGCAACATGAGTTGCAAGCGGCCGCGGCGGCAGCGATCTACTCAACATCTGCCTCCGCTGGCGCTGGAGGTGGCGTTGCGGCAACCTCAGCAGCAGCTGCTGCCAATGCCGTAGTAGCCGCAACGCCGCCCGAGAAGGACAAGGAGAAGGATAAGGAAAAGGACAAGGATAAGGAGAAAAAACGCAAGGAGGTGTCCAGTTCGCGTGTGAAAAAGTTCCATCGGCATTTCTCGCAGGTCTCAAAGGATGAGAAGCTCATCAATTGTAAGTACCGAATGCGTCTGCCAGGTGGCGCTTTCATAGTTCTTTGCAGGGAGGTTATATCATTTCATTACAGTTAAATTCAATTATTCCAAACATTTGTTTCACGTGGGGCATAAATTATTCTAAAATCTACCATCCTGCAGTTTAATGATTTTCTAAGTACAGTTTTGAAAACGAGTCTGAATCTGATAAGGAAAAAACAACCAAAAAATTATTGATCCGTTTCCACATTTACACTAAATCTGTGCAAATGTATGTAACAGGCAGAAGGAGACATCTCCGACCCTATAAAATATATATATTCTTGATCAGCATCAAGAGAAATATCGAATTGGCCATGAGCGTCCGTCTATCCGTATGAACGCGTCGATCTCAGCAACTATAAGAGCTAGAGACACCAAATTTGGAATGTAGGTTTGTGTATAGCGGGAGCAAGTCAAGTTTAGTTTAGATTTGAGATATTTTTCCCCCTATTCCCCCGCTATTCGACAAAAACCGTTTTACAGCAACAATTTTCAGGATATAGATTTGAGATTTGGCATGTACAATACTTTAGTCACTCTTAATCTACTATCTAAATTTCAAGTCGATCGGATAATAAACACCGAAATTATTCAACAAACAAGATTAAGTACTGTAGCGCGGGGGGAAGAAGAAGCACTGCCACCACTTCAAGTGCCTCGCTTGCGCTGTCGCTCATGCGTGTGCGTCTTTGTGTATGTGTTAGTGTACGAAGATGCGATCGATAATTTTTGACCTGGGTACAGTTAGTTTTGTAGTTGGGTATACACAACTATAGCATTCTTGCTTGTTCAATGTAGACAGATCCTTGAAAATGATTTTGATGTTGATCGATTACTAAACAAAAAAGTTGCGTACAACTGTTTTCAATGAATTTTCCGCAATTGTGGGTGGCATTTTCCAACATCTAGCCATGGAACAAACTTATTTCATAAATTGAAACTATTACGATAGACTGTAATTATTTGATTACCATTAAGAGTTTATACTTTCCGCATATATCTTACCGTATTCTTTGCATTGTTATAGACTTTTCGTGCGCACTGGTTGGAGACATTCCACTGCAGGGCCATCTTTACATAACGGATGAGCATTTTGCGTTCTATTCCAATGTTTTCGGCTATGTGACCAAGGTAAATCATTGGATTGGGATAATCAATTTAATGATTTATTTAACTATACCAAATTGTCTACGATAGGTGGTTATACCCACGTCTTCGGTGACGAAAATCTCCAAGGAGAAAACGGCCAAGATTATACCAAATGCGGTGGGCGTGGCCACAGCCGATGAGCGTCATGTCTTTGGTAGCTTTATCAGTCGCGAGTCCGCTTTCCGGCTAATGTGCACCGTCTGCACCCAGCTGGCTACGGGCGCTGAGATACTGCCCAAGCCATTGCCCGTGGACGTCGTGCTAACCGAGGAGTATCTCATCGATGACGACAGCAGCTGCTCTATCAGCGGCAATGAGAGTCCGCCTCAGCTGCGCGATGCTGCTTCAGCGGCCGCCGCCGCCGCTGCCGGTTCTACCAATCCAGAGCAGCAGCTGCTGCGTCAGCGCAACGTTGCCGATAGACATTCCGGTAAGTTTTGTAGCTAGAGGTGACAATACATACATCGACCGATAGTTCCTATATCAGTTACTCTATCTATCATTGATATTCTGTGATATTCTGCCAGCTCTATTTGTATATCATGCTAATTATTGTTCTCATTCCTTTATAGATCTTCAGGCCAAGTGCACGCTGGATGTGACGCTTGGCCAGGTGACCATACGCAGCTCGGCTCCGCCGGTCATCCACTACGATGATCCAACGCTGGCCGCTGGTGCGGTGCTCAGTTCAAACGGCGCTGGCGCCGGCACCGTCAACACTTCAACCACTTTGACACAGGGCTCAGCTGGCTCCAGCTGCGGCTCTCCTTCCAGCTTGTCGTCGTCGGTTACCGTGGTCGGCGTGGCTACTCCAGCTGCCGGCCCAACTTCACGCTCGCTAGGCGGCAGATTCAGCAGTCTGGCGGAATCGGCGCGCTCTAATCTCAGCCTAAGGCTGCCAACGCTCACGGAACTGCATGTGCTCTATCTGGGCATTATGCTGGCCATTATGCTGGCGCTCTTCTCCGTCTTTCTGCTCTATCGCATTCTAGATATCGAGGCCAAAACAAGTCTATACAGCACACCGATAGATTTTCAGTTGGTAAGACGCATATATATTTTCTGGACTATCTCGAATATTTTGGTTAATTCTCGTGATTCCAATCCAAAGCGCTCGGGCAACGATGAGGACATCTTCGTGGAGGCTCTGCGCTGGCAGAAGGAGCTCCAGGATAAGAGCACAGCCGAAGCCCAACATATTTTATCCAAGAATCTAGAGCAAATATCCAAGGTAAGCAGACGTTTCTCATTCTTATACTGTAACTGCGTGAGATCAGTCAATAAAAGGGAGTGTGAATTCGCGAGATTAAGCAAAAGAGAGAAATGAGAGTCTCAGTTAACAGAGCGTAAGCGTTGATCAAATGTAAATGAGAGAGTGTGAGTTTCAATATTTCCCGACTCGCACGAACACAAATTTAAATAGAAAGTGAAAGTAAGTTCGTGCTTTTCTTGTATACAGTAGGAGAGAGCTTTGCCAATGTACTTAAAGCACTTAAAGTCAGGAAAAGAAATATTGTGAGTTTTGCTCAAGGATAAGCTGACAAACTAAGAGGATGAGTTTGAGCTTCTCCTGTCTCTCACAAGAGCACAAGCAGTAAAAGAAAGAGAGAGTCGAGTTCAAGCTTTTACTGTAAATAAGATGAAGAGAGCTTTGAGTATTGCATCCATAGCTTTGGAAAGCGGTGAGAGAGACTGTGAGTTTTGATCAGGAGTGAAAGAAAGAAAGTATGAATTTAAGCATTTTCCGACTTTCACAAGACCTTTGGTCATTGAACTGAATGAGCCATTTGGACAATCAATCAATGGGCTTAATGCTTTCTTTGAACAATCTTATCAAACATTGGGCTGTCCTATTGACGGCTGGCAGATTTGTTGGCTGAATGTCTGGCTGAGTTAATCGAAAAATGGTTTGGCTTTATGGCGCATTAGGCCATAAATTGAAAGTCCAATAAATGGGGAAAAGAGCTGTCGGCTGCTTGCTTATCAATAGATATTAATAGACAACAACAAAACAGAGTTCTCACACTATCTATCTATTCCACAGGTGCGTCGCAGCTTGGAAACCCTCTCCATGCTGATCCATGATAGACGATCTGGCTACGGTCAACCGGATGCAGCAATAGAACCAGAGCCAGAGCTCGATACGAGCCAAATCTCCAGCTCCACCCACAGCAATCGCGATGTTAGTGACTGATTTTAAATGGCCTACGTTTCGTTTTGTTTCATTTTTCTCTCTCTAACTGTTGGATCCCAAGTTTAAGGTAAACAGCAACAACGGAAATCCGAAAACACAAACGAAAACTGTAGAGGCAAGCCCAAAGTAAAAATTTTATTATAGTCATAGTCATTATACATATTGTACTATATACATATATAAAGGATGAGTATAACTGAATTATTTTTTAGCGCGTGGGTATTGTTTTTGTATAAGCCGCCTTTAGTTTTAAGCTCAACTAAATATGCATTAAAATTCAAATTGGCAGCCTAACTATATCTATGCCTAACTATACGATAGTGTATGTAATGAACTTGTACGGTCTTATATATAGCTTGATTCTGATTCTGAACCTGTTTGTGCGCCTGCTTTTGCTTTTGCCCCTCTCAAAATGTTTACTTTATTTATAAGTTTCATGAAATAATTGAAATGAAATGAAAGTTATGTAAACCCCCAAAAAATGAAAAGAATAATAACCCAAGTAAAGCTCATGAAATGCATCTGGATTTTAATCTGAATACTACGAATTAACAACATTTATCTATAATTAAACGAGCCAATACGATTTCTTTGTATAAAATAATCCTGTGATATGCATATTTAAGTTCTTATATAATACCCATTTTTTTCTCTTTTTTTAACCATGCTCCTTGCGTATGTTTAGTTCTAACCAATATCTCCATAAATGCTTTACACAGCAAGCTACCAAGAAAAGAAAACTTTATTATATATTGCAATTTGAACGAATTTTATTATTGTTTTTTTTTTAGTTGAATTTAAGCATATTAAACTATTGCGGACTGCAAATATCTAATTATAAAAAATAAAAACTGTATGTTAATTACATATGTGCAAAGCAAAAACCCTATATAAATATACAACTACATATTCTATACATATATAAAAATATATATTTATGTAATAAATAACTGAGTGAAATATATGGAAAGCGTTTTTTATTGGCAATGGGAATACAATTGGCAACGAACTAACCATTCACAATATCCAACTATACTACTATATTAATAAAACATCTTTTAGCTTTATCAAAATATACATACATGAATTACAGTCGTTTGAGTAGTATTTTTGGTGTTACTCTTATGATTCTCTATATTTGTTTATTTCTATATATAGTATATCGTAATACATTCTTATCAGTTTGCGGTAAAAATTCGATGAATTTATTAAGGCTGTGGATCCTAGTTAATAAATGATTCTCTTAATACATACAAATAAACACATTTTCTTGTGTTATAATCTCTTTGTTGCTGGTTTTTACTCCTGTACCCATAAAATGGGTAAAAAGGGGGTATTACATCTGTGCAAATGTATGTAACAGACAGAAGGAGACATCTCCGACCTTATAAAGTATATATATTCTTGATCAGTATCAAAAGAGATTTCGATTTGGCCATGTCCGTCTGTCTGTCCGTCTGTCCGTCTGTCCGTATGAACGCGTCGATCTCAGCAACTACAAGAGCTAGAGACACCATTTGAAATGTAGGTTCCTGTATACCATACGCAGATCAAGTATGTTTCATATTTCAGATATCTCCCCCGTTCCCCCGCAAATCGATTAAAACCGTTTTACAGTAACAATTTTCAAGATATAGCTTTAAGATTTGGCACGTACAATACTTTAGTCTCTCTTAATATACTGTCCAAATTTCAAGTCGATCGGATAATAAACACGGAAGTTATTCACGAAAGAATATTCAGAAATGCAGCGAGAGGGGGAAGGGGAAGCACAGCCACCAATTAAAATGCCTCGCTTGCGCTGTCGCTTTTGCCGCCTGTGTGCGTGCGTCTTTGTGTATGTGTGTGTGTATGTGTGTGTGTATGTGTAAGTGGACGTAGATATGATTGAATGTTTTAGACCTGGGTACAGGGAGTTACGTAGTCGGGTATACTCGACTATAACATTCTTACTTGTTTAATATTTATATCATGCTTAGTAAGCACATTTTATGTTGTTTATTCTTTTTGTCGATAGTATCAATAGTTCAAATTTAATATCACTAATGAAAACTATAGTGGAAGGGCACAGAATTGATGTTCTTCCAGCTCCAGAATTATATTCAAAAACTTGATAGCACTTATATTTTCTGGCATTATATCGTTTTTATAAACTTTTTTGAACGTATACTCTTTTTTATGCATTCAATTATACATATATTCCACCTGGATTTTAACTTTTGTATGAATTTACAAAATCTATTTATCTATTTATCTTTTTAGTAGCTCAGAGACTAGCTGGATATTTTTACTCCCTGTACCCATAATATGGGTAAAAAGGGGGACCTAAATCTGTGCAAATGTATGCAACAGGCAGCAGGAGACATCTCCGACCCTATAAAATATATATATATTCTTGATCAGCATCAAGAGAAATATCGAATTGGCCATGACCGTCCGTCTGTCCGTATGAACGCGTCGATCTCAGCAACTATAAAAGCCAGAGACATCAAATTAAAAATGTAGGTTCCTGTATACCATACGCAGATCAAGTTTTTTTCGATTTAACATATCTCCCCCGTTCCACCGCAATTCGATAAAAACGTTTTACAGCCACACTTTTAAAGATATAGCTTTGGGATTGGTCATGTTTAATGCTTTGATCACTCTTAATCTACTGTTTTCAAGTCGATCGGATAATAAACACGGAAGTTATTCACGAAAGAAGATTCAGTGCTGCAGCGCGGGGGGGAAAAAGAGGCACAGCCACCACTTAAAATGCCTCGCTTGCGCTGTCGCTTGTGTGTGTGCGTCTTTGTGTATGTGTAAGTGTACGTAGATGCGATCGGAAATTTTTGACCTGGGTACAGGGAGTTCTGTAGTCGGGTATACTCGACTATACTATTCTTACTTGTTAACAAAGAATAAGAGCTTATCTTCATATATTTTCAAATTTGTGTGTTGATATTTGATTCCACATTATATAATTAAATTACACATATAAATTAATTACATGATTCCACATTAATGCCGATCTGGTAAATAGGTATACTAAAAGAATAAAGTTGCTTAACGTATTTCTCATTTATATTTGTATTGAACGTGATTGTTATAATCAATACTGCGATTTATGTTGCTTAACCGCAGTTTAATTTTTTTATAAAAATCATTCCGAATATCATTGTTTTTTTCATCACATCCGCTTTTAAAATTAGTTCCTGGAGCTCCTGGTTAGCTGTACTGGGAGTGAGATAAATATGAGAAGACAAATTCTACATAATAAAATATAGCTTTTTTTATATATAAGCTAATTTTTCTTCTCATTGTACCTATGACAGCTATAATATATAATAACCGGATCTTGATAAAACTTGGTCAACATCTAAAAAGTATACCGAAACATAGAATTGCCGCATGTTAAAAAACAACTCGACCGATAAGATATAGTGTTCCGATTTGTACCAAATGTGGTCAGCTTGTACAAAACATAATGAAACTCCGATTTGGTGAGCTTGGTCAGGATATCTTCTCAAATAATAAAATTCTTCATACAGCTATGGCAGCTATATGTTTTAGTGATCCGATCCGGCCGGTTCCGACATATAGTGTGTACTGAGGAGAAGCATCTGTGCCAAGTTTCCATTACGATAGCTCTGAAACAGTCAGTTGGATAGAACGACTCGGCAATTGATGCTGATCAAGAATATAGAATATATATACTTTGTGGGGCGTAACCCTTTGCAAGGGTATACAATTAAATGATTTCCTGTCAATTTTATTTACATATTTCGTAATGTGCATAGACAGTAATATTGTGCATAACTGCAGTTAAAATTGGAAAGCTAACTAGATATTGATTACTATTTGCAGGCGTCCAGTGATGAATCATTGGGACATGGCGTTGTCTAACTATGTGACTAAATAACTACGTCTAACTACATCTAGCTACGTCATTTAACAAGAACTGAGTGCGCGGGCGGGGGTCGTTGGTTGCGTGGGGCGGTGTGCTATACGCATGGCTGCAGGCTCAGCTCACTGAATATGGTCGACTCAATGGGGGGCACCTGCTTGTCTTCGTGATGTTGCAACAGCTTAAAGATGCCCGTGCCAATGCCCGCCGGCATGCCCAAAATAATGCGCTCCGAGACACCATTGATGGCATCCGTCTGGCCATAGTAGGCAGCATCAAACAGATGATCCGCCGTCTTCTCGAACTGCAAGGTAGATGGAAGTTAGTAAGTATATCTGGTAATTGTTTCCGATCTGCTTACCGATGCCAAATTGAAGACACTTTCACGCATTTTGGCCAGGCCATGACGAGTGATGCCCAGAACCTCGCCGCGTGCGGTCATCTGGCTGGCCAGCAGCATAATGTGACGCCAATCGACGCTCATGCCGTGGCCCTCCATCACATCGGTTATCTCGCTCATGATGATGGTGCGTGCCGCCTCAATGCCAAGCGTGTTATAGATCTCGCAGATGTTGTTGCTTCGTGTGTGATTGCCAACAACGCCATATGTGGCAATCACCTCCCGCAGGCCGTAGCCCTCAATGCACAGCTTGTACGTGGGCGGCTGCTGTGCATCATCCACGGCAATGACGGCACGCGCAATATTTGGCAGCCCGGCAACGACCACGTTCTGTATGGTAATGGACAAACGCGCCAGCTCCGCATTAATGGTAGCATTCCGTGTTGCCTCGACGCGCACAATGATGCGCGACTTCTTGGGCTGGGCCTGCACCTGGCCGGTCTTAATCCGCAGCCGTGACTTCAGTATGCTAAGCACAATGCTATCCAGATCGATGTGCAGGCCCAGCACCTTGATGCGCGACATATCAATGCCAATAACAATATGGCAGCTGTATGGTCCGCACACGACCTCAATAAACGAGGACAGCTCACCCAGTGTGGTCTTCTCAATACGCGCCTTCACCTGCCGGGCAAACTCCATGCTCTTATTGTTTCTCAACTCGGCGGTAATGATGGGCGTCGAAATGGTCTTTGTCGCATTGATAATCTCCACAATGCGCGGCACGCCCTGGGTTATGTTCATAGAGGCGACGCCAGCAAAATGGAAAGTCTTTAGTGTCATCTGTGTGCCTGGCTCACCAATGCTCTGCGCGGCAATGGCGCCCACCGCTGTGCCCGGCTCGGTCACCGCCCGATTGTAGCGATCGTTGATGCGACGCAGAAACTCCAACAGCTGCTCCATGCTGATGCACTCGATCTGATTGCATAGCTCGTTGTGCTTGTCTCCATACTGCTCCTGCAGCTGCCCAATACGCTTGGCCACTTTCTTTAGATGCGTGCTGTGAATGTAGAAGAAACAGCTTTTAGTTTCGACCACTTGTATATTGTCTATTCCCTTGACTTACGTCACATCCAGCTTAAAGTCGGAACGCGACTCCACAAACTCGGGCGTCTTTAGCAAGGACTCTGCCGCGTCGAGTAAATTGTTGCCCTTGATCGGCTCCTGTGTGCCGCATGGCTGCTGGGCGCGCAGATTGTCGTATTGATGATTCAGATCGACGGGCTTGTTGCGCGTCTCCATTGAAACGGGATCGAGCCCATCGCCGCCGTAAATGGTGTCCACCATTTCATTGATCGCATTGCGCACGGTGCCATCGTAGTGCACCACCAGATCCTCCAAGCACTTGACCAAACGACGCTGCAGATAGCCCGTCTCAGCAGTCTTCACCGCCGTATCCACGAGACCCTCGCGTCCAGCCATTGTGTGAAAGAAGAACTCGGTGGGCGTCAGGCCCGAGTAGAAGCTATTTTGAACGAAGCCTCTTGCCGCAGGAATAGCAGCTGGAAACGGAAATGGAACCAGTAACGAGTGATGGTTAGCGAGTTGTAACGAGCAACGAGTGACACGCTAATGAAACGAGTAATATATGACGAGTGATAACTAATAAGTGATGAGTAACTATTGATTGTAAGCGAGCAGCGAGTTACATTGAACGAGTAACGAGTGATAAGTAACGGGAGACAAGTCATATATAGCGAGCAATAAGTGTTTGTAAGGGATAAATAATAATAGAAACTTTAAACGTAATTCGTAATGATTGATAACGAGTGATCAACAGCGAGTAACACGTAACGACTAACATCTGCGAAGAGCAGGCGACATGTAACGAGTAAATTTTATCGAGTGACGAAAGATAAGTAAAGAGGAACAAGTAAAATATAACGAGTGACAAGTCTTTGTAAGCAAGCATTGATAAGCGAGTTGCATAATAGGAATAACGATCGAGACATTACATATAACGAGTAACAAGTGTTTTAAAATGATAAATAATGAGTGATAAGAAACGAGTAAGAAATGATTGCATATTATTTACGACAAGTAACGAATGATTAGAAGTAAGTAAAATACGAGTAACAAGTTTTTGCTAGCGAGGCACTAGAGACATGCTACAAGACATATAGCGATTCAATTATAGCGAGTGACAAGTAACGAGTAACGAATGATTAGAAGGGAGGGATAAGTAAAATGCAACGAGTAACAAGTTTTTGTTTGCGAGGAACTAGAGACATGCAACGAGTAGCGATTCAATTATAACGTAACGAGTTACAAGTAACGAGTAACGTGTGTCAAGTAACGAGTAACGTGTGACGAGTTACGAGTAACAAGTAACGAGTACCGAGTAACGTGTAACATAGACCGACTTCTACTCACAGTGCCTGTCAAAGTGCGGCAGAGCGCGATTCTCGAATCCATTGGGCACACGCTTGCCACTGATGGCCTGCTGGCCCACGCAGGCGATCATCTGGGAGATGTTAATGTTGGATCCCTTGGAGCCGCTGAGCGCCATGATTAGCGCACTGTTTGTCGGATGCAGCTCCGCAAAGCACGTCTTGGCCGCCTGCTCACGTATACCCGAAAGTTCACGGAGCATTACCGCCTCCAGGGTCTCCTCGGGCGTACAGCCCGGCTGGCACTGTAATGTGCCCGCCTTGAGCATCTCAATGTACTCGTTGCACTTGGCATAGCCCCGCTCCAGCAGGATCTGCTTGTGCTGCAGCAGCTTGGGGCTGGGCGTTACATCGCTGATCCCAAAGGAGAAGCCACGATTCTGTATAAAGAACGATGCAATCTGCAATCAAAAACAAAGTAATTTACGGTTAAGCGTGTAGTATTAAACATTTAGCATTTAGTTTGACGATTTCCCATGTACTCATTAAGCGTAAAATCCCACGCAAAGCCGTAAAGTCGCGTCATCAGCAGCGACAGCAACAATTCTGGCGAAAGTCATCGAAAGATTGTATTTTGATGATGCGGGGCAAGGAAGGGATGCCACTTAAAGTAGCTAAGCACGTAAATTCCTCGTTGTACGGCATTTAATTGGCTAAAATCGCTTGTTGGAACGAGGAACAAGGCAGCGGGCTAATTAAATTACACTCTACTACAAAATTCAGCAACACTATGAACCAGAATAGTATTTTAAATGGTTAACTTGCTTAACTGTTGGCCCTAGAAAGGTGTATCTCTTGCTTATTTTTACTTCGCTTACTCTCTTGCGAGCATTTTTGATTGATCGTTTCTCTTTTGTGCTGCATTCGTAAACGTTTCCCGACTGCATTGCACATTATAACAGCATTATATGAAATAAATACTTATACTTATTTATAAGTGTCTTGAAATATAAGATTTTTTGATTATGTTCTGCTTTAAAATGTATATTTCAGATTTCTGTAGACTTAAGAACAGCACTGAAAATCTTTCCTTCTTTCTGAAGTTGTTTCGTTTTGAAACGATTTCCGATTACAAATTGGATAAACTCTTATTGTTCAAATAGTATGGTTTATGTTACAAAGTCTTTAACAACGACTACCATAAAAAGATTATCTTTTAAGTAAAAAAGATTCAAGAACCCCACATAATAATAAAAACAACAAGTAAGAATGCTATAGTCGAGTATACCCGACTACGAAACTCCTGTACCCAGGTCTAAAACATCCAATCACATCTACGTCCACTTACACATACATACACACATACACAAAGGCACACACACACAGGCGGCAATAGCGACAGCGCAAGCGAGGCAATTTAATTGGTGGCTGTGCTTCTTCTTCCCCTCTCGATGCATCACTGAATCTTCTTTCGTGAATAACTTCCGTGTTTATTATCCAATCGACAATGAAATTTAGACAGTAGATTAAGAGAGACTAAAGTATTGTACATGCCAATCATGCCAAACGGGGGAGATATCTAAAATTGGACACAAACTTGATCTGCGTATGGTATACATGTACCTACATTTCAAATTTGGTGTCTCTAGCTCTTGTAGTTGCTGAGATCGACGCGTTCATACGGACTGACGGACAGACGGAAGGACATGGCCAAATCGAAATCTGTTTTGATACTGATCAAGAATATATATACTTTATAGGGTCGGAGATGTCTCCTTCTGCCTGTTACATACATATGCACAGATTTAATACCCCCTTTTTACCCATTTTATGGGTACAGGGAGTAAAAGATTTAAAAGCCTTTCATAATAATGAAAACCAAAATATTCTATATAAATATAAAAAAGGAACTTGGAAGATAAGCGGTATACAATGCATAGATACATATAAATTGTATATTATATTTATCTCTTAAAGTTAAAAAAGATTTAAGAACCTTACATAATAATGAAAAGCCAAATATTAGACTTAAGGATAAATTTTCTAATACGTTCTGCTAGGGTATAAAAAAGGAACTTGGAAGGAAAACTGTATAGAATACAAAGATACATATAAATTGTATATTATATATATCTCGCGATTAAGCTTTATGCGAATTATTCAAAATTGTTAACTATATAAAGATCCATATAAGCAATTGCATACTACATATATAGAGTCTGAATATCTGAGAGTGTAGGCTACTTTGTAGCTGAAGCTAATTAAGGCTGGCCAGTGTAGAAATCAAGCCTCAAGTTATCAGTGATAAGAACACCCAACGTGTTGGACAAACGGAGTTGACAGAGTCAAGAGCAGAGGCGGGGTGGAGTTAAGCAGCAGCGGAGGGGGTCGACGTCAGACAGTGGGACAGTGGGACGTCGAATTGGCGTGTGAGTAATTAATCTTATCGAGCTGCCGAGCTGGCCAAATAACAATAACAAGAACAAGAACATGCCAAGACGTGTTAATAACAAATTGTACAAAAGACAAGCAGACAGAGAGGGTTTGGTGTAGTGGAGGGGGCAGGCAGGGGGGCAGTGGAATAGGGTTAACAGTGGCCTGCATTTTGCCAGCAATATAATTGCGAAAATTGACGCAACGACTAACAGACGACGCCGAGCAACAATCGAGCGCAGAGAGCAGCCAGAAAGCAGGTGAAGGCATGAGAGACACAACGCAGAGCTTGCAGGCAAAAGGAGGCGACAGGAGACCAAGGAGCAGCTGCAGCTGGACATTGTGGCTGGCATTGTGTCTGCTGCAGGCACTGCTGCCAGCAGAGGCAGCGCCACAAGCCGCACAGCCGAACATTGTAAGTGTGGCGCTGTAGCCAAAGATCCTTTCAGTTTCGTTTCTTGACAGGATTTGCTTTGTCAACTGCAGCAGGGACGCATTATATCGGGCAAGAAGGCGGCGGCGGGTCAGTTTCCCTGGCAGGTTATACTGAAGCGTGACGAGTGGGACGATCTACTCTGTGGCGGCTCCATAATCTCAAACAGCTGGGTGCTGACCGCCGGCCACTGTGCCTATGGCCATGACTCACTCTTCCTCGTCTTTGGCACCGTGGTGCTAAACGACGAACAGGCGCTTAACATGACATCCGATGTGCTTTATGTGCATCCCGACTACAATGACAAGATGAACAACGATGTGGCGCTGGTGCTGCTGCCCGAGCCGCTAAGCTTCTCCAGCAGCATACAGCCCATCCAGCTGGTGGCCAGCGGCCAGGCGGGCAACAGCTTCGTTGGCAGCCAGGCGACCATTGCGGGCTTTGGGTTGACTGATGACGAATTCTTGGACTACTCGCCGCAGCTGCTGTTCGCCCAGGTGCAGATCATACCCAATGACAAGTGCCTGACCATATTCGGTGCTGGTGTGGTGCTCGCCTCCACCATCTGTGCCGACGGCTATGCGGGCAGCAATATGTCCACCTGCAGCGGCGACTCCGGCGGACCATTGATCGTTTACAACAGCAACGCCGGACGCTGGATACAGATTGGTATCAATTCATTTGTCGCCCAGGATCAGTGCACCGCTGGCTATCCCTCTGGCTATGTGCGGCTCAGCTCCTTCCTGGACTACATATCCGACACCACCGGTCTGACCTTGAGCTGAGCTAACCAACCAGACACAATCCCACACATCGTATATTCCAATATCAACTTCCTTCTTATTGTTGGCAAATAAAGCGCATATGTTCAACTCGCTCAGACAGGGCTCCTCTAGATAAGATAGTGCCCTCTCCTCCATTATTGGGTTCTATTTCTGCGTACTTCAATGTTATGCACAGTTTCAGACCTAAGCAGCTTATCGCCAAGTGGCAGCTAATCGCTCAAAATGTGCCACATTCGAAATATCGAGTTATCGTTATCGTTATCGTTTTTCGCGGAACAGCACGGTAGGGGATATTTCACATAGGCCTTTTACGGCTTTCACTTATTTTGAGCGAACAATCTTTCATGTTGACCTTTCATTCAACACATTCGCTTTAGTTTCAATCTATATATTGATTTATCGTTATCGTTATCGTTATCGCTATCGCTATCGAGTGAGCAGCATTACAAGGGAAATCACATAGACCTGTTCCCGTTTTCACTTATCATGTTGACCTTTCATTCAACAAATTCGCTTCGGTTCGATTGAAGCAGAAGTTTTTATTTATCATTGTCGTTATCGCCATCAAGTAGTCGTATATCGAGGGAAATCCCACAGATCTTTTCCGGTATTCAACTATTTCTATTTCAATTGTAATCTTATGCTCTATGTTTGGTTATTTACCCACAAATTATATATACTCCTGTCCGTCTGCGGAAAGTGAATCTATGTATATTGATGGGATTCGGTACAGCTGCCTCCTTATGGTCAGGAATCGGTACAATATATTTTTGTGGCTCTAATAGGAGCAATTGATAAAAACGAAGTTCAATGAAAGATGTTTTGTGACCAATTTCAGTAATTACGATTGAATCTTAGTTCTTTCCCAAAGAGTTTCCAGTTTTTCATTTATCATTGATCAATTTAGTAACAAATAAGAATGCTATAGTCGAGTAAACTTGACTACAAAAAATCTCCGATCGCATCTTCGTAAACTTACACATACACAAGGACGCACACACACGAGCCACAGCGCAAGCGACAGCGCAGCGCGACATTTTAAGTGGTGGCTGTGCTGCTTTTTTATCGAATTGCGGGGGAACGGGGGATATCTCATATCTTAAATTGGAAACAAACTTGATCTGCGTATGGTATACAGGAACATACTTTCCAAATTTGATGTCTCTAGCTCTTATAGTTGCTGAGATCTACGCGTTCATCCGGACGGACAGACAGACGGACATGGCCAAATCGATATTTCTCTGATGCTGATCAAGAATATATATACTTTATAGGGTCGGAGATGTCTCCTTCTGCCTGTTACATACATTTGCACAGATTAGGTACCCCTTTTTACCCATTTTATGGGTACAGGGAGTTAAAAGTACCCTTGCGAATTATATCTCCCGAGCACAAAGGGAACAAAGAGTGCAGTATCGAAATATCAAAGCAGACTCTATAGTTATGCCTCTCATGATATTATATTTGACATAAATATGATAGAAGTTTCAAGTTGAATAGAGTCTAATTGTAGATTATTCAAGGAATTCAAGGAGCCTTTATTGAATTCAATGAATCAGGTTTTAAGCTTGCTTGTGCTTGACACTCCTGACTTGAACAATGATTTCGATGATTAGGCAAATTGCAAACATCTTTAGCTTATAGTGATAAATGTCTTCTGTCTGAATGTAGACAATTCAAGGAGCTTTTGCTGGCAATAACTAAATTCAATTAACCAGACTTCAAATATGCTTCTGCTTTCAAAGTTGTTGTGTGCTTCAAAGTTGCAAAAACATATAAATGGAGTGACTTTAAAATGACTTTGGGGAACATAAAACGTTTAAGGGTCAATGAGCTTTTTGCTGATTACAATTAATCAGACTTAAAGCTTGCAGGTGCTTTCAAAGCTGTTAAATGAAAACAAGTAGTCAGAAATGACTTTAACTACAAATTAAACTGTAAAGTACAACTGGTAAATGGAATAGAGAGGGAAATATACGCACCCTGGCCAGTCGCCACATGGCTTTGGTAGCGAATGCCTCGCCAAAGTCGCGGAGTAGCAAATAGAATATGCATTGTTTGGTTCCGGAGCCCATGGTTGCCTTGTCCATGGTGCCGCACATCAGCTCCGAGTTGCGTATGTGAACCCCTGAAATACAATGAAAGCGTATGAGCGAATAAACCAATGAAAGAGAGGGAGAGATGTTGGAGAAAGTTCATGGGGCATACGCACAGGAATCGTTGGCGCACAGATCCATGTTGGATGTGTAGTTGCGACCCTTGTTGACCATGTTGAGAAGGACTTTGGAGTCTTTGTTCGGTCGCATTAGCAGGCTGAACATTTGCTTGCCAGTCCAGAAACGGCGCGGCTTCAAAATGGCTGGCGGTGGCATTTCAATGTGCATGGTGGAATCTTCGTTGGCCAGGAAGCAGGCAGCCAGCTGCATGGCCTCCTCCTTGGTGAGAAAGACCTCCTTCTGCGTAAGCAAATAGCCACCAGTGATAAAGTCCTGCGTGGCAGCAATCAGAATCTCACCATTCTTGGGCGTCACCAGATTCGACTGATTGCCCATGAGTATTAATGCCTCGGCACGCGCCTCCTCCGTCTGCGGCAGATGCAGATTCATCTCGTCGCCATCGAAATCAGCATTGTAGGGCGTACAGGCGCACTCATTGAAGCGAAACGTGCGCTGCGGCTGCACCTTGGCTCGGTGGCACATGATGGACATCTTGTGCAGCGAGGGCTGCCGATTGAATAGCACAATGTCATCATCGCGCAGATGTCGCTCCACAATGTCGCCGCATTTGAGCTCCTGGGCGACCTTCTCGCGGTTGCCATAGGCCAGATACTTTTTGAAACTGGAGCCGCGCTGCTGCACATAGTTGGCGCCCGGATGCACGCTGGGTCCGTTGCGCACCAATATCTTCATCTGGCGTATATTTGCTGGATTGACGCGCTCCGGATAGGTTAATATCTTGGCAACGCGCACCGGCACGCCCACCTGATTGATCATCAGATTGGGATCTGGTGAGATGACGGTGCGGCCGCTAAAGTCCACGCGCTTGCCAGATAGATTGCCACGAAAACGTCCCTGTTTGCCCTTGAGGCGCTGCACAATGCCACGCGTGGTCTTCTTTGGCGCCATATTAAGCGGTATGCCGCTGATCTCGCTGTGAAAATACAGCGCCACGTGCAGCTGCAGAAAGTCCCAGTCCTCGTGTATAAGCTCTATCTTACCGCCGGTGGCCATATGCCGCTGTATCACATCGTTGATCAGCAGAATCTCGCTCTGCTTCATCGTCAGATCGTCCTCGGTGGTACCAGCCTTTACCTCGGACAGCACGGATGGTCGTATGCAGGCGGGCGGCACAAAGACGCGTGTGACAATCAAATGCTTCGGATGCGCACCACGCGAGCACATGCCCAGCAGGGCGACATCGCTCTGTGGAATCTGCTCAAACAAATCGAGCACCATAAGCGGCGTCAGTTCCTCGGAGGTGTTGCTGTTGCTCAGCGTTAGATTGAGATCACGATTGAGTTCCGTAGAACGCATCATTTGGTGCATGTTTTGTGTGAATTGTGCATCCTTTTTGCGCCCCTTGTACGGATCGTGCAGGATCTTAAGCAGTCCGGGTCCCTTCTTGACGCCACCATTGGCTGCCTCACAGTGTGGACATTTATTCACCTTTTTGGCCTTGGCGAGCATCTGGGAGTGCAACGCCTTTTTGCCCAAATACGAGAAATTCGGATTATGCAGCTTCTTCTCAAACACGGCACGATCCTCCTCCTTCAGCATCACATGCGCGCAGGTCTTGCATATCATCTGCAGTATGTTGATAGTGGAGCGAAAGTGTCCAATGTGAAACACGGGCAGCGCCAAATCCAAATACCCGAAGTGACCAATACACTCGTTCAGCCCCTGGCCGCATGTCTCGCACACCGCATCCTTTGTGCTGATGCCCATCCGACGATCCAGCACGCCATATGGCACCGGCTGTCGCTGCGCCTGGTACAGATTCTTCGAGATGATCCGCACCAGCGACTCCTGCTGGATCTCATCGGCGCCGCTGATGCCGAATTGCACATGTGAGCTGTTGCCGCAAAAATCAAATTAAATAAATCTGTGCCGTGTTCATATGGCGCAGCAGCCGCTGTGATAACGTTTGGGGACTACTTACATTTTCTTATTTAGTGCTGAGGCGCGATACTGCTCCTTGGGCATGACGTCGTGGGTTTGTGCTCCAATATCAGGCAGAAGTAATAAATATTTAAACCATATGAAAACACGCTGACGGCCACAGTGCGCTCATATCGACATACAGTCTATCGATATATCGATAGTTTTGCGCAACCATCCAGTTTAGTCTTGATTTGGCGATGTAATTATGCGATATTTCGTGCAAAGGAAAACTATTCGATATTCGTGAAGAGTATTTTTTTTTTTTTTAATAAATATGACTTTTAATAGGTCTATGCGATTGGAAACACGCTTACTGCAATTCGCAAATTAAAAAATTACCCCGTTCATGCAGTGTTTGGGTATTATAAAATTAAGACCAGATAGGTGTGTAAACGCAGTATTATTATATTGTATAAATGTCTCAAGTACACAAAATTTCTTTAAGGAAATCTTTCAAAATAACCGAAATATCGTTTATTTTCTTGAGATTTATAATATTTGACAAAGCTGACAATTATTTGTAATTTTTGTTAAATCTCTCAGAAAAAAACAATTATTTTTAGTTTTCTAACCTTGTCTTTATTTTGAAAAAGTTATTGAAGACTTTTTTAAACAAAAATGTCTAATTTTAGTTTTTGATGTTAACAATTTAGTTTTGTATAATAGAATTTCAATTAAATATTGTGAAAAATTCAATGCGTTATTCGTTGCCGCTATTAACGTCATTCTATCATTTGCCACATCGATAACTTGATGATTTTTGTCATCACTAAAAGTGCCCAGCAGCTTGACGTAGTGTCTCCGCAGAAAATCAAAAACCAAATCACTTTAAATATCCGCTTGTCGAATAACGTCTTATGAAAATTATAACTTAAGTATTCGTATTGTTTTTTTTATAAAAAAAAAGGTAAAAATATGCAAACAGCAGACACAACCTCAAAATAGTTAAATGGCGTGGCTTTTATTCTGCATTTTCATGTATTTGTGTGTGTGTGCAGTAAAAATTAAAATTACGTGCAATGTTGGCGTTGCATACATACACACATGTGTATGTATCTATGTATGCAATTTTTCAATTTTGTGATTTACTTGTTTTTTGTGGACTTAAAGCATTTGAAAGATAAGAATTTCAATAGCTTAATCGTTTCTTTTTTATTTGTATTAATTGCATACATATATTCAATAATATGTTGTGTGTATATATGTGTGTGTAATTGTGCGTGGGCCGTAAAGTACTATTTGGCAAAAAGAGTACCCACATTTATATGTACATATGTATGTATGTACATCAGTGTACTGCGCACGTTTCGTATCATTTCTTATACGTAGCCAACAACAAATTGATCAGGCAGAGTCACATACATACATACATACACGCTCAAACGTATAGCGTTAACAGTGGGTTAACAGCAACAGCTGCTGGTGCTGTTAAGCAACATGCGCAACTAACATTTTGCATATCTATTACTATTAAATCAATCATTTTGCAATTACCTTATTTTATTTATTTGCAGAGTTCTTGCATCAGCTACACAGGCGAAATAGCAACAACAACAAAAAAAACCCCCAACCAATAAACAATAAAAAAAAACAATTCGCGTTGTTGAGCGCAAACGCGAAGCAATTTTTTACAGTTGCGCGAATTTCTCACGTGGCAATAATATAAAAGCAAATAATAAAGAAACCAAACCACATTAATAATAATATATATACATACATATATATATATATATATATATATAAAGGAAAAAGTCATCAGTCACGGTTATATACCATATATATATACTATATCATTTGATTTCTACCCAACCAAACCAACAAATCACCTACAGGGGCCCGAGAAATCAAAAGTCAACGCAAAATATTGTTGACAATTTGTAGGCCTAGAGAAGAGAAGAGATTTCGTTCATCCAGTTCCTTATCTAATTCGTGAGATTGCATTGCGCACCCCAAGCAGGGGAAACATAATATCTTATATGACTTTTGAAAGATTAAGTGGTAAGTACAATTCAATTGACACAACCTGCCACGAGTTGCATATATACACACTAAGCTCTTATTGCTATTAGCTCTATATAATATATATACTAATGCCAGTTACTTGTCTCAGTTCCTATATACAGCTGTATATATCATTTTGACTTCTGCGTTCTGGGCAATTCTCAAGTACAAATGACACCGATGCGAATTCAAGAACAAGTATCATGTTCAAGATCAAATGCTTGAAAATCTTTCAATTCTTAAGCTACGATCATAATCAAATAGCAATATCTTGTTTTTGGTCTGATATATGGCGTGTTTCTATCAAGTTTCCGATAAAAGCAGTCAAATTTGAAATTGATCAGCGACTGTAATCAATTTAAGTTTTATTCTTAAAAATTACAATATAATGATTATGTTTTATTTATTTTATTGATTAATTTTGAGTTATACATTAAATCTCAAGCAGTAATCATTATTTATGAGCAAAAAATATAACTCATTTAGTTGAAAACTGTTCTGAATTCCGAAACGATTGAATATTTTGAAATTTGAAATTTTTTTCATTTCGTATTTATTTTTTTTTGTTTTGTTTCAAAAAATGTTTATATTTAATTTAAACATGCTCTCCGCTAACTTTAGTGGCAGCTTAATCTACCGTTTACCGTTTCATTTAAAAATGGGAAAACAAATGCAAAAATGATTCGGAAGACATAATGCCCGGAAATGGCAACCAGGCCTGACAAATATATTTCTAGCTCCTCAAAATATATAGTTAACCATATTTTATTAAATTTGGTGTCATTTTTACTTCAATACGCCCTTAATTGTTTAGTTTGTATAAAAAATGGGTGGTTCCCCTCCCCCTCCCCCTCCCCCTCCCCCCATATGCCTGTGTAACTCGTGTGATTTTAAATGGCTATATGCTTGTAAATAATGTTTTTCATTATATTTGGAATACGGATGAATGGATGAGCTAATACGAGTCAACCTTTTTCCAAGATTTAATTACAACGTGAATTTATATGAAAATTTCGCGTCTGTAAATAAAATAATGTAAAAAATATTGAATTTCTCTAGAAATGGCAGCTATTAGATATAGTATTCCGATCTGGCCGTTTCCACATACTATGTCGGAAAAAGAAGCATTTGAGTCAAATTACTTTTTGGGGTTATATGAACAAAGTCACGTATTTCTAATTAATTCATCAAGAATTAAAGCCAAGTCAATTATTTTGGTAAAATTAACAAATTCAATCATTGGAAAGTGATTATAATGGAGACTCATTCTTTTGCATCTCCTTAAGTTGTAGTTTATAATACATTTGTGTGTTGTAAGCAAAATGTGTTTACTTTAAGGAACCCATGTCTTATACGTACGTATGTACGTACATATATACATACATACATATCTACAAAGAAACAATATTGTGTGAATCCCCGTATTTTGAGAATTTATGCTCGAACTTATCGGCAGAGCTGGGGGGAATATTGGATTGTTTATTTTTGTAGTTTTCAAGGTTCCCCTTAGGCAATTTTTGGCAACTACTGGATGTATTCAAAGCGCGTTAGGCTAATGTTTTTAATTGACACCGCCCCCGCGGCCCCTTCACTTCAATTTGAACGATTTGCAGCGTTGCGTGCACTGTGCTAATTTTTAGTTTTTCTACTTTTCTTTTGTATGTATATTGTTTATAATGAGCCGAGCGCAATTTGTGCGCATTTTCCAGCAATAACCGGTTTTTAAGTTTTTCACGTACGCAATTGAAGATCATGAACGTGAACGTGAACGTCATTATCATTCTACGTGTACTTTTGTTTCTTTCTTGCCCTAAACACACATGCATACTTATATTGTACATACTGTGTATGTGTGCGTGTGTGTGTGTGCGTGTGCTGTGATTTGTTGTACTCTGTTAAGTTTAATGTGCGCATGCCGTAACTGATCGACTTGCATACATCTCCATAAAAGTACACACATACATATTGTGTGTGTATGTATGTATGTACATACGTGCTTACATTTCGCATGCGGAACAATTTGCAGTTACTGTTAATTAACAGTGCTCTGCTAGTAGACAGCCACTTGTCTTTTATTTAGACTGACTGGACTGGCATTCCAACGTTCCAGTAGAAATCTTCGCAAAAGAGAGGGCATCCAAATAACCTTTCCCATTCTCATTCCAACGCTGCACTATCAGCAATTGTTTCATTTGTGTGTGCCCCGTAAACAATACACAATCAATCTCACATCAAATTGACCACCCAAACCACCCTGTCTGCCCCTCACCTACCAAGCTACCTAGTTAAGTTTTCAATTCCATTTGCATTTGGAAGCAGTCAGTTTTGGTTTGTTTTTTGTTATTTGCCATTTTGCAAGAGCGCCCAAACAATAACAAAAAACACTGATAAAAGTGTATAAACCAGTTTATGGCATTGGTAAACTCTGCCACATACTGCCCCAGTGGGTATCATCATCATCATCATCATTATCATTATCATCATCATCAATATCATCACATGGTTTGCTTTTGGACCGAAGAAAAAACCCTCGCTTGATCGTGTTTCTTTGCATTTGTCAGTTATTTGGTTTTATTTTTACAGTAAAACCTTTGAGATACAAATCCTAACTTCGGCTGCAAAGATTAACATAATCAAATCTCATAGAAGATACTATAATTCTATTTGATATAGTAATCCGATGTTGATTAAATTTCTGAACAAGAAAGGTCGGCTATCTTCGGGTGCCGAAGCTATATACCCTAGCAGCAATGTTTTTTAAAGAAAACTCAATTTTCGTCTGATTCTTCCTATGGGACCTATGTGATCCGATTTTGATCAAATTATTGCAAACTAATTGAAGTATAATTAAAATCTCACTTAGTTTCGATTTTCGTTTTTCATAAAAAAACAACTCATTTCTCACCCGAAACTATGGATATAGTGGTCCAATTTTGACAAAATTTAATCAGAGCATATAAACTCTTTAAAGACTCGGTTTGGTGAGTTTGGTGGGGATATCTTATATACAAAAACATAATTGTCGATCAATCATTCCTATGGCAGCTATATGTTATAGTCGTCCGATCATGCCGGTTCCGATATACATATGTACTGCCTGCAGCAAAAGGAAGTATCTGTGCCAAGTTTTATCACGATAGCTTTAAAACTGAGAGTCTAGTTTGCAAGGAAACAGACTATATACTTTTTTGATTTAGAATATACATATATATATACTTTGTTGTGTCGGAAATGTCTCCTACAGTCTATTACACATTTCGATACAAAAATGTAATATTAGGGTGTAAAAAGTATAATTAAATATGCAAGTTCTGAGTTTGTGGGAAATATCTGTTACAACAAAGGATTTCATTGAACCACTCAAATCTGTACCCTTTGTTCCTAGGGATATTCCCATTATATATTTATCGTATTCCGATCTGTCCGTTACCGACATTAGTTCAGCCTGCAGCTAAAAGAAGCATCTCTGTCTAGTTTTATGTAGATAGCATTTAAATTGAGAGAGTGAGATTCGATTCGGCATTTGAATCTGATCAAGATTATATAGTTGATGGGGCTTATTAAAGTATATCCCTTTGCAAGGGAATTAGCACAGTGCAAGGTTACTGTTGACCTTTAAATATGATATTCAACCATTTCTTGAGCCATCATCCCTTCCTCGAACTCACCGTTAAAGTATTGCGATTTGGCCTTGATAAATTCTTGTTAATTTTGGGATAAAAAGCGAAAGGAGGAAATTTAATTGGATGCAAGTATCAGTTAACATTTTGTTGGAAATGAAATTGTTACAGCAACGCAGTTGTAAAATGCTCGAGTTGTTTCAAATTGCTTACGTCTCTCAAATTGATTTTGCCGCATGAGCTGATTGAGGCACTTGTTGTTTGCCACTCGTAGATATTCTTCCTCGTAATGTCACAGATTGTTACAGTACATTCTACTGGCGTCCCACAGGGTCTTGTCTTGTTGTTGCTGTTCTCGTTGTTGTTTTATTGTGTAAGTAACAACATAAAGAAGCTCTCTCTTGCTGTCAACAAGGGGACAATGCAATAAAAAAATGCCACCCGTGGTGCAACCTTTCACAGCCCTACCCTACCCCACACCACCCATCCCTATCCCTACCCCACGTCAACGTGATATAGTATATTCACTTGGGAAATATATTGAATTATACAACCTGCGCATCATCTCCTCCATTGTCGTGAAGACCCTCGGATCATTGCACTTGATTGATGCATTCATTTTGCTTCATCGAATTCTGTAACTCTATATAGCTAGCTATACATGTGTTTTCGGAACGAATAAATAAATAATAACGTTTTCTCCTTCAATGTCGGGCAAGAAATGCTTTAAAAGTGAAATCCACTGTTTGGTCACGGTTCCCGAGAAATCAGTAACAACAGTTGGGCGTACATTACTATGGATATATACAATATATATATCAGTTGATATGCATACAGCATAGACCGTAGATATATACGAGTGTGTATATATAAACATTCCAATATGTATGTACATATTTTGCCATCGTTACTTTGAATTTGTCATGCGATTCTTTATAGTAGAGTCGTTCGTCATGGTTATTCAGCTGCAGTTAAAGTATAAACAATTTATACTTACCCAGTGCTATAAGATACCCTGTACCAAGTACTACATCTTTCTGCTGTAAACAGCTCTAATGTTTATTAATACACTATCAAATTTTCAAATTGGTTAGCGGTACGTACTTGTTACGGGCTTCAAATTTCAAGAGGTTACCATTTCATTTGATTTAAAATTGAAAATAAACTTGGGCGAAATGTATGATATTAGTTCGCATTCAGACGATGATTTAAATGCGCGAATTTTAACTTTAGAGAGGGGAAGAGGGTAGGGTAGCGGAGCAAGCGAGTCGTACAAAAACTCATGACCAGCCTTGCCTCTGTTTGTATGAAATTGGTTAGCAATAACTTAAATCAGTGTTGCAACTTGCAATGCAACAGAAAATCAATTGCATTGTGCGGTTTAAAACTTACCGTCTAAATGCAAGTGATTTTTTTCAGCAGTTTTCAGGAAGAAGAGAAACAACTCGTGACTTTAAATCATCGTCTAAATGCGGACTTATATCATACATTGCTAATCGCATTTCGCCCAAGTTTATTTTCAATTTTAAATCAAATGAAGAGGTAACCTCACGATCCACGACGTAGCGTATTTTGATGACAATGACCATATATCGATGCTATCGATATGGCATGTGGCCGCATATGTGGAATATCGTTATCGAAATAAACAGAACCAAATTCTATATGGTGAGATACTTGCTCACACGATGTTTCAAATCAATGATTTATATGGTAAAAACATGCCAGATAAGTTTATATGTTAGTATATTTAACATATGTATATTTCTACGTAGGGTTGATTTCGATAACGATAAGCCATATATGTGGCAAAGTGCCATATCGTATGATATGGCCTTACTTCGCTATATATTGCTTTAAAGTTGAAATACACTGGAAATTTTGAATATTTATTGATTAGGCTTTTGATTTGTATCACAAATGCGGTCACCAGCATCGTGATGATAAGTGATTAGTCAGCGATACAATTGAATATTCATTGTTCGCCTACAAATTACAATTTTCCTACTGCTTTGAGGCGGGAAAATGTTGTCAATCGATAAGAAATTGAAAACAGATGAGTGATTGCAATCAAAGAGGCTGTTGACCCCGACCCCCACTTATGTACATACATACATGCTACCTGTCTCTTGCATGTGTGAACACTTGCAGCACTTTACAGGGTATGCAAATGTCAAGAGAGACCTGCCAACAGTTGGCCCAGCAGCCAAGCGTAGGCTGCGATTGGCTCGCAGCTTCCTGCAAGCAACAACGCTGTCCACGTCGCAGGTTGCTATCACTCTCAGCTGTTCTCTACGTATCTCTCTCTCTCTCTATCTCTGCATTTGTATGTATGTATGTATGTATGTACTCGTCCTCTTTGCACTTGCAGGCTCTGTTAAATGCATGACCTGCACTTTTGCACTAGGCTAGGCTGCTGTTATTTTCGTTGTTTCTCTTTAATTGGTTGAATGTACTCTAGCTTTTTGGGTGCTGAGTTTTGGGCTGTGGGCGAAAATACTCAATTCGTATAACATATGCTAAAATTGACCTAAAACTTGCCAGCACACAGAGTTGCATTCAAGGATAGTTGTGGTGTGCAGTGTGAGTTGAGGTGAGGATTGGCTGGAACGGAACATCTGTTTTGTTGTTGCAAAGGACCATGGCACATGCGCAATAGGACTGCTCCGTCCTACGGACCATGATACAATAACTATAGTTATTGTATCATGCTACGGACCACAACGAACTGCTGTTCGCCGTTCCGTCGGGCTGTTCCATCCCCGGCCGTGCACGAATATTCATATATGGCACACAGGACATAAAAAGGCTCTCAGCATCGTTGGCAGCGTCAGTTTGTTCGTCAACGTTCAACCCATCGCAAGTTTTCTTCGACCATTTGTTCTCTCGCCTTGTTCTCGCAACGTGAAAATTTTCCACGCATTTTTTGTCTGTGTATGTGTGCCTGTGCCCGTGTCTGTGTCTGTGTGTGACACAAAAGCCAAAAAAAAAAAAAAATTAAAAAAATATAAAAAAGTATTAAGGCAGCTTCAAACCTTTTGTTTTAACTGTTTTATCGTGTAACAATTTTTGATTTCGTTTTACCAACATGCCAAAAATACACGCACTCAACTGTTCCTTAAAAATACCCAACAATAAAAATATCGCTGACAGTGCCAATTGGCATTGTAATTATTGGATTTTTCCTGAGTTGAGTGTGTGCGTGTGTGTTTGTCGTTGTGTAGTGTATTCCCTGTTGTTGTTGTTGTTCATATTGTCGTTGTCGTTGTTGTTATTGCTGCTGCTGCTCATTTGAAATTCCAAATATGATTTCCTTCGTATGATGCACACAACGTTGTCAATTTCATTATTTCCCCTTTTGAGTTTTCATTTAGATTTCAATCATCCCAAAACTGCTGCCTAGTTTTCAAATTATTTATAGTTTACAATGTAAGACACTAGAGTTAGTCAAAAAAAAAACCCCCCACCAAAAATAAAAAAACCAAAAAAATACACGAGATTGAACAGAGAAGAAAGGAAAACGGCGATCCATCGATATACCGATTAGCCAATTAATCGATAAACAGCAGCGGCAGCAGCAGCAGTAGCATCGATCAACGCAGACGATCGAACATTTTGGAGCTATCGTGGAGAGAGGAGGAAGGAGAAGCAACGCATAGAAGGAGGAGGGAAAGATTTTCCGCATAGGAGGAGGGCACACTTTTCCGCATAGAAGGAGGGATAACTTTTCCGTTATGATTTTGATTATTTGAAATCACAGCAATTGAAAGCAGTGTTGGAATCCTTTTTTAATGCCCTGTACGCTTTGTCGTTGTTATTTTCTTGATTTTCTGTTGCCTCCTTGGGCTCATAATAATTCGTTTATGTCCACGCGGGGCTGGCAAAGCATTGCCAACAACAAAAACAAAAACAACAACAACAACAACGATCTTATCGTCAACTCAAAATTGCTGACGCATCAAAATAAGGATGAATTGGAAATACTAATTAATGCCAACAACTACAGCTGCAGTAACAACAATTATAATTGGAATAATTGGTTTGCAGGAGCAGCAAGAATAGCAATAGTATTTCAACAACTTAAAGCAACTATTATCATTATCCTGTTAGCCACTGTAGTCTGTGTGCCTCGTACTACTGCCTGGGGAAAACATCAACGATATCAACCTGACGCCGCCCAAGCAACCATCGAAGTTGACGTTGTCGTTGACGTTGCCATTGAAATTCCTGGCCGCGCTCGTTCAGCTCCTGCTCGTGACAACGAACTTCAAAAGCGAGCTGCATCATATGCTGTGCGATTTAACCATCCAGCGACATACTGTGGCCATTACCTATGACCTCAGCGGTGAGTTACAATGAGGCCCCCATCCACAGCTACATCACACTCACAAACGATGTCCAAATGCATTTCATTAGTTGTGATTTTGATGTGTAGTGTATGGGGGCCCATCGGTTAGCAACACACACACACACATAACAGTTAAAGGAGCGCTTAAACAAAAGAACGCTCTTGTGTCTCCCCAGAGACTGAGCTTTCGCTCTATGTCTCTCTCTTTTTGGTAAGCCTCTCTTTTGCTGTTACGTATGTTCGATTTATGATCAAATCATTTCACACTTGATCAAAATGTTTTACATTTGATTGCACAATCAGCTAGAAAGCTGTGCGCTAGCTGAGATTAAGCTTTAAGTCTTCTTCTCACATTAAAGGATTGAGATCTAAATTTGTTCAAAGTTGTATTCAAATTTTATACATTTGACCTACATTTTACATATTTGATCAAAATGCTTCCCTTTACCTTTATCCCTCTTGTGTTTCCTTCAAACAAAAGAGAGCTACTTCTCACTTGAAAAGATTAATGTTCTAAATATGTTTAAAGTTGTATTCAAATATACATTTCATCCACACTTTGCACATATCATCAAAATGCTTCCGTTTGATTGCGAAATCAACTAGAAAGCTAGGACTAAGCTTTATCTCTATTCTTTTCTGCTCCCTTCAAAGAAAAGAGACTAAGCTCTTAATCTTCTCCTCACTTGAAAGGATTAAAGATCTAAATTTCTTTAAAGTTGTATTATAATTTTATAGATTTATAAATTACACATTTGATCAAAATGGTTATAAAATTTGATTACAAAATCAACTAGAAAGCTGAGACGAAGACTTATCTTTTCTGGTTACTTCAAAGAAAAGAGAATAAGCTCTAAGTCTTCTTCTCACTTGTAAGGATTAAAGATCTAAATGTGTTTAAAGGTTTATTCAAAAGGTTTGTCTTCTTTTCCCTTGAAAGGATTAATGTTCAAAATCAGTTTAGATCCACATTTGATCCAATGTTTGTGTATTCGAGCCTTTTGTGTCTTAGCCGATAACATTTCGATTAATTAATCGACTAATCGAATTGCCAAACTGCTGTGTTCTTTGTCGCTCCGAACAATTTTGAATACTAATTTGAATGTTACATAGTTTTCAGTTTACTGTCAGTTTGGCTTGTCAGCAGCTATACAAAACTCGGTTCAGGCATTGCATTTGAAATTATTCGATATTAATACATGTAGAGAAATTCTTAGTGTAAATTGAATTGAAATTTGCAGCGACTGGCACATTCTTCTCTGTTTCTCTTTCCCGTTGACGATCAAGAAATGCAAATATATATGCAACTTAAATTGCCCGTGGAACCAAGATAAATTTAAAATTGATTTCATCTACATATTGAATCGTAAGCAAGACTTTTGATGTGTTCGAACTTCCGGTTAAACTTTGGTTCAAAATTACTGCGTGTAAAAAGAAGAGAGCCAATGCTAGCTGTTGTTGAAGCTCTCTTGATGAAGCGCCATTGAAAGGCTGGCGTAAGAGCGAGCAACCTACCGATCGTTCTAGCCCCAATCCAGTTCAATTCTCTCAACATTCAACCCACCTTCCAAGAACACCAAGACCAATCCACCGAATTGACAATTCAGTTCATTCAACTCTGTTAAGTGTCTCGCAGTGGGTATCTAATGTTTACTTGATATGCACCTTTCCGATTGCTGGCCTAATTGTATGCCTATGTGGGTAAGCTAAAACGGGGAAGTCCCCCCTCATACACATTCTAATTATAATTATGTATAATTTGACTAGTCATTGTATGCATTACCAATCATCATTTATCTATGTTCTATGTTCTATTGCAGAAACACCAGCAAAAAAAGGCGCACCTCCAATTCCACAAAAACGGAGTAAAAGCTTCGAACTGTGCATGAATTCAAAGAGGCGAACTATAAGTCATCGGTAAGTTATAAGTATATATCTACATATCTAGGTCACATAGACCAGTAGGGGAATGCTATTCATGACGTGTATTTATCTACACATGCTTGTGTGCCTGGGAAAATTAAGCATATGTCTTACAGTCCACAATTTTCATTTGCTTCAGTATCAAACTGATTCCCACAAACTATATTATAGTGTAGCTAATACCCAATTCATACTGAGCAATATCATAGTCCCATAGTTTTACCCGTGTCGAAATTTGACCATCCTTTGCACCATTTCTTTTGAATGTTTCTATCCCACACGTTCCCATTCGATTTTAAGCCGATAGTTTTCGAATCAAACACTACGAACATGTATACAATGTGAACAGAAAATGTTAATGGCAAAAACAAGAAGAGCAATGGAAATTGCCTGTTAAATCTCCAACCTTGCCCGTTGATATATATAGATTAAAATGCCTTAAGTTGAATTTGACTATTTTCGTCAATCAAAGAAGTACACAAAATTAGTGCACCACGATTTTCCCACACGCGGGAGTATATTTTCCAAAATCTTTGATTGTTTCTGTGTAGAACCTTGAGAATGAGTCTATAATTTTCCGACCATGCGGATGAATTTTCTAAAATTGATAAAAATACGTGTCGAATTATTTAATGTTTAGAGCTTTGGAGATGAGTCTGAAGTCAATCGAACGATAATCAAAAGTTTCCACGCTTGTGGATGAAATTTTCAAAAACGCCGTCTTAATGAAACTACTGTGAACATTTCAGCATCCTAGCTCTTACAGTTTGGGCTGTGCAATGAGTGCCAATTAGTCAGGACGAGTTGATTTATAGATATAGATAAGACTCTTTAGCCTGACTGACTGACCTGAGAAGACATGCAAAATGACCGAATTGTGGACTTTAAGAAATTAATAAAATTGAAATGCCAAATCGAGGGTTCAAGTCATGACCAAAGATGCATTCCTTATAAGAATCGGTTCGGTTTTATCAAAGCTATGGTAGATTGAAGTCTCGAAAGAACATTTTCTATATAGCTACGATCCTTACATAATTTGTAATATTATTGAAATGTGAACTTCAAGGCATGGTCATGGTCTGTTCGCTCCATTTCGTCTGTTTTGTCGAGTTCCGCCATAAGTTTATTAATTAAATCATGCGATATAGCAACAACAACAGTCAATTTCTTACTAAATTTAATTTATTTTAATATATTTTAAAAATTTCGCATGCTGCTGAAGCCAAAGGGTAGAATTGATGGTGGATGGTAGATGTTGGCAGTGTGATTCGGTGTTTCACATCTACCATCAATCCCATGCGCACCCCGAAGATGTACTCAGTGGGAATAGGCCAGAGGTTACTTTTCGCATAGCACAAATGTTGACATAACTGAACACTGTTATTGCAAATGTTAGTAAAAGAATGCCATAATCCTAACATAATCTAACGAATTCCCTTTAGAGCATACAATAGTGAGCTTATTGTTCCTTTCTAATACCTTTTGCAGGACTTCGAGTAACAGACATCGGAAGTTACAGCCGTTCAGGTACACGTGAGCCAACCATTGTACCGTTCCAATAGTTTTTTACTAAAAAAAAAAACAAAAATCAAAAAAAATTAAAAACCAAAAAATTACAAAAAAAAAAAAAAAAACAAAAACAAACACCAATAGTTAAGACTATGCCAGATATATAGAAAAACAAATATACTAAATACAGCCCGCACTACAAACGAAAACAAGAAGATAGGTAAACTCAAGAAAGCAACAAAAGATATACACAAATATACGAGGAAAAGAGTGGGCGAAAATAAATTATATACAATAAAAAGCAACAGTTGTTGTCCTTAGCAAAAACGATAAGCAAAATCCGGAAAAAATTAAAGTCGATGCCCAGTGGAAGGAAAGTGAAGTCAAAATCAAAATCAAACTCGGAAACCAAAACGGTATCCGAGTCCAAGTACTCGAGACCCTGAAATCATAGCAAAAACAACAACAACATTAAAATATCCCCCCCGATCGTATCAGCTCAATAGGAAAAGGAGATTTAATGAACGGGAACGAAGGGCAATATAACTTCAAATTAGCCGCTAAAGTCAACAAATTGGCGCTGCCAGCCGCACAACCAGCCATAGATAATTGGAATTAGCCAATCACGCTGAGCCCCCTAAGCCAGCACACTAAGCACACTGAAAGCTACCAATCAAAAACCCTTTCCGAGATCTAACACCAAACACCACTAGCAACAACAAACAGAAAACCAACAACAACAACAACAAACAGAAAACCCACAACAACAACAACAAGCACAACACAACAACAACAACAACAACAACTTCAACATGGCCACCGTTAACGTAAACCGCAGCGTGACGGACATCTTCTATCGCTATAAGATGCCGCGCCTACAGGCCAAAGTCGAGGGCAAGGGGAATGGCATTAAGACCGTGCTGGTCAATATGGCTGATGTGGCACGCGCCATTGGTCGTCCGGCCACCTATCCGACCAAGTACTTTGGCTGTGAACTGGGCGCCCAAACTCAGTTTGATCATAAGGTAAGCTTAAAAACCAATCAATTTCGATAACGATAAAAGATCGAGGTTCTTTACCCACTATCGTTACCATCAAAACGCGCTAATAAGTCATAAATATCATTTGATATAGAGCCGGAAAACAATATATGGCACTATCGATAGTATCGATGAGGCTCTTATCCATTATCGCCACTCATAAATGAGCCATAAATCGAAATTGAACGATAACTATCGATACTATCCTGGGTTTTTCAGCTCTAAAGATTAGCTCCATAAAAGTCATATCCCATTATAGAATTCATGCTCACCATGTTCCATTTTTCATAATCCCAACAGAATGAACGTTTCATTGTTAATGGATCGCATGATGTGAACAAGCTGCAGGATCTCCTTGATGGCTTCATTCGCAAGTTTGTGCTATGCCCGGAGTGTGATAATCCGGAAACCAATTTGACTGTATCGACTAAGAATCAAACCATCTCGCAGTCGTGTAAGGCATGTGGTTTCCATGGCCTGCTTAAGGTCAATCATAAGGTCAATACGTACATTGTGAAGAATCCCCCATCACTGAATCCGGCCGCTCAGGGCTCCTCCCTAACCGAGGGCAAGCGTTCGAAGCGTGTCCAAAAGCAGAAGAACGATAATTCTGATGGTTCCATGTCCAACAATTCGATGGCTAACAATTCTGGTGGTGAGTCCGATGGCGGCAATGGCACCAATCATGCCAGCCAGACCGAGGCCGAGATCAGTGCCGCCATACCGGAGAAGAACATTGCCGAGGATGATGACGATGGCGGCTGGAGCGTGGATGTTTCCAAGGTAATTTATTGACTGACTGATAACATAAATAAAAGATAATCACAAAGCTGTTAAATTCAAAAAATGCATCGGTTCCTATTACTTTCAAAGTTTTACACACACATACTTATAAATTGTTCCGTTAATTCAAAGTCCTGATACAAAAAGTGACTCGCATTAACATAATGTTGTTCAAATAATATCACTGTGTAGCTTTTAACATTGTGAGCGAGGTTAACAGAATGGAGACATGCTCTCATTGAAGATGTAACATTCAACTGTTAAGTTACATAATATCAAGGAAATACTCTCTCTGTAATGAACCCATTAACTTTAACGAGTAAATACCGTAAAGTGGGCCCCATACAATGCAATGTACCCTAAATGGGCCCCATACAATGCAAAACACCAAGTACACAATTTGATATTCAGTGTATGGGCCCCATTAAAAACAACCCAAAATAAAAAGAATGTTATGAACCCAATACGAAAATTTGAAAGGGCATTCGAACTAGTATATCACAGCCTTGAATAATATATATGTATAATAATAACGTCCGCTAAAATGAGTTTTATCATTTGACATTTTGCAGGAGGCGATACGCGCACGCCTTCAGGATTTGACTGATGGTGCCAAGGGAATGACTATTTCGGATGATTATGATAAGACGGAGAAGGAGCGCATTGATATCTTCTATGAGCTGGTGAAGAACAAGCGTGACAAGAAGCAGCTGGACGATGTGCCCACGCACAAGGAGCTGCTGATTGAGGCCGAACGCCTCGATATTGTCAACAAGGCGCCCCTGGTGCTCGCCGAGCTGTTGTTCACTGAGAACATCATCAACGATGTGCGCAAGAATCGCATCCTGCTGCTGCGCTTTACCCACAATAATCCCAAGGGTCAGCGCTATCTAATTGGAGGCATTGAGCAAACTGTTGAGCTTCATGCTGCTACGCTGATGAGTAAGGTAGCCGGCATCTTTAAGATCTTCTACGATTTGGATATACTCGACGAGAAGGTAATACTTGAATGGGCTCAGAAGGTGAGCAAGCGTCATGTGTCCAAAAAGATTGCCACCGAAATACACGAGAAGGTGGAGCCGTTTGTACAATGGCTAAAGGATGCCGAGGAGGAGGACTCATCATCCGATGACGATGATAATGCTGGTGGTGATTCGGATGTGGAAATTGAATACGATGATCGTGCTCGCGTTGAACCCTTAAAGGTTGCTGCTGCTGTGAATTCCGTTGCCGCTACCAACAAGAAGAACGCCATGGATGACGATGGCGATGAGATAGACATTGATGAGATCTAAACGGTTTCAGTTACCAGTCTCATCTGCTGCCATCATCAGTGTGTGAAGCGGGCAATGATGGCCAATCACCCAACACAGCGATTGGCAAACAGCGAGCAGCAGGCAACGAGCTGGGCTAATTGAACAACTGTCCACCTGTTAGCAACATTGGAGCGCTCCAAAGGAATGAATCGCTTTCATAATTTCATTATTTCGATTGTAACTACATTGCATTAACCATATTCCCCCATTTGTAACAATAAACACAAAATTATAATTAAATGCACATACTTGATATGATGCTGTCTAATGTTTCCCAAATGTGATTATCACACTGCAATAGTAACAACAACAAAAACACCAACCATTTTGTAACAATATACACATAATCTAATCTTCAGCTTTCAATTGTAGTGTTTAGTTTTCCTCTTTTGGTTTCTGTTAGTTTCACATCTCACTGTTTGTTTTTGTTTTGATTCAAAAAAAATATATATTTCTCTTTTACAAATTTAAAATTCAGTTTTACACTTTCTAAATGTTTAATTAATTTTAAGTGCAGTACTTATTAAGATAATGGAGAATTTTCATTTATCATAAATATTGAGAAAAATGTACACTTATTTGGCTTTCAAATTAATATTAACAATTTTTGCAAATTAAACTCTTAATCTATTCAAATGTTGCAACTAATCTAATAAACAATAAAAACGAATATGAATTTTGAACTCTGTATGCAGCAAAGGCAACAATTTAACTTAGCTACAGAAACAATTATACAAAATAACGTTTCATACATTTATTAAATATATAAATATTTCAAAACAAAAGAATTATTAACTTTACCCAAAATATCCCTAAATACAATACAAAATTATATTACAACTAAAGAGATATGCCTAGCTGCATTTTTAACTAAAAACACTTGATGCAAAGCATGGAGAAGTCTCGTATGATACAAATTTCCTTATTTTAAGTTATTATTAAAAAATGAAACCTATTTTTTTTTTGCAAAAACCCAATATGCTTATTTTCAAGAAATCTAATAAATAGAGACTTATAAAATGTAAAAGTGTCGTCGAGTTATTTAATGGGCTGGATGGGATAAGGATGGGAATTGTATCTGAATGTTCGGAAATCATCTTCGATTTCACTTGCGGAATGGAGCTACAAAATAATCGATGCCCCTATCGATAGTATCGATCTACCAGGAAACAAACGAAGCTAGAACTAACAAACTTGGTGCCTCTGTTGGTTATACTACCCTCTGTTTATAATTCCTATTAATCTTTACGTTACTATCGCGATCTTATCAATAATAAGGGGGAACATCGATCGAAACTATTGAGTGGAGGTAATAAAGATATTTTGCAGCTCTACTAAGTACCGATAAATAATATAGACAAAAATAATAATCTAACAACTACTATACGTTTTTATTAATTTACGTTTTAACATTATTGTGGTTTTATATATATGCATATAATGTTTTCTTAAATGGTTGTACAGTTCTCATGTACACCACATAATTCCTAATATCCTTTCGCTCATACACGCTGTCATATTGTACAAGAAATTTCGATCTAACTACATGCCTACGTAAATGGAGAAACTGAAAATGCAAAACGAATGAAATAAGCTGAGAACAGGAGCCAAGCATTGTTCGGCACCTTCACTGTCGGGAGGATCAAGGATCGTCTATCGATATCCAGGGTGATCAACAGTTAGCTGTGGATGTGGGTGGCATAATTCTAGCATCGCCGATCATGTTGTTGGCCTGAGCATTGCCGCTGGGCAGATTTAGGGGCAGGTTGAGGGCTTTCAGGAAACAGCCAAAGTCAACGACACGTCCCTTGTACTGGAAGGGCAGCTTGGGGCACAGCTCGAAGGCGTAATTAATGGGTGGCATATCGCAGCCCTTGGTGCAGGATACATCAATGAAGTTCATCAGATCACAGACCTCAATATCATCGCAATCATTGCGATTCAATACGGACAATAGATTGTCGATCAGCTCCAGCGTGAATGGCATGCGGAAGCCGCGCAGTGTGGAGCGGACCATGGTCTCGGGCAGGAAGGGTTTGTTTGTCGGATTTATATGATGGAAGTGCTCCATTAGCTCGTCACGTCCATTCCAGAGTGAGCGCTTGATCTCCAAGTGGGCAGCGGCGCGTACTTTGTCCCTGGCACAGGCATTCGGTGGAGCCTGCTCGCCGGAGAAGTGACGGCACAGGGATATGATCTCATGATCGCTGATCGAATTGCCCATCAGGGCCACCAAAGCGCCCTTGAGGCTCTCGAACGACACAAAGACGGTACGCTTCTCCATTTTCTTCTCCAGATCACTGCAGTCTGGCACACAATTGGACACAAACTCAGCCATCCGTGGCTCCAGCGTTTTGCGCACCTTCTCCAGTATGAGATCAATATTCGTGTGTGGAAACTGCTCCGGATGATGCTCCATGTACATCAGCGTGAACTCATCCGCCGAAACAAGATGGAAGATAAAGTCCTTGATGGACATGGTGCCGCCAATAAAGAAGTTACAGGGCCTATAGTACTGCGGCTGCTTACACGTGAACTTCTCCTGGCCGGGCATAAGGACGCGTGCGCGCTTCATGAATACACCGCCAAGGAAGCCAGAGTTGCGCACCGCTATCTCCTGCACCATCATGGAGTCATCGCTCAGATAATAGCTGATCACAAAAATGCGCTCACAATTCTCTCGAATGGTGGACAGCATTTTGGCACCAAAGCGCAGCACATAGCGATCAAATTTGATAAACTTCCTGAAATCGGTCTTGGGACGCTTGATCACAATGGACATACAGTTGCCAGCGGAGTCCTCATAGCTGCCCCAGCCGTTATAGGGCGGCAACATGCGTCCAGATTTATCATATGGCGCACAAATATCCGATCTTGTCGGCTGCGGTATCGGCGTAAATTGCTCAATGCCATAGTGATCCCGATAATATTGCTTTGTGAATGGATCCATATCGGTGATGACCACGGCACGGCCATATACATTGATCACGCTGCCGATCTGTAGATCGCGTTGACTGTAATACAGGATCTCCTTGTTGCCCAAATTCAAAGGATCAACGCAATAGCGCACATTCCGGGAAGAGCCGAGCACATTGAGCAGCGTTATTGGTGTTTGTTGACCCGGCAGCATCATGCCATCAAATTCCTGTGCTTTCATCAATTAAATAATAAGAAATAAAAGCGAAGACTTAATACCCTTGTACCCTTCTAGATAGCCTTCTAGATGGTTCCCTTCGCAAGGGTATAAGGTTCATCAATGATCACCGATCAAATGATCAAATGATCGATACTTACGCGTTGCAAACGTCCGCGTTTTAGGAATGTAGTGGGTCCATCGCGTCCCGAGTTCCGAATTTGGGCCTCTTTCACCTCAATGGTATCGTCGGCCAAATAGTAGCAGACTTCCAGCTTACGTACATCTCCCATATCGGTGCGATCATCCCAATAGGCCTGAAACTTAAGTATCTGACGATCGTATTTAAGGAACTGGGCAAAGGGATGACGCTTCTCGGGGGGAGCGCTGGCACGTGCCGCGCCGCGCTTACGCACGGCTTCTGCAGGGTCTCTATAGATTTAGGATCAGCTTATTATGACTTCTCTTTGGAGAGCTCTAACTCAACTTACATGGCAGCTGGAACGGGATCTGGCACCACAATGCCACGTTTGTTAAGAAAATTGCGCGTGAAGCGATCACAGTCAAAAATATGATAGTTGCGATCAAAGATCTGCACGGTTCTATCCACATTTAGATCAATTATGGACAGGTATTCGTTCTCACAGGGCGGCGGCTTGGGGACACGCTGACGATGCAAGACACAGCCCTGCACAATCCCCGAATTCTCGACCCTTGGCTCGTGTATGTCGAGCGTGCCATCCTCCAGATAATAATAGATCTTCACATGTCGCACCATGTACGGCGCATGAAAATTCTCCTGCAATGTCTGTTTAAAATATGCTCGAAAGCTGAGCACTTTTTTATCATAGGCCAGCCAGGGGGGTAGCTGTGGACCCGACCGGGGCGGATATAGTGCGTGGGCATGGGCCGGCGGACAACTGATATCGACAACAACTCCGGCGGGATCCACAGGCATAGACTGCTGGCGATCGCTTAGCATAGGTATGCCCCGAAAGTTAAGCAACGATTGGGACTTAGGATAGTACACCTTATTGACCTGTTGAACGGAAACAGAAATTATTTGTCCAAACGCAATACTATTTATTATTTATACTCACATCACGAAATAGCGTGCCCGGCAAAAGGGGCATGCCCGGTATGCGCAACATATTGACTTATATATGTTTTGTATTTTCAGTTGTGTACTTAAGTATATTTACAAGTATTTGTTCGTGCGACTGCTTGTGTAACACGCAAAATACTGAGCTTGTTGCCAGAACTGTTTGAATTGCTATCAATACCCCGCCTGCTGAAACTTACAACGTGCCAGACAACATTTAAATGTATAACATTGCGCGCCAACTTCCAGTCGATAGCATGCCGTGCCAATCGATAACATGTGGCTACCAGCTGTTGAGCACATGTTATTTACGTAAGGCGCATGCTCTCGCTCTCTCTTTCTCTTGCTCTCGCTCTCCATATGTGTTGTTTTATTTGTTATTGTTTTTAAACGCCTTACAAGCACACACAAGCTTATAAACTATTTGAAATGGTTTGTGATTTTTAAGATTACTGCTATCAAGCTGTGACTAGTTATTTTAAAGGCAAATAATAAGCATTTGTTAACTATCAGTAAATCAGTTAAATCTGTTTATGAATTTAATTATTAGTGTGTATAACTATTATAAAAGTTAGCAAAGGGCATACAAGTTTCGGTGTGATGAAATTGACACTAGCTTTCTTGTTTTCATTTGCTTTATTTTGATGTTCAAAACGAAAAAAACTTTTGCTGTGAAAAGACGAACTTGTGGTGTGCAAAATTAAAATAATAAAATTAAGCGAAATCAAGTCAAATGTACGTAAATAAATAAGTAAAAGCTTAAATAATACTAAAATTGGTGCTGGTTTCAAAATATATAAAGTGCGACATTTGATATTTTTCAACCTTCCATCAAGGACTCAAAGACAGCTAAGCTTGAGGTTATGTTTCTGCTTAAAGGCTTAAAAACGTGTATACAAAATTGTGTGTGTCCATGGAAAAAAATGTGCATAGTGTGTTAAAAATGTTCAGACCTGAGTACAGGGTATCAGGGTGTCGAGCACTCTTGACTAGTTTCAGAGTAGCTTTATTCAACAAAAACTAAATTACTATTCAAATAAAATCAGATCGTTCCGCTGAATTGCCTAAACGCATGTACCATATAAATAATGCTATCCAAGTAAGCTAATTCTCATGTTTTTCTATCTGTTGTATCAAAACAAATGAAGCTAATTGATTGCAAAAACTTTCCTCTATTCATTATATTATTTCACAATCTTCACTGTCTACGCAGCAGCTGCAAAAGGGGTTGTGGGGGGGCTGTGGGGGGTTGTGGGGGGTTGTGGGGAGGGGGAGCAGCTCTCATCCTACTTGTAGCCAGCTCTCTTTCTGTTATAAATCAATCAGGCTGCCTGCCCAGGGCATAACAATAGAGGCCTCTACCAATGAATTTTCTATATGTATACATATCTATATATAAGCCTGTGTATGCAACTGACCCTCCCTTCCCTCCCCCCACGCGCTTTATAATTAAATGCAATTCAATTGAAATTGCCCGGAACAAGTGTTTATTTATTCATTGAGCAGCAAGTAGTGTTAAAGTTCCGGGTATTGTTTATTTTGATACTTATACTTATAATAGAAGAGCGCAAATTTTAATTAAACACAATTCTATAAAGTATTTACTTGCGTAGATAAATAGCTTACTCAGATTTGTAATCTTCTTTTTTATATTTATTTATTCATATTGATGGTCAAGCTTAAAAAGCTTTGACTATAGATTATAGATCTATTCGTATACTTTAGTTCATTCAGATTATATCATATTTTTATGAGATGTCTAGGAATACTACGTTAAATAAACTCAGCAGCGAAATAGATGGTTTTTTAAAATCTTTTTTTGAAAATTTTCTTGCTTGGCTGCCAGTATTAAGGTCACTTTAATAACACTGTGATACAAACTTTTTTTTTTGTGTTAAACTTACAACCAATGCTTACTATAAACTATAATCAATGATTTATAATCCATCATAACTGAACAATATTCTTTTTAAGCTCCCAACAGTCACATTACTCCTTTCTGTAGCTTAATGATGAAATGTGTTGAACGTATTACTCGGTATTTCCCATTCGATTAGGTCGGTCTCCAATCTAGTAAGCGTTCAATTGCTGAGAGATATGCGCGCCTTATTTAGTATTTATATGCAATCGATCTCAATCTTTGATCGTCAACGCACACGATGTACGTCAGACTCAATCAGACTCAATCAGACAATTGATTTTCGCATATTGTTGTCCAGCGAGTTTAACTTTATATTCTAAGCATGACACATACTACAAATTTCATGAATTAAATGATCGTATCGATCATAGAATATGGTCCTAATCTGATTATAAGCACTGGAACATGTACGTGAGCCATATTCGTTACGTTCCCAAACTGAAGTGGCCATAAATAGTCGGGTCTTATGTTTCTTTTTATAATCAGTCTTATCGCTATCCCGTACTATTGTAGCCTCGACGTCTTTTTAAGCTGGTCGACCATCAAATGCAGTATTATTTCCTTTTTTTTTTTTTACTGTAACATTTAATGAGGAATGCTTGTTTATTAGAAATCAGAAATATCTTCACCTTCCAGTTGGTCCGTGAACCTAGTTTCGGGTGTGTTATCAAACAGGTTCTTGGGTAAATTTGTAGTGATGCTATGAGTAGAATAGTTTTAACAGAGAAGAACCTGTATTATAAATTTAAGATGAACTTGTTAGATAGTTACAGTGGCGTCTTAAAGTAACTAGCCTAGACAAGGAAACTTATCTTTTTTTTTGCTTTTTTTGTTTAGTATGGAATTTATTGCCTAACATTGTCTACTTCTACAACTTATTCACTCAGTTGAACAATCCAATTACCGTCGGAAAATTACTTTTTATTTAAGTGCTCAAATTTTTGTTCATTTTATGGATAATTTCACAGCACAGAATTGGAATAAACAAGAAAGAAACGTTAGTATCTCAAAGCCCAATAATTGAATATCATGAATTCCAGGAAAACTTGTAATTTTACAGAGAGCTTCTATGTGGAGAGGGATGATATATCATTGTATGAAGAATTCAAGAGTTGTCTAAGAATTACAATGCTCAATTGTTATTATTATTATTACTATTTTTTTGTGGTGGTTGTGATCAGCAACTTGCGATCTTACCCAATCATGTATTGAGTTTGATAAGCCAGGATGTACATATTTGCAGATATTGTAGATGGAAACTAAAGACGAACCTAACATAAGTGTGGGAGAGAAAAAATAAATATAAAATCAATTTGTGCATTATTAGAGGATTCTCCTGCTGGGGAGGTCCCTTGTGTAGATGCGCTTCAGCCTTCTGTTGCGGGGTCTTCTGTACAGTCTGTTGGCTAAGAGGTTAGGATGGTATTGTTACTATGGAAGAACTAACCTTTTGCCACACAGTGAAGAGTCTTTGGGCTTATGGTTAATTACGTAGTTAAAATACCTTGTGAAAGGGTATAATAATGAGCTCTTACATACATACACATATGAATATGTCAGCCAATATGGCAGACACACACGACACACGGAAAGCACACGGCCCGGCTGCGTAGGACGCACTCGAGCACCTTCATCGAACCCAATCGAAAGGGGGTAGAGCGTGAAACCCCTTGAACGTCTATGACGAGCCGTTGCTCACAGCCCGTAGCGAGTGTAATCTAATTTCCATTTAGCTATTTAATAGCTGACTGGGAGCGAGCGTTTAATAATTGTACTCGGAAACAGTCCAGCCCAGAGGTACTGTATGCAATTAGTATCCGAGATTGTGCAGGGGAGAGAGAGACATTTATCTCGCGTGAGGTCTGCTTATCATCGGGAAGGCAATGATGGAACTGAGATAGCACGTATATGTCATAAATTTAAATTTTACAGGTCACATAAAGCTTAATCAACGATTGTAGAGCAGACAACCCAAGCCAATCCGAGCCAGACACTAGTCAAAATAAATTTAGCCGGAACGATGTCATCCACGGGCACGGATAGCACAAAGCTAGGCGATGTGGGCCTCATTGAGGTGCAGCTGGACAGTCTGGACTCCAGTCATAATTTTACTACATTGAATGGTGGCACGCCCAGGACCAAGGCCCTACCAGGCCAACAGCAACAACAAAAGAATGTGTTCAAATCAAAGGTATTCATTATTGCCGTCACCTTCTCCTCGGTGCTAATGATAGCCATGTGCATTGGCTTTCTGGTCCACTACGAGTTCGCTGGCAATGTCAGCGACATGGAGACGGTCGCCTTCTGGCATGTCTCGCTGCCCAAGGAGCAGCAGGAATGGTACGATCGTGGCATAGATGAGCTCAAGCTCGCTTTAAATCGTGAACAGAATCGTCGAAGGGCAAAGAATGTGGTGCTCTTTGTGGGTGACGGCATGGGACCCAATACGGTGACCGCCGCCCGCATCTATGGCTTTAAGGAGGAGGGCCTGCTCAGCTGGGAGAGATTCCCACACATGGGTCTGCTGAAGACCTACTGTGCGAACAAGCAGGTCCCAGATTCCTTCTCCACGGCCACGGCGCTCTTTGGCGGCGTCAAGGTCAACTACGAAACGGGTGGTGTCGATGCCAACGTGGGTCTGGGCAACTGCAGTGCCTCACTCAAGGAGGCGCACCACGTTCAGACCATACTCAACTGGGCCCAGGTGGATGGTATGCGGACGGGATTTGTGACCACCACACGCGTCACCCATGCAACACCCGCCGCCCTCTACGCCCATGTGGCCGATCGCCGATGGGAGTGTGAAGCAAACATGCCGGAGGAGGCCCAGCAGCTGGGATGCCTGGACATAGCACGCCAACTGGTGGAACACCCAACGGGTCGTCAGATCAATGTAAGTAATTCTGGCTGGGACCGAAAGTGTTGATTAGGAGGAACTTAGTAAAAGGTTGAGGAAACAATAAAAGATTTAGATCACAGTCGAAGAACCCTTACCAGGAGAAAAGACGTGTTATGGGCTAAGGATAACGAAAGTTAGAAGAAGGAGAAAGGATAAGTAGGGTCAGTGAATGAGGATAGTTACAAAGTCTGTTTCTACGATCGAAGAACCGGAGTAAAGCCCAGGAGATGGTAGATGAAAATAAAGCTGGAAGAATTGTGAAGAACAGAAAAATAGTTTTCAGGCAACTATTGTAAAAATTTCGATCGGATCTAAAGTTATTTTCTAACAAAGTGAGGACAGTGTTTAGTCGAAAAGTTCTTTAGAAAACAGCTGCTTAGATTTTGATCAGAATCTAAGAAGCTAAATTAGGAAAGATCCAGAGAACAGTTAATACCAAAAATAAATTTATTTTGCAGGTGATCATGGGCGGCGGTCGCCAAATGCTGGTCTCGAATGTGAGCGGTACCGACAATGATCCTCTGGACACCTGGTCGGGCCATGCCGCTGACGGACGCGATCTTATCAAGGACTGGGCCCAGTTCAAGGCCAAACATGGTGTCTCGCATGCTGTGGTGCAGAACACTGGCGAGTTGAGGAAACTCAATGGTCAGAACGTTGACTATGTGATGGGCATATTCGCGAATGGTCATCTCAAATACGAACATGAGCGGGATCAGAGCGATGATGGCATGCCTTCATTAACCAATATGACGCTAAAGGCGCTCGAAGTGCTGGGTAATAGCGATAAGGGTTACCTGCTCGTGGTCGAGGCCGGCATGATTGATCAGGCTCATCATCGCGGTCATGCACGCAAGGCGCTTAGTGAAGTGCTGGCACTGAACGAGGCTGTTCAGGCTGTGCAAGCGCATCTCAAGGCAAAGTAAGTCATAATATTGGCTAGATAGACCCAGCATTGGACATTATCTAATTGCAACGTCTGTTCAGGGATCACCTGGACGAGACGCTGCTGATTGTCACCGCCGATCATTCGCACAGTTTGACCATCAATGGACATCCGGAACGCGGTGCTAATATTTTGGGTCTAGCGGGCAAATCCAAGACCGAGCAGATCCCATATACGACACTCACATACGGTACCAGCCACAAAGGCTTTCAAGTGAACATGGAGGGACTGCAACGCCAGAATCCCGCGCTCAGCGATACAACCGACTGGGAGTACACACAGCAGGCGGCCATCAATACGGATGAGAATCTGCATGGCGGATCCGATGTAACGATACATGCACGTGGTGAGTTGATGATGAATGTGAATTCCATTAACCAACACTATGATTAATATGCTTGCGTATTTTAAAGGTGCCATGTCCCATCTGTTTCACGGCGTCCACGAACAAAGTTACGTGGCGCACGTCATCTCCTATGCGCTGAGAATTGGGCGCTTTCGTGATAGCACAATTGCCGAATCCTTGGCTGAGCTGATGCCTTTGTAGCTTTAAGACTAGCATAATATTTTATTTTTTTTTTACTCTAGATATTGTGATAAGTTGTTTTTGTTTTATAGTGTTAAGCGCAACAATAAAATGCCTACGAGCGTTAAATATATTTAAAACATGGCGCGCTTACTATCGATTGTAACGTTGCCACTTAGTGTTCGAAGAGCTGCCAGACAAATGCCTCTTAGCACCAATTTAATCAATATACTATCAAGCGATAACAGAAAATTTGTATATTAGCTAAGCCTATACGTTTTGTATGCTATTAAGTATATTTGTCAGTATAAATATGTGATATTTAGATGAAATGCAGCACTTAAACATAAAAAGACAATCGGGTATCGTTATTGAGTGATCATCGCACTTAGACAAATATCGCAACGTACGCAACTAATCGGTATTTCGATGCCTAAAAACTTATGCCATCCCTGCTAAGCAGAAAGTTGGGACGTTCTTTCATACAAGCTGCAATAATACACAACAAAAAAACAACATACGCAACGATTCCAATAAACAATTAAAGACTAGCCGCGTTCTTACCGACGTTTGGTGCTGAGTTATTATTTTTTAGTTTATTTTTGTGTTGCAGTGCCGACAATTCATTATTGTTAAGCTGTTAGGGAGTGTTTAGAGAGCGACGGTCGAACGCCAAATACACAGAAATAAAAATAATTGGTTCATTGATTATTAAATCGGACTAAAAGTCAGTGAAAATAACGAAATATAACGAAAATGGCATTAAAAGTTTTGGTGGGCCAGAGTAAGTGCAATAACAAAAATTCAAATCCGAGCTATTTCAAATACTTCACTGTTGTGACTAACACACACACATACACACACGCACACACGTATACGTAAAGCCGTACAGCCGTAACCATGGCAAGGTTGTGATAAACATGACGCCCCTCATACACACATGACACACTTAAATACCGATGCAGTATTTAGTTGGCATTTTTTTTTCATAAGTGGTGTGCACAAAATATAGCATTTGCATATTCTTATTAAATGAGCAGCCCCACCCCCACCCCCACCACGCCCATCGATTTTTCCAAAACACCCACCAGCCACAGAAACACACAAACACACAAACACACAAACACACAAACACACAAACACGCATACCACAACTTTGGCACCCACTCAACAACCACTAAGACCCCCCTTCAGCGTGCCCACGCGCAGCTAAAGCTAACGCTTTTTAGGTGTGTGGGTATACATATATATATATATATATATCTGTGTGTATATATATATATATTGAAATAGATGTATGCGGTGGTGGCGGTGACCTTTGCCGCAGGATAACCAATTTCAGCCTGCTCCTTGCTTATGTATCAGATTTCCTTTGACATTTCGCTGCCTGACGACTGCGTATCAGCCCTTCGATATGTAAATGCAAGTTATTTTCAAATAGTCTTTGAAGACATAAAATCAATTGGGCAACGTCATTAGCTAAATGGCTTATTATATGCACTTTTTCTATTGTTCTTCTTATTAATTATTATTATTTATTATTTGTTATTATTGTTGGTGCTGTTTTTGGCATGACTCATCACATCAGCGGTGCTAATAGAACGCTTAGCTTATGAGTAATACTATTACCCCTCAGTCTCAGTTTGCGATAAAAACCTGTTTGTCTTGCAACTTGTACATACTATACAAATCCTATGGGAATTTCAGTTATTCTGGATTGTTCCTATACATACAACGCATATATAGCATGTACTAGAACTGCATATTGTAGTTTAATTGAGGCATAGTGGCGCCCATTCACGGCGATCATCATCGCAAACATTGCTCTTTAAACAAATGATGGCGACCTGCCTATTTTCTCTTAATTTTTTCAGAGCTACATATCTCCGCACGGAAATCTGTCGCATTTAAAGCGACTTATCTGCACCGAACTAAGAACGACATATTTCCGTGCGTAAATTATGAGTTCAAATGAGTTAATTCGAATGCTGTCGAATTGAGTGAGTGCAAGGCACACAATGAAATGAATGTGTATGTGTGTGTGTCCTGCAGCTGTCTATTTACCATGATGCTTGACCTTGGTAGCTTGATTTATCGTGAATGCGCGGCATTGGGCTAAGCCGTTGCTTAGTAACGGTAAAATAAATCGTTCACCTAGTTCAGCGTTTCCCAAACTCTTTTGGCCGCGACCCGGTTTGCGCTTTAAACATTTTTCACGACCCACTAAATGCACAAATACCGAACGTGACCATTTCGAGTGCTATTAGGTATTTTACGAAATGGAAGCTGCCCTTATGCCATTATTTTGTAATACGTTTCCCATTTTGTAGTATCTTTGTGTTTGGTTTATCTGATGGGAAAATATACTATTTAAGAGAAGCTATCGTGATGAAACTTGCCACTTTTCTTCCTCTTTCTCTTCAAGCTTGTAATACTAACTATGCTATCCATAACCCTTTTCGTATTCTATGTTCTAATTATAACAACCTTTATCATTTAATATCTAGTGCTAGCTCTATTTCCTACTCAGGACTTCACTTTTATGTTATCTGCGTAATCTATAGTTAGTTTTTGTCTATTGTTTAATTTATGTAGAGCTTTTATTTAGTTTGAACCCATACATCTATTCCGCAATCTTTGTTATGCGGCGCGCCCCTCGGTCGGTTTGGCGGGAGGTGGGTTGCATTTAGCCTGGGTCCGCGCGTTAACAAGCCCGTGCTTGGTGTCGTTTGGGCCACTTGAATGTACTGCCCGTTTAGTACATCAACTTCCGAAATAATATGCGCCTTTACATACATATGTTGGAACCGACTAGATCAGACCACAAGAACATTTTGGAACCATCGGTCGACAATTAGTCTTTGTATGAAAACTTTCATGTTTTTTAAGATAAGACGATTAAACTCGCCAAATAGTTGTATCGGTATATCTTATTGAAGCTGAACAAATTTGATCATAATCAGAGCATTGTATTATATAGCTGTTATAGGAAATATCGGTCGAAATTTGAGTTTTTGTTTGAAAAATATTGCTACAAGGGTATATACTATATAGTAGCTTTAGTGGCGCTAAAGATAAGCAGTTCTTGCTTGTTTTATATTTTATTAGAAAGCTCCATTGCTATTCATGTTCTTTGGAAGTACACATTAATTTCGAGGCCGAATAGCTGTATAGGTCCGCAACTTTGGAAAATTATCCCAAACGCGTCGATATCTACGATTTTTTTTTTTGGATCAAGAACTCCCGATCCGCTTGCATCACAATTTCGCCTACTACTTTACTACTACTACTACTTTAGTACTACTACTACTTTAGTACTACTACTACTTTAGTACTACTACTACTTAACTACTACTACTACTTTACTACTACTACTACTTTTCTACTACTACTACTTTACTACTACTACTACTTTACTAACTTAAACATATTGAAATAGTACGAGCATATACTACGTATGTTCAACGTATTAAAAAAACTCTCCCTTGGTTACTGCCGACAGAGATCATGAACGAGGTGGTGAAGTACAAGCCGCCGCCGCCGAAGAAGGCGGGCGCAGCAGCTCCTCCAAAGGCAGCGGGCGCCGGTGGCATTGAGTGGCGTGTGCTGGTGGTGGATAAGCTGGGCATGCGCATGGTCTCTGCCTGCACCAAGATGCACGAGATTAGCGCCGAGGGCATAACATGTAAGTGGACAATCGCTTATCATAGTCGTAATAGACCTTTGAATAACTTTATATATTATATATTTGTGCATTGCTTTAGTGGTCGAGGATATTAACAAGAAACGGGAGCCGCTGCCCACAATGGATGCCATCTATTTGATAACACCATCGGATGAGTCTGTGCGCGCTCTAATACGTGACTTTGAGAATCCGGCGCGTCCCATGTACCGCTATGCGCACGTCTTCTTTACCGAGGGTATGTGCTAGCCGTTTGGCCAGCTACTAATTATATACATATATATATATATATATATACTATTACAACAATATAATTGAAATGATGCATAATATTTGATGCGACTGTGTATGGCTAGTGTTAATGATATACTCGTATTATTTAGTATCTCGATTTGCGATTAGATATAATTTTTATCTTATTATTTACATAAGTTTATCGATTATTTTATTTTTCCTTTTCCATGAATCCGTATTGAAATTTTCATACACCCGCACCTATATGCATATGTATGCCTCGTACATATGATCCATGATATTTTTATTGAAAATATACATCCCGAACGTGTAGCGATACCGCCTCGCATATTTGAAATGCTGCAATCGCACAAAGACACTTGTCGTCGGTATGTGCGCACCTGCAAAGAGATCAATATTGCCTTTTTGGCCTATGAAGCGCAGGTATATTTAGACAATCACATATGTATCGCCCACCCCCCCTACCCGCCTCGTCCTATCTTTTCCCCAAACATTATCCAACTCACTCGTTGCTCGACACTCGTTGCTGTCACCCGTACGAATTGTCTACATTTCAGCAATTATCTACTACTAACTTTATAATAAACTTGTGCCGTTTAATCGTTCAAGGCGAACTATCTGTGTATGTCCGGCGTCCTATTAAGAGTTTCAGTTTAAATGATACAACTAACTAATGGGTGCAACAACATCTTTTGGCAGCTGTTACTCGTTACTCGTTACTCGCTACTCGTTACTTGCTACTCGCTACATATTCCACACTTCGAACTGGCAAAAGTTAAATAATATGCTTTCCCATCTTGTTATTTGTCCAGCGGATTCATTTGTTTTATCGCTTTGTTTCCTACTTTCTACACACAAAACTTTATTATAATTAAGCGCTCAATAAGTTTACTTTTCAGGACTTAGAACTAAGCAAAACTAATCAAACAATGTTAAAGAATGGCAAAATGAAAGGAAATATGCCTGAATATACTTACATATTGTGTATACTTAGACTTAACACACATCGAGATAACATTCATTACAACTACATAATATACCATTTAATATACATATACTTACATATTCTGTAGTTTAGTAACTTATAACAAAATGAAAAAGAAAACGATAAGCAAAATTTGATGTACGTATAATTATAATTATAGTTTGCCCGGAGGAATTATTTAACGATTTGTGTAAATCGTGCGCTGCAAGAAAGATCAAAACTCTAAAGGAGATTAATATTGCTTTTCTTCCATATGAATGTCAGGTGCGCTAAAAAACAAACAAAATATTCGTTATATTAAGCGTGTACAAATACAGAAAACAAATAGAAATACTCTCGTAATTTAGATAAAGCAAATATCCCCAGATAAACTACATGCAATATATGTATATATGTATATATGTATATAGAAGTGTTCGTGCTGACTGACTGACTGACTGACTGACTGACTGACTGACTGACTGACTGACTGATTGGCAATCATCGCACAGCCCAAACCGTAAGAGCTAGGATGCTGAAATTCACAGTATCACAGTAGGTTCCATCAATGATGAAAGTGGGGGTTTCAGCTTCAAGCTCATTCTCAAAGATCTGCACAAAAATTCATTTGACACATATTTCACCGATTTGGGAAAAGCCACCTCCATGGGCGGAAAATGGGTGTCTCAAGGTCGTATGGGCGGAAGTCTAGTTTTAGTCCGATCACCTTCAAATTCATTTTCAAAGCTCTTCACGTAAAATAATTCGACACGTGTATCAGCGATTTTGGGAAATTCAGACCTTTGGTCGGAAAATTGGTGGAAAACGCTGGCATTCGATATTTTTAAATGTTCCGCGATTGGCTTCAATCTGTCTGGAATTCAGCATTTTCCAAAGCTAAATACAAAAAAGCTCGGTAGTTTGCGGGCAATACAGCGGGCGGAAAATAGTTGGAAAGCTTTAGTCTGGGTTTTTAGAATTATTCTTGGAATTGGCGTCAAATGCGCATCCCGCGTCGCCACGGGCGGGAAATGCAAGTCACGGACAAATGAGTGGGATTATTTGTTTAGTTAGATCGGCTTCATAGCCCTACACGAAAGACATTAGTCACGTGGCTCAACTATTTAGTTTCCTATCCCCACGGGAGGCAAAATTGTGTGTATTTTTTAGGGTTGACGGCAAGGCCGGGGGTTACCAGCTAGTATTTATATATAGAGCAAATGCGTTATCCAAACCCGAACCCAAAACTCCAAGCTTGTACATTTCTCCGGGATATCTTAGAAGTTCCAAAGTTGAAACCTCAATTGTAGTAATACTAACAACTTGGTATGGCAATAGCCTATGTACTATATATCTTCCTCTAACACACAATCTCGCTGCCTCTCTATCTCTATCTGTCTCTCTGCCACTGTCTATACATATATATATGTATATAAATATATCTACTATATATGTTGTACTTGTTGTTGTAAATACTGACATATTAACTAATTTAACCAATACTGGCTCTGGCATTGGCCAATACTACATAGCTTTCCAAGATTGGCCCAAACACTGGGTCTTTACACACTTTCGAGCGTGTCCAACCTCCAACTAAAAAAATCTCCTTAAGTTTTGTTAAACTTGTTTTGTAGTGTTCAATTTAATGTATGTAAATTGTATACAGAAAAGCAAATCGTGCCTAACAAAAAACACTAATATCAATCAATAAAAAATTATCACTGATCACCAAATGAACTATATACAATGAACCGATCAATCAATAATATTCCCACAAAATGTTACTCGTTTCGCCAGACACAATGTGACCAGGAACGTTTAAACAGCATTTGAACGTGCTGTTTACTCGTTTTTCGTCATGTTGTGATGCGGCGAGTACAACTCCAGGGCGCAATAGGAAGATTATACAGAAAATGTATTAACCTATAAATATAACTATGTAATATTAATTGGTTTGTATTCTAACGACATTGATTGTAAATATGCTAAGTACATACATACAAACACACACACACACACACACACACACACACACACACACACACACACACACTTACACCTACTTCATTCACACGCTTCTCTCTCGCTCTCAAAACGTCCTCTCATTTGTCTATCGTTCTGTATTCTGCATGTCGAGTGCTGCATGTCGCTCGCTCTCTTTCGTATACTACTCTGCTTCCTCTGCCTTCTGTGCACTGTGCATAACAGCCCAGCAGGCAAATGGAATGCCTGTTTCTGTTTTCTCAAATAGTTTCAAACACACGAAAGCCCTACAAATGTTTTCAAAAAAACTTCAGAAAGTGTTGATCAGTCGAAAGTCTCATAAGCAACAAATCGGAAATACTTCAAATCAGGCAACAACAAATTACCCCATGAATCTATTGACACCGAAGTGACTAAACATTTTAGTTGTTTTTAGCACTAAAAACTTGTGAAACTAAGTTTTTAAAATGCTGAGATCGTATTTATGCAAGAATTTGTTTATTTATTATAATTTATATATATTATATTTAGTATATATATATTATATATATTTTACTTCTGACATAACCAAATGTAACCACTTAAAAGGATGCAAGTTAGCTCCGTTTCTATTCCCTGTCATCCTTGCATGTGATATTTGATCAGTGTTGTAAAATGTTTGCTAATTGACTTAATCAGCGTTTAAAACGCAGCTTTTTTTGCCGCTGGCGCAATAGATTCAATGCAAAGCATTATTTTCATGTAATATTATCACAGATTTTTCGATTACCTTTAGAAGAATAATCCTTAATAAATATATTTATAGCTGAAAAACAATCAAAAACATTTACAAGTCAGAAGCGAATTGGGATAAGCCTGAGCCTTAATTGTGGTAGATTGTGCCTTTATTATAATAATATCTTATTTATCTCAATATGAAATTATCAATTTGGAAGCAATTGAGTTTCTTTGATTTTCTATAAGGTTCTCCAAAGGCTTTTCTCTTAGCGGTTAGTTAGTTAATTAGCATTGTGTGATCTTAGGCATTCGCTCTTCTAAACAGGCTGAACATATGTACTCTGGGCTGCACACATTCCACAAACAGTATCATATGCCATATGTCATATACCATATAGAGGAGGCACTTTCAGATTGACATAACCCATACGATAAATTCAAACAGAACGTTCGTCAATTAATAGAGAAATCTTTTGGTCGGGCATCCGATCGTATCGTCGCATTCTACTCGTCGCAGGTCTTCTCGTTGGATTCGCCGGATACTTTCCAATGCTTGTACTCGCCGGCATTCGCATCGATACGCGGCAAGCACATCGAGCGAATTGCCGAGCAGATTGCAACGCTATGCGCCACTTTGGGTGAATATCCGAATGTTCGTTATCGGAGCGATTGGGATCGCAATATCGATCTGGCTGCCTCGGTGCAGCAGAAACTGGACGCCTACAAGGCCGATGAGCCGACCATGGGCGAGGGACCGGAAAAGGCACGCTCGCAATTGCTAATATTGGATCGGGGTTTTGATTGTGTCTCTCCAATACTCCATGAGCTAACGCTCCAGGCAATGGCCTATGATCTATTGCCGATTGTTAACGATGTGTATCGCTATACGCCGGGCCCCAATCAGGCCGACAAGGAGGTGCTGCTCGACGAGAACGATGATTTGTGGGTGGAGCTGCGTCACGAGCATATTGCCGTTGTATCCACACAGGTCACACAGAATCTTAAGAAGTTTACCGATTCTAAGCGCATGAGCTCCAGTAAGTCGAAGATCTAGTTTCAGCTGCAGCTGCTCCATGTGTTCCTCCTTAAGTTGTACATATATTAAATGATCTTTGCTCTTTCTATAGCTGACAAGTCCTCAATGCGCGATCTGTCGCAGATGATCAAAAAGATGCCGCAGTATCAAAAGGAGTTGTCCAAGTATTCCACTCATTTGCATCTGGCCGAGGACTGCATGAAGTCGTACCAGAACTATGTGGACAAGCTATGCCGCGTCGAACAAGATCTGGCCATGGGCACGGATGCCGAGGGTGAGAAGATTAAGGATCATATGCGCAATATTGTGCCAATCTTGCTAGATGGGGTAAGTAGTTCAGTAAGCACCCATCAGCAAAGCAACCAAAGTAATGTCCATCTCTGTTTCATGGTTTTGGCTTAGAACGTATCCAATTACGACAAGGTGCGCATCATTGCCCTGTATGTGATGATCAAGAACGGCATCTCCGAGGAGAACTTGACCAAGCTGTTTACGCATGCACAGCTGTCGCCCAAGGATCAGGATATGGTGCGCAATCTCAGCTATCTGGGCATCAATGTCATTGCTGATGTGAGTAACTAAACCGCTAATAACTGAGCGTTATCTAAGACTCTTGTATTTGATATGGTTATATAGTCGCGCAAGAAGATCTATTCGGTGCCACGCAAGGAGCGCATCACTGAGAGCACCTATCAGATGTCGCGCTGGACGCCAGTTATTAAGGACATTATGGAGGATTGCATCGAGGATAAGCTGGATCAGCGTCACTTTCCATTCCTCGAGGGACGCGCCCAGAATACCAATTACCATGCACCAACTAGCGCACGCTATGGCCACTGGCACAAGGACAAGGCACAGACGCAGGTTAAGAATGTGCCACGTTTGATTATCTTCATTGTGGGTGGCGTTAGCATGTCCGAAATGCGTTGCGCCTACGAGGTGACCAACTCAGTGCGCAATTGGGAGGTGCTAGTCGGCTCCTCGCACGTCCTCTCGCCCGAAATCTTTCTCAGCGACTTGGGCAGCCTCTCCAAGGAGGATTAAGCGAAACCCAGTCCCCAAAACAAAACAAAACAAAACAGAACATAACACAACATTACGAAACACAACTCAAATACAACTATGCTTACTTCATCTAGCCAATCTGTAATTTGTTATTTGATATATTCGTTGTCAAGTCTTTCAGTTGCATTATTATACTAATTATGATAAATTGTCCCAAGAAACGCATTTGGCGAGCTGTTCATTGTTTACCCAGCACTAGATATATGCATATGTATGCACGTATGCATAATTGCACCTTTGAACTAAATAATACACAAAACAAATTGTTCAACACATCTATTTATATAGTATATGCATTATATACATCAACATATATACATATATAATAACAACATGTAGTGCAATGTTTAATGGAAAAAGAAACGTTTGATAACATGCAAATGTGGATCTATGAATAACACCCTATATATACTATACATATATATCACACTATATACCCAAGTTACATAAAAGTCTTATATACATATACATATATATATTTTGTCAAGTATTTATGTGCGTAAACAAGTTTATTAATTTTTTGAATAGTTCAATGATATATACAAGGACAAACAAATTCTATAGAGTGTGTACTGCAACAAAGCGAAAAGGAAAGCGGAAAAACAAAGAAACCGTTCGTTGTTAATGTACATCAGAATTGAAACTAGTAAAATGTAGTTTATGCTAAATGCAAGTTCACTTACAAAGCAATAACAAAACCAAAACAAAAAAAAAACAAAACAAAACAAAACTACGTTCTTTTTATATTTACTAGCTTGAGTACCAGAGCTGTATCTATGCAACTAGGCAGAGTTCAACGCATATTTGCAATAAATACAATATGCGTAACTCAGACTAGTTGGTTTTTATGGTCTTAATGTTTCCACATAATACACGATGGGGTGCCAATGCTAATATATAGTATGTGGGGGCCCCTGACCGAAAATGTTAAGCATGTTAATAAGTTTTGTACACACTATTGACGTTAATTCAGGTATCAAATTCAATACGCAATATAGGCTTATCGATTTTTCAATCTAAAATTACAATTATTTATTGGCCTGACTAACAGGTAACCACAACCGGCAATATTGTGCGGAATTGAGGATTATATACACTTGACATTAGCTTAACGACACTTAATGGAAATGCACTTTCGAATATATATTGCCGTAGGTGAGAAAATTCGGAAGGGGTATGTTGTTTTTTTGTTGTACTCGATCTAGCACCAATATATTAATGATATATGCATACACAAACAAATACAGATGAAGTTATACAACTAGAGGCTGACACAGACACACTTAAAAATTGAATTAGCTCAGATGCAACGCAATGCGGGCCGCGTTGGTAAAACTTGTGATTCGAACTTCGATGATGCGACAAAACAATTAATTGCATACTTAGCAATAGGCATAGCTTAAAGGAAAAACGTTGAAAAGCAATATATTTAAAATTATTTGCAGTTATACTATAAACACAAATACGAGTATGTATGTTTGTTACTTATAATGTAGTTTACTAACAGTCTTTCAATTTGAAACAAATTTTGTGCGCCTTCCACAATATAAGAAACTCAACTACGTGTATTCTAAATCAAATGCAAACCAAACAAAACCTTTTTCAACAATTACTTTTTTGAGATTGTATCAAGCTTTAAATCAAGAAGCGTTTAGACATAGATCAAGGCAATGTTAAACTATAATTATTTATACAATGCATATATATACAATACTTACATTATATACTAATACAAAGCTATTATATACATATAATATATATAGATATATATACATACATATATGTATGTATATATATTACTTATTACTTAATATTACGAACTCTCCTTATACAATGCAATCTAATTGGCAAAGTAGTGAACAAATTGCTTTTTACATAGTCCAATAGTACCAAAGATACTGAATATACATACTTACATATATCTTTTAATATATATCAATCTATATATTTATATTCAGTGCACTTGGTATGTGCGAAACGTATCTAAATGCAATTTTTAACCAAATGCTTCTTTTATTTTGAGAAAGAAAGAAAGAAAAAAAACCAAACAAAAACAATTGAAATTTGATACCAATTTACCATATTTACACGATCTGTTCCAAAGTTTTATGTGTTACTATTTAGTAGAGCTGAAAAACTAACGATATTATGATATTATCGTAAGGGAAAATACTTGACGCTAGTTCCAAATATACCAATGCATCTTGAAAAGAAAATTTACCATACAATGGTTACAGGCTCTGTAAATGAATAAACACACTTTATATATACATACATATATCTTATTGATATACTTATAACTAGTATCAATTTACTGATATGAGCATATACTAATATCGAAGGATTTCCAACTCTATATATTGTAGTAATTTTTGGCTCTCATTTCTTTTCAAAGCAACTTATTTGTTATGCAAAATAAAACAAAACATATACATTTTGTAAACATTTTGAAGCTGTTTGTTTTTAGTTTCAAATAGACATTTTTGGTCAAGCAATAATACTGTGTTCTAAACCATATATACAACATACTATATATACTAACCAAGCCTATTTCACCTAAACCGAGCAATCGTAATCGTAAACGAGAAATATGAGAGAAACGTGTTCTAATTGTAGCTAAGTAAGTTTAAATAAAACAATTTATGCATAATTCAAACCAAGAAGCTCTTTCTAACTATTTAAAATTATATAAACAAATATTTACATTAATTATTATAAAATATGTATGCATTAGTTCTAGAGCACGCCTTGTCCGATTCGACACACACACACAGACAGACAGACACATACAAACACACGAAGACACACTCAAATGGAGAACAACAGCGCTGGCTCACGCACACACGCACACACGCCCATACGCACACACGCACATACACATATACACACACACACACACACACACAGCCAGCACGCACACACGCACACCGGTGACGCACAACACACGACGAACAGTCACCCACCCCACCAACCAGGGGGCGCGGCGGGGGGCTACAATTCGTACGCACACTCAAAAACACCGAGTTAGGATCACACTGGCGAATTGCCAACCGTCGCTGTGTGCGTGAGCGGGCTCGTTAATGTGTGTGTGTGTGTATGTGTGTGTGTGTGTTTGTGTTTGTGTTTGTGTGCGTGTGCGTGTGTGTGTGTGCGTGCGTGAGTGTGGGCAGCGTGAGTGTATAATCGGTTAACGTATATATCGTGATATAACATCGGGGCGGGCAGGGCGTTTTACTTGTTCAGAATTCACGTTTAAATGTTTATTGCTTGTGAAACAAAAAATATATGATGGAACTTGAGTGTTGTTGGGGAAGAAGGATCATAGAGTAGAGAAAGTTTTTGGTGGCAGCTTATGACGGCCGTTTATATATATATAATGTTTAGACCTTAAGCAAGTATTCTATACATACTGGCACACACACACACACACAAACACACCCATACATACATATATAACCTAAACCGAATTGGGAAAACTTTTCTGAATGTTCCGACTTAATGCTAAAACTCCAAGGATGTTTCTTCAAAATGCATACATATATCAAAGGGGAAGAATGGGCAGGGATGTCGGTAAGAGTCAAGATATTAATAATAGATTTAATCGGAAATCGCGAGTATAGCTCCTGTAGAATATAGCAATAACAAAAACAATAACAACAATATATAAAGTATACAATACATGCATACATACATACTTACATATGTATTCAAACAAAAATTCAAAGCTAAAACCAATTACTTTATAATCTTTCACATTCCTATCATATAATGAACCAAATGAGAAAAGCAACATTTTTTAGCATACTTGTCGACAGATTATTTATTAAATTATTATATACATATAAAAATTTAAAGATTTTTCGATATTTACATAAAGCCGATAAACTAATAAATTTATATACTAAATATACATACAAGTATATACCGATTGGGGAATACTTATAAATACTTAAGAATTGCTGTCAATTTCTTAAACATAATTAAATTTATTACTTATATGTAGTAGCAAAATTTCAAATTCATTATACAAAAAAAAAAAAAACCAAAAACAAAAACAAAAAACGAAAAACAAAAAAAAAACCCACTGAAATCAAAACGAAACGCTAATCACAAGTTCTACCAATGTTTTTTACATGCGGCTCCTTATATAAGACAGATAAAATTAATTTTAAATAAAAGCAACACCAACAATTTTACAAACTTCATAGTTACAAAACGATTTAGCAATACATATACGCGATATATACAAATATTCGATTAATAAAAAACGTTTTAAATTAACTTATACTGTAATTAAGACAGTCGCAGGGTGTTCTGTCCTCATTTCCGTGGCGCAAGCACCCTGTAATAACTGTTATGAAAACACCAACCAATGTTAAACCGAACAGCAATAAATAGTTTAAATAGCAATGTTCATGTGTGTCAGGTTCAAAATACATACAGTGTAATACTTAACTTATTAAACAAGAAAATATAACAAAGAAACAAATAAAATCATCTTTGCATTGCAAAGTAAAATAAAGAAAACTTCATTTCGGGGCTATTTCATTTTTCATCTTCATCTTTACGGGGGGATACGGTAAGTTCACAAGGTATTAAATCCTTTCATATCATTCTTTACACAACTTCATTAAATCTAAGCCAGTTTCTATGTTGACCTGTTGATGACAGTTATTAGTTCAAGCCGGGATCGGACAGCAAGTGGGTCAGAGGTTAAGGCATCCGCCTTACAGACGGGAGCACTCGGGTTCGAATCTAGCCGACTACTACTCATATACGGGCAAGTTTGGACAAAAATTTCTAACAATGAGGTCACTGAGAAGGATGCTTGGCAGCATCCGAAATAGCGCTATATGACCAGCCAATACTTTTCAATATCTACCTTTCTATATTCACCCTGAATTGTTGACGTCGAGCCTGTTAAATATTTCAGGTCCTTATTAAAGTGTATGAACTTTCCATATCCCAAAAATCATGTTGAAAACCTTAGAAATTCGTACTTGTAAAGTTACGAATTCCATATATCTATAGTAATGCGAAACTCCATTAGACTCAAGGATTTCTTTCTTGGATGTAATCGCGGCTTAGTTGATAGATCACCCTAATATCCTTGCTTACAATCTGTATCGGAGCCCATCACATCTTAAGAGATACTTTCTTACCTGGCTTGCGAAAACGGATACTTTCACCAATTGATATCCTAGCAGTTTCTTCAGTTAGACCTACTATTCCTTGCCCTTCCATCACGACTTTAAGCACTATAGTTGAGGATCCTGTCGTTGCAGCCATCAGGGCAGCTCCTCCCTGTGAATGGTCCCTCGCCAGCTCAGACTCCGAGTGCTATTCAATCAAATATCATTCCCAGCTAATCGCTGGAAGCATAATATGCTCTAAAACCTTAAAGCTCTCTTCATAAAAATCCAATTGATGATATTTTGGTTAAGTCCGGCTTACAGAGACCAATGGAGGGACCTATAAGATCTAATATACCACTTTTTGAGCTTAAGACTCAACCAACATCCCGATTTCTTGATAAATGCAAAGTCTGATTGGGTTGAGAGTATTGAAGCCTACTTCTTGTTATTATAACCGTGGACCTCGCTCGTAACAGGAAGACCAGCTCTATAAATTGTATTTAGGATGGCTCCCAAATCGCTGTCCTGATGCACGTCAGCATGAGTAGGCCAAATGTTCGATTCTTCGTTCGCACATCTCACGTAAGAAAGTCCTACACTCCATATATGATTTGAGCAGCGAGTAATACTCTACGATGCAGGGAGGTCTCTTTCGCTTATACAGAATCCGATCAAACGTCTGTCAAACATCCAAAAACACAGCAGAGCTCCACCTCTTTCTCTCGACCGTATCCGAAGGCTCGGCTCGGGAGTGCCCTGAACTCGCCTAAGCCCAAATTGTTGGAAACTTCTCCCCAAATGTATTCCCACTGACCATGAATTAAGAGCAAGATATATTTACTTTGTTATATTTGTTTCATTTAATTGTTTTGTATATTTGCTTTAAATAAGTTTCATTTAATGCATACATTTTTTGTGTTCTTTTTATTAATTTGTTGGCTTAAATATATATAATTGTAAAATTAAAATGTATAATTGGTTGTATTTAATTGTATTGTACATATAAATTATATAAAAAAATTATTTATAATAAATTTTAATTTTTTGACATAATATTTGTTAAGTGTAAATATACATTTCTAGAATTTATATATGTATGTATGTGTATAGATTGTATATGTATATAAAAGGGGCCGAAAACGTACATACATTCAAAGCAGGGGCTATTTACTGTAATTGCAATTCCTACAAAATAGTATAAATATATGTATGTATGTATATTTTGGAAAAATTGTGGGGATTTAAAGCGTTTCATATAATATTATCGCATATTATTTATAACAATAGTTGTTTGCCTTTTTTTTTGTAATGTTTTTTGTTTTTTTTTTCAATATTTACAATGCACAGAGAATATATTGTTTTGGATGTGTTCTCAAAATGTATCTTTGCTTCCGTTTCTGGTACTAGTTTTAGCAAGTCAAATTGAGCTTTAACAATAATTTAACGATTTAAAGCAATAACTGTGCTAAATTGTGTGACTGTATAACTGTATGACTGTATGACAGTTGAGGCTGCTTTCCACTTACGCGTATAACTTGCTCTAGAGCTTATTTTTAAATTACAAACATTTATATATGGACATCCTGTGCGGGCCAGCGTGTGTGTGTAGGTATATGTGTGGGTGTGTGTCTATATGTATATGCATAAGCTATACCTAAATATAACTTCACATGATTTGCAACTACGCTACGGCTATGATATGTCTAGCATTTCTAAAGACCAGTCGAAAGTGTTCTACTACACACTTCAGTTCAGTTTGACAGAAACAGTTCTAAACAGAAGAGGCAAACAAAATAATAAGCATACAAATACGAGTAGGAATACAAATACAAATACAAATACAAATAATAATAATAATAATAATCATAGAGACACAAACACACACACGGACTTAATAAATCATCCACAGCTGCCTATTATCAACATACATAATAATACAAATTGAGTTACAGTGATCATTAAACAGTACTACTCTCGATTGCTCGACTTATGATCGGCTATATTGCTATATATATATTCAGATCAAACGCTCAGTACTGCTCCGTCGATCGAAACGGTGGATCGGTGGATCGCTCGATCTCGCTATATATATATATATACACATATATAGGTAAATAAGTGGACCGCTGGATCGTTGACCGTTCCGTTAGCTCAGTAGGGACGTCCATTGGTCGTATTGCCGTAGTAGGATGGACGATCGGGCAGCTTTGGTGGCGCACTCATGCCCGGCCGGCTGTGAATAGTTAAAAATCATTCGAGGATTAGTTAAATACATGATCTCCTGGCCAAACTTCAGTACTATACACTACGCTTAAGGCACGTTTTGCATGTGAGACAGTTAGGTAATAAGTTAAGAATAAAAGTTAATCAATAGATAGATAGTCAATAGTCAACTCACCAGCAGGACAGCAAACAAATGTTAGTTTCATTGTTCATACAGTTCTTTAGACAATGGCAAAAGCAAAACCAACACCAAAACTTAGAATGAGCAGTCGTTATTCAAGCAAAATATTAACAAGTTAAGAGCGAGGACAAGACAAGGACCAAGTTGAGAGGGTTGAGTACTTCTTCAATGCTTAACAGCAGTAGCAGCGTTATCCCCGATGAGAGTCAATAACAGCGCTGTTAACTAACACAGCCGGCGACTGTACTATAGTAAAAACAATCAACAGCTGCGTTTTTTTTTTTAATATTTCTTTATATATATATATATACTTTTTGTTTTTTTTTATTTATAACATTGTAGTTACCCCTCATTCTTTCTTCTATCTTTCACATATATATATATATATATATATATATATACATATATATATATGTACTTATGTATGTTGACATGCGTTTCTTTTTTGCTTTTTGCATTTTTAACTTAATACTCTTTATATTTTGTTTTTGTCTTGCAGCAACTTTTCAACTTTCAATTCAATAAACAGCAATTAGTAGTGGCTACACTTAGTTGGGATGTTCAAGAGGGTTCTCCTTTCAAGGTATGTTATGGGTACATAATAAATATAAGTATTTATATACTTTAATATGTATGTATGTATGTATATGCTCAGGGCGTATGTGTGTGTGTGTGTGTGTGTGTGTGTGTGTGTGTTATACTTAAACAAACACATAGAGGAGCTAAATACTTGTGACATTCTATGCATATATTATTTATCATAACTCGAGAAGATGGATACACAAATGTGTGTTGGAAAAAATGTATAATTGCTTAGTTAGAAACAATTATCGATTAATTATCGGTTATCAGTTATCTTTAATCTGTGTGTTCATACTTTGCTATACTCGTGTCGCAACAACAAATTATATCGATAAGTAACAAACATCGTTTTGGATTTGGAAAAGTTGAACAAACATGCACATCTACTCGAAAGTCCTAGCAATAATATATCATTATATAGTTGCCGTTTAAACATAACGCACGCAAAGCAAACATATAGGAAATATACACATACATATATATGCATATCAACTGATCAGAATCCTTTAAAATCTATCGTTATCATATTTTCTTGAAGCTTTTACTTTTTGTTTAGCTTTTAGTTCTGTTCTCACGCATTTAATGACTTCCATTCGTTTTTCTCTTTTGTGCCTATGCATAGTTTATACAAAATAAAAGAATTGTTGAAAATTTGAAAGTTTTTTTAAGGTCACAGTGGAAATGCTCTAAAGTACTTGCTATGCACGACTTCTAAAAGACTCTGGTTAAAATATGTAAGCGTTTCGAGGTTATGTTCAGCACTTTGATCAAATACGAGTATAAACAAATACACATACACATATGTATGCATGTATAGGTACATTATACATATATGAGTAGAATAAGTTGCATTTGAAAAACGAAAAAAAAACACCAAAAGCTGAATACAATTATTTGCTTATGTGTAAGCTAAACTGTCAATACTTGTTTTCAATTAAACAGCAAGCAAGTTCCATTGGCATATCCACAGTAACAGCTGTTACTGCCCTGTTAAGGGCAACTTAACAGCTGTTAGCTGCGGCTATACTAACAGAAATGATCACTCACTAAACTGTCAATACTTGTTTTCAATTAAACAGCAAGCAAGTTCCATTGGCATATCCACAGTAACAGCTGTTACTGCCCTGTTAAGGGCAACTTAACAGCTGTTAGCTGCGGCTATACTAACAGAAATGATCACTCGTATATAGTAAGCATAAGGTAAAACGAAATACATACATATCTCTCGATTTGGTTTCAAACAATTGTTGTCTACATTTGAGTTTATTCACATATAGGGCTTTGTGCTTATTTAAAATACATTTACATACATATGAATACACATATATAAATGTACATACATACATAATATAATTGCAATAATAGTACAGACATATTGTGTTTACTCGTATAATTTCATTACCCTTCACTAACTCTAATTTTTCCGCTCTATAAGTATATGTATGTATGTATCCAATATCTGCATTTATATACTTATAGTTCTTTGCATCTTTCTTATTTAGTTTTATATATTTTCTTTTGTATTTTTTCTTTAAATAATTGCTGCAGCATTAACAAACGATGCGCATTAAACAAATACATATACATATATATGTATATATTATAATTATAAGGTGGCTTTAAAAACTACACAAAAACACATTAGCAACAATTACAATTCTGCATTTAAGCAATTCGCAATATGAAAATTCTCTAAATGAGATATCATGTAGGGTTTAGTTATATGTATAGGTATGTTTGTTCAATTTCGCATCGCATTATGCTAAAAATGTAATTAACAACTTTTAGCTTCAAGATTTCGATTTTGGAGATTCATTTCATTCATTTTTATGTTTATTTTTTTTTAATTATACAATAACTTGCCGAATATGCTGAGTGTGTATATATGTATGCATGAATGTGTGTGTGTGTTAGAGTTGAATTAAAAAGTTTCAATGGAATGTTGGAAATTAACGAACAATGCACAATTGAATGAAGTTCATAAAACAAGGCTGCTCTAAGAACACTGTGAGTACAAATTGTTGTTTATAAATAACCAAAAGTACACATATGTAGGTACAATTAGACATACACATGTGTAGGTATTTATATATAAAACACAGATAGCTTAATGAAACATATTAGGGAACACAGAAAAGAAACAACAACAAAAATCAATTTTAGCAATTTAGTTGCAACATATTACACACACAGTAGACATAATTCTATATGAACAACTTGCACTTATATAAAATATAACAGAGCACAACATGAAGGTTAATAAATAATATAACAATTATGAGAGACATGAATGATTAAGAGAGGGCGCAGACGCAGACGCAAAAGCACCCGCTCTCTTGTTTCTGTGCTTGTTCTCTGTGCGTGCGTGTTTCTGTTGCTCTCTTTCGATTTGCTTGGGCTTGGGCTTGCGCTTGAAAGCTTGCTTGCTTGCGCACTTGCTTGCTTGCTTGCTTGCATGCTTGCTTGCTCGCTTGCATGGTGGCTTGCTTTACTTGAATCGTGTGGCAAAGACATTCGAGAGTTCATTCATGGCAGCCTGGCCCACCGCCTGATTCACTTGTCCACGCATGCTCTCCGGGATGTAGCGATTGGCGCCCGTCTGCTGTGTTATGGCGCCGCCGACCGCTCCAGTGACGCGACTTGAAAGTTGTAAAAGTATTTTGTACTGTTGTTGTTGTTTCTGTTTTTTTAAATTTAGTTTTTTGTTCTTTTGCTGAATTTTTAATGCAAAACTAAATTATGTACATAAATGGCGCTGGACTATGAGATCAAACAGTGAACGTTACGCTTGAAACCCCTTTTTATTGATTTGTCTGTTTCACTGCATCTGGCTCTGTGGTGTGTTTAGATGTGTGTGTGTGTGTGTGTGTTTGTGTATGTGTGTGTGTGTGTAAGTGTGGGGTTGGTATTTATATATATTTAATTTAGTCACAAATCATGGGATTATAATTATCAAGAAACGAAAAGCAAAAGCAATCAACAAGACACAACAAACAAATAAAACAACAAAGCGAAATATAAACAAAGTGTACATATATTAGTGCTGCCAAAATATCGATTATACTTTCGATACTATCGATTACACATTCGATAGTATCGATTGATTCTATCTCTTTTCGCTATCAATCGTTTGTATTCGCATTGTTATTATGCTCAAAATACAAAAAACAAATATTTCGATAGTTTTTACAGCACTAATACATATGTAGGGAATTCATGGTAACACACACACACACAAATCTGCAGGAGTTACGCAAGCAGATTGCAAAAACCAAGGATTATGAATAGTATAAACAAAGGGCAACTCAAAAGATTACGAACACCAAAAAAAAAACACACACTTTTATAGGTTATACATAAAAACTGCCGTTAAGGGATTTCTTGCAGCGTTTCCAACACTGTTTAGCCGCAAAATGGCGATCATAACTCGGAGAGCAAAAGGACACACACTGCTGAGAGCATACATAAATGTGCAAGCCTCTGGTCACACCTGGGCTGAAGAACGTGGAGAGAAAGAGAGAGATAGAGACGTGGCAACAGTGCCAGCCAAAAATAGGTGAACGTGTATGTCAGTCTGTTTACATAGGTATGTATATATATGTATATATCTCTCAATATAAGTATATTGTATATAAATGTCGTGTTTTTGCATATATTTTCTTTTATTTCATTTTCATTTTCGTTTTTTTATCTTTATTTTCATCTCATTTTTGTTTTTTCTTGTTGCGTACACAAAGTGAACAATTAAGTTGTAACGTTTTTTTTTTGTCTCATTTAATTTGTATATTTAAGAAATAATGTTTTATGTAGTGAAATTTTGCTGCTTTCTGATTTTTAATTTCTCTTCTTTTTTCTGTTAATGCGTAGCTCACACAATATATATATATATATATATATATATATATATATTTGTAAATATGTATATATGTATATATGTATAATCATTATTTTTTCATTTTCATTTTTCGTTTTAATTATGCTTTAGTTTTATTTAACGACAACAACAACAACACAAAAAAGGTACTTTAGTTAACTTAAGCATATTCATTTTCCATTTACTTTTCCATATCGTATGTATATTATTTAATATGTATGTATATAGTATATGTAGGGATGTTATATAGCATTTACAGAACACTCTGCATATCAAATCATTCGCTCTTAACTCAAAACTCAACTCAGCCATTCTCGCGTCGTTTCATTTATATAATTTAGCAATAAAAACTAACAAGCTATGAAATCTAAATATTTTAGAGGAAAGAGAGCGGTTACGTACAGTTCTTTTAATTATGATCTCATATCATCATATACATATACATATATCTTTTCTGTGCTCTGATCATAAGTTGTGTGTGTTGTATTTGCCCTTTATTTTGTTGTTTTGTTATCAAACATTATATGTATAAGTATCTAGTTGCTAATCATAATCATAATTATAATTATAAACGAACGCATCAGATATTGTTATGTATGTAGTACACATATATACGAGTATATTAGATATTGGAATTATATATAAATCCTTTTGCATTGTTCTAGACATCGTCGTTGTAGTTGTTGTTGCATTACTGAGCGAACTTTTGAGTGGGAGACTGTGATTGAGTTTTAAGACTGAGAGAGAGAGAGAGAGTGAGTGCAAGAGCGTAAGCCTGCACTTGAGTTGATTACCAAAGAGAAACGGTTTAATTGTTTAATTAATTGATTGATTGACGGGCTGCTTGGTTGACATATTGGCTGGTAGGCTGGTAGGCTGGTAGGTTGGTTGGTTGGTTGGTTGGTTGGTTGATTAAAGCGAAAGCGAGTTGGTTAGTTAGTTAAAGAGAGTAAATGCCTCGGCTGTAGCTCTGCCTCTGGCTATGGCTGACAACTTAACGACGTCTGTGATGTATTGCGATGATGTACATATGTGAGGCGGTTCAGCGGGCGGGTTTATTACAGTTAGCGTTTTAGCATTAGCATTAAGGTTATGTTTCACATTGCACAAGGGAATGCGAAAGCGTTGTGTGTGTGTGTGTGTGTGTGTGTGTGTGTGTGCGTAATTATTAATTATTATTATTTTTAATGCATTTGGTGTTGTTGGTTTATCGCAATTTGTTTCAACGAATTCGTGAGAGAAAGAGAGAAAAAAGAGAAGAAGAGACAAACGGTTTGTTTTTGTTTTATAATTTGTCAAGTTTGTTTTATGCATTTTGTTATTAAATGTAGGATCCACACACAAACCAACAAAAGGCACAGTCAGCTTGCCCCCGAAACTAACTCAAACGAAACAAATAAATTAAAAATTAAAATATGTTCATTTGTTTAAACAACATATAAAGCTCAGACAATTCAAATATGGCATACGTAGGCTATTTCGGAGGGCAAGCTAACATCAAATGAATATATGTATGTACAAAAAACATAAAACGTAAGCCAACACTTGATAATCAAAGAAGAATATACATATATATATGTATGTATATACTATATAAAAATAATAATAATAATAAGATTAACGGTAAGTTAAAGCAAGTGCAGCGCATGAAACAAATGTACACATTAGTATATACCTAAGTTAGTATATATTAATAAATATATATATGCATATTTATGGTATATGTACATAAATATGTATATACATAAGTGTATGTATGTGTGTGTTCACGCTGCATATAAAAAGAGGTCCCAGTCGTCATTAAGAAACAATATTTAAATTATAACAACAAATTTCAGCCGTCTTCGACTTGCCGGAGTTGAAATATCCTTGCTGAGTTATTAATACGATATTATCGCGCCTTGAATATGAAAATATATATTGGTTTACAAACGATAATACTTCTTTTTAAACAATAGCTCAATTCTCAGACTGATAGTTCCTACTGCAGTTATAAAAGCATCTTTCATCAGAAATATATGGAAAACAACGAGTAGACAGACGGATATGGCTATATTGAACTCAGCTGATCCAAAGGTTATATATACATACTATATATCTTCTCTGGCAATAGTATATTAGTCTCTGCAAGGTTACACAGTATATAAGATTACAATAAATACTTAGGTACATAAGAATAGAGCACGCGCTATATATAATATAGTAAATTTGTACAGGACGCACTTAGCCAACTAAAGACAACAACAAGTGAGTAAGAAGCGCAAAGTAGTACTTACGATGGTAGCAATGGTGGTGGCAGGGCACCGCCTGGACGACCGCCGGGCAGCGGTGGGGCACCACCGCCAGGACGATTGGGTATTGCTGGCGCTGGGCGTCCAGTTGCCGGTGGCAATGGTGGATTACGGCCACCCAACGAGCCCTGCATTAACACAGAAGGTGAATCAGTCCGAGTTGGATAAGTGACATTTCGCTTACCTGTGCGGTGGGTGCTGGCTTACGTGGGCCACCGGGGCTGGGCGGCGAAAGACGTGGATTATCCAAGCCACTTGGTAGCCAATCGTTCTTCACTGGCGGCGGCAATGGCGATGATACAGTTGCCATTGAAACGTCACCTGGGCGGAAGAGAGCGCGAGAGTGATGTGAGAGGAGAAAAGTTCGTCTAATTTGCAGCACTAATTACCAATAATCTGCAAGGAATCCTTGCAGGCGCGATACATGCGCAGCATTTCCTCGCGTCGTGTTGCCGACTCGGCGGACTCTTCCATCATTTGTGCCTGAGAAGAAGAGGATAAGAGGTAGGTTTACAGCCGTACTATATACATATGTATGTATATTCGTAACTATCGATACACACCTGATCACCGGAGGCATAGAGATGTGCCAACAGCTCTCCATTGATAAAGTCCTTGGCATTGTTGATGATCAGCATCATAATGGCCTTGGGCACCATATCCCGTGTGGTCTTTGTAACGATCTTCATATAGGAGTCGACCAGATTGCGTATGGTCTCCACTTGGCGCTCCAGTTGGGGATCCGTGGAGCTCTCCTCGCTTGCTGACTGTCATTGTTGTTGTTTAGTTTTGGTAACATTTGTTGAGTTGCATTTGCGTTTGATCGATTATCGATATACGATATACGATATACGATATACGATATACGATTATCGGTTTACGATTTGTTTTATGGGATTTAACATATGTAATTTAATTGTTCGGTTCGGTTGGTTGGTTGGTTGGTTGGTTGGTTGGTTGTTTTTGGTTGGTTGGTTGGTTGGTTCGTATTGAGGGGGGCAAAAGTAATGGAAAAAACAAAGAAACAATCAATTAAATGAAAACGTGTAATTTGCATATTGCACAATCGAAAAATGCCAAAAAGTGCAGCCGACAAAAGTAAAGCATTATAAATATTACAATTCAATTGAGTAGTAACTTTTTTCTTCTCTATTATTAGTAGAAATACTTTTGTTTTTAGCTAAATGTGGAAATTTTGTTTGTTACTCGCTAATTTGCAAGTTATTGATCAAAATGAACAAGTGTGATAATGTGAACTTCAAATTGTTCCGAACAAAATATAACAACAATTGCAACAATTTAAAAAAGATATATATGTATATGTATTAACAAATAAGCAAGAGCAAACTTTATAATACTTTTTAGTGTCAAGAATAATAATAAATTAATGTGTTTGTTTTGTTATTTCAGTGCTGTTTAGTACAAAAATCTTTTAGAGTGTTTAATTTAGTTGTAAAGTGTTATTACTGCAAATATTTCCAATCCCAGTCCTTGTACAAGAATCTTTATATTTATTCAAATAGTTCCAATAGTTAATACTATTTGGAATTTGTGTGTTAGAACATTTGTTAGATATCTCACTCAGACTACTTGGGTACAGCTCGAAAGCTCTATTGGAAGGTTTTGTTTTCTCAGCATCTACGACAACCCTGTTCTTTGAGGTTCAAACCGTTTCTGATAGTTGTGTGGGTGTGTACTGTACTTAAGAACTGGAACACTTGATCGATAAGTTATCGATAGTACACAAACTAAACGTTCGTTTAATGTGAACTCATCGATTGTTGTCCAATTCTCAAGTATATTGTGGATATGTAATATTAGAAGAAACCAAATTGTTTACAACGTAATAAGAAGCTAATTACTTAAAGCATTAAAATTGTGAATTTTTTACTGTGTTAATTTAAGAATTGCAACGCAAAAAGAAACAATGCCAATGTTAATTGGTTTTACAATACAAAATGCATAAAATAAGTAATTAAATGATGAGAACAATTGAACGGAAAAATTAACATACTTTTTGCTGTTAACGGTTGGATAATTTGTTTTTGTATTTTTTCGTATTACAAATATTATATTTATTGTAAATTCATTTTTATATACGAGTATGTGGTCATTTCGTTTGGTACGTGGACGGGAAAATAGAAGAAAATAATTTATAAAAAATATTAAAAAATTAAAATTATATTCATTTTTATTTGATATAGTCAAGTTATATAGCATGATGATATATGTATGTACTGTTTGCGCACAAAACAGTATTAACAAGTTTGTTAATCTAACAACATAAAATATCAACTTGGAAACAGGAAACAAATAAAGCTCACAATCAAATAAAACAAAACGTATTAAAACCAATTGAAATATTATGCATTTTCACCCACAATTTGGTTAGTTAAGTGTTAACAACAGCAGGGAGCTACAATAGTTATAAAGCATAATTATAGGTTGTTAGGTGAGTATTGCAAACAGAACTTAAACATTGCCCGATATGCAAATTTGGCCCCCAATCCAACAAATATTGATTTGAGTAAACAAAAAACAGAAAAATAAAGGCTCTAGTCGACTGTTGCCGACTAGCAGATACCCTGTACCCAGCACGGTAGTACCCTACATTTAAGATTACTATAGAAAGTCTTCTTTTGCCCCAAAAGATACATTTATGCTTACTAAAGAATATCTTTTAAAGAACAATTGTGTTTATTGATCGATTGTTATGAAATTGAAGAAAAATATATACTTTTATTTCAAAATTTGATATCATCCAACTTGTATGGTAAATAAAAGCTTTCTTTTTATAGTTTTCTTATAGACTCGGAGATTAACTTTACTGCACAATATATTCAAAAAGCTATTGATATTGATCGGAGATGTTGCCAGCTTTCCCTTTTACCCATAACTGTGGCTACAGGGTATACAAAAATAATAATAGCTTGAAATGAAAGGAAACCAAATAGCCATAACAGATTCTAATTAACAGATTAATAGAGACAGGAGAGCGTAGGAAATATGCAAAGTATATGGTAAAAATGATGAAAAGAAACAAACCTCTTGTCCTTCCTGCATATACACACAGCATATTATTGTTCATATATAGATATAGATATTGTTATATATATATATATATATATTATATGCATTTATATATATGATATTTGTGGTGTTTATTTTTGGGTCGCAACGTTTAAAAAAATAAATAAAGAAACATATGATGAGTTATTGCGTTATCAAAGTCATTTCTTTAGATCTATTTATGTGAATTGTTAAGAGTTTTTAAATATTAAAAGATCACACAGCACATGATTTTAAATGGATATGTTAGTAAATAGCACACAGGGGATAGACGAAGGATGTTATGTTGCTGCTGGAACTGTTAGCAGCCCAGAGTAAGGATGAAGAAAGAGAGAAGATACGATAAGGAACAGCGCTCAAAGGACACGCTGTTACACATTAACATGATGTTAAGCAGTTGTGTGGTGAATACAAACGGTCGCATTAACATCATGTTCAACAACTGTGAGTAGTAGAGACGCTGTTGCATTAACATTATGTTAAACAGCTCTGAGTAAAAGACACGCAGTGTACATTCAAAATATATTTAACAGCTGTGAGTAGAAGACACGCTGTTACACTAAGATTACGTTTAACAGCTGTGCATAGAAGACAGGCATGTACATTTAACATGATGTTAAAGAGCTGTAAGTAAATGACACGCTGTTATGCTAGCATTACGTTAATCAGATGTGAGTAGAAGACACGCTGTTACAATGAGCATTATGTTAAACAGCTGTAAATAGAATGATGTTAACAATCTGTTCTGATGATTTCTTCAGATGATCGATCGTGTGAAATAAAATGATGTTCCGATTGAGTTTTTGTTTTCTACGATTTGCAGATGTATAGGGAGAGTATAGAAACGTTGTTGTACATTAGTCATGGGCAATAGATAAGTTGAGATAGAGAGACTCGAGTCTGTTCTCATTAGGCAAGCCAAGATAACTGTTAATTGGCATTGCGGGTCATTTATCTAATCATTACGATACACGTACACACATACGACTGGTCTAGACAAATACATAGATCAACACTTACGGCTAAGTTAGTGGCTTAAACAAATAAGCTAACTTAGATAATCATTATAATTGTACTTAAAGTTAACAGTGTGTGTACGTACCTCGTCGCCATTCTCCTGGGTCTCCTGTTTCTCGGGGTAAACGCCGGCACGGAGGAACGATGCCTTCCAGGATTCCACATCCTCGACCGTCTCGCAGGATAGCTCCAGTTGTTTGTAATCCTAAATGCACAATGTGTATATATGTGTGTGTGTGCAGGAGAAAAAGCGTCCAAGCGCAAAGAGAACAAATGGATAGGTATTTTGGTCAAGCATTTGATATATGGGACAACGTATTACGATAACGATTACGATTACGATTACGATTACGATAACGATTACGAGTACTTGGACGGGTGGTGGCTTTAGTTGGTTTCGGTTTGGTATATTGTTGGGTTTTATAGCTTTCTATTGCTTGAGTCAAGTGGTTTCGCAGCTGGCGTGTGTCTTTGGACCAAAGGTTCGTTAGTGTTTTGTATCGTTGGTATCATTGGTTTATCGGTATATCGGTATATCGGTTTTTTTTTCGAAGGAAATGAGCCGTTAGCTAGCGTTTAGTTTGGTGGTTAGGTTTGATTTGGTATCTATTGGTTCTCTATATATCATGTCATGCTCACAAATCAGAGGCGCTAAAGGAGTTTGCACAAATAATTTGCAAGCTCCTCTTTCCTTTGATTTGACTCAAATGTTGATAAAAACATAGTAATTTTTATCTTATACAAAAAAATTAAATTATTGTTCGTATTTAAACTTCAACTAGTTTTTCAACTCAAGAATATCAAATTGGTGGGCAACTTGAACGCAAAATATTGTTGTTAACAAATTTTTTCAAACAAAAGAAACAAAATATCATTAAAAAATGTCAAATGTTATTGCGACAAATAATTTTGCATTATTACAAAATTATTTGTTGTAGAAAATACATACTGCAAATGTTTTCTGTTTTCCTTTTACATTTTTTTGTTTTTTTTTTTTTTTTATCTTTTCTATTCTGTTTCTGTTTCTTTGTTTTAAATTTCTTAATACTTTTTGTTTGGTTTTGTACTTTGTTTTTCTTCTTTATCATTTTTTCTTTTTCTTTTTCTTTTGGTTTTTTTTCTGTTTCGGAATTCATTTTTTTGTATGCTAACAAAAATTACTAACCTTATAAACATTACGTCCATCGGGACTGAATAAAGCAAATGTAACACGTCTAGACATTGACATAAAGCCCTGTTCAATATCGCGCAATTTCAAACCATCCAACGGCAACATGAATTTCTTCTCCTTCTCATCCTCGTCCTTGTACCAGGAAATGCTCTCCGACGTAAGCACAAACCAATAGGGGCGCGAGCCGCCTGTGAACAAACAAAAAAACGTGGAATGAGTGTTTTCAACAAGGATAACAATACAATCCAATACGACTATAATGCTAAACAATAATTTACAATATTCAAAAGCGGTATGTGTCATGAAATGGGATGAGGATGCAATTGGATGGGAAATGGGAAATGGGAAAGGTGCTAGCATGAACCAAGCCGGAGCCATAAGCTGAGGTTCGGTTTCGGTTTCAGTTCCAGTTCCAGTTCAGGTTCAGCTTCGGTTCGCTTTTGTGGTTTGAGTTGAAGCATACAAGAAAGTACAGCACATAAATGTTGTTGCTTTTGTTGTTGTTGTTTAGCAAATCAATATGGAAAAAGTTCTTTGAATACAAACCAAGTATGCGTGGCAAAAACCTCAGCAAAGCTTTCAATTTTCCACACCCAAAGTAGATAGATATACAGAAAAAGTCAAGAAAATAAAAGCATAGGACCAAAAAAAAACAAAAACAAAAGAGAACACAATAAGAATTCAAATTGGGGTAAAAACCAAAGAACAAAACAAATTACAAAACATATACAAAGGAAACTAAATGATAACAGAGCTCAAGAACTCCCAAATACGTTAAGGATTAATATCAAATATAAAAGTGCTTGAAAATTGAATACTTTAGTGCTGACAGTTGGCACATGCTTAAGGATTGTATAGAATTCTCGAGACCCGATTCCCATGCCACATGCTCACTGAGACGTAAGTGTTATTATGGAAGTAATGCTTCTGGTTCCTTGGAAGATGATCTTAAATTTGAGAACTTTCCCATCGAAACTAATTGCGGGACTAATAGTTAAATATTCCTTGTAGATTCTTTGCTAACGTACTTGATAAAGTCAAAGTATTTGGAAGCTGTAATCATTACTTTTGGTAATTACCAGCAAGTACAATTACATTTAGGGTAATTACAATATGAATTAACTCTTAAATGTTACTCACTCAAGTAAATACATATAATTCAACATATCATAAGTAATTAAACTTTTCAACTTAAGTAACTACCATTACACAAGTAATTGTATTGAGCGTCGTTCCCAATTACTTAGTAATTACAAAGTAATTGTAAGAGTAATCTAAGCTGTAAATATGTAGTAACTAGCGAGCAGTATGCATATAAGGATATACATATTGATACAGTGCTAATTTGTGCTAAATACTAGTACAGTTGTTAGGTTAGTTTGAAGATTATAAGGATGTAAGTACAGTGCTCAGGTGCTATTGAATGTTTGTTACTGCTTGTGGCTGCTGTTAACGTGTTTCGAGGTGATTTACACACAGACAGAGAGATGCGACGACATCGCTTGCTGAAAATTGAACATACCTTTCATTATGCCCAAATTCTGTATGACCATGTGACCCTTGCGTATAACCTGATTGCCAAGCTGTCGGGTACCGGTCTTATTTGCATTCTCAGATTTGTTCTGAGCGCTGTGAAATATAAGAAAGGCAGTTTCAATTATTGAATTATTGAACTAAGCTATTTGAAATTGTTGCGTGTTGCTAGACTGGGAGCACACATACTTGGCAAAGCCAATGAAATCCTCGTGATTGGTATTCATGTAGGCAAGCTCAAAATCAATTAGCAGCAAAATTTGCTCCTTGCAACGCTGCTCACGTTGGCGCACATGTGTGGTAATAATGCGTTCAGTTTCCTCACGCAAGCGTGGATAGCGACTCATCTGTCGAATAACATAATATAGTTGAAATACAATTATATAAATGAGGGCTGGGGACTAATCACCTTATCAGTGCACATGCGAACAACAACGGACAGTTCCTGCACGACTAGATCCACACACTTGATCACCGGCTCCTTGAGCAACGCTATCTGGCGCTTCACAATGGCCTCAAAGGCCATGTCGGGCGTAAAGAGGCCCACACGAATACCGTGAATGTTGCGTATGGCAAACGAGATCTCACGACGCAGCTCCTTCTCATCGCAGGCCATTTTGACAATCTCAAAGCGTAGACTACAAGTTGATACCATTAGTTATAAATGTGTATAGTTTTGCGAGTCACTTACCGCTCGTGGAATATGCGATTGATCTTGGCGCCGCCAGATAGCTCATTTGTATTGACCAAGGCAGAGCCGCTGCCCTCGATGGTGCGCTCAAAGTCCGACTGCAGCTGCTGTATCATTCTGCAAGCAACAGCAAATGAATTGCATCAATATATGTGTAAATATGCTCAAAATATGGGCTAAGCCACAACACCAATGTAAACAATTAAGGGAGGAATAACTCTGTATGTACTCTGGCAAATAACAACAGCAAATGGGTTTCCAGTGTTCCTTATTACGATAATTAGAACACATCTAAAGTTTCTGAATTTTTGTCAAATTAAGTTGGGAATAATTTCAAGTACGTCGCTTTTCTTGAATGTTTTGTAGTCGCTTGCGTATTTACTGCCTGTTTTTAAAGTACAAATAAACTGTAACGTCCGCAACGATCGAAAGACTATATATTTCGAATCATCGAAACATTCTTTGGATTTTCAAAACTAACTATAAGATCCTCAAACGTTTCTCTTGCTTTTTAGCTTATGCTGCAATGGTCTACGAAAAAATGGTCACGTCCGCAACGGCACGTTTATATTGTTGATGAAACAAGGCTTGAAATATTTTGGAAATGTCATTGATTAGCGGCTTTTAAAAGGCTAATCATTTTTACTGTAGTTAAGTTTAAAACATTTCAGTGTGGGACTAAGAAATATAAGTTAAAACGTAGCGTCCGCAACGCGCAATTCGGGAATTAAATACTTACTGCAACATAGCCTTTGTCTTAATGCTGGCATCGCCTGGCTGAAAATGCTTAAACTCCTCGACCTCCTTTTCCAGCGTCAGCATTTGCTTTTGCAGTTTGTCGCGCAAGCCGGGCAATGTGTCGCGAATATGATTGGTCAGCTGCTGATTGAGCACACGCTGCAAGTAGGGGGTGCCCAGACGGTCGGCCATGTGGCGATACGATGGATGGCTGAGGAAGAACTTGCGCTCAGCGGACAGCGCCTGGTGTATGTCCTTGCGACCCTCGATATCCTTTTGCGAGCGATTTACAACGCCAATATAGCCGCGCCTCAATGGCAACAGCTTATTCTCGAGAATATCCCGTGCATCGGTGCCCTCGTCCATGAGATCCAGCTTGGTGATCACACCAATAGTGCGCACGCCCTGCGGATCCACCTCTTTGGCCAGCTTGAGCGCATCCGAATTGGCCAGATCGGTATTGGCCGGCGTTACGGCCAGGATCAGGCATGTCTCCTTGCGTATAAATTGGAATATCATTTGCTTAATCTGCTGCTCAATATCCACAGGCTGATCACCGATTGCCACCTTCGTCAAACCGGGCAAATCGATCAGCGTCAAGTTGAGCACGTATGGCGAATAGACGCGCAAATTAATCGGAATGTTTGAGATGCCCTTATTGCTACCGGTTACACGATCCGTCTCATCCTCAATCTCTTTGCGTATCTCATCAAAGCTAGAGAACTTTTTACCTTTACAATGAAGAAACTCGCCATATTCTGAAAAGTATAATTAAGTATAATAATCAAACATATTCGTGAGTATTATCAATTATATAGACAACTTACCGGTAATGCCATTGATCAACTGCAAAATCAAAGGTCTTCGGGTTACAATGCCCGAACCACGAGGAAGAAAATCTCTGTGAATGAAATAAACAATATCATATAAGTTTCAGCTCATTGAAATTTGAGTGGAGTGTGTGTGTGTTAACGGCATAAGAAATATTCAAGCTGATTTTTCACAGGTGTGCATTGTAATGGAAAACTACAATTGATTTTATCAGTCACAATGGACTAAGCTTGTAATAAGAGTTTCAGTAAGCTTGCTTAATTATGTTAGTAATCGCATTGTTTATTGTAAATATCACATCTAAATCAATCTTTTCCAATATAATCCCTAAAGTGGTAAATACCAAATATAATCTCCACTATATCGCAAATTCTTATCGCTCTAAGTGGTTTCTAAAGTAATAAGTGTTATTAATTCTGTGGTTTATATTTGAGTCACTCATAATCCATAGGGTCTCTTCAAACTTCTGGCAAGCTAATTGAAATCAAGGACGAGGAAAACTAAAAGTAGATTGGGTAATATTTCTTCTTTTACTGAGAAAGAGAGAGAAATTTGAAACGCTGAAATGTGAGCTTAAAATGAGTCAAGGCTTTCGATGGAACGATTATAAGACAACTCAATTGTTTTATAGATCAATTGTTTCGATTAACTTGTGATATTTAAAAGTTGTGGGAAGAGACAACGCAAAAAAAAACACAACCAAAATCAACATGTGCAATTAATTGCCTGGGAAAAACTGAAAAATACACCAGCTGAACTATAATTGAGCCAACAATAGAGCTGTCTGTATATTGTAGTTCTATTGAAGGATCAGTTTAATCGATCTATTTTTAGGGAACTAACGAACTAGTCATATACGAGTAATTCATTCGGTTGATTAGTTCCTTTGTGTTACTTTATGGTTAGTTTTTTATAAATATGTGTATTATATTAACTTTAACTTTATTCAAATTTTATCATATTATCTAATTAAAAACATAAACAGAACCAGCAATAATCCTATTCAAACGAACAGAACGAAGGAACCAGTTGAACAGCAATCAGGAACACAATTCCTTCGTTCAGTTAGGTAAGTCATTTAATCAAGCCTAATCTAAGGAATTTGTTACAACTTATATGTAGATCAAGGCTTATTACGTATTAAATTCATACATATGTTGCAGCTCCACATTCAAACAGTTTCTTTATGGCAAACAAATCCACCAAAGTCAATAAGAGCCAGGCACACAATAACAACAACATACTATAATTAAACCACAGCAGCAAGAGTCTTATCGATATCAGAAACAATATCAATTATGATGATAGAACATGAATCATCGTTAGAAATTTGAACGTTGCGAGGAACTTAACGAGCTTTCTAGCTGTGTGGACAATAGGAAGGGGTATGATAAGAGGCAACACTACGAACTATGAACAAAGCAATAACTTTGCTAACGAAAACTATTTAAAATGTATAAAATGTTGCCCAAGGGGGAAGGGTATGCTGCTGCTGCTGTTATCTTATCGACACTACACAAAATAAAATACATACACAGTACATAACTATGTATATACATGTGTGTAAAAACATTAATTAAGTTACATACATATAGGGAATTACTCAAGTGTAAATAAAATGCAATGCTATCAATTACATGTGATGAGTAATAAACTCATGAACGCTAATCAGACGATGAACGAACAAACGAACTGGTGGCTGAGCGGAATTCCATCGTTAAGTTGAGTGAGTCGTTCAATTGAACTTGCTCTGAACGATTCTGTGCAACTCTATTAAGCTGCTTATGCATGTGTGAGTTGGTTTTCATTTATGTAGCTTTGATGATATCAACAAAGATGACTCAAAAGATCTACGCATACACTTGCAAAGCCTTTGGCTTTATGGTTTTTATATATGGTGAGCTAGGCACTGAATGCAAACAATTAGCAAGCAGAGGTCAAAAAAGCATGCCGTTAAAACAGGCATCTGAAGATAAACACATGCACATATACTTGTGTATGTACATACATAAGCACACATTTGATTTCATGCAAGAGCAATGCAATACCTCTGCTGCATTAGCTCAGAGCGCAGGTAAGCGCTCTCTTTCGCTGCTTCAATCGAAAAAAAAATAAGGTCACACACTTTCGCACACACACAAGATCAGCTGCTGCGGCGTGTTCTCTTTTCTCCCACCACTCGCACGATCATTTGCTTTCGCTGTCGTTTCATGTTTGCAAATTTGATGCGTTTCAAATTGTTTTCTGTTTACTGGAATGAAATTGTTTTTCATGTATGTACCACATACACACATACATACATATGTACATATGTAGCTGTGCATTTGTGTAGACTTCTTTCTGTATGTATGTATGTTATTAAATTTTTTGTTCACTGGTCGAATTTTCGCGTGTAGTCGTGAACAAATTACTTAAGCCGAGAATGCAGAAACAAAATTGTAGTTGCTACTCTTTGTTTTCATTTTTCGATTATCAATTGCTTTTGCATACACATGTATGTATGCGTAAGTGTTTATGTATGTGTATGTATGTACATACATATATGTTGACAAGCATGTACATATGTACATACATACATACATATGTATGTATGTATGTATGTATGTATGTAGAAAGCGCCGCATTGAACTCTACAAATATCTTATTGTAAATGTCAAATAACCATTATGTTTGTACATAGATTGTACTACCTACACACATACATCTACTTATATGTACATACATATGTGTATATCTACACAGGTGTGTATGCATGTGTGCAAGAGCGTCTGCTTGCAGCATCAGCAGCAAGCAGTAAATGCCGTGAACTATTGACATTTCGCACCGAGCTTTTTTGCGCTGCTGATGTTAAGTTGACATTGAATATGCTCCGCTCTCGACCTCTCTCTCTCTAACTCTCTTGATGAAAAGGCTCTAACAGTTTGAACTGCTGCTCAGTTTGACATGCACTCAGTGCAGCAGCAGCAGCAACATCATTAACTGACATTGATGACAACGGCAGAGGCTGCATCAGCATAAGTGGCAAAAAAAATGGGATGATAAAAACTAGGTCATTAACAAACCCACACATATGTACGAGTATATACATGAGCATGTACATATGCATAACGTATACACATGTGTAGT